>OU779871.1:6255000-7505000 GCA_916999025.1 Orgyia antiqua | reverse complement strand
GAGTTCTATGATGTTTGCTGGTTTCGTCAAATTGTTTGTCCATTCCATCGTTGTTTACATACCTAACGTTTTAAGTTTATAGAATCACAATACATAAACTTTTCCTATAATCCAAGTCCAGATTATTTTCAATTAATATTTTTTAGAAAAGTACAGCCTACCTACCTACTTATTTTTTAAGATTTAGTTTTTGTTATTTAATAAATTTTATTTGTAATAATTATTGGATAGGTACTTTAAGGATGGTAACATATAAAACTTATTCCAAATTTTGCTTCTTAATTTTTTCGATCGATTGTATGTTTGATAAACTAAAATTCAACAAACAATGAGAACTCATCATGTTTCACCGCAGCAGTCGAAATAATCGAATGGAATATTGACATGAACGTTTTCACAAACGATTCGCGATACTAGCACATTAGAAGTAGATACAAACAATTACGTATGTTGTACATACATAGTTTGGCACCAAACCAACGTGAATACCGAGTACCACTCGTTTGAACACGAACTATTTTCAACTATTATTGTACGTTAAATTTGAGTTATTCACCTTACGAAGTGGCAAATCGATAGCCATTTTACGATCGACCGTGTCGGAGTACAAAGTAAAAGTTGTTGTCGAGACATAATGAATATGCGCTAGAACGGAGCTTTGTGTTTTTAAATACTGAATTGTGAGCAATTTATTTACATTGTAATTTAGTTCTAGTTGTAACATGGAAGCTGAAAATAAATTGCGTTACGAGTACATAGTTTCGCTAGGGATATAGTATTCTACTGAGATGAACGTCTTTAATTTGGATTGTACCTATTTCTTTGGCTCAGGGTATATTATTAACTAAATGTGGTATAATTTTTAAGATGGAACTCAATTAAAATGACTAAATAAACTAATAACGAAACTATAACTTAATAAAATTTATGCAAATGTCCATTTTAATTAATGAGAAATAGTTTAATTACTAGTTTTATAGGATTTCAATACACCACAAAAAATACAATTGTATCTAAAGTAAAGATGTCATAAAGAAATGGAGGAAGTAATTTAGTTCTTTGTGTAGACAATATCAGGTAAGCAGACGAGAACCGCGCCGCCGCCGGCTATCTCGATATTAATCGACAGAAAGCCGATTATGGGTTTGTTTTTAAGACCACTATTTCAAGTTTTCATTATATAAATTTGTTCATCATTGTTTTAAAAGAATTTTTATTTATAATAACTTGGTTTTTCAATATGTTGAAAATGAATGTGGCGGTCCAGGTTAAACGCAAAAAATAAACAAGACTAAAAACAAAGATATAGGTCAAAGTATGAAATCGGCGCATTAATTATTTTAATAACTTTATATAATTTAGTAATTTCTTTCCGTCACATATTCATCAAAAAATATTGGAACGCATTAGTGGGTTCAAATAAGTTTAGCAAAAGTTTTTCTTTGTACTCCGGTAACAAAGTACAAAATTATTTTAACATATGAAAAATTCTTAGTTACCATTTTTCTTGGAGAATTTTATTGTGTACAAACTTATATATCGTTTGATAAAATCAGGGAATATTTCCCTTTGTACAAAGATTATCGACAAAGACGAGTTTTATAACCGTAATAACTAAGTATGTAATCGAAGAGCTGCGAGCATGCGGGTTTTATTTCACGAAGGCTCGATACCTTTATCTTTATTTCAACCTTTTTTATAAGAGCTTCCCAACTATTCCGTATCTTGTTGAGAAAAGAGATACTTTAATTCTTTTTGATGTATTAATGCAATATTAAAAGTCGATGTATCAATAAATAACGTAACTAATTACTACATTTGAAATCTTATTTTATTTATTTAAATAAGTAAAAATCGAATTGTATATTATATAAAATCACAATGATATAAATTAAATTCTACCACAATTCATGGGTTAAAAGTAAATGGCTTAAATTGGGCTACTTTATAAAGCTTAAAATTTTAATCTATGCATAGAATTATTATTGAAGTGTGCGTGTGCCGTAGCAGTTGTTATTAGAGTTGTTGCTACGGCGTAGCAGCGTAGACGGCCAACGAAATCCAAACAACTATGGCGGTTATAAGCCGAATTTATATTTAATGTCTATGCCGTGAATTCTGTTCTCACTTTGCTCTAGGGACTTAAGATAACTACTATGTAGATACTAGATACAATAAGTAATGTTGGTTATAATAACAATAAACTTCTATAAGTTTGTATGTATGTTACACTCATCATATTAAAACAAATAGTTAAACCTTAAAATCGTTTTTGATATCTTACATTTTTTATTATATTTATTTATTTATCACATAAGAACATCTGAAAATTATAGATTACTTCTAAATTTTTAAGATATTTTTAAAACCATCCATACTACTGATAATGAGCAAATTATCCTTGTGAAATAATGTTTAGATTGTTTTTTTTTTTTATGTCTTATAACATAAAAAAATAACACTAATTGTGTTATAAACATATTTTTATAATACCATTTAAGATATAATATATTACTGTCACTAGAACCTCCCTAGTCATTTTGAGTAAATATAAAAAGAAAAAAGTTAATAGTTGCCGCAAACGTAATTTTATAATGATGTATGTACAGTAAAACCACGAAATACGTATACAGCAAAGTTGCGACATAAATGCCAATTGTCGAATTGTGATCTGTATGTCGGCATTTATTGCATAGCACGTCTGTAATTTTCATACGTTTGAATACTAAGTACCGACAACGTCATGGTTTGAAGCTACTTTAATTGAATAGTTCAATTTATGCTTATTAGTTCTACTTTGTATTTTATTATTATATTTAACAGTGACGCTGTTCATTGTTTCGTATTTATCTTTGGTATAAAATTGTCTGGCAAATTAATCGCTTATTATGAATAGACCCTATTCCAAATCATGTTGGTCTAATATATTTCATCTCCCTATCTTTCTCTCTCTCTAACCCTTTAACACCTCACTGTTGTGCACGGGCCTTCTCCATTCTGTATACATATTTATTGGTCTACTATGCCACTCTGAGCGGGCCAACATGCGTTAGTTTTGGTTTCAATTTTCTCCTATCTTACAAACTAGGTTATCTGTTTATAGTATTATTGTTTTGAATTTTGTTCCAAAGTTCAAATATTATGTCATGTGTAATAATATATTATGATTTTACTTGTTAGACCCATAGCACACGGCGTATTTTAAACGCGCAGACGACGCGCGTATACGTGGTTTAAACGAGATTTGATCGCAACCTTGTAACCTAAGCACACGGGGCGATTGTAAAACGCGCCTCTACTGCGCGTATACGCGCAGGTACAGCTGTACAAACGCGCTGTAGTCACGCGTAGCTTTTGCGTTTGAAGAGAGTAGGGTAGGTAAAAGTGAATAAAACGACAATTTATATTACCCTAAAAGTAGTAGACAGCAGACAAACAATAAACTTAAAAAAAATTACCATTAGCAAACAAAAAAATCTATGAATTTTGCTACTTTCAGAGTCATCATCAATTTATTTAAATCATTCAATTTTTATTATCATTTTCAATGTAGCTTTCTTTTTTTAGTAAGAGTCACATTCTGCTCTTCCTCACTGTCACTGCTTATTTCCATAATTGAATTTAATTAAATTGAGCAGGAAGTTGAAAAATATCGAAATTAAACAACTCCTTCGAAGTCTTAGTTTGAAATATTTTTTTTAGGTTAAGAGGATACCAAAATAGCTTCGTGCATTTTTCTATGTACGAAGTTTTCATTGTTTCTTTAGATTGAATGGCTAGAGCTCTAATTTTTAAGTATATGTTTTTTCAATATATGATCTAGGATCGCATGAACTCAGAAACGCGATTGAAAAAAGTTTTCTCGATAGAAAATCTTGGCGAAACAACCTCTCTAATTTTTTATTTTTTTCATTTGTCGATCTATTATCGCGTATTAACTAATGAAATAACTTTAAAAACATAGGTAACTATTATTTATAGAAACACGTGGATCAGAATTAAAATATGTATATTTAGTAGATTTTGAGTAAATAGGAAAAGTATCCCTAATTCTTCATTTTCTGTGCCTACTGGCTGTGTAATATGTACGTGTCGGCGATGATATTGATGTAGGCCCTTAAGATTCACTTTTACGGCAAGATGTTTCATTTTACACAGTCACATGACTCATGTGACATGAGTCACGGTTCTATAGAATGGACACTTTGTTTTTAAAATGAATGGCGCGACGTGTTGAGTGGCGAGGCGAGTGTGTGTTAGTATGAAACGGAACATTTATTAACTTTTTTTAGCGAAAGTAAAGGAAATTATGCCCATTCAGTCTATTTTGCAAATTAGAACAATTTTGATAGAAAATACGTAGATCTACGTAAAAAGACGTAGAGTTGGCAACCCTGATCCCAGCCCCCCTCTGCCCGTACCCCGCTCCTTTGTACGCGCGTTTATTTCGCTTCAAATGCGCGTATACGCGCTTCATGCGCGCGTTTCTATTATCAATGCAAACGCAACAATCAGCGTTTACGGCGCCGAAGACGCGCGTTCCTGAAACGCGCGTTTAAAATACGCCGTGTGCTATGGGCCTTAGAGATGTAAGTCTTATTTGTAAAGCGACAAAAAGACCAAAATCTAAAAGTACCGTAGGATTTGTTACATAAACAATGGCCATACTCATTGTCTTTTACTGTCTTCAGACTTGCGGTAGTGGTAATTAGTTATTTATAGAAACTTTCTAGATGTCTACTTGAAACGAGTTTTACGTGCTCTACGAACCACAAACTCGCAACTGAGTACGTAAGATATCTAACAAAAGTCTGTTAAAATAATCCAAAAGTGTCAGTCTTGCTATAATATGTATATTTTTTCTTTAAAATATGTTATGGAGAAAAGGGAAGTAAAATTGAAACTGGGCTTAACTTAGTATGCATTGGGTGCCGCGGCATGTAGAGATCGCCCTACGATGAGATCGGCGCTCCAGTCACGTTTTTCCAATTGTTTTCTGACGACGTGTATCATTCTTTTAAATCAGATTCATGATTTTTGAATCATTTATTGATATTATACGTACAGATATATACCATAACGATTGTTATATTATCTTTAAGAGCATAGCAACGACAGACAACATAACTTTAATAGTGATCCACTAAAAATTTTTAGATTATTTGTTTTAATTACAAAGGCGTTCCAAGATTGATGAATATAATATCATAATGTTGTACTTTAAGAAAACAACAAGTTTATTATAATCCTAAATGCTTACAAATATTATAGAGCCAAAAGAAACTCTTACTGTCTATCTATCTGTCACTCTTTCAAACAAAAATTGTGAACAAATTTAAGTGAAATTTGGTGCACAGATAGTGTAACTAAAGCATGACATATATTATAGTGATTCCAATATACGCAACATTACTTAGAAACATAACTATAAACTATATAACAACATATAATAACGTTTTTTGATTATACGAATATCTGTCTTATTAAGTCAATTTAGCTATTAAAATGATTGTTCTCATAAGATCACTTGACATATCAGTAACATTTGTGCTATGAGTGGCAAACTCAATTTCACACACGTGAACGATCCACAATAGCGTCTTTAGTATTCATGGCTCTTGTGGAGATATGGTGCGACATTTGCAATTTTTGTTTCATTAAGAATTCAGATGTTAGGGATTGTGGGGAATGAATTGTTACGAGGGAGCTTTCTGTATAGATTTATTTGTATACGAGCATTGTATTTCTATCGACATATACATGTATTGGAGCATTATGTTATTAGGTAAAAAATATTGATATTTGTTATACAAATAAATAGATAGCTTTCTTTGTAATTTATTTTATGTGCAAAGTGTTTTGTGACTTAAAATATTGGTGCGAAACACACAAATAGAACTGCTGTTATAACCAAAGCTACAAATCATTACAATACAATCCAAATTGAACACGATCCGAAAATTTAACTACATAGATATAGTACGCGTCACGTAAAAAGAACGCTGGAAGAAAGTGGTGGGGGCGTCTTTGCGCATGGGTACACTCTCGCAAGTTATTTTATTTTTGAACTAGGCTTTCGCTGGCGAGTCGTGTCTTGGTACCTACAAATTTGTTATTCTTATTAGTTATTATATTACATAGAAAAATATATTAGCTAAAATATCAATAAAATGAATGGGCATTGTTCATAATTTTTATAAACTCTTAATTCGAAAACCATTTTGGGGAATAGAGTTCCTGATCATGATCCATTAGTTTTTTTCGGAATATTTGCTTTATTTGCCCTTGAAATGAAGGACTTAAAATATTAAAGCGTTCTTAGGGATATACTGCTCATTGGTGAGTCAAAATTGGTCTATTAAATCAACTCGGCAACTTTGAAAATATGTATTGCGATCTGTCTTAAGTCTATCAGGAAAAGGCAATACACAGATTGCGTACAACGATGACGTCACAACATTTAAAAGAAGATCTTTAAGTATTTTTAAAAAATTCTTTAGAGTGAATATTTTAAAAATGTTGAAATTAGTTGCTTAAAATAGTCTACATTTTGTAAGAAAAATATAAAACAGAAGGTCAAAAATTATGAACAATCCCAATTAAAAACATGTTTGAATTATAATAATGTTTATATATATATTATTATCTTCTATCTTCTAATATATAAAATTCCCGTGTCACAGTGTTAGTTACCGTACTCCTCCGAAACGGCTAGACCGATTTTTATGAAATTTTACATGCATATTCAGTAGGTCTGAGAATCGGCCAACATCTATTTTTCAAACCTTTTTTTTAGTGTGGCAAAACAACGTTTGCCGGGTCAGCTAGTATTTTATATATTATTATAATTATAATGTTTACGATAAATAAAATTAAAGTAATATTGAAAATACTTCCATTAAATCATGATGTTAGTTAGTGGCTGTCTGGTTTTGTTTTTTCTTTTATTTTTTAATATAGATTATAACTGCTTTTTACAGCATACAATTTAAATGAATATCTTTTTTTTTTTATACCACTAACGGGTGACGAACAAGCATACGGCCCGCCTGATGGTAAGCAGTTACCGTAGCCTATGGACGTTTGCAACACCAGGAGTGTCGCTCTCGCGTCGCCGACCCTGTAAGAACCTTTTCACGCCCTTTTTGAAGAGCCCCATGTTGTAGTCCTGTGGGAAAACCACGGCAGGAAGTTCATTCCACAATCTGATCGTGCGCGGGATGAAGTTTCGCTGAAACCGCACAGTACGCGATGGAATCGGTTCTAAGGTGTGAGAATGAACTCGCTGCCGATGGCGAGAGGTGCGATTTTTAGGTTGGCCACTCTGTCTGTCAATTTCAACCTTAGATTTTAACTGTCCGTCTGTTGACCGACTTCTATAATATAAGCTCAACGCTTGACGATATGGACTAAGATCATCTAGGCCCATAATTTACAGTGATTTTGATGACGTGCTATTGACAATGTAATCATCTCGAATGTAATACGGAATACGCATCGTAACAGATCGCGGTCTTTAGACTCTGCCTCCTTCCATGGGAAAATGGTGTGACTGATGATGATGGAATAAGCAACTAGGTATATACGGAACCCTTTGTGTTTGATTCCTACCGGTTACCTGTTTACCGGTTTACCGGTTTCCTACCTTAATATCTCGATATTTTTTTCGTGTCCGACATCCATAGCCCCCGATCACCCCCCCGCGCCCTTCCTCGTGTCACCAAATAGACCGATAAATCGCCTGTGCGCAGCTTGACAGCCAGCGTTCTTTTTACATGACGCAACCTATAACTCTTTATTTGTACAAACACCAATTATACACAGAATTTTAAAAATACAGTCTCACATTAGTGATAAGGCCGCCCTTTGTACAACAGCTTATACGCTGTTGTACAAAGGGCGGTCTTATCACTAATGTGATTTCTTCCAGGCAACCGTATAATACATAGAATCTAGAATAGATATCGCGGTGGCTTTTGGTGTATTCTACGTTATATATAATTATGAACTCTTTATTATGAGACAAAACAATCAACAAGAACAGTCTTTTTTTGTATAATGTAGAGTTCTATATGAAAGTGTAACACGTATCTGTTTTTAAGTACATACTATTTAAGCACAGTAACAAAATAATAATAAATAATAAATATATATTCAGGACATTTCACACAACGTCCTCTGGTCCCAAGCTAAGCTTATATGCTTGTGTTATTAATAATAAATAAATAAATATTCATGGACATTTCACACAACGTCCTCTGGTCCCAAGCTAAGCTTATATGCTTGTGTTATTAATAATAAATAAATAAATATTCATGGACATTTCACACAACGTCCTCTGGTCCCAAGCTAAGCTTATATGCTTGTGTTATGGGTACCAGAATACGGATAGAATACATAAACTACTTTTCTTTTGTAAATACATACTTATAATACATAGTAAACACCCAGACGCAGTACAAACATTTGTATGACATTTATGGATATCACACAAATGATTGTCCTGACCGGGAATCGAACCCGAGACCTCGCGATCGGCAGTCCATTACATAAACCACTCCACCACGAAGCCCGTCATTGGTACCAGAATACGGATAGAATACATACAATACTACTAGTATATGTATACTAGTATATGTATACTAGTATATATATGTACTAAAGTATATGTATAATGCGTATGTATACATCTTTTATTTTAAATTTTAAGTACACGCTAATTTATCAAAAATTAATTGTTGTAGCAGACGTGCAGAACTTAAATATCGGTCATTTATTAACAATAACCCATAGAGGTGTTGTTTATAGAATTTAACACTGAGTTTTTTTGTAATATTTGATCTTTTGATACGCGTTATTGACACAAGAAATGATGGATCATAGCTTATGGCTTTACTACAAAGTTTAGGCATCAATCATTGTAATATAATTGCGTATAATGCAGCTAGTTTTTTTTTTACTTCACATTTGATATTAGTTTTTGATATGACGGGCTTCGTGGTGGAGTGGTTTATGTAATGGACTGCCGATCAGGAAGTCTCGGGTTCGATTCCCGGTCAGGACAATCATTTGTGTGATATCCATAAATGTCATATAAATGTTTGTACTGCGTCTGGGTGTTTACTATGTATTATAAGTATGTATTTACAAAAGAGTATATGTATTCTAGTATATGTATTCTATCCGTATTCTGGTACCCATAACACAAGCATATAAGCTTAGCTTGGGACCAGAGGACGTTGTGTGAAATGTCCGTGAATATTTATTATTTATTATTATTATATTTAATATTTAATTATATATCAAAAACTAATATCAACTTCATTGGCGCACGCGTCGCAGCGGCGAGCGCACGTATTTCGGTCACTGGTTAGCAACTCCGTATACATTTATTTAAAAGTACCCTCAGTTTTTGATAATGAATGAAAATATTCTAGAAGAGGAAGATATACATAAAAGTGATTCTGAAATTATCAAAGAATGTGAAAGTGAGTTAGAAATTATGTCAGGTAGTAATGTCTATCGCGGTAGCGTAAGTTTGAAAAAGAATAAAGAAAAAAGAGAACGAGAAGAAGATAGTAGTGAAGATGGTTTCGTAACTGTTATCAGACGAAGGCCTAAACGATTGATTAGAAGTGACTCGATGGATGTACAAAATGTGAGTATGATTGCAGGAGAAAGTAGTGAAAATTGCAATTTTGAAGTATGTCTAACATCAATACAGGCACTGCCTAAACAGATGGCTTTAGCACAATTATTATGCAATGAAAAAATTAAAGGCGTGACAAGAATAAAGTATAAAGGCCAGTTTAGAGTTTTGATTCAGATTAGCGAGAAACAAGAAGCAGAAAAATTACTTACCAGCCAGAAAATGAAGGATTTAGATATTAGAACACAATACACTCATCAAAATATTTTATCATATGGAGTTATCAAGGGCGTGGACTTAGAAATTGATGAAAAAGAATTTGCAATAAACCTAATCAGTGATATAGAAATAAATACAGTTAAACGCTTAAAAAGGAGAGACGGAGATGGTAAATGGGTAGACAGCGAGACGGTGCGATTATCATTCTCGAATCCATGTCCGCCAGAGTATGTATTAGCTTATGGCTGCAGATTTAAAGTAGAGAAGTACATTTTTCCTGTTTCTCAATGTTCCTTGTGCTGGCAGTATGGTCATAGTAGAAATTTTTGCCCGTCCAAGAAGACTGTATGTCCAAAATGTGCCAGTAATCATGAAAACTGTGACATAACAACGTTTAAATGTCCAAACTGCAAAGGGGCACATATAGCATTAGATAGAACATGTCCTTATTATTTGAAAGAGAAAGAAATTAGATACATTATGAGTGAGAAAAACGTTAACTATAGAAATGCTCTAGAAATTTACTATACACAAAGAAAAGTACCTACAGAGGATGTGATAAGAACAACTCGGTATACAAACTCCAACAATAGCTACAGTAATGTTCTTAAAAAATCAGTAAACGTGCAAGAAGATATATTAGAATCAGATGTAACAAGCGAACAAGTATTTACTACAAACCAAACATCACAGTCAAGAAACAGCTATAGAGTAGGCAAAAGTAAGAAGAGGAAAACAAATTTTGAAGAAGATATTACATCAGAACATGAAGAAAGTACATATGAAAACCCGTCGTGCGATAATAAAAAGGAGAGTCAAGAGAATAAACGTAATAAAAAATTTGATTTCAGGTTATTAATAAGCAAGATAAAAAGAATTTTACTAGCAGAAGACAGTTTTGAGAACAAGATTACAGCCATTTGTAAGATTATTCTTGAAGAATTTAAGGTATTTGTATTAAGAACTTTAACTGGAGAAAAAGTATGTAATATTTTAAAATTTTTTTATGGTTAGATACAATAAAGACATTAAGCTAAATATAGTACAATGGAATTGTCAAAGTTTAAAACCGAAATTAATAGATTTTGAATTATTACTGAATAGGGAAAACATTCATATCGCGGTAATATGTGAGACATGGCTTAACTTAGAGGATACAGTTAAAATAAATGGTTATAACATTTATAGGAGGGACAGGGCTGACTCTTATGGAGGAGTCGCAGTTATTATTCATAATTCTATTCGTACCCAGGTATGTCCTATAACTTTGCGTAATTGTAGTATAGAAACAATACACGTAAAAATTTTCAATTGTAATATTTTAGAGGACCTTATTTGCATCTATTGTCCACCATCTACACGAACTACACTATCAGATTGGGACAATGTTTTTTCTCAAGTGACACGAAAATCTATAATTTTGGGCGACTTTAACGGTCACCATACCAATTGGTCTTATAAGACAGATACCAGAGGTACCCACATTTTTGATGCATCTTTAGATAATAGTTTTATCAGTATCAATAATGGAGCAGCCACGCGTATTAAACTAGTAGACGGTGTTCTTCAAAGTACTACTCCTGATATTACATTTATTTCCTCTGATCTGGCTTTAAAGACGGATTGGCAGGTACTCAATGAAAGTCTAGGTAGTGATCATCTTGTTATTAAAGTTAGATTTGATTTTCAAAGTTATGTATATATCAAAAAGAAACGAAATTTTAAGCAAGCTAATTGGAGGCAGTATAAAGAAAATTTAGAAGTTCCATTGTCTCAGTGGAATAGTGATAGTTTTTCTAACAGTAATGTTCAAGATATGTATAATTATTTTGAAAATCAATTAAATATTTCGGCAAACAAAAATATTCCTTTTACAAAAATTTGTAATAATCCCCAAGACAAGTTTAAACCAAAACAATGGTGGAACCCTACTCTGTCAGCTGCAATAGCGGAACGCAGATTAGCACTAAAAAAGTTTAGGAGAAATCCAACCCCAGATAATCTAACTATTTATCAAAATAAAGTATCAGCTGCGCGTGAATTAATAAGAAACTCTAAAAAGAATAGTTGGCAAAAATTTTGTAATAGCATAGATGAATGTACTTCAGTGTCTGAGATGTGGCGCAAAATGGGTTGGATCAAAGGTCGTTATCAACCGAACTCTATGCCTTCAGAGCAAAAACTAAAAGAATTATTACACTCACTTACTCCAGATACAGTCATAAACTTACCACCTACTCTAAAGTTTTCAAATGAATTACTTGAGTCACCATTTACTTTACAAGAGTTAAAAATATGTATGAAAAAGAAAGATACTGCGCCTGGTAGCGATGGAATAACATATTCTATGATTTTTAATTTACCTGATTGTGGCTTTAACTTTTTAATTAAGATATATAATGCTATACTTCAGAATTGCTATGTACCTTCTCAATGGCGACATATTTTAGTAGTTCCAATAAAAAAAGCAGTAAGTAATCCAGATTTAGAGCCGAAACTGAGGCCAATATCTTTGATCTCATGCTTGTGTAAGATATTTCACAATATGTTAAACAAAAGAATTGAGTGGTACATAGAAAAACAAGAAATATTATCACCACAGACTACTGGTTTTAGAAAAGTACATTCCTGCTTAGACAGCCTATCTAGGCTCGTTGCTCACATACAATTAGGCCTATCAAAAAAAATTCCTACAGTTGCATGTTTTTTGGACGTAGAGGATGCATATAATAATATATGTATTGACAAGATGATTACTATCCTAGATGATCTAAAAGTTGGTAAAAGTATATGTGCATATTTGTGGTCCTATTTGACTAATAGGCAGTTGATGATCAGAAATTCCTCAGATTTGCAAATTGATTTTACAAGATCTGCTAGTAAAGGACTTGCTCAGGGTGACCCTTTGTCACCTTTACTTTTTAATATAGCTACTGCTACTATATGTCAAAAAATTAAGGAAGTATTTATTACCCAATATGCAGATGATTTTGTTTTTTATATAAGCCATAAAGACCTTTACTACTGTGAGTTGAGTTTACAAAGTGCACTAAATTCGATGGTTAATATTCTAAATGAACTTGGTTTAAATCTATCGGCAACTAAGTCCAACATATGTATTTTCAGCAGAGGCCGCATAAGAAAACAAGTAAATTTGACCGTTAATAATAATGCTATAACTTCTGTAGATTACATTAAATACCTGGGCATGTGGTTAGATAGATCTCTTTTGTGGGGCAAACACATTAGTAAAATAATACAAAAAACGTCTAAATTTCTTAACTTACTAAAAGTTCTAGCAGGAGCCAGTTGGGGTGTCCATAATAAACACTTACGTAAACTTTATTTATCATTGATAAGAAGCAGGATAGACTATGGTTGTTTTCTGTATGGTAACTGTGCAAAGACACACCTAGTTAAATTAGATAGAATTCAAAACCAGGCTTTAAGAACTATTGGTGGCTTTATTAAAACCACTCCCATATATACTATGGAGAGTGAGTTATGTATTCCTCCACTTTATGTACGAAGGTTATACCTCGCATATAAACATTGCATTAAAACTAGGTCCTGGACAAATAATGATGTCATTAATATGTTGAATGAAATGAACTCACACCCCAACTGTTCGTATTGGCAAAATAAAAGAAAACCATTACTTTTAACAGCACATAATGAAACAAAGTCACATGAAATCCAGACTAATTATCCTTTATTAATGTTTTCCTTAGATATATGGTTATCTAAAATTAGATTAGATGAAGTAGTCCAATTCGATTTAGATTGTATTCAAAAACCGAAAGCCAGTTATGAAATTAATTCCTTAAAATCTGATGTCTTAAATGTGTTAAATGTAAAATATGATGGATGGCAAAAGTTCTATACAGATGGCTCTAAAAACGATATTGGGCAAGGGTCGGCATTTGTTTATGTCAATGAAAACCATGTGGGATTGTACAGGACTCAATCTGTAGTATCAATAATGACGATGGAACTCATTGCAATCTTGGAGGCAGTTAAACATGTAAACAGGATTAGTGGTCAAAATTTTGTTGTCTTTACAGATAGCAAATCATCATTATATCATTTGGCTCGATGCGTCTCTGGGCTCAGAGGTGTATCGGTAGCCTATGATGTATTGAGAGAGATCTTACAAATGAGCTCAAATAAAACTTTAAGATTGCAATGGGTTCCATCACACATAGGACTAAGGGGCAACGAAGAGGCTGACCGGCTAGCAAAGTTAGCGATCACTGAAGGAGAGAGTCTGCATATAACACCTAACTACACTGAGGTGTTATACGTAGCTAAACATATGTGCTATAATGTATGGAAAGAGTCTTTTGACGAAAGCTCCAGCAGTAAAGGCATTTGGTACAAAACAATGCAGAGTCAGCCTCATCGTTGGCCCTGGTTTGATAATATGAAATTAGAAAAGAAATATGTGACATTATTACATAGGTTACGTTCTGGGCATATTCCATCAAACAAGTTCAAATATTTGATGCGTATATCTGATTCACCAAACTGTGAAGTATGTAACCGTGTAGAAGACGTACAACATGTTTTGATGGAATGTGTCAAAAATCATAACTGTAGAGAAAAAATTTTAGTTGATTTAAATTTAAATCTTATGGATGTTGGTGTAGTACAAAGTGTTTTGGCTAATCCTACATCTGAGGAAGCAAAGCTACTGTATGAGCTTTATCAAAAACAACGTTGTTGATTTTGACACAAATAATATTTTGTTTTTGTTTTTTCATATGCGATTATTGATATTTTATAGTTGATTCTTATTATTTATGTACATAGGTTTAAGTTTGTAGATACATTAGTTTAAGTTATGATGGGGCTGACATATTATGTTATAATCATAAGCCCCCATTAAAAATAAAGAGAAAAAAAAATAAAAAATAATATCAACTTTGAAGTAAAAAAAACTAGCTGCATTACACAGTATTCTTGACTCAGAATGCTGATGGATGGATGGAAGAGACTTTTTCCATCCATCCATCAGCCTCTCTCCTTCTCCGCTTGCATCCAATGTCTCTCCGCGACCTTGACGATATCGTCGCTCCACCTTGTCGGGGGCCGCCCAACGCTGCGTCGTCCAGTACGTGGTCGCCGCTCTAGGACTTTTCTTCCCCAACGATCATCAGTCCTACGAGCGATGTGGCCTGCCCATTGCCACTTTAGCGTGCTAACTTTTCGGGCTATGTCGGATACGCCAGTTCTCCTACGGATCTCCGTATTTCGGAGTAAGTCTCTTACTCATTAGCTTTTCATTATAGTAGCCTGTTAGAAATTAAGTACATAATAAAGATTTAATGTGTGGAGAAAAAACTTACACAAATCCAGTACACTACATAATTTCTGTATTAGGTATAATTAATTGATTGATTGCGGCTGCTTCATGATTGGTTAAATAATAGTTTAATTTTCACCATAATATTTTGGTAGGATAGTGTATATAATTTTCAGAGTACAATTTAATCCATAATATGGCTATGTCTAACTTTGCTTCTGCTGCTGTTTTAGTTATAATGGTTATCTACGGCAGTAGAGGAATTATTGCTAATGCAACTTGCCTTTTATACTTTGTGAATAAATGGCATTCAGTTATTTTGGTATTTACTCGCTTGCTGGAGCTGCATAATATTTTTGTTCTAATTTTTTATATTTAATACTCATAACCATTTTCTTGAATGCCTTTAGATTTCCGGCTTTATCTACAATAATCCAATTTTTCATTTGGAATAGTTACCGGCCTACCACTTTTATTCGCATTAGTTTTTCAATCAATCATTATATTTAAAATCCAGTGTTAATCGATACACTTCAAAAAAAAAAATAGGTAAATGTAGAACCTATATGTTTTTAAGGCAATTCAAGTAACAACACTGTCACCATATGGCCCGCAGTCTCGACCTCTCTCTTTAAGCTGACTCACTGATTCTATTTTGTCGCACAAGTGTTTACAAAAATATGTTATTCTCTAACTGTGCCTAGTGAATAGGATTTTATTGATCTGCCTTCTATCACAAACATGTTTATGCATGATTTAGATGTTTAGTTTAGATAAATATATTCATATATTGTGATTTCGTACGCGTTGAAATTGGAATTCTTGCACCTGTGGGAACATTGTTTTGTATTAATATCTTTTTGGTTAAAATAGTTATAAACCTTTTTAGTTAAAACGTTTCAGTCTTGACATGTCTAAATTCAAATATTTAGCCTAGTAATTTTTATGATTTATTCAGGAGAGAAAATTTCACCAATACAGTCTGATTGTACCATTTTATATCCCCTTAGGACGTTAGTATCCCTAAGGAATGTTTTATAGTTTCTTATACTTTTATACCTATCAGTTATTCAGTTAATATATTTGTGGTGAACTGTGAAACGTGAAATACAATTTTATTATTATAACCAGTGCCTCTTTTAATTACAAGAATTGAAATCCCTACACACACGCTCCTTCCACACACCCATTGATTTGTAGCCTTTGTCTTTACTGAGTCTTAAAATGTGTTTTAAATTGTATTTGAATAAACTGGTAACAGTAGTTTTGGTGTGAAAGAGTGACGGATATTTAGACTGTCGGTAGTGGTGACGTAATAGGATATTCTTTTTTATTTATTGCACACAGTAATTATTTAAAATAAAAGTTACAAATCAGATAACATAATTATGTGTAGAGGCGAGCTTGATTTATAAATGAATTTCCAAGCAGCAATATAGTTAGTTAAAGGACGAACATTACACACCAATTCATAAGTGATGTATGACAATAATAATTACGGTAAATGGTCCAATCAATAGACTTGACCAAAAACTAAGCTACACCTTTCTTATGTAATCTGTTCTCTATACTAAGTATGCATCTCAAATTATTTTAAGTATCTAAAGAAGAGGTAAATCTTTATAAGATAGCGGATTATGTTAACTAACCTGTATCGTTCCCTATTCCGTAACCGTCCAATGTAACTTCAGCTTAAAGTAGTTGTGTTGATGGATTTTATGCAATTTTCAGTATCTATCACATCCAGCGCTGCGACGCCTTCTATCCGCTGGGATTAAGTTCGATCTTTTCTCAATACTTACAGGGTAAACAGCTTGAGTGGGCCGCCACTCCCTGCCATACTCGCCCTTCATATGCCACCCTGACTACAAGTATTAAAATAACAATCTGATCGGAAATATGAAAAGAAAACATGGTAATAAAAGTTTCAGATAGCGTTACATGTGAAAAATATACACATTAAAATTTGAAGAATTAGTATTGTTAGGTTAAAAACATTTTTGATATTTTCTTTTAAATCAATTTACTTCGATTAGAACATGTAGGTACTTATTTGATAAGGCAATACTCTAACCAAGATCTTCCAAAGAAAGTGTTCTTACAACTGACCAGAGTGATTTAGCTCAAAATGAAAATTCGTTTTGAAACTCAATTAAACGATGAAAATAACTTCACTAATATTCAGAATACGTTTACCGTAAATATTTGTACAGTTGCAAACATTAAAAAAGCAGTTGATTATTGCTCGTTGTCCCAGTTGCATGAACTGTTCAACTTCGGTGTGAACAGTAATCCATATTTTAATATAAAAGTTCTACTAAAAGCTGAGATATAACCAAACATGCTGCATTTCAGATTTTGCAGCTACTTTATTATTATGAAGTGGGAACGGTTATAAAATTCACACAATTGAAGGCTTGGCAATGTCAGTCGCTTAGATTCTGTTGATAGTCTATTCAAGTCCATTAAAAGCGAAATGAGTATGAGAAATTAGTTTTGTAATAAAGTGCTTGCATTTATCATGAATTTTTATTTTTTACATAACATACTGTAATAAACTGGTAATTAACTGTATAAACTACTAGGTAAAACTGTAGTGCTAATGTCTATGAAATTAAAAAGTTTGAAGTAAGAGTATACTCACACTTAAAATAATGTAGATATATGTCTGTCTATACATTATATATACCAAATATGAGTTACAATGACCTATTTTTATACCAACCGTAAAACAAAAACACTTAGCTTACTTTAGGACCTGTGGTAGAGTATTTAAACAATGTGTTAAAAGAAAAAGGGTGGATACATGAAATGAATGTACTGGTGAGAAAAAATAATCTTTTAGATGCATGAGATTTGATAGTTCCAAGAAAGACTATATGAGCAGAAGAATAATGAGATCAATTGAAAATATCATCAAGAATTCATCGTTCAGAATATACTTGTTATGTTTATTATACTATACTTTATGGGTGCTATAACAAGCTTCAGTTCATGTTGTGACGATATGTTGGAAACGTGCGTTGAATAAATTTTTGCTCATAGAAACAATTTTCAATTTGATAGCTCAATCTTTGTATATTCGGGGTGAATATATAAAAGGGTATACGTTGATGTCAACAAAGTGTAATAGTTTCATGCCGTACATTCCCTCTATGAGTTACACACCAGTATCAAATTAAAAAAGCCTGTGTCGACATTCGAAACCGATCCGATACAAGTTTTAAACGACAAAATAATGCAGGTGGTAATTTCATTTCAACAACCCGGAACAATTTATTTATCTCGGATGTTGTATCATAACGAGACAAATACAGAAAATCATTCCATAATCTAAGAACTGTTATTTCAATAGAAATTAATATGAAGTTTGGTTCACAGTTATTGTAAAACATAACAGTATCTTATACCAGTCTATGTAGTCAGTTATCACCCACATTCTGAGATTTTGTTAGTGTCATTTAAGTGAAAAATTCTCCATACAAGTGTCAAGAAAAACGGGAATAAGTGGAATATTCGCAGTATGGGCAAGGAGCGACTTTTGACAAATTATTTAAGAACGTGTGTTAGGGGACGTGGGCTATTATACGCATGATTGATAGTGTTGATAGCGACTCGACAAACGTTCCCTTTTTAATATTTTCTTCAGTTTAACAAAGATCTTTTGTTAAAGAATAATTGCCTTTTGTACACGTGTAAAGGTTATTTTATAGTGAATATAAGTAATATAAGTACCTAGTACATTTTTATATAATTTATAAAACAGTTTTTATTCATGTAGCCATCGTACAGTGTAATATTTGAGTAATTATGTGAAAAGTTTAAGTTTAATGGTTTCATAATTCTATACTTATATAAAGTTTTCCAATTATATAGAAAAATTTAAAACGTTTATCCCTCTTGCATAACGAACTCGGGTCGGTAATGATACATTCTGAAATAAGCCATTCGCAATATATTATTCTATTCGACTTAAGATAAAACTGTTAACCTCTTTTAAATATCTACATATATCTTGGATAAAAAATAACACAAACAGTTTGGAAAAATGTGTCGTTAGAAATAAATAATGTAAATAACATAATGTACGGCCGTTTGTACATATTGCTTTAAGCTTCATTTTATATGGGGGATATCCATCATCTTTATATCGGGGCCCGCTGTGACAGCCGTGTAAAGGTTGTTGTGGATATTAGCCGGAATTAACAACAGTTTGTGATACTTTTGACGCAGAATAATGCCCACAATCATTCAAAATGGACACTTAATGACTTTTGATACATATAACGTATATTTTAAAATGGTCTCTAGCTTCTTATAATTAATGGATAGGCAATTTCTCGATTAAAAGGAAACATATGGAGTATAAAGTTGTTTAAATCGCATCTATAAAATAGTCCATGCCAACCTTGTCATGGTAGGGTAGCCCATCACAAAATCGGGTGATGTCGTCATTAAGATTATAGGTCTGATAGATAAAATTCTAGAACAAGTTTCTCCGGAAACTTATGTAATTAAAGAAAAATACAGTGACATTTTGTGTAGAATATCTAATCTCATAATAGGTACCTAATTGAAGTTTAAAATTATAATACAAACATTCCATCATTCTTCTTAGTTAATAAAACAAATAATTTCGATTTAAGTGCTTATGAAAATATACAGTCTGAGTTATTACAAAAATAAGGGGTTCGACGACCAAACTGATTTGTTGAAATTGATGAGAAGTTTAAGTTCAAGACAATTATAAATCTCATTTAATTTACGAACTGGAATTCTATGTTTGACAGACATACTGACAACCTGAATTTCATAATTAAATTTCTGTTTGGACAAAAATGTTATATTATTTGATGGCATCTATGAAATGTTGTTTTAAATCGGAATAGGCGTTAAAATATTTTCATACATTGAAATAATTGTTTTATGTTACTTAAGTATACGTATACTAAAATTTGTTTGTTTGTATCAGAAATGAAAAAATAATTTATCAACAGTTGTTTTCAAAGGTTGCACATGGGCAATACTACAGGTAGCCTTTGAGCCGGGCTTCTGAAACTTGCGTCTCTCAGGGGAAATCAATACAACAATTACATCTCGAAAGCTACTTCCAATAATACTGGGCAAACCTTGAAAAATCAAACCAAGTAACGTGTTGTTATTACCACGTAAATTTTTATTTCATTTCTGATGTGAATCAACATTCAACAATTAATATTGAGGCATTAATGAAAATACAATACATAAATGATTCTTATCTCAAAATGAAAGATATTATGTATTTATGGCGCTGCTCAGTTCTATAAGTCGGTTTGTGATAATACTATGAATATTCAGAGGCATCGGTCGTCCCTGAGGATGGAACCCTTTCAAGCATAAGAGAGGAAACGCGGATGGCGAGTTTCAAAACAATATGATATTATCACAACGTTTAGGCAGTCCTAATAAGATTTACCTCAATATTAATGCGCATCGCGGCGTCCATTATATGATAGTATTATCTAAACAAGTACGGTGAATTTCGTCACTTTGATTTTGAAGCTTTCAATAATAAGTAATGTATTCAGTGGCAGACAAATGGTATTTAAGCCGCTATTATACTGTCTGTGAGTGTTTGATTGTTATACATTTAGTTTTATGATAACAATGAAGCAGCCCTAGTATTACAGAACAATCGTGTCCTCCAACCTTTACCTCCATAAAAGAACAGAATGATTAATTGATTCACCGACCTCTTCAAAACACGGCCTTATTCTTTTAAATACTTCCGTTATTTTCCAACTCGATGACGTCCAGACGGTGATTTTCGACTATAAATTAATATTAAATTACGGATTAGAAGCAAAAATATTTTCAGCTGTTGTTTTTCATTCTACCATCTTTTAAAATATGTATTACTTGGCAGCTATTGTTGAAGGTTCGTAGCTGTGAACAGAAAATTTGGAATTAAGATTATTTTCGGAATTTGCTTCTTAATTTTATACAAGCTGGCTATTAATAGTGGCAACATTTATGTACTATCGAGATCATTGTGGTGGCTTTTTAAAAGTTACGTATCTACTAGACATCTTAATTTACATAAGTGAAACATATGTATGAAAATTAAGCGATAGGCCGTTGAGTGTTGTATGTGAAATATAGTCATAAGATTCATCGTGTCTCCTGACACACGATGGTTTGGGGTCGAATCCTGCTGAATACAAATAAATAAATATTCATAGACATTTCACATAGCTTTCTCTGGTCCCAAGCTTAGCTTATATGCTTGTGATATGGGTACCAAAATACGGATATACTACATAAACTACTTTAAAAAAAAAATATTTATAAACTTTTTAATTTTTTTTTAATTTACTACCCTGCCACAAGTGTTAACTGTGTATTAAAATTATAAAATTAATTAAACTATTTCCGCTATTTATTACATTACAAGACAATCACTTAGTTTTGGACTGTAATTAATTTGTGTACAGTATCACGAACACGCATTTCAATATTAATAACCCTAAAAGTGTACCTAAAACAAGATCAAAGAGAAGATAATCGTTTGCAAATATTTTTGCAAATATGATATTGATTCCTCTGACATGGCAATCAGTGTGACGTTGTTAGTTGGCAAGCAGCAGGCAGTCGCGTGAATTCAATCAATTGAAGCTCACATCCGAGTGAACGTATGGCGGTGCATCGAACAGGGCCACTAAAAACGAATCGCCGTAAACAAGAATTAACGCCAATCTAGCATCGACCACTGCACTCTCCTTTATGGTGACGTGATAAAAGCTCTTCGTTTTGAAAGCTAGTGGACGTTTTACTTCCTTTTATCTATAGCTGTTCCCACAAATATAATAAAACCACATGAGTAGATATTTAATCTGCATTCATGTTATAAAGTTAAATACAATTACATTTTATTACCTTGAAAAGGGTATTATACAAATAATTAAATTTTTGTAGTTGTTCGAATATATTATTAATATACTTATAATTTATACGAGTACCCGTAAATTATTTACCAATTTAAAAAAAAATTGCTTAAGGATAAAGAGAGTTTAATAACGAATCTTCCGTAGTTTGCCATTATTTATTTTTTATTTACCAAAAGCAAACCCAATTTCAACACTAAATAATACATAACAGATTAATAGCTATGTATAAGTATGAATAAACTGCGTAATAATTCAGACGATCTCTTTTATTTCAGCAATAGGAAAAATGTTAGATATATCTAGTCGACCCATCTGTGCTCGTAAAGTGGAATTAGTTTAGCTTGGTGGTTACTGCACACCCCTTTACGGGTTTACGATAACACAACCTATGTACCTATGGATTGATAACATAAATAGTTCAAAGAACTATTGAGTTTTGGTTAGGAGATGGCTAGTAAAGAGGACTGTCAAAGAAATCTCTTTAACATCAGTAATATTTCTTAACACAAAATGCATTTGTAATTAAAACTAAGTAAGTAGTTTGTCGATTATGTTCTGGCTGCTTTATGAGTTATAATATTTAAAGTTATATTTTTTCTAGCACCAGTTTATATTACACTAGCTGCTGCCCGCAACTTCGTAAGCGTGGAGTTTAGAAACTATATCTTGACAAATTGTACAACAGAAGCATCTGGAAAATCATTATCTGGAACCACTCTATCCACAAAAACACCGCACCAAAATTCACTGCGTGGTTTTAAAGATAATATAAGCTCAAATAGGGAGATACATACAAAAGTGACGACTTTGTTTTATAATAAGTCAAGATTTCTAAGTTCTACACACTTAGAAATGGAACGTACGTACGGGCACATACTTGTGCTTTGTGATTTTTGACCAGCGAATAATGATAGCGCTTTACTATTCTTTAGCTTTGAATATCTAGCTAAAGATGCAGATACTGGTCTTAGATAATACAAAGCGAATATCATATTTTTTCTATAAATGTTACTTTTATACAACGCAACCATAAATTAATATTTTAAGAAGTATTCTCCACTACTTTAATGTCCTACTACTAGGCACTGGCCTCCTTCTGTTTGGGAGGGATTACGGTCTACTGTGCCGCGCTGACCGGGCGTGTTGAAGCAGGGTTTATTTTCGAAATTTCCGTCTCTCACAGGGGACGGTATCTGTGTATAATATGCCTTAGCTGGCTTTTACAGCACCCTAAAAAAGAAAAAAAAAACACTTGTATTCTTAATCCGTCACCACACCAATAAGAAACATTAATTTCAGAATATTATGTAATGTAAAATTTTAATTTATAGGTTTAATAGAAATGTATGTGCATAAATGTATTACTGTTCAAAGCAAACTCTAGAGTAGGAAGGGTGTGTGGAGCAATGTTTTACGACTGGTGTGTCGCAAGGGGCGCCTTTTTTTTTCTTAACAAGACGACGCTCGGGGCTCGTGGCAGCTTTCAGAATGTTAAATACTCACCCTCATTAGTTAACTTTAGGATTATTTTACGTGCGTAAAAGAAAACTTAAGCGGTACTATGTTAATGTACATATAGTGCATGGTTTGTATAGCATTAAGTAAACTCTGTTGAACCTAAAACTTCATTTATAAGTTACTACTTTTTAGGGTTCCATACCAAAAGGGTTAAAAAAAACTAATTATTAAAAAAACATAATTAAACTAATTTAAAAAAAATAAGGATTATACTTTATAAAACATTTGATTTGCACTGAAAAAAGATTGGTTATTATCAATTTATCTTAGAATAAGAAGCAATTTTGCATTTAATTTTGACTTAAAAGAATGAGTATTTACTCCTTATTTATCTATTTCTATTAATTGAAACCAAAAAGGGGTATATCACTGTTAATGATAAAATTGAATAAAAATTCCAATTAAATTGAAATATATAAATTTAAAATTAAGCTGCTAACTTAATTGCTCGTGGTTATATTCCATTAATATTTATTTGTTTACATAAAATGGGACCCTATTACTCAGTCTGTTCTTCTGTCACCAGGCTGTAATCTCTGTAACAATGATTGGTAGAGAACAACGTGTATATGGTGTCACATCATCATCATTTTTTTGCCACTATCCCATAATTTGACGTATTTGTACGTATGTATTTTTTGACGTATATTTCAGGTTATTTGGGCTCGGGATGATTAATATATTATAATAATAACAGTAAGGAACTTAAAATATCTGAAGAATATAATACATTTTATATCATTAACGCTTAGCAACCATAGTATTTTGCAAGACTTAAACTCATTTAGGCACACAGATTATCATAAAAATATTTTTTTTGTGTATATTATGATATGAAAACTTAATAAATTAGGACTAGGACTTTCAGGATCCTGATGAGCATAAAATGTAACGAGAATTATTTTAACTCTTTATTTCAAAATTGGCTGTGTTCCTCAGCTGACTTGTATAATAAGTAAGACTTACAGTTAGCTGATACAAAGAAACTAAATAGATAAGAAACTTGAATCAAAATCATCAGTTCTGTTATCTGTGTAATATCCCTTAGCTGGCTTTTACCGCACCCTGGGTAGGAAATGGGGTAGTGACACTTTCAATCCGTCACTACACGGAATTTTATTATATATACCGAATAAAACTGGGGAATTTTCGCTTTTTTATTAATCCTGTAGGTATTTCCAGTTTTATTTATTTATTATTTATTTAACACTTTAATGCTATTACATGCATAGGCGGGCTTAATGCCTAAGGCATTTTCTACCAGCCAACCATAGGGTGGTGCAGAATTAATGGAGTTAAAGTTTTCATAAGTTCTGTGTAAAATAACGACGACTACACGTGTCGATGGATATGAATAAAGCCTTTGACGCCATTCGTTGCATGCACTTCAAGCCAACCGCTTCAATTCCGGTTTATGTGCAGTAATGCAGCTCATACTAGGTACAAGTATGACTTCTCAGTAAAGTCAAACATAGGGCTATTACAATAAACTTTATGGTTGTTTTGATGGTCAAAATTAACGTATTTGTTAAAATCTAATAGCTTTGTCCGCAGTGCACGCCGGAAGGTCGCAGGCACCGCTGCGCACTCGTCCTGAAGATGAGCATCGGATATGCTCGAAACCTGGGTCGACATCATCGATCCCATAATAGTGAGTGTTAGCCGGTAACATAATATTTCTAATATCTAATAGGTACACCAATTTTATTCATTTCGTGTTGCATCTAATTTGCTTTAATAAATAGTCGCACACATTTGTAAACAATCAAATTTGATTATTGAGCTAATATAAGATTGATATAATATTACTGTACATTCCATTGAAGCCAATTTATTACTGAAAGTTGAGACACCGCGAATCGCAACCGTTGTGAGTGAAAGCTTAAAGTTTCAGTGAGGCAGTTACGCTCCCCTTCCGGACGATCAACGTAAATTATTCTCCTAGAAGAAATCTCCAAGGGCTGAATGACGGATAAGGGACGAGCCGCTTTATTGCCTACACCGGCCCGCCTTCGTAGCTTTAAAAATCGGCTTCCGAATGTTAATTGTGGGATAATGTTATTCAATTCTGAACCGCTATTGATTTAATTAGTTTGACTTTAAGTAAAAGCGATAAATATTGATGAGATTAATTAATTATTGACACTTGATGGTCAAGAAGCTAAGTTTAATTTCATAATATTACTGGATGTCTTTTTGGATATAGGAGTTTTAAACGTTGTAGATTCTATTTGTGACTAGAAGTGGCATCAAAAAGTCAGGAGTATTCTTAGTATTATACGCTACCGACTGCAACTAATCTAAATCTCACTCTAACATTACATATTTTATTTAGTTTCTTAATCGCTCGGATAATGAGCCTTTTAGAAACCTGGTATTCATTAAAATCATTTATTAATTCTGAGCTTATATTCGGTGTTTACAAATTAAGGATGAGAAAGACAGAGAAGGTGGGTTTAGCAAATCAATAATGTGGCATTGTGTAGTGATCAAATGGCATCGAGTTGTTATAATTTCCAGCTCTATTTCTTAACACTGTGTTCCTTATTTTAAATGCAGAACGCAGGCGTCAAGCAGAAAACTGTTCGCCATGTTATAATAACTGCCATCCTAAATCGTTTAGCTATTCTGTGTTCTAAATGGTTTATGGGAGTAATTTTGCGCGGTTGAAAGGAGTTGTAAGTGATAATTAAAACCCAGTTACTGCAGCTGTTACAAGTATTATGTTAGAGTTTTAATATTTTTACTACCACGTACCATGTACCATGAAAACGCAATTAATTGAATGTAATAAAGACTACAATAGGCGTTTATATTACAATAGATATATTGGTTATTCGTAGGATATTAATAATTAAAAAATTAAGCTCTTAAATATTTTGTTACAATCATGAAGGCTAAGGATCTTACAACCGGATACCGTGATCTTGTTTCGTAGTAAGAAGATCGCTTCGTAGCACTCGTAGCAAGCGTAGCATAAGGATTGTTTCAACTAAGAGTTTATGAAACGTGCTCGTATTAAAACAAGACTAATACAAATATAATCTCTCGGAGACGTATATAATCCGCTTACTAAAAGGGATTTCAAAACTCGTTCCCCTGACATAATCGACACGAATTTTTCACGTATATTTCTTTCACTCACAAATCCAATTTAATTAAGGCGAGGAACTCGCGGTTAAAATCCTATTTAAGCCGTTTTTATTACCGCCCGACGGGCAAAGACGGTTCGCCACTGCGCTCGAAGAATTTGAGCGCTTGGGAGGATATCTCTGGCTTTTATCTTAGCAGTTCTGAGTAGAATGGTAAGCGATCTCAATGCAAATTACTTGTTTTAAGCTTCGATGTATGATGAATTTGTATTAATTTAAAATAATTTCAGAGGTTTTCTAACTAGATTGTAATTAGTAGAGCCTATCTGCAACCTTTTATATACATTGTGAAAGGTAACATAGAAAACTCCAAAACAAAATGAGGAAAATCATTTTACCTTCTCATGTGTTATGTTAGTCTCATGAGTTACTTTTTATGAATTTAATTATCGTTTATTAATTGTCTTCTGATTTGTTAAAATTTTATACAAAATAAAGAAATGTTATAACCTATTTTTAAGCACTTAAAAAGGTTTTTTATACAACATACTAATTTTATGAATTGAAACTTTGAAAGTCCGTAAGAAATAATGTGATTTAGAGTAACAAACAGACACTCACCTCAAGGGATAGGATCTCTCGGATGTTTACCCTCAATTCGGAAAAGATCGCGCTAATCCGAGCGCCCCCTAGGGACTAGCTTTTGCAATTTGTATCGTATGTTACTCGATTGCACGCTGTACACTACGTTGTTAGTTCTTGGACAATAAACAAATTTCATTTTAATTACCTCGTGTTTATAATGAGCTACAAGAAATAATGTGTACATTTCTGTTTACCATTTTTACTTAGTACGAGTACATTCTTGTTTTGGGGTTTTCGTAGAAAGTAACCAACAGTAATCATTAATGTTTTTATTTTATTTTAGCAAGAAATTATTATTTAGTTTATGAAAAGCTTTCAATATAGGTGTGTATATTAAAATCTGTGAATGATTTAGCACAGTAAGCAATCGTAAGACTTTGAGCAGAGGCCAGCGTACCGTCGGTAATGATCCGAAAGTGCATGCATAATTTACTCGCAAACAGCTTGTTTTGTAATGTTATTAGTTTGTAATCTCGCCAGAAAAGCTAACAACATTATATTCCACGAGTTAAAATATTAAAATAATTTATTTTCAGCACCACTAAGGATACGTAAGGCTTCGTTACATTTCAAATTGAAACGACATAATATTTCATTTTGGCCTTATTACACAAGCAATTTAGCTGTTTACTGTAGCAATTTAACACTAGTCCTTATAAAATTTACACTTTATGCAAATATGTTCTCGACCTACTTGTAATTATGTTATTAGAAAAGTTATCATCGACTTAACTTCATAATTAGCAATTAGTTTAAGGTTGTTTTTATATCATAACTTTACTCACTAAAAGAAGTATATTTTTCTTAATAAACGAATGTACTTAGCCGCTTTTGGTACCAATTCTACGTGCACAACCAAACTAAACTTAACTAAAAAATAAAAACTGAGAGTGTCAATATATCTATTACTTGCTATTACATTGTACACATTCATATTAATTTAAATCGTTAGTCAAAGCATACAGACTAGAAGATGTTTTATGTGAGCTTTATTAGTGCAAGCTTATAAGGCGATAGCATTTATGAATTATTTTATATTCTTAGTCAAATAAATGGACACACTTTATTGCTCCAGTAGTTAAGTTGCTAACAAAGAATAAATATGTTTAATTTATTATATAGCTTAAATATTACAATAATAAAATTCGAGTAGCAGAGAAAAGCGTGAAATAACTTGGAGTGAGTCTAACTTTGCAATGATAATTTAATCACGATGTAAGTGAGTAGACGATTCTTATTATTGTCTCGAAGGTGGTAATAAATTTACTTGATGAACATTAAGCTATAATTTTAACATAAAAGCACCAGTTTCATTTTATTGTACTTTATATTTTAGAAGCTAGTCTTAAATGCTATTTGGTAATTGAATTTCGAGCAAAATATGCAAATATGTATGATTAGAATGAGTAAATGTTAAATTGAATGGGATATAATAATACGAAGGGACTTATTTCAGTTTAGAATCCCTACGAATAATGTTGGGTGTGTGGGTGGGTGGACATCAAATCGTCCGGAATAAAAAACCAGAATATAAGTAAGTGAGTTAGTATAAGTTTTAATTCTTAGAATCTTCAAATATTAGGGTTTAAAAAAAAAAAGAAACCATATAAAACACACACAAACGTCAAGATAAACAGTTATTACTAGTCTGTTTCTCTGTCGGCCTTTGGTGTTGTTTATATTCATTGTTTTAAAAAAATTCCATTGAAACGTAGGATATATTATAGACATCACAAAGGCTGATGACATGATTGGTAGAGCTAATTTAAATTAATTAACAAATTAATAGTTCCCAGAAGATCTATTTAACAAGACTGGTTATAAAGGGAATGATTAACCTAAGCTGGGCGGTAATCGCAGCACTAAACATATTCCTCCCATTGAGTCAACACTGTGTTTGTATCTCCCGCGACGCATTGCAACTGTCGACAATTTGCTCTAGCTAAACACACAACTGCTGTCAATAGTACTGAACTCGATTCATCCTAAATATGTACAAAGAAAAGCTTTCCTCAATCGGCATTGTTTGTAGATAATACTAGTTGTTCCTCGTAGTTTATCGTTCCCTTGCGGTTGATCCTAGAAACATGAAAATTTAAAGTTGTAATTATAATAATAATAAATATTCATGTACATTTCACACGACGTCCTCTTGTCCCGAGCTAAGCTTATATGCTTGTGTTATGGGTACCAAAATACGGATAGAATACATATTACATATACTACTTTTTTGCGTAAATACATACTTATAGTACATAGAAACATACAGACGCAGTACAAACATTTGTATGACAATTATAAAAATCACACAAATGATTGTCCCGAGCGGGAATTGAACCAGCGACCTCTTGATTGGCAGTCCGTTACATAAACCACTCAACCACGAGGCCTGTCTATTATCGAATACTTTGTAATGTCAAATCTTAAAAAATTGAATGGGAGATTAGACAGAGTAGTTACCTCATAGGAGTATAAAAAGTATATATACATAACTACCCGTGAGACGGTTAAGATTGCTCTACCGAGTGCATTAGCTTCAAGAAAATCGAATTAATACATAGAGATCCAGTGAGCTGGCATTGTACCAATTAGCTATCTTCCACTCCTATTGAGTTACTACCGTACAATTTACGCTTTTAGCTGAAAATGACTTTATCTTTCATTCAGTTTAGTCTCAGGAAGTTATTGGCAGCTTTTTAATGTAGACTTTGACCCGCTTAATTGTTCAGCCAAATATGATGAGGTCGTTTGTTAACCCTATTCAGGGTAACACCGATCGACCGCATAATAACTTCGACGAGTGGTCGCTCAATTAGATAGTGTTCTCGACAATTATCGTTTCCGTAAAGGATTAGAAGGATACATTTTAATATGAAGTAATAGGCTTATTGAGGACTTATTATTTTAAATAAAGTTATAGTTATGTGTATGAAAGAGACAGAATTTAACATTATGCGAATTTAAAGTAATGAGACTTAACAACAGTTAATTAAGACATAATATAAAATCGGTCAAGTACGAGTTGAATTCGCACATGAAGGGTTATGTATCACAGTATAGTGTAGTATATATACATATTCCCGACCCAAAATAACGGGATAAGGGTAGGAGGATGACAATAATGAGTATTTTTTATGGCATCAATTGATATACATAAACTGTGAAATTTTTTGCATTTCAATGTAATGTTCCTAAAAGGAAGCGTTAAAAAACTAAGAATATTTGAAAAATTTCAGTTTGTTTTGTAATTATTTTTTCAGAAACGTAGCAATATGTTTTATGCAGTAAGTCAATTACTATTCTACGTTGTAGGTCTGTAAATCTTCATGTTTGTTTTCATTTTAGTTATAAGGGTGACAGGTCACCCTCGTGGGGCCTATCGTGTCGTGTGCAGGTGATAAATCGTCACGTAACATCACTTTTTACTAACGAGACAAGGTGTCGGCTGCTTGCAAACATATTCAAATAACGAATGTTACTGTCACGTCATCGTGTCTTCAACAGTTTAACCTTTCTACACTGTTAACAATTTGTTTTGATTATTCCCACGATATCTATTCTTTTGAATCGAATTTGTGCCATGTGCACAAGTGCGTATAAGTATACCTACCCAGAATATTCTTATTGTTGATGGTTTATTTATTTGCAATTTCAAAAGATGATTAAAAAAATAACAGCTTATAGTTTTAAAATCTATCATCGACCTAGATATTGTAAAGCTTCTTCTTTAATGAAAAACTTTTAACATAATTAATTTGTTATATTTTTTATAATATAGAAAAACTATTTTACAATCATTTTTCAACATCCTCTCTTCATGTCCTTTTCTCCTCTCCCCAAATTCTTTTCTTTTTATTTTCAAATTTTAAATTTTTTATTCCTTTTTTAAAAACAAATCTTAAGTGGCCTGTATCATTGTATAGGTTATATTCAATGATCACAACCTTTACAATATCAAACATGTCTTATGATCTCACATTCCGACACACATGAAAATCTGAAGGAATATACATCGTTAATGTTTGAAGATCTATCTATGATCTTTAAAGATATCATATGTACTGTGTAAAATACAAAGAAGTTTATTAATTCCCTCAGAAAATAAAAATGCCTTTGTAATTGGAAAGATTTTTTTTCAGGATGACGTAGCACGTATCGTTACATCGAATGCAGGGAATCAGTGGAGATAGAATCAAAACGGCAACAAATATTCTGAATAAAAAAGTTGTTAGTTCGGTCTGGTATTGGAATGTTTTTGTCCGATTTGGGGAATGAAGATTTTTCAGCGCGGTTCAGTAGGCGCCGTGTCGTACAACTGCACCGATGACAATAAATATCGAATGCGGCGAGCCGTGAAATCGAATAGGCTACGTCTGTGAGCGCTTTACAATCAGCAGTCTGCTGTCGCGCGCCTTCGTTCGCACCGCCATAACTTAGTGACGTCGTCATGCATATAAACTTATAGGCCTATTACCTATATACAATTAATTTAAGTTTATGTATTGTCTAAATGTAATCATGATTTTAACATTTGTTTTACGAGGCTGAATATAACATACAAGCTAATGCCCACGATTTAACCCGCGTTTATAGTTATTGAGAACGCCATCCTCATCTCCAATTTACACAAAACCTTAAAAAAATTATTAAATAAACCATCCTGTTGAGTCACTCTATCTATAAAAAAACCCGCATCAAAATCCGTGTCTACGACACGTGTCGTAATTTTAAAGATTAATGGTCTTCATTAACTTATTATTTTTTGCAATTGACTTGCTATGCTTTTACTAAATAAACTAAATTATAGTGGAAAAAATGATAACTATGAGCGGGACTTGAACCCACGACCTCGGAATACCGTTCCGTTGCTCTCCCATCTGAGCTATCATGTTTCCGCATATGTTTACCAAATCTTCCACTACATTCTGCTCAATGTGAGTTAAACATCGTGCGATGTTTTGTGTACAACGCCATCTATTGAGCGGTTTGCTTGTTTATCATTTTTTCCACTATAATTTAGTTTATTTAGTAAAACCATAGCAAATCAATTGCAAAAAATTATAAATTTAATGTAGAAATATGTATTTCTACATTAAATTTCAGTACAGTCATTATTTCAGTCCAATCGTATTCTGTAAAGAACACTAACGGCCGAATACTGAAACGTTACTCAAATATGTCATTGTAACGGCTTCTCAAACTATTGAGCAGCTCTTAAGCTATACTCAAACAACAATTTTAAGTGTCTGTTATATTTAATTGTAACTCAAATTAAGTTGTACTTAAACGCCACTCAGCGAAAAAATCGTATACAGGAACGCCACTCAACGCTATTTAGCTGTCAAATTGATTTGAGCGTCTCCTATAGTTGAGAGTGGTCCAGAGGTCTCTTAACCACTCGCGCGCCCGAGTCGCGCGATCGATTAAAGGTCTAGCGCCACGGCAACAATGGTTGCCAAGACACTTGACTGTAATTTGATCGCGCGACAGAAAAACCGTTGTAGCAGCTAAAATATGATAGCTACAGCAAAGAAAAAACTACTTTTGGATAGGTTGAAATACGCAGATTGTACTTATATATAAAGAAAATGTGATACTATTAACAAGATATATTTGAATATATTTAAAACTCTGTAAAACATGAGATTAGTAAGAAAAAAAAAAAAAAAAATTTATCCTAATTTAATGCAAGGAATACTAGTTATTTTACCAGCAACATATGTTCTCGTGAAACTAGGTTTATTGCCGATTCTTTTGATATGCATATGTTAATAATTAGTTAAATAAATAAAATAAAAAAAATAAAATTCACGTCTAGCGTCCAGGCAACTCTGGTTGCCGCCCCGCGCCTGCCCTTGGCAAAAACCTTTGTACCAGCTAAAATATGATAGCTACAGCAAAGAAAAAACTACTTTTGGATAGGTTGAAATACGCAGATTGTACTTATATATAAAGTCTAAGCGCTAAGTCTAGTCTAAGTGTTAAATATACAAGTGAATAACATGTCTTTTACATTGTTGTCTTCCCTTTCGGATCCCGAGAGTTGAGTGAGTGAGAGTGATCGATTGATCGAGTTGATGCAAACCGCTCAATAGATGGCGTTGTACACAAAACATCGCACGATGTTTAACTCACATTGAGCAGAATGTAGTGGAAGATTTGGTGAACATATGCGTATGATAGCTCAGATGGGAGAGCAACACAAAATCTATTATAAAAACATATCGATTAGTTGAAAGGAATAAATAATTAAAGGTCATTAGACATTAACCCTCGTACAGTAAGAACGACGTTGTAAATATCTTAATAATACATTTTAAACATTCGCACGCAGAGTGCTGGAGTAATTTGCGGTTGTGATGTTCACCCACCACCCTCTGTGTCCCCTGACGCGTGTTCGATTAGAGTACAAGTAATTCCGGAAAGGAAATTGAAATCTTAAAGCAATACCCCACGGACTTCATGTTTCTTCCAATGTTCTGAATGAGAAATGAAAAACAAATAAAGTCTTCACGTTTGTACAGGTGCGGTAGCAAATTAGGCCAACTAATTATTCAAATACATATATACATCTCTCTCTCTCTCTCTTTAGCCTATAAACGTCCCACTGTTGAGCACGGGCCTCATGCCACGCTGACCAGGCGTGTTGGCCATAAGGTTAATTTTAGAGGTTTCCCTCCCCTTTTTTCATAGTGGATGTTATATCTGTTAGTCTCACCCGTGACCACGGTGACTGCAGTCTCCGAAACGCCGGGCCAAAATTTAAAACAAATATACGCCTCTAAATCCGTAAAAAGTAGTTTTAATGGGATGGATGTTATTTGTGTATAATATCCCTTAGCTGGCTTTTACAGCACCATAAGAAGAAAATATGGTGCTGAAATTTGTATTGTTAATCCATCACCAAACGGACAATATATAGATGCATTAGGATTTTTAATCTGCATATTGCGCACGTTTCAGGGTTATGGCATACATAGCTACGCAGATTTTTATAAAATTATCTCTCACGATTGATCTTGAAGTTCTTATTTATAAATGAAACAAAATTGATAAATAATTCATAATAATTTGTAGTGTGTGATTGGAAATAATTAGTCTTAAGTATGCCACTACTCCTCTCACTACTTACTTACTTTATCTCTATTATATACCTACACTACGTAGTTAAAAAATGAAACATTATAACTTTATACAAAGCACACAGTGACACAGAAACTGCCTGAATAATATATATTTAATATTGCGGAGCATATTCGCTGTGGTGCACTGATTATCGCAGTTTCTAACTGCAATGTTTGAATACAGCTCTTTCAGGGTACTTTAGTGTGCATTCACAAACAGCAGTGGAGTAATCGGGTGTGGAGTAATGAACACGAGCCCGGGGCCCAGGAGTTTAATTTTCCTCTTCCGCGCTGTCCCGGCCGGCCTGCGCTCATTAACGCTGCGACAATACCCTCATCATTTGTACCGAGGACACAACGGGCGCCGCATCGCGATGCAACGCCTTTCTCCTCATATCGAACAATGCGTACCAACTTTCTATGGACATTGTTTGTGTTTATCGATCACGTACTTTTGATTGATGATGCTGCTCTATACATTTTATAGCTACCTATATGGATATGAATGTGATGATAAACTTACAAAAATTTTAGCGTCTTGAGATTTATTCTAACTTTCAGTTATACATATTTTAAAGAGAATCCTGAGTAGCAGCAGTATAAGGACTTAATAATTAACTATATTCTTAGAATGAGAGCAAGAAACGGAAATAACTAAATAATGATACTCCGTCAAAGATATAATACATCTCTGTCGTATATCTAATATATATATATTGTAAAATATATTTTGCAATATTTATTTAGGAAGTGTCTATTAATACGATTATCGGACAATTAATTATTTTTTATTCATCCGACAATCGTGGATGTGACTATTTGTACGGCTGTTTTTTTTTTGAATGAGTATATTCATACGGATATTATTATTTTTTTATTATTAAATTTATGACTAAGAATTTTTTTCGTGAAAAAAGTGAAAAACTTTTTTTTAGACACTGTCCACGGAGCAAAAGATTAACTAAGGAGCAAAAGGAAAAAATTGCGGAGTTATTAGATCTCGAAGCTAACCGAGTGAAGGTTAGGTTAGGGTTTTTTTTTTTCGAAAACCTTATTTTATTTAATTTCTAAAGTTATATGAAACGTAATTAGTACAAATAATAAAGTAGTCGTATAAATAATTATTTTTTATTCATACGATTGTCGTGCGATTATCAACAGCCATTTATTTAACACAAATAAATTTCTACCTTCTTTATTAGAAAAGGGCGACAATAAACGGAGTGTAAGTGCCACTGCCCACAATAATAGGCGATATCTAAGTGGGAATGCGACATTAGTCTCATGAATGAATCATTGCGACCGCGTCCCGAGACCCCGAAGGTTGTATTCGATTAGCACGAATAATTCCGAAAGGGAAATTGAAAAGCTAAAGCGATGCCCTAAGGACTTGCTCTTTCTGTTATTTGCGGGTACTGACGCAAACTCTGTGAGTAGAATAAACAAGTACATCTGCAGTACCAAGCCGTATTAACGTTCAATATTGATACTATTGGCTTATTATATTATGAGTTGTTTTATGACTTGTCTTTGTATCGACACAAAGGAGGTAACGTAGAGACTTAATGAGAAAAAGATACTAATGATGCGTTTTAATATTTCATTGAGCTTTTTATATGGGTTTTAGATAATTTAAGTAAAAGTAAACATAAGTATTTCTAAATACCCAGGGGTATTGAACCTACGACATTGTGTGCCAAAAGTAATGTTACTACCACCGAACCTAACCTAATAGTAAGACTCTTAACAGTATCTTTGCACAAAACTACAAATACCACAATTAAAAGTTGTAATTGTACCAAAACTCAATGATGACCCAAATTTGAATGTATTTGTTCAGTACCAAACACATTAGCAACTATGGAGCGAACTATTTGCAGTTAATTAAAGGTATTGTTCTCCATTATTTCCTTTGTCTTCAAAATCTAGTTGTAAACAGTAAGTAGTCGTGGACGGGTCCGCTCTGTAATCCAGCCTTAATTAGGAGATGGTTGCGCGTGGTCTAACTAACACACACGAGCAGGTACTCTTACCAACAATTTGGTTTGCTTTTATAATGGTGCCAATTCTAAGTTTAGTAAAGTTAACTTAACTAAAAAATGAAAACAACTATATAACAGTGTAATTTGATTAATTGGCTATTTCATTTTGTACATTAATTAAAATCGTTAGTCTATAATATACAGATTTTGTAATAAAAAAGATATGCTAACAATAACAAATTATGTTATAGACACTATCAATTTTCATTTTTTAGTTAAGTTTAGTTGTGCACGTAGAGTCGGTACCAATGTTAGTTTTTCCCACGTACGTGCGATCTCTGAAACAAACTATCTGCTATGGTATTTCTCAAACACTACAACATGTCCCCGATTTAAGCACGGTTTACGAAGGGTAAATTTCTCAAAAGTGGACAGTAGCTCGGTTGTGTCTCTGGTGTCTCTCGGTTTAGCTTGTGAGCAACGGAATCCACTTTCCAGGGGCGACCTGTCGCTATAGGTAATAAGAAAAGCTGATTCACGTTATGTATAAGTTACACCCGCCTTCGTTTCGGCAGTTAGTTATTCTTTCTTTTTGACGGGCTTCGTGGTGGAGTGGTTTATGTAATGGACTGCCGATCACGAGGTCGCGGGTTCGATTCCCGCTTGGGACAATCATTTGTGTGATATCCATAAATGTCATACAAATGTTTGTACTGCGTCTGGGTGTTTTCTATGTATTATAAGTATGTATTTACAAAAGAAAAGTAGTATATGTAGTCTATCCGTATCTGGTACCCATAATACAAGCATAGAAATATAGCTTACTTTGGGACCAGAGGACGTTGTGTGAAATGTCCTGAATATTTATTTATATTTATTTATACAATCATTTTTGTCAATACGGGTGTATAAATCTTATACTTCAGTTGTTTTCATGACATCAGTGGTTAGACATCTTAAGATCCTGTGTGTCACAAGTCGAACATGTCGGTAAGTACTTTTTATCTCGCAGTAACGTAACCAGCTAACGTGTATGGAATACGATTTAACTTTTATCATTTTCACCTTCGATGGCTTTAAATAGTCCACACTGCATCACCTTAAAATTATTTTAACAACATTTTTAGTCCAAGTTTTGCAGAAAGATTATATTTTTAGAGCGTATGTTGTGTGTATAACTATTTCAAATGGACTGATTCTGACAATTATTGCATTATTGGAGCATTACACTTTGTAGTCGAGTTTTTTAGTTATTCGGCGGTTCTTACAATCTTTCAGCTCTTACAGGATGAAGTGAGATGGTTTATTCTTCATGCACGGCTAGAAGGATAATATATACCACCTGGTGAGCGTTTTTAGTGAAATCATAAAAAGTTTTATAAGTTTATTCTTAATATATGTTACTTAAATGAGCTAAAACTTTACTGTGAAATAATTAACAAGCAATCTCAAGAGTATATTACAGGAGCGCTTTGCCGCTCCCGCGCGGTGCCACTAATCCCACTCTAATTGGTGGTCAGATGACTATTGGACTTGAAACGGCAAAGCCAATGCAATTAAGGAGACAATGGATTTACTCTATAATAATTATTACATTTACTTTCACTGTAATTTTCGATATGCGTTAATAATATTCTTTCAGAGTTTTGGAAAATTAAAACAGTATACATACCTAGCTAACTCTTGTAATATTATTGTAATATTTGAGAAGTTCTCCACAAATATTTCAATAAACTTTCAAAAAGAATGGTCGATATTGAAAACGAAAGTTAAAATAACATTTCCCGACACAATATAATCCGCGGTAAAGTCATCTTCGACATGAAAGAAACACATCGAAATTCTTAAGGGGAAATATTACTTTGCAATCGCGAAATTCTTTGCTGAAACAACTCTCGGGAAGGTAACGTTCATTTTGACAAAAGACGAGCAATATTCCGTGCACAAAGGAAAGCACCCGATATATTCAATGCAGTGACACAAGAAATGGCGGCACAAAGCGGTAACAAAGCTCATATTGAGAGTTACATCTCCGCGGTCGGCAACCATGCGTGTACTTCATATATTTTAGATCTTTTTTATGTTAATAATTGTAATAACTACTTAAAAATAATTGTGATAACTACATACTTAAAAATATTATTGGAGATATTATTTTGGCCATACAAAATAGAGACAGGTAGTTATACAGATAGAGAGTAACAGAGAGTAAAAGAAGTGTTATTTATCTATACTTCTATACTAATATTATAAAGCTGAAGAGTTTGTTTGTTTGTTTGAACACGCTTATCTCAGAAATTTAAAAAATCTTACGATATTAGGTAATATAAGGAGCTTAAACTAATAGGATCGCAGCATTAGCGAAAAATGTTGCAAAATGGGGAAAATTTTCTAAATTCCACAATATTGAGCTTTGTGGAGCTCAACTATGTGGAATTTAGAAAATTTTATAGTAATTTAATAGTAATGAAAATTAAAAAATAACTAGTTTTTGCTATTTTAATTAACCATTTGAAGGACATATAACAACTTGTATCTTATTTTTATTTTTATTGCGTTTGGTGCCCTGAGCAAAAAATGCGAGATCATTTTTAAGATGTTATCGCACAAAAAGCCAATATAGTAAAAATATTAAAGATGCACGTGTTTCACAGTAAGTTTTTGTAACTTACTGTGGGGTAGGGTCAATTTACTGGCTTTATGTTTTTCTTAAAAAATTAAACAAAAGCAAAATAATCTAGTAACTTATGAGTCGCTCTAGTAATACTCGATACCAGGGACATGAAAAATCGTACAATGGCTCTTAACCGACTTAACAAAACTTTTTACACGAAAAATGGTATGTTTAACTGCAAAGTTTTAGTTTACCCATAGCAAATCCAGGTCATTGCACAATATTAGTGACAAGTACGTACATATTTTGGCACATCTATCTATTGATATTTTTATCAACAATAATCAGTTCAAGTTAGTTAAGAGTTTGAGAAATAATTTAAGAGATTTACGCATGCGCCTGTTTTACGCGCCACCCCTCGAAGCCTTACGACCGCCTCTCTAGTGGGTACATTACCTGCAATATGAACCCTCAGATCTTAAACATAGAGGTTGTCACTTTGAAAGTTGTCATCTCACGAAAATTTTAAGGCTTTCTTCATTCTCAGTTCTAAAGCCGTCATTATGATCGCGTAAGAAGAGTTAGATTTTCATGACGTATTTTCCCCAATTCTCACTCCCATGATAGTAGAACCTTTTGTCAGTCTATATAACAAAAGGAACTTTGTTGCTTTAAAAATAAGGATAGTCTTTGTTTGGACATGTTCCAGCTGGCAGGATAATATTTCAGAGCAGAGTTCAATTTTATTCTCAGTCGGCTACGAGCCTTGGACGTGAGTGTACGAAGCACTCTGTCCGTGAATGCGTCGCGAACTGAACTTATTTCGTAGCGCGAACGTGAACAGAACAATATCACCACTGTTTTCTATTACAATTTTGTGTTAATTAAATATACAGGATTATGCCGGTAGCGTAATCGCGAAATGTATCGCAAATGTTCATTTTAACTTCTATGTTAATTTTATGAAAACGTATCTTGAATTTAAATTAGGCGTTTCCTTAAATTACATATTAGGTTGACTCTTAATTCAAAATATTGCAGTTTCATGAATTCTTAACCTTATTTAATTGTTTGAAGTAAGTAATATCAGTTAATGAAATTTTCATTTTTAGTTTTTTGTTAAAGGTTTTTCATAGTGTGCTGATTGTTCTTTTGTGAAATAGTTTATATTTTCTATGACTGGATATAAAATACCTCAGTTAATAAATTAAATTAAATTGTGTTGGTGTATCTCGCAAATAAATAAAAGCGAATGTAAATCGTAGTTAGCGTGGCCGAGTGCGGGCGAGCGTCGAGGGCGCGGGGCACAGACGATCCGGCATATTTGCTGTTTCGCCGACATTCCCCAGTTAATTAAAGCCCATTTGTACACTGTCTTGCGAAATATAATTTATGAAATGAGAAAACGTTTCAACCTTTTCTTAACATTTTGTATCTTATATGATTCTACTGGGAGTTTCTAGATTTGTTTTGATACAGCAGTCTATTTTGATAGATAGTTTATTTGATAGTCTGATTTATTTTGTAATAAATTGACTTCAGATTTCGTATGGCTGTCTTCAACGAAATCTAAGGGGTATTGGTAAATAAGTAGATGGCCTCCACCTCCTTGTCAATTCCAAATAAGCCCGCCTCGATCCCAAGCTCCGCCTACCCGTACAAGATAGATAAGTACTTATGTAAACAGTTTTATATACTTCAAGTATACAAGTATACTTTAATATCATATACTGATATATGTATCGTATCATGTTGTCCGCAACTTTCTTACTATATATTCCCAGTGTCATAAGCTTAAGTATATAAAGCGATACTAAATTGTCTAAGTAATATTAAGACATTAAGTAACTCATCACATCTAGAGCCTAGTACTTAATTCAAATAATATGGTACATACAATAAAAATTGCAAAATTATTTGCAGATGGATATTTATTAGCCAAAAATATTAAATGTTGAACTTTAAACCATATGAAACCAAAATGCTCGTCTAGAAGTTTATTGTACAAATTGAGCAAACTCAAATGAAGTAAATCTAGAACAGCTCTTGAACGGGACAATGCTAACAAACAAAATCAGCAAAGCGAGTGAAACTTTAACAGCTAAGAAGTCGAAACTGTGTATACAATGTTGGCGGGCGAGCTCTAACAAGCCGCCCATCTCAACTTGTTAAACGTAGCCGAAGAGTAATTCACCCAAGCGGTTGTAGAGTACTCGGACAGTTTGGCAGTGTTTGCGGCTGTCTCGCCACAGATTTGTTTCTATATGGCTACACTCAAAAGAGCGATAAAAGCGAGCAGGGTTATCGGATGATGGATTCTCATTCCCTAGGAAGAACTCGACAGACCCCCACTGCACACAATCATATTGTGTATACCGACCATAAAGGAAGAAAGTAAGTGTTTTATTTTTTTTATTTACATTATTCGTTTTATAAATTAAATTAAAATTGAAGTTGCTTTAGAAGAAGCAGATTTGAAAACATATTTTCTTTATATAAACCTGGCTATGGGTTAAATAATTCACTTATTTACGCAAGTTTATTAAGAAATTCATTGCATATTACATATGTGCGTTAAATAAAAATTTTAGAAGTAATAAATGAGCGGTGATGTATGGTTTTATATGCAATTTCTCTTATCTCTAAGCTTAGAGTGTCCGTAGGAACTTTTATTGGCAAACACTACACATACACTCTAACATTCTGTTATGTGTTATGCGTATTTACATTGCTACGTTACGGCAAAAAATTATTACTTTAAAACGACTTAAACGAATGAATATGGCCTAGTTCTTTATCAAACTTATTTTCGCAACATCATGAGTTGCATTTTATTAGTTACGACTTTCAATTTGCGAGACCTACTCAACATTTAAATTTTATTCTACTGTATCCCGTTGCTGTTTTCAGGATTCCTTGTCTATTAACTTATATTTATCTTTTATATTAATATGTCTTCATGACCTTAACAACAGTTAAACTTTTTAATAACTAATTTTATTCTAAAGTTTCCTTTTTTCGGACAATTTTTTTCACGTTTTCCGTGGTTTATGTCATTGTATTTGCAACTAGCTTCTGCCCGCGACTGCGTACGTGTGGAATTTAGAAAGTTTTCCCTGTTTTTTCTACATTTTTCACCGATGCTTCACTCCTATTAGTCGCAGCGTGATGTTATATAGCCTATAGCCTGCCTCGGTAAATGTACAATCCAACAGTAAAAGAACTTTTGAAATCGGACCAGTGATATCTGATATCGTTTAAACAATCAAACACTGCAGCTTTATAATATTAGTTTAGATTTAGTTCTCTATCTATAGATATTATATATTATTTTCCCGCGAATATCAAATCAGTATACAACGTTCTTCGCATCAAAAAGTAGCAACTAATCAAAATAATCTTCGTAGCAAACATTATGTAAAATCCGTTTAGTAGCTTTGACATGAAAGAGCGACAGAATATGGACCGAGTAAGGAAGTAGGGATACTATGTCATATTATACATTTTGTTTGATTCCCCAGCAATAAATGGGTTTATTTTGAGTCCTCTTATCGGCATTTATAATTTAAATTCTAATGCACAATCAAAATATTAGAAATTTAAGACAATTATAAACAAATTATAACTATATAGCTTTTGGGTCGTTTATAAAATGATTTTATTATGATTACTTCATAATAGTATGATTTGATAATAATCTATAAAAATGTATGTATCAGCGTTACTTTAGATTGATTGATGCAAATTAGGTAATACATTTGTTCGTATTTGTTATTGTCAAGGTTTAAATAACTATATTCAGGAAAATAATATGGTAGAATGAAGTTGGCTCGGCTAGCTAGTTATTGATAATTTACAGGCAGATTATTAAAAAGTGAAGAATGTATTTTTTGTAAAGCAGAGGTTCCCAAACTTATTTCGTCTACCGCCCACTTTGAGAATAATTTATTTTTAGCGCCCCTATACCTCATCTTTGTTCCGGGTCTTTTACATCCCCTTTTAGGCCTGCAGCACCCACAAGAGTTTGTTATTATCCAATTTAGGAAAGACTGCGTCTAAAGTATTAAAGTATTTAACATTAACATTAGAAATTATTTGTCGGACATTCAATTGTGGTAAAATAATAACTCACGGTGCTAGAAGTGGAAACCTTTAAACCAAACAAATGAGTCCTATTATTTCTCTCAATTTAGTCTAACAAGCAAGTTAGAGTCAAAGGTTCGACGAGGCGGGGAAGTCAATGGCCGTGAATTTTGTAATCTTCATTAATTTCAACTGAAACTTTACTTTCGCCCTTCCTACTTACTTTTGTGCCTGTTAATTCAGACTCTTTAAATATAATTTTGTGCGATGTATATATTTTGTTCCACATACATTATTATTCAGCGCACGAACGTATAAAATATACGAAATTTTAATTGTCTTATTTCCTTATGAATAAGTACGGTTTATAGCTTTCACCGGTGCTCGGTAAAAGTGTCTAACCAAGTTTAATGTTAAGAGTAGTATGATAATTTAAAAAAGAATTTTCTCACCTAGTTTAATATTTTAAATGGATCATATGTTGAAGTCATAACGAAAGAAAATTTTCATATAAATTAAGTGTAAAAACTTTGTTACCTTGGAAGAAAAAGTAACCGACTTAAGTTTTAAAGACGCATTTAAATATATTACGGACTCCTTTATGAGTCTTCTGTCTTGTTATCGTACTAGCAGCCTACTTTTAAACATTATAGTCGTACTAACATTTTATTTTAACTTTAATGCAAACAAAACATTGCAATACTTGTGAGACATACATATAAAAACTTTGTTTTATAATAATTACATTATATTATTTATGATCATAGCGCCAAAATTGTTTTCCAATTTTATGAATTTTAATGATTTTAGCTTAAGGGCCTACATCAATATCATCGCCGACACGTAAATATTAACACAGCCAGTAGGCACAGAAAATGAAGAATTAGGGATACTTTTCCTATTTACTCAAAATCTACTAAATATATTTTAATTCCGATCCACGTGTTTCTATACATAATAGTTACCTATGTTTTTAAAGTTATTTTATTAGTTAATACGCGATAATAGACCGACAAATGAAAAAAATAAAAAATTAGAGAGGTTGTTTCGCCAAGATTTTCTATCGAGAAAACTTTTTTCAATCGCGTTTCTGAGTTCATGCGATCCTAGATCATATATTGAAAAAACATATACTTAAAAATTAGAGCTCTAGCCATTCAATCTAAAGAAACAATGAAAACTTCGTACATAGAAAAATGCACGAAGCTATTTTGGTATCCTCTTAATCCGTTCGTATTGATCGTAGAGTGATTTTAATTCATTCCGATAAATGCACTAACCAACACAAAATATTTTACAGTTACACGCAGTAGTTCCTAAGATTAAGGTAAATTAACATTCGTCAGTTACAGTTTTGTTAGATGTATCTAATAGGAGATTTGTAAAAATTGGTCAAGTGCGAGTCGGACTCGCGCACGAAGGGTTCCGTACCATTATCTATGCAACATAAGGCAACGTTATTAGTATCGAGCAAGAAACGGTAAAAAAAATCATGTTTGTTGTATGGGAGCCCCCCTTAAATATTTATTTTATTTTATTTTTAGTATTTGTTGTTATAGCGGCATACATCATCTGTGAAAATTTCAACTCTCTAGCTATCACCGTTCTTGAGATACAGCCTGGTGACAGACGGACGGACGGACGGACGGACGGACAGCGAAGTCTCAGTAATAGGGTCCCGTTTTTACCCTTTGGGTACGGAACCCTAATAAAAACATAAGTAGCAATCTAGTTTGAAGTCAAATAAAACGTCAAAATCCGTAAAATTCTGTGAAAAGTTAAAGTGAATGTTATTTGATCTAATAAAGATATTAGAATGGCTAAAAGTAGCATGCATGCCAGCACTACACTGCCCCCTGTATACGTTCGAGTTACTTGTACACAGTTTCCGTTAGTCACATTTTCGCAACAAGGTATTCACATTTCGAGGACTGGAAAGTTGGCCTTATCGCGTTTAAAATAGAACGACAAACACGTCTAACTTTGTGATGCAAAATGACAACGGCAAACTAGCCAAACTAGCCACTTATTTTATTTCAAATGGCAAAATTATCTAAAAGCTTTACATGTTAAGATTCTATTTTTATCCACAATATCTGTTATATTTATATATATTTAGAAAAATGTCTACAGGGTCGGCGACGCACTAGTGATTTTCGCTCTCTGGTGTTGCAGATGTTTGTAGGCTACGATGACCGCTTACCTTCAAGTGGACCCTATGCTTGTTTCCACCTTAGTTGTATAAAACTATTATATAATTATATTTATTTATTTAAAACTTTATATACAAACAAGCGGTATAAAGGCGGGCTTAATGCCGTAGGCATAGGCATTCTCTACCAGTCAAACTTGGGTTGTTCAGAAACAAATGAAGTAGGTATTTGATAATAAATAAATTATATCATTATTGTCAATAGATCAAATGAGCACAATGAGCTTACTAAATTTAATAACATTTAAATGATAAATGAGAAATAATATATTATATTTGTTTATATTCTTGTCGTGTATTTATTATTTAAGTGCACCAGAGACTACCAACTTGTCAAATTCATCCAAAGGTTGCCTGGAAGAAATCGCTTTAAGCGATAAGGCCGCCCATTGTACGGGTTCTTATTATATTTCTTTTTAATGTAAATTTAATATAATTGGTGTACAATAAAGTATAAATAAATAAATAAATATACTTATATACTTACATAAGGTAACACAAGTACTAGATGAGATCTATACTGCGAGTAAAAATATCTGTTATAGTGCTTGGAAATATGAGCGTGGTTCTTACTATGAAATTATCCTTTAAAATTGGGTTCCTGAATTTGCTTATAGTTATTTTTTGCAGGGACTAAGGTACCAGTCACTGTATTCGACTGTGTTAGAAAGCATACTTTATTTATTTAAAGTAAATAAATAAAGTATGCTTTCTAACACAGTTGAGAGATTGAGAGTTAGCAGATTATTGTTAGAACGCGATTTAATACTTTTTTAAGCAATATCTCTGGCATTTATTTTATTTAGAATGGCAATAAATTATTCTGTTGATGGCAAAAATACTTACATTTTATATTAATTACGTAAGTCGCCTCAATCTTATAACTTAGCAATAATTTTGCAAGATTTCCTACCGAACCTTATCAGTATCGCATATTTCTAAAACGGTGTTGAACGAAAATTATTTGAAAAGAAAAAAAACACATATGAAGAGAATTTTAGAAACTTAATGTGCGCACTTAATATCGCACATTAATTTTTATTTCATTATATTAAAAATATATATAAAAATAAATATTTATAGTTTTAATATAATAAAATAACGCTAAATAAATTTTTTTAAACAAGTGTAACATACAAAACACATCCTATAATATAATATCCGCGCAACCTACATATCCGTACATTACTAATGTTATTTTAACATATTCAGCGTTGGTCTGAACACGTACCAAACTTCACTTTTTGAGAACATTATAAGTACGGGTAAGTGCACAAATTGATTTATTGAAGTTGAGCGGGTTCGCGAGTTGCGCCTGAGTATTCACAGTTCTTTACGTTACACAGATAAAGTGGAAATAAAAAAGAAACTTCACAAACAGAAATCCCCTTGTCGCGAGATTTACGAGCCGACGCACCTCCGACGCAAATAACTTATGTACATGTAAATTTTATGTTCCGCTCAAGCAGGCAATCGTAAGTACAGCCTAGTGGAAACCACTTTCAACTTTGTGACAATTAATTGTTCCTTAGCTACTTGTTCACTCATCAACGCTCGATCTGGTGAATTAGGTTAACGATCAAAAATTTCGAACAACATTAGCGATCAATTTTCAACTAATACAATTGAAGGAAAGTTTTAGTAAAACCAACAATTTGTTTTATGAAATCTGAATGTGGCATCCAAGTAAACGTGATCATTTTCATGATAATTATAGGAAGTCACGCAAACCATGGTTTAGATGTTATGAATCCCTAGTACCTATTTGATGGTGGAACAATAGTTGCAGTAATGGACATTTTATGAATCACATTTTTTTCAAAATTGAAGTCCATAATTGCATGTGTTGCTGGTTATGTAAAATTTATGCATTTATATAGGACTATCCGTTAATAATCAGCTGGTAATACCCAAGAACTGAGTTCCAAGCAGCAAGGTACAAGAAATTCAGTTAAAATTTAACAAAATCTCTATTTCACTACCCAAATGGGTTGCGAAAAGTTTGCTTAAACTTACCGTTACATTATCTTAGACCCATAGCACACGGCGTATTTTAAACGCGCAGACGACGCGCGTATACGTGGTTTAAACGAGATTTGATCGCAACCTTGTAACCTAAGCACACGGGGCGATTGTAAAACGCGCCTCTACTGCGCGTATACGCGCAGGTACAGCTGTACAGACGCGCTGTAGTCACGCGTAGCTTTTGCGTTTGAAGAGAGTAGGGTAGGTAAAAGTGAATAAAACGACAATTTATATTACCCTAAAAGTAGTAGACAGCAGACAAAATATAAACTTAAAAAAAATTACCATTAGCAAACAAAAAAATCTATAAATTTTGCTACTTTCAGAGTCATCATCAATTTATTTAAATTATTCAATTTTTATTATCATTTTCAATGTAGCTTTCTTTTTTTAGTAAGAGTCACATTCTGCTCTTCCTCACTGTCACTGCTTATTTCCATAATTGAATTTAATTAAATTGAGCAGGAAGTTGAAAAATATCGAAATTAAACAACTCCTTCGAAGTCTTAGTTTGAAATATTTTTTTTAGGTTAAGAGGATACCAAAATAGCTTCGTGCATTTTTCTATGTACGAAGTTTTCATTGTTTCTTTAGATTGAATGGCTAGAGCTCTAATTTTTAAGTATATGTTTTTTCAATATATGATCTAGGATCGCATGAACTCAGAAACGCGATTGAAAAAAGTTTTCTCGATAGAAAATCTTGGCGAAACAACCTCTCTAATTTTTTATTTTTTTCATTTGTCGATCTATTATCGCGTATTAACTAATGAAATAACTTTAAAAACATAGGTAACTATTATTTATAGAAACACGTGGATCAGAATTAAAATATATTTAGTAGATTTTGAGTAAATAGGAAAAGTATCCCTAATTCTTCATTTTCTGTGCCTACTGGCTGTGTAATATGTACGTGTCGGCGATGATATTGATGTAGGCCCTTAAGATTCACTTTTACGGCAAGACGTTTCATTTTACACAGTCACATGACTCATGTGACATGAGTCACAGTTCGATAGAATGGACACTTTGTTTTTAAAATGAATGGCGCGACGTGTTGAGTGGCGAGGCGAGTGTGTGTTAGTATGAAACGGAACATTTATTAACTTTTTTTAGCGAAAGTAAAGGAAATTATGCCCATTCAGTCTATTTTGCAAATTTGAACAATTTTGATAGAAAATACGTAGATTCTGGGACTAAAGTTCGTAGGTTTGCAGGAAAGGCTTAAAATACGTAGATCTACGTAAAAAGACGTAGAGTTGGCAACCCTGATCCCAGCCCCCCTCTGCCCGTACCCCGCTCCTTTGTACGCGCGTTTGTTTCGCTTCAAATGCGCGTATACGCGCTTCATGCGCGCGTTTCTATTATCAATGCAAACGCAACAATCAGCGTTTACGGCGCCGAAGACGCGCGTTCCTGAAACGCGCGTTTAAAATACGCCGTGTGCTATGGGCCTTAGACATATTTTCATTTTGTACAAAAATAAAATTCGAATGTAATCTGTTCGTAAAAACGAGATCAAAACACGAACAGTTTAAATAAAATACTGTCATTCAGAAGATCACTCTTAATTGTTCATAGGTTTGATATATATTTGTTAATGGACAAAATATTTGTTGTTTTATTTAATTAAACTTCAAGTGAGGTGCCGCTATACATAGCCAGTCGAAAGTAGATTTTGATGTTATTCTGACGCGATGTTTATCCATTGAATTAACAGTCCGCAAATGCAAGCACAATTTAAGCGCTATTTTCAGGCATTTCTGTTTGTCAATTAAAATATTTGGCATCAGGAAATCATTGCAGTGGCATTTAATTTAATTATGCAACTTCATAAAAGATTGAAAATTGTATTATAGTATTTTTGGTAATAAAATATAAAAATGTAACTATTGTTCTAATTATTAAATTCGATAAATAAAGTAAGGCTCTACATAATATTAGGCATAAATTAAATATTTTGTTAAATCCTATCATATTAGGATACAGTAACTGCTGGTGGAATTTTATTTTAAAAGATACGATTCATTTTTAAAATCACAGTATGCGGATGCCAATGTTGAAAACAAAACTTATAATATTTTAAACGCCCAAAAATTATTACAAGAAAGCTGGAAACTATTGAGCTTCAACTTTGACAAATATCCTTAATAATGGGAAGTGAAAATAAATACCTTTTGACGCATTCATAGCATGTCATGTTATTTGAAATAGATGTCTAATTGTACTTGCATGCCCAGTGTTGTTAAAAAGCCTAGAATAATAATAGCATAAACGACAATTGAATACATATGCAAGCGTTTAGCGTGCATCAGCCGCGATTTGTATTGCGCGTCACGTATTCACACGGCTATAGTTTGTTTGCCACCCTCATCCACCCGACCTCGCTATGCACATCCCGTACCTCTTGATGTTGTTGTCTACTATTCTCTCCAATTTTTCCCTAAAACTTGGCATTATGCAAACAAATGCTTAAAGCAAGAGAAGATTTATTTGCAATAGAATATTTACTAGGGATAAACAACAATCGTTGCTGAGAGAAATAGATTTATCGTGCCCAATCACAGATCAGATGTTGGTATTCCAACCAAAACTCCCGGGAGCTGTATTGGCAACGACTGAATTATTTACACACACGTTACTCTTAGAGGAATGCGGATCTACGCTATGACGGAGATGTCGCGACGACAGGTGCACGTGTGAATTGAAATGTAATTTTTCATTCCTGTACACATGTTATAATTTTAATATTTTATACAGAATTTTCACTTTAAAAGTTAAATTAAAATATTAGTACGTAACATGATACCATAAACACTTCGTATAACAAATAATGGCGATCCCCACGTGTTTTTAGAATTGTCTTTTTTATTTAGGATGCTCTCTAGGACTTGATCGTAAATATTTTTCTATAATGGTTAATGTTAATATTAACTTAAGTAAGAGTTCATAAAAAGGTAGGGTTAGGAGTATTAAAAGAATAAAGAAGTGAAAGATTCATTTAGCAATAGGCAATAAACATTAATGGCACCTCCGCTTTGCCCATTATGTATTTTTTGGCGGTTATCATAAATTAAGTGCGACGGACCTCGTGGTGTAGTGGTTCATGTAACGGACTGCCGAACAAGAGGTCGCGGGTTCGATTCCCGCTCGGGACAATCATTTGTGTGAAATTTTCTAATTGTCATACAAATGTTTGTACTGCGTCTGGGTGTTTCTATGTATTATAAGTATGTATTTACAAAAAAAAAGTAGTATATGTAATCTATCCGAATTCTGGTACCCATAACACAAGCATATAAGCTTAGCTTGGGACCAGAGGACGTTGTGTGAAATGTCCATGAATATTTATATTTATAAGTAAAACATTTGTAGACTTATTTGGGTATGGTATAAATACTGTAAAGTAAAAAGTAACAAACACATTTATAAGACTCTTACACCGGCAAGCGTAAAACGCAATGTGAGCAAAAGTGAGTAAGTTGTCGTTACAAAGTGTACGAGTACTTGAAGCCGGCCAACTTTGTCTCAACTAACTCCATGTGCTGTAAGTAAAGCGTTTGCGGAGAACACGCCTTCGTGAATTACTTCCAAGCGATTTGCCGATCTTCAAATGATGAGTAAAATTCTCACATCTGCGGCTATTGTACAAAAATGAAAGTTTTAACAATGGTTTTGAAAACAAATCAACACAATAACATTATTATTTGCGATATATTATTACACCTATATCAAAATGAAAGTGTAGATTAGGATTTTTAGACGAGTGACGGTGCATGTATGACCTCTGGTTACCCGAAGTATATTTCAAGCTAAATCACAAAAGTGATACTTATAATTTCTTTAATTTCTACCTGTAACAGATATATTAATCGATTCCAAGTTGCTATTGATAAATTTGCATATACACAGTCAAATATATTTAAGATATCTCTACATGAAATATATTTAAAGCGTTTATCTTATTTAATATAAATAAGCTGTTGCCCGCAACTTCGTACGCGTGGAATTTAGAGGCCAAACCTTAATAAACCATACAAAAATGCCACTGCCATGAACCACTCTATCTATTAAATAAATCCCATCAAACCTCGTTGCGTAGTTTTGAAGATTCTACAAAAAACTATTACAGAGACATACATACTTACAAAAATAACAATTTTGTTTTTTAATAAGTTTTAAACATGCAATTAGGTGTTGCTTTGTGTTATTGTTTATTATACATAAATAGGATAGATGAATCTACATTGTAGCGAAATGAAAATGAAATAAATGCATTTTAATTGTACATTCCATATAACACTAATTAACGTATGGCTGACAGACGTAATGGTTCATTTTACTCGTAGTAATCACATGTTACGGATTGCCTGTGCGTTATTATTATGCATATAACTTTATAATTTCAATGATACTAATTATGTTTGCTACTTTATTTAGCATAGCAATTGCTTGGTGATTTGAAACCTTATAAATATTTGATACATTTTAATTATTTGAATCATTCTTTTAGAAAATAGAATTGTGATCTCTATCTATATTTATGAATTTAGGCCGGTGAGTTTTTTTAAACTATTCTCTATATAATAGTTTATTTGGATTAACATTTAAATAGCTTTACTGAATTTTCAGAATAGCTTTAGGGAAACAAAATTTTATTAAATTTTAAACAGTTTTTCAGTTTATTAAGCTGCTCTACCTTATTTGTATGTATTATTATGCGGCTTTAAGAAAGTCTTTCCTATTTGGCTACCATAAAATCACAGTTTCTGATCCAAGTTTTTTTCTTTAGAATACGACATACAAATAATCTCATGTAAGCCGTATATAGTAATCCATGTGAATTGAAAGATCAGGAACATTGGTGAGACGAGAGACGAATGGCAAAGTCGCGCGTCGTCGATCCCCTCTGAACATAAGCGTTGTTTTATGGTCGGCGTGCGCTAACAAAGTTCCACAACTGCTTTATGATCCTAATTTATAAGTGAGCGGTGTCGGTAGTATTTACGACTCTTTTTGGGAGTCGTCCCGTGAGTGCGTTCAACATTACATGTTCGCCGACTAACTGTCTTTATGTGCTCACATCGTGTTTGTTTTGTACAGAAAAAAAAAAACAATAAATTAGGGACGCTTTGTACGGCAATAGCCGCTATTAATTTTTTTTCTATCAAACTTTATTTTTACATCTACAAGTTTTCAATATAGCTCTCATAAATCGAAAAATTTTGACATAAAACTTAGTCATGATTTCTTAAGGTACAAGATATAAAACAGCAAGCATACATACCTGGATACATCTTATATATAAAATTCACGTGTCACAGTAACACTGTGATACGTGAATACGGTAACTAACGGGTTAACTAACGTTTCGGAGGAGTACGGTAACTAACAAGTTACCGTACTCCTCCGAAACGGTATGACCGATTTTTATGAAATTTTACATGCGTATTCAGTAGGTCTGAGAATCGGCCAACATTTATTTTTCAAACCTTTTTTTTAGCATGTCTAAACAACGTTTGCCGGGTCAGCTAGTAATTACATAATATGACAATCAAAAAATATGTTGAATGTGATTTTCACAATGGATATTTGTTTTATATTCAGCTTCCGACGGAAAACGGGAGGTGTCATCATAAGTCATAATTAAGAGTGTACTGTACTCCTCATTTAGGTATTTGCCTTAGGTATTGCTATCCTTATTTCCGGGCGCCGCGCTGAAAGGGACAAATATAGATGAAGCGGATTTTACCTACAAATTCTTTGAAAAAAGACGTTTCGTACTTCCGTTTTCTTTTCGCGAAAGTTAAACCGATTTTAATAGTTTTTGCGTTGTATTATAGATAAAGAGTATATCTATGCTTCTATCACTTTCTTTTGTGGTAAAACTTTACCAAATTTGTGTGGTAGACACTGCAACTTTATCTAAAGAAAACCGAAAAACGTGGCTTTTTCGGATCCTCATATTTCTTGTAGTTATTATGTTTTGAAAAAAAGAAAGTGATAGAAGCATATATATGCTCTTTATCTATAATATGACGTAAAAACTATTAAAATCGGTTTAACTTTCGCGAAGAAAAAACGGAAGTACGATACCCATACTTTTGTATGGAGCATAATTTGGTATCGTACCGTCTTAACGCGTGTGACATTTATGCGTAGCTCATATACGTATATCAGTGTCTTGTGACTGTACTGTCGACCTACATTGACGACAAACATGTTACACATTTTTTATAAAAAAAGACGTGTGGCACTAGGGGACTGCCGCGGTAAAGCTATTGCATAGCATTTTGTATCAACTTATGCAATTATAATTATTTATTTATTTTATTTATGCAGTATTTCTTTTTCTTAAATACATAAATACCTATACACCTATATACTTTCTCATAAACAGCTGCTTATGTATTCGTCCGATTTCGGAGCAGCTCGTCTCGATTCGTGCGAGCTTCGTAGAGACGTACAATACGGCTAGTTGCATGCACACAAACACCGTGTCGAAGACTGCCGAAAAGGAACGACGTTAGACAATGCTCGGCCTTCAAGCCACACTTCCGTGCCCGTCGGAGTGGGGAGCGTGAGGTTTTTTTTCGTTACGGAATTTCTGGATTCGGTCCCCGCGCTCAAGGCCCTCGATAGAAGCAATGCAATAGCTTAAAAAAAAAGATTATGTGTGGTATTGAAATAGTATATTTTTGGGGCATATAATTCTAAAGAATAACTACAATACTAACCAGCCAATTTTGAATGTATACTATAATATTATAAAGCAGAAGAGTTTGTTTGTTTGTTTGAACGCGCTAATCTCAGGAATCATTGGTCTGATTTGAAAAATTATTGTAGTGTTGTATAGTACATTTATCGAGGAAGGCTATAGGCTATATAACATCACGCTGCGACTAATAGGAGCGAAGCATTATTGAAAGATGTTATAAAATTAAGGAAATTTTTTCTAAATTCCACGCGTACGAAGTCGCCGGCAACAGCTAGTATGTCATAAACTATCAGTTTCGTAGGTATATATGACACGTAGGAGTATAAATTAATTTTCAATTTTGCTTTGACGTTTCGCTGAGCCGATCATCGTGTCTCGCAGGCAAGATATTATCCCATACACGACACTGAGTGCTTACTATATGCACCTATACTGTGCGTTGTCATAATGTATACCTTTAGAGAGAATGCTTTGTTTGTATCAAATATTGGACAATAACATTTTATTTGCATTATTTTAGCTAAAGGATGAATAAAGTTGTAAAATTAAAAAAGAAAGTAATAATGTTCGGATGCTTTCCTTAGCCCTAATAGCTCTTGTATTTATCATTCAACATAAATATTTATATTTAAGTTCTGACGAATATAGCCCTTTCATTTTGCATCAATTGAATCACAATAGAGACATTAAGTAGCATTTGAATTGAATTGAATTCAATAGAGAGAGAAAATAGCTCAACAACTATTGAAGCTGCTTTCAGTGAACGGTTATCGCAACACTGTTGGACGCGATTTCATTCATTAAATCATATTAGGGGGTTAAGTACAAATCTAGGAGATTTTACAAATTACTTTAGTTGGATTTGACACTATTACAACTATCTAACTATTCAAATCATATTAATTATCTTAGCACTTTGTAAATGGTATTGTACAGTTTGTATAAACCTAAAATTATGTTTCATGTTGTGTATTCTCTCCGAACTCCATTCGCGTGGAATTTAGAAAATATTTAGTCGTTTTTGCAACATTTTCCACTATTAATTTGCTTCTATCGGTCGCAGTGTGATGTTATATAGCCTATAGCTTTCCTCGATAAACGGACTAACTAACACAAAAAGATTTTTTCAATACATACCTGTAGTTCCTGAGATAAGCGCGTTCAAACAAACAAACAAACAAACTCTTCAGCTTTATAATGTTAGTATAGTTACGGCTGAAATTGCAGCAAACACTTTTACGCTTATTACGCTACTAAGCCCGTTATCAAGTTAATATTATTTGTATCTTTACTTATTATAAAACAAAGTCGTTATTTTTGTATGTACCTATGTCCCTATGTGAGCTTATATCTTCAATATGCGCAACGGATTCGCGTGAGAATTTACTAATGTTTGGTTTCTAAGTTCCACGCGTACGAAGTTGCGGCAACAGCTAGTTAATAAGATTTTGCGTCCTACGCCTCAATCATGTCTCAAAAATGTCATACAAATGTTTGTACTGCGTCTGGGTGTTTTCTATGTATTATAAGTATGTATTTACAAAAAAAATAGTAGTATATGTAGTCTATCCGTATTCTGGTACCCATAATACAAGCATAGAAATATAGCTTACTTTGGGACCAGAGGACGTTGTGTGAAATGTCCTGAATATTTATTATTATTATTATTATAACCTTGCTGTGCTGTCTAATAATGGAAACAATAGAAGAAAATACTTTTTCACATAAAAGGTAATTGAATACGTTAGGACGTATTTAATACATTTTATTAGAGTTTAGGAGTATTAGGATACTATTTGGGTAAATGTTAATTTTAGGCAGCAAATCCTCGAATTGTACATTGAAATTTGAAATTAAGCTATGGTCGCAGTAGAGTAATAATTCTAAGTAGTAACAAAATGGGTAGTACGTACCGTCGATTCAGCTGTGCATTATTGGTTCAAATATCCGTCGTTCAGCGATGCCTCACGGACACGAAATAGGAAGGAGATTTCAATGCACTTGATTTATGAGCTACATAATGGAGCTCTGCCCTGCATTTTCCTGCATGCAACCACCAACACTCAACGTTTTACGTTGAACATTCTCTGTGTTTATGAAATATACATAACAAAATGTAATTCCGCAATTTAAAATGTGTAATAACTGTTGATGTTTTCAAAATAAATCTAGATGCATATTGCTTAAGGTCTAAATTAATCACTGTTGACTGTTTTAATAATATAAACAATTGGAGGGTGGTGTGGACAGAAATAATCCCGATACATATCGGTAAACCGTTTAGTCCCAAAGAGCCTCTTACAACAGCCGGATGTCAATAGTAAGCACTGATGGCTCAGATGTAGAAAGCAGTCTTGCTAGACAATGTCCGTATAGTTCGTGGGTTCTCTCCCTTTAGGCTTAACCACTCCGACCGACTATTGCCAACCTCATCAGGGCGCGTCCTGCTTTCGAGGCGAGGCTTTGAGCAGCATACAAAAAAGCAAAGATGGCTATCTAAGGTACGCTAAGGGACGCTTATGAATTAATGCTACCTAATCTAATAACCAAAACATTGCCATTGAGTTTTCAGGTGTAAGAGATATTATTAAAGTCTGTGCTCTAATTCTTTCACAGAAAGGGCATTACCTATGATTTAACTATACCGCTATAATACTATACTGTAATGATATAAAAAGCAAGGCATTAATTCTTAATGTTTTATAATAAATGCTTAATATGTTTGTAGTAAACACAATAAACCAAAATGTTGTTAGAAATTTAGTAAAGGCGTCACAGTTATTTTAAATTGTTAGCATGAAGTACTCGGTACAAGACTTAGCGATGCGTCAATGCCAAATTGAAAACTTAATTTATAGCTCTCTTGTCGTCTAAGTTCACTGAGCTTACAGTAGGGTGACATCTGTAGTACCGCGGATTTTCTTTTTACAATTTATTCTGGCTATAATGCGTAAAGTTTTAGTTGAAGATTTATAAAATTTAAATATTTATACAATCTAAGTGACTTCTAAATAACTTCTACAATAGCGCTTAATAAGTCTGATTTACTAAATCATTCAAATCAATCATTTTATACTAGAGAAGTTCACGTGCCTAAAATTGGGACGCTTTTTTATTGAACAGTGTGAGAGAAGTTTATTGTTTTTAATATTTATTATAATGCATTGTGTGATAAGACTTGCATGTATAAAAATTAAAAAAAGAAACAGGTGTAAGTAGGATTATTGAAGTTTCTATGTCTTTATCACTGTATACACAAACCAAATTATGTCAATTTAAAGTAATATAGTAGACCGCTTTATAGAAATCTATTTTTGCTGTGTAGTAGTTGCCTCTATATGTGCAAACAAGTAAAAACATGTTTACAAATTGATCCATGATAGCAAATAATACGTTGTATACATTTTGTGAATAAGCTATGTGTGGGGATCCAAAACATTTGTCAGCGGGAATGTATACGGTATACGTGGCGTAAAGTGCTAGGTTATTCAACTTAATAGCCATTAGTTTGGTTCGTTAGTGGAATATTGCTAACGAATGTGCGGTGAGCGCGCATTCCGGCCGCCAGCGCGTGCTGAAACGCTCAATTAGCACACCCTGCTAAACTATCCCTCTACCTAGTGCTTCAAATAACCAGTTATTTCATACAGTCGTTGTAAACCAAAAGAGTTTTGCACTTTTTAACACTTTTCAAATACTATGCTTATCTTCACACAACTCATAAGATATCGAAAATAAAAACGTAAAAACCTAAATACAAGTTATACTCGTATAGTCATCAAATGGCAGGAATAGGCAGCAGTAATAGGCAGTCAAACAATATTTCAAAATATGCGATTTATTTAGAATACAATGTTAAATCACATTAATTTAGTGAGATGAAACGTTGCGATATTATGGTAAATCAGTACGTAGAGGAAGCTCAAAAGTCGAGATGCTGTGATGGCGCATGATTAATAGAGCTCATTTGCGGTACGCGTCCCTCCAGTCGACGAGAGCTACAAGCTACGAGGTAGCTGCGAACTACCGCTCAGCGCGCCCGCTACGAGACGATGCTACGAATACATACCCGTCTCTTGGTACAACGTTTACGCTTCCGCACAGAGAATTTATTAGATTCCACCCCATTTCTACCTTTTATCTCTATTATGTGTTTAATGCAATAATATAACATTCCTGACACATCGTAACCTTAACTAATCGTAAGCGGAAGAATGTGTTAATCACTATTAACTCTGTTATTTATAGTGAAAGCACTCTCTATATTAAACACACAGTGTAATCATAATGTTTTCAGCTGTGCTCGTTGTTGCTCGAGTAAAAAGACTGGGGTAACTGGGTATTATTCTTGTAATTGGTTTCTAATGCCGCGTAAACCCTCCAAACGTGTTGGGAGAGTGGACCGGGAGATAAAGTGAACAAGCGTTTTCACAGATTTACCTTTTAATTTTTCAAGTTTTATAAGACATTTGGATTACATAGTATTAGTATCTTTTAGATATATTGAAAATATTTCTATTTTTATACTACTTATTGTATCAGGTGTTCAGAAATGAATGTAATCATGAAACAAAATGTTTATAAGTATGTTTTTATGGTTTATTGACAAGCTCGTGTATAAAAATACAAATATTGCATAGTTTTATGTATAAACAAGACCATATTTAGACTTAAAAAAATTGTTATTAAGCATCTCTGGTAATTCTGGGACCTTTTAGAGCAAAAGTTTATAGAGGTAGACAAGTATCAAAATAGTGTCTGAAATAAGTAAGATCGAAAACTAAATTTAGTTTACAGCACTGAAAATAACAATACCACAAGACAAATATAATGTTCATGCTAAACTAAAACGCAAGCGGCTAATAAATTATCATACTTAAATATGAATAGATCAGTCAGCTCAATTTTGCTAGATATTATTCATACGGACTATTATTAAATCCTAGATTTTGTACTAGATTTTGTTGGCATGGAATTTAGAATATTTCTGTTATGTAACAAGAAAAAACAGTTAGACGGTACATAAAGCAGACGAGACCACATTTTATCAAAACTTTTTGAATTCTGTGTATGGTATGGCTGTGCTAACTTGCCTGTCAAAAAGTGTTCATAGATAAATTAGTGTAGGTAAATTTAAGGCCGGCTTTATCACTGAAAGAGATAGGGATATATCCTCAATAGGTGTCTTGGCAAATCTAAGTATATCTCCATTCTCGTGTAGTCGCTTAAAACGCGTTGCAGTGACAAAGGGAAGAACTGAACGAAATAGTTCGTTGTTTCAGAAATCAGGCTCCTTAAATCAGCTCCTTAGAATCAATTAAAATGGAAACCGAAAGCTTATAATTAATAAACATAAAACACGCAGCAAATTTACTCTCAAATGTATATTCTAAGCCCTGAATATTTAACGCTCGCGAGAGAGAAACTTTAAATATGTTATACACAAAGCAATCTGTAATAATGTTTTTGAATTACAATAGAATTACTCAATTTCTTCTAAGGATTTTGCAAAAATATAAATATTAGTTGTAGGAAGCGATGTATGTAAGCGACTTTTATTTCTACCAAACTTACTATCATAACGTTAGTGAGGTGTAATGTTATTTAGACGTACAAAATTGCTAGATAAGACAATTTAATAAATGATAATAATGTCTATTTGTGTGTGGCAACGTATTACAAAATATACCGAAGTCTACAACGCTTAAATAATTTAAACTTTGAAATTTAGATTTAAGAAGATAACATTTTACAGAGAACAGAAGAACATTTTAAGAATCAGCTGGACTGCGCATCGTACAATCGCACAAAGGCTTTCGTCGATTGTTCAGCTACGAATTCTAAAGTTTTTCGGACACATCATTCGGAAAGTTACCTCAATGGAACGATTGGTTATACAAGTTCGCGTAGAGGGAAAGCGGTCACGTGGCCGATCCCCTACAAGATGGCTAGACCTCATAAAATCAGTCACGCAGTGCCCTGCTGCAGAATGCTCGCGAAATGCCTCTAACAGAGACAGATGGAGACAAATTGTGAAGGCAACGACTAAGTCGGAAAAAGTCCATAACCACGACCACTCTACAAAAGAGTGTCCGACTGAGAAGAAGAAGATGTATAGATATTTAAACACTCTATACATCGATATAGATATCTATACATAGCTCATAGAAAACTCGTTATAGACTTTGATGAATCTTGCTAAAACCTTTATTAAGTTCAATTTAGGCTCTTTCATAGCATTGTTCAATCGCAAGTTTAAAGACCTTTCCGAACTTATTTACATAACAATTAGGATAATAAAACGTTCCGAGGAAAAGTATACATTAAGATTTAACGATAGCTGGATTAATACGTCATACTGGAATGGGATTTCAAATGTTTATTATATTGTAATAAAAACTTTTAAAACAATAAACAGAACTCATATAAAACTGCACTTTATACGTTATTGGACTCAAAATAATATATTTGTAATGTAAATAACATGGAACGTATATCAAGCAGGGCTCCTAATAGTTTAAGTACTGTGTAATTTTTATATTTTTATCAAGATCGAGGAAATAGTATGTAACGCTTGTTTGGTTCTTCCGAAATACTGCTTTCCTTTTCATCAACGTTTTTATTAGCATCGTTCCTATCTATCTAATCTATTTAATAATCTATGTAACAGAATCTTTGAATGTGATTTTTATGTTTTTGCAATAGCCGAAAGAGCTATAACAATGCAATTAAAACACAGGGATTTTGAATATAAACTAGTATTGACACATATTTTTCAGCTTTTAAACCAATAAGATGTTATTTTAGAAATATAATAGCAACTTCATCGTGAAAAATTAATAGCTAAAGCTGCATTGGATATCGCGTATTGTTCTAAAGAAAGTTTTTCTTTCAGGATACCTTACGCTGACAAGATTACCCCAGAGCCGATCCTACACAACAATACAAGTAGAGATACAAAAGCAGACTCTATCAGAAACAGTTATAATAGTCAATTCAAAGTGGGAATCTATGGCTGGAGGAAAAAATGTCTTTATATTCTTGTCATGGCGCTTATGTTCATGATGATTGTAAACCTTGTGTTGACACTTTGGGTACTCAAAGTTCTGGATTTTAATTCAGTAAGTATACAAGAAATAAGAATAACTTATAACTCGTCACATATTATTATGTGGGGGCCGCTTGATGTAGTTAGCGCAGGACCGCCCGTTGTGGCGTTCTATGAGGGAGGATTTTATTTCCAGCAGTGGACGGAGAAAGGTTGATGGAGGGATGGATGAATGAAGAATAGCTACACTATCTGCCCATTTTATTAAACAGTAATATATTTCAAAGGTCGTGGGTTCAATTTTAATTTTACCAATGATTTGTATGTTGAATAAAGTTAAATATACTGCATACAATATCTACAGTAACATACTATATCCCGATAGATATAATACAAAAGATACTGATATATAAGATACCTTATATATAAGATACTGTAAGATGAATGAAAATGTTAAGCTTAATTTGGGACCGAAACACGTTGTTTTAAATGTAGTTCTGTATAAAATTAATAATTATTAAAATATGACTTAGTTATAAATTACAATTTTTAGGAAGGCATGGGCCAACTACGAATAGTTCCAGGCGGTATACAACTTCTAGGACAAGCTTTGATGTTAGACTCTTTATTTGCATCAACTATCAAGTCACGAAGAGGTTATCCAATTTACATGGAAGCTTCGAGAAATTTTACAGTTTCTACTAGAGACTCGCATGGAATGCTGCAGAGTAGATTATACTTAGGTAATACATTTATCTTGTAAGTCTATTTGTAAATTGTTCGTCTGTTATTTAGTAAGAACTTAGTAAATTTATAGTGGCGTATATTACGTTTATATTAGGTTCTATTACTCTTAGAGAAAACATTTTCTGAAAATATATTGGAGTAATAACTCTACTACTATTTATTTAGCAATCAAAACTAAACAATTAGGGACTTTTTTAAATCATATATTAAAAATTTAATAACGAAAGGTCTACGTAAAGGGACGGACCACAACAACGTGGACTGAGGACATCGTTAAATGTGTAGGGTGCCGCTGGATGAAGGATCGCGCGTTTTGGCATTCTATGGGGAGGCCTGTGTTCAGTAGTGGACGGAGTAAGGCTGATAAATGAATATATTAAAAATGACACAAAAACGAGTCTATTTATGTCATATAAATAGACTCGTTTTTGTGTCATTTACATTTATTTGTGACTTAATTTTGGTAGCTATCTGTGTTTTATAACGTGTTCATGAATATTGATGTACACACAAACACTGTTCCAATAAATTGACCTTTTTAATTGCTGTGAAACATGTGTAGCATAGGCATATTTTATTTATTTAAATATTTCACATTATTACAATTCATGAATTTATTATGATGTTAGAGTAGATTTTAGATTAATAAGTTCAATTAAAGATATTATAATTACTATCCCTGAATTATATGTGGTACCTACACTAAATTCTTTCAGACAAAATTATTACCATATGCTGGAATTGGAACCACGATTTTGTCGTCGGTTCAAGTCCCGCTCAAGCTAATCGTGTTTTCTACTACATTTTGATTTGCTCAGTAAAAGCATAACAAGTTAATGCCAAAATTATAACTTACTGTACATTATTTCAATATACAGGCTACAAAATAGCTTAGGAGACTCATTGTCATATACCCAGTAAATGTTTGATATTTTTAATAGGTCACGATCGCTTCGAATTAAATGTAGCACGCTTAGAAGTTCGAGACTCCCGTGGAGCTTTACTTTTAAGTGCGGGGCACGACTCGGTCACAGTGGGAGCCGACACATTGACGATAGCCAGTCCTGCCGGCGTGACGGTACAGACCGCTGTCCAGACACCTCTGGTCAAAGCACCACCATCAAAACCACTTATGTATGTATAATCATTAAATGATTCATGTAGTGATGGATTAAGAATACAAGTGTTATCACCTCATTTCATTCCAGAGTGCTGTAGGAGCATGGCTACGGCAGAGTATAAGCTAAAAATATATTATTCTTTTTCTTTATTGTACACATAGCAAATACATACAAAGTAGGTGGTACTTAAAAATAAAAGGCATGTACATAGGCGAGCTTAATTCATTTATGAATTTTCTTCCAGCAAACCTTTTAGAGATTGAGATTTGAGGAAGAGGGACTAATAAAGTGCACAACAGAATATTTAACTAAACCTATTTGCTTATAAATAAATACACACAAACATTTACATACGATATCGTAGTAAATACATATTTATAACAATAAACTACATATATTTATACATATACATAATACACTATAATCTTTGGGAAACACTTGAGACTACACCTTATGCCAACACAGTATCAATGTGGCATAAGTAGATCAGACAGATACCCTCCTGAAGTGTAGGAGACTTATGCCCAACAGCGGGATAGTAATGGGCTGAAAAGAGAATCATTAACTGTCAGCTGAAATTGGATTATTTATTTTCGCCCATTGTAAGTGGCAATAGTACTAGTTTCAAATTACAATAATAACTCAAAAACCATCGTTAAAATATTTCTCGTTATGTTTTTAACTTTACACATAGTTGACTACAATTTAAAGCCTGTATTAAAGGTTATAGCTGCAAGTTAAACACTAGCTAGTATCAAACTGAATTTTCGACAGTATTCAGCAAATATTCATACCTGCAAATACCTGATACAATCGAAATTAAGGCAAGCGCCAGAGTAAAGACGGGTTTAGTTGCTTCAAAGCTTAAGGCCATGTTCAAATGACAACATTTTAACGCGCGTTTTCAAATCGCGCGACTAGACATTCTAGTATTTACATACAACCGATCACATGAGCGCGCGTTAAGAGGGTACTGTACTCCTCATTTAGGTATTTGCCTTAGGTATTGCTATCCCTATTTCCGAGTGCTACGCTGAAAGGTACAAATATAGATGAAGCGGATTTGACCTACAAATTCTTTGAAAAAAGACGTTTCGTACTTCCGTTTTCTTTTCGCGAAAGTTAAACCGATTTTAATAGTTTTTGCGTTATATTATAGATAAAGAGTATATCTATGCTTCTCTCACTTTCTTTTGTGGTAAAACTTTACCAAATTTGTGTGATAGACGCTGCAACTTTATCTAAAGAAAACCGATAAAAGTGGGTTTTTCGGATCGTCATATTTCTTTTAGTTATTATGTTTTGAAAAAAAAAAGAAAGTGATAGAAGCATAGATATACTCTTTATCTATAATATAACGCAAAAACTATTAAAATCGGTTTAACATTCGCGAAGAAAAAACGGAAGTACGATACCCATACTTTTGTATGGAGCTTAATTTGGTATCGTACCGTCTTAACGCGCGTTAGCGAGCGTTGACGCGGCGCTCAGAGAAAAATTCTCTAGACGCAGGTGATCGCGCGTTGACGCGCGCTTTGACATCTGTGTAACATCTGTTGACTGTTCAGTTGAGCGCGCGCTTACATCGCAATTGCACGTATTTTTTTGTGACTTGCTTTTGTAGTTCAAAATGAGTGAATTAGATATTGGCATCGACTTACTAATTGACGAAGTCAGGAAAATGCCAGCGATTTGGGACATAGCTTCAGAATCCTATAAAAATAAAATTTTAAAACGACCAACCCAATGTGTGCGTTTTCTTTTACCATATTTTTTTTTTAATAATATAACCACAAAATAATAGCATCTTCCACGTCCCTTTTCTAAGCTCTATCGATACAGACTGACGAGCTCCTCGCAACGCGCGTTAGCGCTTGTTATCTGAACTCTTTAAAAATTTGATCGCGCGTTGACCTGCGTTAACGCGCGTTACATGTGAACTTAGCCTAACTTTATTTTGGCTTGTGACTATTCATATTAACGTCAATTTATAAGCGATATTTTTACTTAAATATATTAATTAAAAATAATGTGGTTTTAGATCTCTTTAGTCCCTAATTGTCATTTTCCTTGCACATAAGAGGCACTATATTTTTGTAAGTGTCAACTTAGAATCTTTCTCTACCTCTACCTCCAGTCCACTAACATCCCATTGTTGGGCACGGGTCTTCTCCACTTTGGAAGGGATTACTGTCTACTGTGCCGTGTTGGCCGAGCGTGTTGGCACAGTATGTTTAAAAGAACATAATTAATTAATTGTATTTTTACTTTAACTAAATTCTTACACATTTACTTGAAATTATTTTTTACAGTTTAGAATCACCGACGCGTTCATTAGAGATGCACGCAGCGCAGAAAATCATGCTTGAGTCCCGTGCAGGAGACATTAGCGCCAGCTGTCTTACCACCTTTCGAATCAGATCGGTTGCGGGCTCGGTAAGTTCATTTGTCTCTTTAAGAAGTACAATTTTTTCTATACTAGCTGTGCCCGCGACTTCGTACGCGTGGAATTTAGAAACGAAAAATTAAATGAACTAACAATAACGCTATTAAGAAATGCAATTAATTAAGCAATGCAATGCAATGCAATGCAATGCAATGCAGCTAATTAAGAAATCGTCCGTTTGGTTTTCTTTTTTTGCACAATTCTAAAGAAGTAACACACATGGCCCTAATGTCATTTTAGTAAATGATATCTCAGAGTTTTACCTTTTTAGGGCTTCGTACAAACCCTTATACAGTACAGTACAGACAGACGGACACCGTAGTGAGACTCACTACGGTGTCCGTCTGTCTGTCTATCCGCACGTAAAACTTTTTTTTACTCGGCAACGGCTGAAGGTATCAATTTGAAACTTATACCAAATGTAGATCTATGCGGTCCCTTGCTGCAAAAGATACAATCAATAATTTAGATCTACGTATTCAAAAGATATAACCGAATTACAGCCATTTTTGAGTATTTTCAACTTTCGCTAGGGAATCAAAATTTACAGGTTACTTCCCAGTTCCCACTATCCCAGAGACTTGAAATTTGGCACGACCAAGCCTACATAGTACTGTTAAAAATCCAAAAAAACTTGTAATTTATTACCACTTCACATGAAAGATTTGCTAAAAACTAACGCTGACGCCGATGCCGATGCCGATGCCGACGCCGACGCCGACGCCTATAAACACCCACTCAGCACTGATACGTACGTCGGGATTTGAGCAGAGTAACGACCATACACCGACGCCGACGCCTATGAAAACCAACTCAGCGTCGATACGTCGGGATTTAAACAGCGTAGCGACCATACGCGGACGCCGACGCCTATAAAAACCAACTCAGCACCGATACGTCGGGATTTGAGCAGCGTAAACGATCATACGCCGACGCCGACGCCGATGCCGATGCCAATGGCGACGCCGACGCCGACGCCGATGCCAATGGCGACGCCGACGCCGACGTCGACGCTGATGTCGACGCCGACGCCTATAAAAACCAACTCAGCACCGATACGTCGGGATTTGAGCAGCGTAACGACCAGACGCCGACGCCAAAGCCTACGCCGGCGCCTATAAAACCAACTCAACACCGATACGTCGAGATTTGAGCAGCGTAACGACCATACGCCGACGCCGACACCAATGCCGATGCCGACGCCGACGCCGATGCCGACGCCGACGCCGACGCCTATAAACACCCACTCAGCACCGATACGTACGTCAGGATTTGAGCAGCGTAACGACCATACGCCGACTCCGACGCCTATAAAAACCAACTCAGCGTCGATAAGTCGGGATTTAAACAGCGTAACGACCATACGCCGACGCCTATAAAAATCAACTCAGCACCGATACGTCGGGATTTGAGCAGCGTAACGACCATACGCCGACGCCTACGCCGATGCCGATGCCGACGCCTATAAACACCCACTCAGCACCGATGCGTACGTCGGGATTTAAGCAGCCTAACGACCATACGCGGACGACGACGACGCCGACGCCTATAAAGACCAATTCAACACCGATACGTCGGGGATTTAGCAGCGTAACGACCTGTAAGCTATATTATTGGAAAGTTTCATGAAAATCCATCCAGCAGTCTTTACGTGAAGGAACCACAAACATCCTTACATTCATACATCCAACATTAACCAAACATCAAAACATTGGAGTATGGATAGAAGACCGAGGAAACGTTCGCGTTGCTCAGCCAACAGTTTAAGTATTTTATTTTGCCGCACGTAATTCTTTTTTCGTCATATCTCCTAAGATATTCATTTAAATTGTATGCTATAAATAGCAGTTATAATCTATATTAACTGCGTAAGCTAACTAAGGTATTTAATTTGATAAAAAATGTTACCAAATACACATAAATGGCTTTTGAAAACACCCTATTGAATGTCATAATTTTTTTGACGTTCTTATGGGTACAGCAGGTTTTCCTTAAAAGATAGACATATGGCCTCGCGGACTTTTTTAAAGATATATATAGGTTACATATAGGTAACAAACAATTTTTTCATACATTACTTTGTTGTAACTTACATGGATAAGGCAGCGTTTTCATTTAAAGCTCGCGCGCGTGACTTATTTCCCTGTTTCTTGCAACATTTTACACTGATGCTTCGCTTCTATTCGTTGCAGCGTGATGTTATATAGCCTATAGCGTTCCTCAATAAATGTACTATCCAACACTGGAAGAATTTTTCAAATCGGACCAGCGGATACTGAGATTACCGCGTTTAAACAAGCAAACAAACTCTTTCGCTTTATAATATTAGTATAGATGTAGATAAAAAGATAGGAAAGGAAACAGGCTTATGTTACTGTAAACATAATTTTCTTGAAAACAAGTTATCTTTCATTTATTTTCACTATTCTCTTCTTTAATTACTCACTTCAAACAAAAAAGCGTAAATTCGTTCATATCCCCTTTGCTTTCTTGAATAGCTAAATAAAATAATACACGCTATAATGCGGTAAACTTGAGGTGTATTAACTGTATCTCTAACGGTTTAATTAACAATGTAGGTAATTAAGATTCCTCTAATAGTTTATCGTTTTAACGGCAATTTTCATATAAGCGTATTTATCTAATTTGTAAAATAAAGCAAATAGTTGTAATAAGTATTCAGGTGCGATCTATTTCTATTTACAGATTCATTTAGAAGCACCAAGTATATTTATGCCCAAGTTGAAATCAGCGCTGCCATTACCACCGTCAGCGCCGCATTCACACGACCCACATCATCAGAACATATACCAGCTGTGTGCTTGTGCCAATGGAAAGCTATTCCTAGCCCCTCCTCACGGAGCCTGTGCGGCTAGGGAGGAAAGCCTTATATGTAGATCGTGAATTTTATGCCGAATTAGGCGTATATGTAATTATGTTTTAAATCGATTGCCAAGAAAATGTAGATAATGAATGGATATTAAAGAAATACACAGACTATGCGTGCTAATAAATATACCGATTATCTTGTGTTTATTTCGAGCAAGAAATTTATATATTAGCAATACAATTCGTATTCACATTGAAACTATTTGTAACGTTGTATTGATACTATTTATCTTTTATTTTAGAAAATGTAATAAAACCAGTTAACTTTAGTTAAACATTATAAATCGCAAATTTTCGATCAAACTGCAATCCGAGGTCAAACCGAGTCCCGAGTTGACTGATGTCAGTTTAACGTCAAACTTCTGAAATTCCCGAATGTTCCGTATTTTCTGGATTTTCTAATTGATCAAATAATTAGTTTATTAAAGAGATGTGTATCATGTCTAGTATAATTTGTGTACTATAACAACTTATTTTTCCCAATTAATATTTCTTTTTTTATATGTGCACCCTATCTATCTAGTAACAGTTAGATTTTGGGTATCCGGTATTATCCGATAATTGAATAAGTGGAACAATACATTTTTTGATTTTACGTTAAAAATCGTCTTTTTGTCCATAATTTTATAGAAAATTGTCAATTGTTATGGTTGTTTGCATTAAAATGTGTATGTTATTCGTAATTGATTTAATGATTATGTAGATAATAATTATTACTTGGTTATAATATATGAAAAAATGCAAGTATGGATATGCGTAAAAATGGTGAAATATAGCTGACTTCCAAAGCTTTGAGTTTCAGTATAGTATTCCTTCTTGCCAAAAAATAATATTATAATCTTTTATAAACTAAAATAATAATTTTTAACAACCATCACTTAATGTCTGGTGAAGTGTTATCACTATCAACCATAGACTTAGTATATTATAAATAAACTACAGCTACAAAAAAATAAACGCTAACGAAAAATCTCCCATTATATAATATGTATTTTGATAAATAGCTTTAAAAACAAGGTACATTTCCTTACTCAATTCAATAAAAAACGAATTATCATCACAACGACTTTTACAAAACAAAATCTAGTGCCTTTCGGATCGTCTTTCGAACAACAATCTAATTCGAATTCAAAACAAGCAATATCTAATAAAAAATATTGTTTATCTTTACTTATAAAAAAACAAATTCTTTATTTTTGTATGTACTTAAGTGAGCCTATATCTTCAAAACTACGCAACGGCTTTTGGTATGACTTTTTTATATTGTGCTTCAAGAGGACGGCTTATTTGTAAAATTAGTTTATGGTAGGGTTTTCAATTCTACGCCCACGAAGTTACGTGTTCCAGCTACGAGAAGTTCTATACCAGAAAATGTTATATTCTCTAACATAATTTTCTTTAACAGAAAATGTTTACAATTTTGTTAATGTTAATAGTTTTAAAGCCTAAAAAAGAGAGATTAAAAAAGGGTTTTTCTTCTTTTTTTTTCTCTTTTGTAAATGAAACTACTGTTGTTCTTTCTTAATTTTATTTTTGAATTTTATTTTATGTAACGGAAACGCGCTTATATAGTAGAATTGTATAGAAAATTCAAGATTTATAAAATAAATGTCTTCTACATATATGCAAAAAATATCTTTAACATTTTAATAAACTGTCGGCGTAAAGGGTACTGGGTCTATGTGCAATAGGGAACATTACGTAACAAATATTATACGCAATATAGTAGTAAAGTTATGTATAGATTTTCTGTAGTATTTACTGAAGTGTATAGCTAATTTGTTACGCTTAGAAAAATGTATATGTATATTAGTATAATTGTTTGTTGATATTGTTGTAAATATTGATTTATGGTCTGAAGTAAATATGCATATTATGTCGTTATGTGTTTCATATTGTCTAAGTGGAGATGGATTAAGAAAACAAGTGTCACCCCCCCTTTTCCTTTCAATGGTGCTATAAAAGGCCAGCTAAAAGATATTATACAGCGTTAACTGTGTAATTAATTTCTCTCGGAGAAACGGAAAGCTTGAAAATAAACCCTGTGCTAATATGTCAGCGCAGCACAGTAGACCGTAATCCCTCCCAAAGTGGAGGAGACCCGTTCCTAGCAGTGGGACGGTAATGGGCTAAGAAAAGAGAGAGAGAGAGAGTTTTATATTTATTTTATTTATTTACACACTTCATACAAAGAATTGTACAGGCGGACTTAATGCCTTTATTTTCACTCGGAATATTTACACTCGGAGTTTTTAAAGACATAGTCTAATTATGAACTTGATTATTTGAAGGAATGTCTAACAATAATTTACTTCCTTGTAATACAAAATTCAATCTAAATAGTAATTTTTGAACTATAACTAATATACAACTCTTATTTTTGTAGTAAAACGATACGAAACAAACTATTACTAAAACTTGAGAAGTCTCTTTAACTTAACAAATATGGAAATTTACCTTTTGCTCGAGGGCAATTGAACATTAAACACACCCCTACATTCTATGACAACTTGCCGACCTAACTCAACTTAAAATACGTTGACAGTTTGGCATTGTTCAGAATTTTAGCTGTGGAAACGGTGACCTGTTAAAACTAACTACTAATTTGTTAGCAAAATTATATCGCTATTTTCACAATGTTAATGTTATTTTAAATTAAAATATTCTTTATTGTTCATTGTCACCAGTTAGAATGCAGGAATATGTGGGGTCTAGAGAAAGACTTTTAAAGTTAAGCTAAGAAAATAGTACGCGATTTTAGAGATTACTAAACTGTCTTTTTTCGGTCCTGTAATAGAAACAAAATCTTGTCACTTTTTCATTACTGAAAAATATCATCCGCATAGGTCATAGATAGATTTAGAACCAGAAAATCTATTTAATTTTTAATGTGTTCTAAAAGCTGACACAAAAGCAGGTTGAATTTAATTTTACACCACAAAATATGTATACTTTTTGTTTCACCATAATATTACAAAGACGTAATTAATTAAACAGTATCGACATATTGGATTTATTGTGAAGCACAGTGGAACTGAACAGTCACGGCTAAAGTTTAATTAAAGATTCATGATAAATTGTCGCAGGAAGCTGCATTCTCCGCGTCTCGCACGTGAATAACGCCGTACTGTGAACACTTAAATAACTTAAGACAGTAACCTAACAATAAATTCATGAGGCCCGCTCCCCTTTGTTAAGCGGCGCGATGTTTTAACGCGCCTAATTGGCAGGAAATACCGCTAAAATGATCCCAAATTAGTAAGATACGTTCTTCGTGTATCGTGTAAGACAATATACCTGCCTTGTTATTACGTACATAATCTTTATAACAGGCACAGTCGGGTTTATAGAAGCTACTGGCCTAATATTTTTTCTTATTTGTATACTACATTGAACGAATATGTTGGTAATGTTTACATAAATCTAGAGAAAGTATATCGCTGAGATCAAAGGTAGAATATTTATTTATTTTTTATTTATTTACACTTTATGCTTAAACTATGCAAAGTCGGACTTAATGCCTAAGGCGTTTTCTACCAGTCAACCATAAGGTGGTGCAGAAAAAGGGAAGGTAGAAGCAAGTAAAGCTACGAGTAGGTTATTTTATTTTTTTTTATTTATTTATTTATTTATTGAGATAAAAACGAATTAACCACTTACATTTATCTCACAATAACATTAGAACAAAAATTAAATAATATTAGAAGCATGCAAATAAATGTTATACATTTTACAAACATTTATATTAAGATATGAAATAAGTAGTTGGATTTAATTATCCACATCATGCACATCGGCGTTGCGTCTATCCCATTGGTCTATTAAATTTTCACAATATGTTTTGAGCGTTGAAGCTATAATATGCCAATTATCGGCAATAATGTCCAAGTTGCTGTCATTGGCAAGGAGTGCATTAAAGTGTCGACGCGCACGAATTAGCGGTGACATAGAATGTGCTACAGTGCGGCAACACTCGACATGAAACAGATCCGGTAACCTTTCACGTCTATTACGATGAACCCCAGGCTTATCAGGCACGGAGAGAGTACACAGGTGGTCGTGCAAGTTCAATGAATCCACCAAACCTCTCAGCACCTTAACAGACGTGATTAACTGTATAAAAATCCTCCTCACCTCAAGTGAATTGCAACCAAATTGACCAAGCAAAAATTTGGAAGGGTACCTGGACGGGTAATAACCGTAGACTTTCTTATAAAGTTATAAAGTTTCTTATAAAGTTATAAAAGATTATAGTTGTTAAAGACTTATTGACATACATAAATCCTATAAAGAGTACATTACATACACATACATAGAGATATACGTAAATCAATACAATTAAACAGATACATACAATACATACACAGATATATACGTACATTACACATACCATAAATACATATAATACAGGTACTTAAATACAGATAGATAGTAGTATAGTAGACTCAAATATATATCAAACTAGCTGACCCGGCAAACGTCGTTTTGCCATAGTAAAGAAAAAAAAAGGTTTGAAAAATAGATGTTGGCCGATTCTCAGACCTACTGAATATGAATGTAAAATTTGAGAACAATCGGTCAAGCCGTTTCGGAGGAGTACGGTAACTAACACTGTGACACGTGAATTTTATATCTAATATATAAAATTCACGTGTCACAGTGTTAGTTACCGTACTCCTCCGAAACGGCTTGACCGATTCTTCTCAAATTTTGCATACATATTCAGTAGGTCTGAGAATCGGCCAACATCTATTTTTCAAACTTTTTTTTTTAGTATGGCAAAACAACGTTTGCCGGGTCAGCTAGTATTAGATATAAATCAATAAATATTATAATTTTCTTTTCTATTCATATAAATATATTATATTCGTAATATCTATACATGGGTCTATGTCCTAAGGGATTTTATGATATCTCTACCTATGGAAACAAAATTATTAAGCAAATTATTATTATGGTAATAGATTTAGAACATTTTTCTATCCACGTAAGTTATTGTTTTTGTACATAACTTAAAATTTATCATCGCGGTCAATAACAGCGTGGTCAATCAGTAGTTTCATAGCCAATAGTGAACCCACTTCTTGTTCCCTGCATTGTTGGTTTTGACGTCGATCTTATAAAATGAGTAACTTAACTATTTCGTATAACAAAACTAAATTAAATAAAAGTAATCATTTACCTTATAGTAAACATACAGTTTTGTAGAGAACTAAACATTTAGGAATAATATGTCATCTCGTTTCGTGTACCTCTAATTGAATTTGGGGGTCCTTTGTTGCGGTACAGCGTGCAGAAACTCTTAAAGCCATTTCAAAGACACCTCGCTTCTCGAGTCGGCATCTATGAGCGAGAGGAAATAAAGTTATGATTTATGTAGTGAAATATGTTGCAAGAGACCACCATACTAAGCGTACCGTACCCCACCCTGAGACGCCTCGTGTCGCTGACAATATACATTTGTAGCAAAACGACAAGACAATTGTTCAGCAATGTTGGCAATAATCTATTTTATTATTTATACTGTGGTTTGATTTTTAAATAACCAATTCAATTCACGTTTTTGTTTTATAGAATAATGTAAAAATTTGGGTAAATTTGACTTAGCAAGCAAAAGTTTATTTTACCAAATGTTTGAATGTTTGTTGTTTTGGATTCAAATTATTTGAAGTTTTAATTATTTAAGAGGATACCAAAATAGCTTCGTGCATTTTTCTACATACGAAGTTATCATTTTTTCTTTAGATTGAATGGCTAGAGCTCTATTTTTTAAGTATATGTTTTTTCAATATATAATCTAAGATCGCATAAACTCAGAAACGCGATTGAAAACAATTTTCTCGATAGAAAATCTTAGCGAAACAACCTCTCTCGTTTTTTATTTTTTTCATTTGTCGGTCTATTATCACGTATTAACTAATGAAATAACTTTCAAAACATAAGTAACTATTATATATAGAAACACGTAAACCGGAATTAAAATATATTTAGTAGATTTTGAGTAAACAAAAAAAATATCCCTAATTCTTCATTTTCTATACCTACTAGCTGTGTTAATAGGTACATGTCGACGATAATATTGATGTAGGCCCTTAATAACGCTTAATTTGGGATCAGAGGATCTTAAAATATAATTTGGGTCGATCGTCAAATCTAGTAGCATACAGTTATCTGTATCTACCGACATCCAGTTCATGTTTCTTAGGCCGATTTGACGGAGGTCGAGCGTGGTCGCCTCGATTAGCCCTCTCGCTCGGACAGGATTTGATTACGACACTCGGAAGCTACCGAGGATTATGATAGGAAGCTCTGTTATGTCACGTATGTTTGATGTGTCACTTTGATTTCTTTAATATAATATTTCAATAATGGTTGCTTATTGATGAATTAATGCCACTGTTGTATCATTTAATAGAGTTTAATTGAATGCCGTACTAAGTTGAAAATTCAAGAATGGTTTATGATACATCTCAGGCAACAGGAATGCAAACGATGTCTAGCCTCTGCTAAAGGAAAAAGGTGTGTTGGAATAGTGATGATGAAGCTTACTTACTTATAGTTAGGGGAAAATTTACATAAGGAGAAAAGTTTTTCTAAATGTACATGCCAAAACCAAGTAAAACGAGCACACAGGTAGTATTAGAATAATAATAATTTAATATAACAAAACAGTATTAGACAGCCACGTTTATACAGTTTATACAGTTTTAGACAAAGTGGCACAATGTTGTTATGGTAGAGAACGGGTCACGTGTGCCTTTATGATTCAATTGTGGAGTGACCGTCTTCAAACCCAGCGACCTGTGTCACGTCACACAAACGTCATCGCCTCCTCAATAAAATTAACACGTATATTCGGACATTAACAACTTAGTGAATACCGTTAAATATATATAACGCTTTGATGTTCTACTTTGTTGTTTTACATTGTTGTTTCTCTATATATAAGGTTTGTATGGTCCCGGCATCTCTTTGGGGACTAGTTGGAAAGAAATGTTGCTTAGTACCTCTCCCGTATGATTTAAATATAAAATGACTATTGTTTGAATTGAATTAGGCTAGCTTGAAAAATCTTACTCTAATTATTTTATTTAGTTGAGTATAAATAATCTATATTAAGTATTAAATGCCCTTTCCTAGTAAGTATTTTACGTTTTCGACGCAACTTATTTAACATACTAACTATTACACGCGACAATGCAATTTAGATTTTTTTTCCGTTTTTGCAACATTTTTGATTGATGCTTCGCTCATATTAGTCGCAGTTTGATGTTATATAATGCAAAACTTTCTTTGATAAATGGACATCTAACGCAAAAAGAATTATTCAATTCGAACCAGTACCTAGTTCCTGAGATTAGCGCGTTCAAACAAACTCTTCAGCTTTATAATATTAACTAGCAGTGCCCGCGAATTTGTACGCGTGGAATTCAGAAACGAAAAATTATATGAACTAACCATAACGCCATTTTACAGCTAATTAATAAATCGTCCGTTAGGTTTTCTTTTTTTGCACAATTCTAAAGAAGTAACACACATGGCCCCAATGTCATTTTAGTAAATGATATCTCAGACTTTTACCTTTTTAAGGCTTCGTACAAACCCTTATAGTCTCACTACGGTGTCCGTCTGTCTGTCTATCCGCCCGTTAAACTTTTTTTTACTCGGCAACGGCTGAAGGTATCAATTTGAAACTTATACCAAATGTAGATCTATGCGGTCCCTTGCTGCAAAAGATACAATCAATAATTTAGATCTACGCATTCAGAAGATATAACCGAATTACAGCCATTTTTGAGTATTTTCAACTTCAGCTCCGATACTTAGGTCGGGATTTGAGCAGCGTAACGACCATACGCCGACGCCGACGCCGACGCCGACGCTGATGCCGCTGCCGATGCCGATTCCGATTCCGATGCCGACGCCGACGCCGAAGCCTATAAAAACCAACTCAGCACCGATACGTCGGGATTTGAGCAGCGTAGCGACCATACGCCGACGCCAATGGCGACGCCGACGCCTATAAAAATCAACTCAGCACCGATACGTCGGCATTTGAGCATCATAACGACCATACGCCGACGCCGATGCCGCCGCTGACGCCTATAAAAACCAACTCAGCACGTCGGCATTTGAGCAGCGTAACGACCATACGCCGACGCCAATGCCGGCGCCTATAAAAACCAACTCAACACCGATACGTCGGAATTTTAGCAGCGTAACGACCATACGCCGACGCCGATGCCGACGCCGACGCCGACGCCGACGCCTATAACAACCCACTCGGCACCGATACGTACGTCAGGATTTGAGCAGCGTAACGACCATACGCCGGCGCCGATGCTGATGCCGATGCCGATGTCGACGCCGACGCCTATAAAAACCAACTCAGCACCGATACGTCGGGATTTGAGCAGCGTAAAGACCATACGCGACGCCGACACCAATACCGATGCCAACGCCGACGCCTATAAACACCCACTCAGCACCGATACGTCGGGGTTTGAGCAGCGTAACGACCATATGCCGATGCCGATGCCGACGCCTTATAATATTAGTATAGAAGTATAGATAAAGTATAGTTAATAGATATGCTTTGTAAGTAACAGCACCATAGTTATTTGAAATTATTATTGTACTTATTGTTAGAGTTACGAGTAGATGCAATTCGTGCAACAGGAATGCAAGCGTTTCTAATCTAATGTAATACAACCAAACTTCGGAGAGTGGGCATTGAAACAGAATCGGATTCCGAGCAGGCATCTGGACTACAGGCGTTTGATAGCTACATACATATCTATTCCATTCTAGATATCAGAACAAGGTCTGTTCCATTTAAGTACAAGTAAAGCGCTTAGGCCTGATCAATATTCCGATACCGTTTAAACTAATTTACGTTTTGCTACCCAAATTAATCTGTCACTTAAAGACGGTTAGTTCCCCAGTGACTTGTATTTTAAAACTGTGTTTTTATTGTAATTTTATTAATTTTATTGCTTGATACAAAATGTAGCAGAAAAGTAGTGTAGTGGACTCTACATTAATATCTATACTTTCATAGAGCGAATATTTGACATTGTCTTTAGTCTAAACTTATTTGTTACCTTTGCAGTTTTTTTATTAGAAAGAGTGTAAAGTTGGGAATCAGAGTTTATATTAAAATTCTTTATCTTTCTATCATTATAAAGTTATGAAATCCAGCGTTTAGGTAGACGGAATCACGGGTCTAATGCTAGTGTCTAATTTAAGGTGGCGATAAGATGCACACATATGCAGGCATATAAACTATACCGCTAATCTCGGGCGGTAGTGTTAATGTTAGTCATAAAACTGAGGGTGGCAACTTCAATGTCTGCACTTACCAGCAACAATGACACATTTTATAGCACCCTTCATTAAAATGGCGACGTGAACATTAACTATGTGCTCGCAGAAAAAAAATCATTATTTAAATACCCTAGAATACCTAAGCCTTCGTTAATCTGGGCTATGTTTTAACATAGTGCGTAATGTTACATTCAAGATGAAAATTTCCAAAAAAAATGTTCTAGCCAATGTATACAAAACATTTTTTTTTAAATGCCAGTACGCTATGAGACAGAACCGTAGAATAAATATGTTTTATCAAAAAGACCGACTGGAGGCTTGCGTTTAGCTTTAAAAAAAGTAATATTAAATAAATAATAATAAATAAATAAATATTCATGGACATTTCACACAACGTCCTCTGGTCGCAAACTAAGCTTATATGCTTGTGTTATGGGTACCAGAATACGGATAGAATACATATACTACTTTTCTTTTGTCAATACATACTTATAATTTTTAGAAACACCCAGACGCAGTACAAACATTTGTATGACAATTAGAAAAATCACACAAATGATTGTCCCGAGCGGGAATCGAACCCGCGACCTCGGCAGTCCGTTACATGAACCATTCGACTACGAGGCTCGTCAAAAAAATTCATTCTTAGTTGTATTAAGTTGCTGTGTACATTTCGGTTGGAGAGGTAAGTAAGTACTTGATACAGGACAAGTCTTAGATTTGTCCTATATTCTATCCTACCCAAGTTTTTCTACATAAGTTTAAAGAGAACTGGTGATATTATTGCTAAAAACACCACTCAGAAAATAAATGTCTTATGAATTATTATACAATTTCCTACGCATGCATTTAAATAAACGAAGAAGAGCAATATAATTATATTCAGTGTTGCGAGTCATTCTATTAGAGTAGGTACTTTTCAGTGCTCGCTTTGTTTTGCAACTAGGGCTGTAGTTTATATCGTCCATAAGTAAATTAGTTTATTTCCTCTTGGCGACAATTTAGCTCACGCTCTTGTCACAAATTGTCGGCGAGGGTAAATGCAGACTATTAAGGAAATACAACAATTCTAAGACCCTTACCCGACATTACAGCGCAATCTTACACCGGCGAAATTATAAGCAACACCTACTTATGCCGTGTATAGAAGCAATAACAACGCGACTCCAATAAGTGAGGGGACGTCGTGCCACACAATATCTTTCAGAGCGTGATTATTAAGTCTCGTTGGCATCAGACAATTTCTAGTGAAGTCTCAGTCAGTTTTCTCCTAGCATTTTAATACTGAACATTACCCTTTCCGATTAAGAAACATTTACTAATTCTGATTGAATAGAGCGTAGAGCTTTCCATTGTATATAACTGTGTATGGTTCAATTGTAACTAAGAATGAACATGCTTTTTTCAGGATTCCAAATCATAAAGCTTATTTTAATCTTTTATAACACCACAGGTTTTAATTAACCCTGACAACAGAAATAACGTCATATATTGAACAGTGTAGCGGCTCGTAGCTCTTGCTACGAATCTAAAATCTGTTGTAGGCAAATAAAAGGCAGTTCTAATTTTCGTAGTTCATGTGAGATGAAATATAGCTCTGAAGGCCTCAAAAACTAAAGACTAAACTTATGAATTTATTTCGAGGTTTATGTTGAAATTTATGTTATATTGAAATTATTCGGTGTAAACATGAGAATATCCATAGACCTCAATCCTCAGAGCCCCTTTGAGGATTCAATACAGAAAAATCGAGAATAATACATACTTCATAGCTTAATCGCATATTATAACCGAAAGTTACAATAATACCAGTATTTACTGTATATTTCTAATGCGCATTTTCTTAAAAAGTGAATCCCCAATTATTGACCTGAATCACCTAAATATGGCCCCTGTTTAACTACGTCGGCCGAATACTAAAACTCTTTCCTGGTGGGGGGCATGCGGAATTTAAATGTGTTGTGCAAATAAATCCCAAACACTACCAGGAACGTACTTATTCGTATTTGCGCCATAAAATATTGTCCAAACAGATATTATACAAAAAACTTGCTTGGACAATATTTTCATAATTATGACATCTTTTCAAACAGTTCAGTCTAGTCTTGATTACATTGCAATTTTGTAAACTCAAAAATTTTTTTTTATTTATTTACAAAATTGCGTTAATATTTATTTCAGGCATTCTTCGCGATCTTTAAAATCCACACGTGTGTAAGCTTGAAGTTGACACGGATTAGTTTCGAGGCCAAGCACTCTCAACTAGTTACCTACTCAATCAGAACATCCAATTTACTGTAGTGCGTTAACAATCAGGTCATCTATGAACTTTAAAAATAGGGACCAATATCCCATAATAGTGCAAAAGTGCCGCAACCAAATGAAAGTATTTAAAACAAACTATGAGAGCTAAGCTACAAACAAAAACGAATTAGTGGTTTTTATGGTAGTGTCCCCAAACCAATTCCTCTGCTACTTATGTTTCTGAGTTCAGTCTAAACCGCATCAATGTACCTTTGAAATTCTTTTTAAATTATCAATATTTATTTCCACTTTTTAATATCGTTCAATAGTAACAGCTAGAGTATTGTATACTCTAGCTGTTGCCCGCAACCTCGTATGCGTGAAATTTAAAAACCAAACCTAAGCAAATTATACAAAAAAGCCGTACTCTTGAACCACTGTGTCTATTAAAAAGTCATCAGAATTCGTTACGTAGTTTTGAAGATAAAACCTTACCTAATATAGCAAACCCCCGTGTGGTGACGTATTAAAGAATACAAGTGTCACCACCCTATCTCCTCTCAAGGGTGCTTTACAGCTAAGGGATATTGCACACAGATAACATCCTCTTTGAGAGACGGAAAACTTGAAAATAAACACGCTGCCAACGCAGCACAGGGCGCCATAATCCCCCCAAAGTGGAGGAGGCCCGTGCGCTACGTGGGACGTTGAATGGACTGGAGAGGAGAGACATACATATAAAATAACGACTTTGTTTTGTATTAAGTAAAGACTTAACTATTAACTGTCCGATGGTTTGTCTCAAAATTTTGTATCCAGGTGAACAAGTTCCCCTCTTCATGTGAATCGACGCAATGAATTATACATGAGAATTAAGTTTGACGGCAGATAAGCGGCCAAAAGATTTATTTCCCGATATGATGTGTAGAAAACAATCCAACTTGTTCCCGCTTTCTGAATTATGGACGTTGTTTTATTGTAAGCACGTCAAACATTCGGTAAACTTTGACAGCCATCTTAAACGTTGTTTGTAATTTTGTTTCAATATAAAATATTGGTACTTAAAACATAGGTTCAATCGAACCTCATTGTAAATAAATAATAATAGTTTAAAAAAACTAAAAAACACACTTTATTTAATCGAATTATTGCATTGTCATCGGTCTTTGACAGGTGTGCAAAATTTGAATAGAATCTGACCGTTTAAAGTGGGTCAAAATAGCGTCCAAAGGAGTCGGTTACAAACATACAAACATACAAACAAACATACAAACAAACATACAAACAAACATACAAACAAACATACAAACAAACATACAAACAAACATACAAGTGAAGCTAATATAAAGCGTGTAAAAATCAAATATTTTGCGTAACATTCTACATCTAGTTGTGGAATTCACCGAGAGAGACGATTTGAATATAATTAATTACATTAATGCTTTGGATAAAAATGCGTATTAAATTAACAACTCTGGTAGATTCAGTCCTAGTCCTTGTAATTCGTTTTATAAAAACATCGCATTATATGTATTCGATTCAATAGTCAGTAAGTAGATTAGTATTCAAATTGAATCTACTACCTAGTAATAAATCTCCAGGAAAGTAACAGTAACATTGCCCAGTATAGTATAGTAAAGTTATAGGATAATGTAAATCATTGTAAATATTGTTTACTGGCTTACTATTGCTTTGCAATCATTACCCGATTTTAAAATTTTATTAAGGAGTCAGTTTGATTTGTTTTTATTTGATTGGTCTCTTAAATTACTTTATATTATTTACAATGACTTATTGTTTAATATAGTTAATTTTGTTAAACATTATTTTAATATCTACTGTAAGCTTGATAATTACAGTGTTGAGAAAACCCTTTTTAGGTAGTAAGCTAACAAACAAAAGTAAATACACCATCTATTTATTCTTGCTAACTTAACACTACATTTAAATGAAGACAGTGATACGATATCAATCAGTATATATTTCATGGTAACTACAATGTCATACAAACACAAATTGGTATTTTGCCAGTGTAGCCTTTTATCAGAGTTACGCACGCTCCTACAGGACCTTCCCCGGAAATTTAACTTCGTTAAGAATGAAATATGTCCCGTCGTTATTCCACGGCTTGTTGCGCGAATACTTACATTTAGAGCTCTCCACCTCTAGTTTTCTCATCAGACCCAACGGAAATAATTTCAACCGAGGCTGAATTATGACAAAACTCCGACGGACATTGCCGCATCCGTAATGAAAATAAACTCGAGATATGCCGGTAATTTATCATGGTGGGCTCGTGTGTGTACAATCTACTGCGGAATATTGATACATTCGACACGTAAACTAACGTGATTTGAGTACATACCTAAACCTTAATTTAAATTTACTTATTGAATAAAAATTTGCTTTATATACGGTTTACTAAGACGTAGTAGACCTTAATTCATTCCAAGGAGCCCGAGCCCAGCCGTGGGACGTTTATGGGCTAGAAAGACTGAGGGAGGTCAGCTTTATACACCAATGTAAAGCGATTTTCTTTAGATACCCATAAAAGTCACTGTCTTGGTGCGAGATTTTGTTAATTTGGTCTAAATGCAATCCATGTACTGTAATATTGTAAGTTTTAGTATCGTATCCGAAAAATTTATGTTATTTAAGATTCCAAGACTCCGAAAAAATATATGTCTTTCTTTATAAAATTAGTCAAGTATAATATGTGTAAGTCTGACTTAGAATACGTATATTATTTCATGGAGCGATTAACTTGTATCTACTCATGTTAACTACCGTAAACCAAACGGGAAAGTGTTAATAGACTTTGGTTAATGTGGTCCTTAGTTTATGTTATGAAATCTGATTTATTGATATGTCGGTTGATGGTGGGGTTGATTTTGCTGTGGTTTCTTATAGCTACAGTCTAAAATCAATAAATTATATGAAAGTATCATTCTTATTGTACTTATTACTTAAATATACTATACTTACAATGTTAAACGATTACAATGCAGCGTCAAAGAGCAATAAAGCGAGCAGTAGATAAAGTGAAATATTAGGTAGGTGGGTGCAAGGAAGTATTTAATTAAATCTAGCGGTGGGGGTTTTAGACCGCTTTACATCACCGCCGCTAATCACAGGTAGGCCGTCGACACGTTCGCCTATTGGAATACTGAACCACTGTTTTGTAAATGCAAGAAAACTCATTAACTTAATGTTTAGTTAGTTTTATTGCTTAGAACACTTAATAACTAAGATATAGCATATAGATTTAGTCTAAAAATATGTTTATTATTTTTTAAGTTACCAAACATGTAATCCGATTCAAGTGTCTACACTTTGTGAAACAAAACACATAATTACTTATTTCCTAGGAGGATTATTATAAATATATATATCCTTATTCTATGTGTACCAAAGATGTGTGCAATACTCATTTGACTTTGACATGCATTTGACATATTCACAGATTTCAAAAGTCAATGTGGTTTTGGTAATTTTGGTTTTTCTTCATATTTTTTCTTAGAATAAAGCCTGGAGCTAAGTTTATTTTTATAAAGAGATGGAAGAATATAATATTATTAACACAATCAACAATGGTGAACGTGTGACTAGTATATATGCTGATACATATTATAATGCCACAACTGGCAAAAAGAAAGTAACCGTTGAAAAGTTCGTTGAAAAACCTGAAACTAAAGTTATTTCAATCGAAGAAGAATGGAAATCACCAAGTGACTTATTGATAGGTGTTATAGATTTGACACCCCCATTCACATCAAAAATAACAAGAGGTAAAACCCATGAAGGTATTCTTGCAATTGGTAATGCTGTGTTAGAAGCCGAACAATGTAGGTTTTCACAATATTTGTCCAAGTTAATCAAAGAAAATGAAATTGCCTGGAGTCGTGTATTAGAGCACGAAAAAGCAAATGTAGTCGAAAAGGTTAGGAAAATATATCAAGATATCCTTGCGACTAAAACTAAAATTTTAATGACAGAGGTAAATCAATTTTATGAAAGTACTTTACAAGAGCTAGAGGGTCATTTACGTCAGGAAGTTGGAACTGTACTGGATAGCGCCCATGCACACATTATTAGCGATTTGAACGTGCAGATAGAAGAAAATCTTAAGAGGGAAAGAGTTATTCTTGAAGATGTCTTAAAACAGAGATATGACAGTGAAGTAAAGAAGATAAAACATTACTATAAACTTTTATTAGATAATGAACAATACAGAAGTAATAAAATTGTAAATAAAAGCCTCCAGGACAAAAATGATGCTTTGAGCAGTTTCTACAGACAAATCTATGCTGAAAATATTACAAGTACTATGTACGTAATGAGTACGGAAAGAAAAAAATGTCGAATAAAACAGTTTTTTCTGAACACCTTACTAAATTCTGAAGTAGCTACGAAGCGTCAACAAATCAAAGAAAGACAAAAAATATTAGACGCTTACAAAGCAAATGAAAAAGATATTAAAGTTATAAATAAGGATTGGCAAGATAAGATACGTAAAATACATCGGCTGTTTTTGAAATTTGTAAGCTTTAGTTTAAAACTACTGCCAGAACAAACTACCTTCATACTCGATTTAGAAAAAATGGTCGTATTACAATTAAATGAAATGCAAAAAAATCCTAGATCAACTTCTATATTAATTGATGAAAAAGAATATAATTACTTCGGTTTTGAAAAGGTGGACCCATCGAAACCTGTTTGCAAGAAGCCTTTTGTTATAATAGGCGATACCTCGGACCCAATTCCTACACGACACGCCAGCAGAGAAACTCTTGCATCTGATGTTGACCTTCCTTACATTAAAATGAATTGGCATGGAATACCTCCAAAGCAATTAATATACGCTAAATGTGGCAGGTTAGACGAGGTTAAAGCGCTTTTAGAAGCTAAGCGTTGTAAATGCAGAGATGGACCACCAAAGGCATCGTCAACATCAATTATTTCTGATGAGAAAATGTCTATTTCAGAATCTTCATCTGCAACCACAAGTGAATCGTCAAAAGAGCCGTTGCTTATGGATGATATAGAAATATTTCGTGACTGTCCTGCAAGACGTTGTGAAGACTGGAGGAGGCGTTTAACTTTTCCATACTTAGATAATTATTTAGATTACACTGAAGAAAAATATGAAAAAGTAACGACCGTACTTGGAAAAGCACCTTCTCCTGACATTACTCCGATAGAAATAAATCCTAGAGATATGATTACACAAGACTTTCCATTTTCTGCTACTAGTGAAAAGTTTCATAACATTGGAACGCAGTATTCAAGCCAAGAAGACATTCTACAAGACTTTACAGAACAAGTGCCAGAATTATCCACATGTCCTTGTACAGAGAAAGCTTCTGCTAAGATACAGGTGCAAGATCAAGAGTCGTCAAGCAGAGATATGAACAAAATTATCATGAAACGTAAGGTCTCCCTCCAAGGCCTTATACATGAGCACCCAAATTTATTAAAATTATTTACTGATGAAAGTTTTGATTTCATATATAATATAAAATAATATGTTATAATTTTTTTGAGATTAGCCTATTAATAAAATAAGATTTTTTTATTATTTCTTTTACTACTTGCTGTTACTTTAAGAGGATACCAAAATAGCTTCGTGCATTTTTCTATGTACGAAGTTTTCATTGTTTCTTTAGATTGAATGGCTAGAGCTCTAATTTTTAAGTATATGTTTTTTCAATATATGATCTAGGATCGCATAAACTCAGAAACGCGATTGAAAAAAGTTTTCTCGATAGAAAATCTAGGCGAAACAACCTCTCTAATTTTTTATTTTTTTCATTTGTCGGTCTATTATCGCGTATTAACTAATGAAATAACTTTAAAAACATAGGTAACTATTATGTATAGAGACACGTAAATCAGATTTAAAATATATTTAGTAGATTTTGAGTAAATAGGAAAAGTATCCCTAATTCTTCATTTTCTGTGCCTACTGGCTGTGTTAATATGTACGTGTCGGCGATGATATACGATAATATTGATGTAGGCCCTTAAGTTGTTCATTCTAATAACTCTATTCATATGTTTAGATATTATAATTTATTTGCTCATCATACACTTATACAGGTCTAGGCTAAATCTTATATATAAAATTCTCGTGTCACAGTGTTAGTTACAGTACTCCTCCGAAACGGCTTGACCGATTTTTATGAAATTTTACATTCATATTCAGTAGGTCTGAGAATCGGCCAACATCTATTTTTAAAATCTTTTTTTTTAGTAAGGCAAAACAACATTTGCCGGGACAGCTAGTTGTTTATAAAAGTTGTATGATTATGATCCCTAACAAATACACTTAAATTTTTTACACGTGCTTGTATGTTGTATTTTTTAGTATTTTTAAGTTTGTGTAAAATATTTTTAATTAAGTAGCATACACTGAACAATCATATAAATTAAATTGTTAGCTAAGAATAATGTAAGGACGGGTATGAGCGGGTTTATTGGGTGTTAAGGTAAATTTACACAAGTCTCGTAACAAGTTAACTTATTAAGTCGTCAGTGTGATGAAACGAAGCGAAGCGACTTACAGTTCCTAGCGTAGAAGCGTTACATTAAGCATAACGTGACTAGAGTTGTCGTATCATTTAATTACCGTTTTATTACGTGTAACTATTTTGCAATATAGCGCTGTGAGAATTCTAATATACGAGTGTGGTTTGTTGCTGAAATTGATTCTTAGGTATTCTATATTGTATACAAAGGTTTGCTTTGAGCGTTGTAATTTTACTAAATTGCTACTAAATTGCATTAATACTCCTTTTATGGGTGAAACAAAAATAGATAACTACTTGACTGAATTCAAACCAGTTAAAATGTTACAAAAATGAATAAATAAATTACAAAAATAAAATGTTAAGTTTCCTTTAGAAAGCTAACCATATTTGTGCCAAAAGGTAAAACGCAATCTGATTACTGAGACTTCGATGCCCGTAGTTCTGTCTGTCTGTCACCAAACTGTATCTCTGAAACGGTAATAGCTAGCGATCAAAACCAGAATAAGTACAATAAATATTTAAAGGAGGTTGCATGGGAACAACAAACGTTTTCAGTGTTAATTGGTGATATCCTTAGATGACATGTTTATGACGGTATGACGAAAATATTATGATTATACGAGTACGGAACCCTTTATGCACGACTCCAACTCCTACTTAGCCTAAATATATTCTAGATAAAAATCACATTATTGGAGGCGGTTGTCAAAACATATCAATTAGTATTATCGTTTGAAAAAGCAATAACAATCGAAACGTCTAATTGATTAACTCTCATCGCTTGAACACTTTTGTTCTCAAGTTATCGATACATAATTCAATGGACCTCTGCTTAATATTACCAATAGACTGAAAACATTACGCTGTGTTTATTTGCTTTATCTACAGAAGTGAAATGGAGATGAAATTCCTTTTGTGTAATACTTAAAGATGATAAACATCTATGGCATTCAGATGGTTTGTTGAGCTTCCCCATTATTAAATAACATCAAAAGTCGAAAATAAATCCTATGTCAACATGCCTGGTCACCGCGGTAGTCACCATAATCCCTTCCAAAGTGAAGATGGCCCGTGCTCAACAGTAGGACGTTAATGGGCTGGATAAAGAGATAGAGTGATGGGAGATTATCTCTCTTGTTATCTCTTCACCACTTTTGGAGTATTATGAATTTCGTTATAATGGATATCGGTCAAATTATTCAAACAAAAGCGATATAAGCTACCTGATGTAGATAAGTAGGTAATCGTATAAACACTATGCTCTATCATCAAATCAGCAAATAAGCTTAAAGCTTCTGTAATTAGAACTAGATAGTTGATATTAACACGTACATATTATATACAAGCTGTTGCCCGCGACTTCGTACGCGTGAAATTTAGAAATTAAACCTTAACAAACAGAAGTGTACTATGACAGTAGATAGATAGCGTTGTACCATTTTTTAAATCGCGCTATAGTTTCGTTCGTCACAATAACTCTTAAGCTCGTCAAAATTTCTGTAGTGTTGTCAACTAGTGTTGCCGAACTATCGATAGTAAAACAATCGATAGTTTACATCGAAAATCATGTGTCAAGTGTCAACTCGTTTTCACATTTATAAATTAGTTAGGTTAGGATTAGGATTAAACTAAAACAATCTGCCAAGTTCTGTGTTTCCACTTCCAGACAATTATAAGCATTGATGGCAAGTGGAAGCATTTAAGAAAAAGGTAAACAGGCATTTAACATGGCTGTTGCGAATTGCTATCCTAGGTTACAATACCACTAACTATCAGGTGGATTGTAGTTAGGCACCAACGTGCATTATATAAAAAAAGATTTTTTTTTAATACATGTACCTAACACACAACAATAACATAGAATTGTAGCAATACAATCAGTTTAAACACACAAATTTCTATTGGGTTTAAATCATTATTAATTTATTATAGAGCAATTGAGTAAAGGTTCGGAAGATAGCTTAAAGTGCATGCCTGGGTCTATGACCCAGGTCACGGGTTAGATTGCACTCGATGCCCAGATATTATCGTGAATAAAGTCCATTACTCGTACAAAGACCGTAAAAAATATTTAAAACTTTCTAATGTTATTGTACAGTCATCATTATCATACTCTCTATGTCTTTTTCCCCATGGGGGTAGTCGAAACTATAGAGCGTCATCTGCTACGATTCAAACACAATTTCTTGGCTTCGTTTACACTTATACATCTGGTCATACAAGCCCGACGCGACAGTTGTAAGTGCTACGCACTTATCCCTTTTGGAGGATGTAGTTGACGATATCGGAGTATGTTGTACTAATAAATAAAGCTAATTAAAAAAAGTAACATAATAAATATTATAGATTTCTTCCCCTGAGTGATGTTAGTGGCTAATGACGATCTAAGCAGAAGCCTATAGTAGATAAAATACATTTCCGTTTTAGAGAAGTTCTGAATCCAACAGTGAGACATATAGACTGCGAAGGACTAACAATATTAACTATTATTAAGTAGAAATATGTTGCTAGTTATTCAAGACATAAACAGTATCAAAATATAAATGAACTCTTTACGTCGAAATTCGTAAGTTTGTTCAGACTGCACAGTTGTGTCTGATTTCACCGGAACTAGTGCTTAAAACAATATTACGTCATAGCAAAATATCTAAACATAGTTATAAAGCTATTTAACTTCGCTCGAGGATAATTCTTAAAACTTAAAATCAACAATCCTTACCTACTAATTGGCATTGGGGCGCGAATTGGTCAAGGCCTGTGTCCACCAGAGGACTGCAAAAAGCTAACATGTTAGTATATCAAAAGTAATTTTTTCTTTGTCATTCATTTAATTAAATACTAGATATTAATCTTACCATAAACCCTGATTTTCTTGTATCATATAGAGTATTCGTTTAGTAATTCAAAGTAAAACACACTACAAGGCAAAACAAACACGAAGATAAGATCGGAAAAGCGGCGAGGTCGGGCTATTGATCAAACGAGGCGACATTGCACTAGTAAATCTTACACTTTGTAACATACACCCAGTATCGTTAGTTATATAGTTTTATTCATGATAATACAATTGTATGTTTTTGTTACTATAGTTAATCTGTTATTAACTTTACACAATAAATTATATTAACACAAATATTGTGTTTTGTCGCGTTATTTTCTCCTTGTGCGTGGATTTATGCGTGTGTCCATGAATATCGTCGTGTGTGTACCTACGAATGTGTGTGTGTGTGCGTGTTTATATCAGTGTCTGTGAGAAGTACACTACAGTGAAATAAGAATTAAATTATGTACTTAATGCATTCAATAAAAAAAAATAATGAATAAAGAGTCAAAAGGTATATGAAAAGGAAAACATAAAGCGAAATTGCCAAAGTAGTTTAGGACTTCTAATGAAATAATTAAGCAACATTACTGTGTAACTATACACTGTGCATTAGCACAAATAAACTTTTCGAATATTAATTAAGCATGTTTACTTAAAACATACGAACGTATTTGTTTTTAGGTTTAATAATTTGTTTTTATATTATTTTATATATTTAATAATATATTTTAAGTTTAATACGGTTTTGATTTGAAGTATCGTCGTTTATTGAATTGAAATTGGATAAAAATAATGTACTTTCTTTAAATCAATATAATATTTCCTTTTTAATATTAACAATTAATTGCTATTTAATTAGTAAATAATATTAACTACAGATAATTAAAACCAACTAATGAATAAATTGTATAGTATCTAGCGTACCTACCTATATAAATGTATCTGCAATGTGTATAACTAAAAGTAACCACGTGTTTATCTCGTATTTATGGCAACGAGTCAACAGCTCATAGACTTGGAAAGCTCGTACACATTACAGTATTATATTTTTAAGCTGTAACCTATAACTTCGTAGGGATAGAATTTAGAAATCAAACATTGACGAATTATACAAAAGAAAAACTTCCCCTTGAACCACTCTATCTATTATAAAAAAAACTGCTTCAAAATCTTAGTTTTGAACACATAAGTTCACATAGGGACATAAATACAAAAACAACGACATCTTAATATATATAAATCTCGTGTCACAATGTTTGTCCTCAATGGACTCCTAAACCACTTAACCGATTATAATAAAATTCGCACACCATGTGCATCAAATTATAGTCGCAATTTTAATTTATTGCAAATTATTTGTCTACCCCTGTCATTTGTATGGCAAAACAACGTTTGCCGAGTCAGCTAGTTGTTTTATAATAAGTAAACAAGATGATTTATGTGTATGTGTACTTGACTTTGTACGCTTCATCTTTAATTCTATAGTAATATTGAGAACATGAATTACGAGTGCTTCTAAAAAGCTGTTTATCAGTAAAAATCTTTACGCCAAACGTATGTATTAAGCTCAATAAATTGATACTTACGGGTAGTAACAAACGCTATTGCGCTTCGCTATATTACTACCTATTCAAGTTATTATAATATGAAAGAATTTAAAACTAAAACCACTCTTTATGTCGAAATAGCGCTTTATAGAACGAACATCGTAAGTGGTAAGACGTAAAATATTTTCATCGATTAAATAAATTATGAAATGCTACGTATAAAGTAGTCATGGTTTAATATAAAATAAATATTAAAAAAGGTTGTATTCATTTATAAGTCTACATAGAAATAGTGAACATTTGGTTTCACTACACTAAAATCACTCGGCTTGTCTACCGAACGCACGCCGACAACTTTTTATTAAATCTATGTGGCATCGATAAACCTAATACAACATGGATGTAAACGATATTAACATAGATAAGAAGCAACCACGAAAACTAATAAAGGTTAATGAAGACTGCAAACTATCAGAGTATGTTCAAGTTAATAGAAAATATTGGCAAAATGTACTTCAGCATATTAATACTTGTAAAAATTCCACTGTAAGTATTATAGCTTTATTTTACTCTCAAATCAAAGTCAAGTATCTTGTACTTAACAATAAATTGACATTTATTTTTTTGAATTAAATACCCAATTGTTGTCCCTTATGATGAAGGATTGAGAATACAAGTGTCACAAACGCATTTCCTTCCTAAGGATGCTGTAAAAGCAGATATTGTAAGCAAATTACATCATTTGTGAGCGACGGAAAACTCGAAACTAAACAGTATGCCAACACGCCGATATTTTTATTTTATTTTTTTATTTAAGTAAAATACATACAGTTGTTATTAAATCTAACTTAATATTAACAGTGTAGCATAAACCAAACATTGGTTTTTCCGCACACTGGTATTCGTCTTGACGTAAATTTATATATTGTATTAATAACACATGATGCCAAACAAAACAGTGTATGTATATCACCGCTTTGTCTAGCATCACGTAAGATTAACATCTACGAGTAAGTTACAAGTTTAGTTTGTGGGTAGGTACAATGTTATCTTATTGTTTTTATCTCACTGAATACCGCTTATACGAATACGGCGGCAGCTCGCACGGTGAAAACACACGGGTGAATATTATGATGACTAATTTTATTTAGTAAGTATTTATAATTTTTTTTTTTTATTTTTTTTTTTTTTATTATTATAATTATTATTATTTTTTTTTTTTTACATGAATTTAGATAAGAAGTAGTTTTTTAACTTGTATTTTATATTGGTTTCTTTTATTTGTTTTTTTATGTTCTCAGGTAGGTCGTTAACTAACCTAGGTATTTGGTATTGAAGACTCTGTTTGCCATAGAGATTGTAGTATTTAGGCACTGTGTATATAATTTTCATCGCGCTTCGTGTTTGTCTTTTGTGCTGCACAATGTTTAGGTACAACTCATTAAAATAGTTTTCAATGAGTAGTATATACTTGACTTGTTCATGTACGGGTATTATCTTAGAGTAGTAGAAAAGCTTATTTATGTCCCCATTAATCTTCTTCTTGATTTTTTCAGGTGTAATGATTTTCAATATTCGCGTCTGCAGATTATAGATTAGATCGAGGTGCGACTTGCAAGTTCTGCCATAGCTGCTTAGACCGTAATTTATAGTTGTTTCTCCTAGTGCTTTGTACAATTTTAAAACAGTGGAGTATGGTATCTGCTGTTTGACTATACTAAATTTAGCCAGCATTGCACGTAGCTTGTCACCTATAAATTTAATATGATCCGTCCATTTGAATCTGTCATCTATTATTAGTCCGAGATATCTGTGCTTGCTTACTACTTCTATTAATGCACAGTCAGATGTACAGTTATTAGTATGAAGACATTCATGACTATGTGATATGATCTCAGGTATGGTTTGACTACGGTTTTGGCTGGAACTCACGTAAATTAGCTTGGTTTTTCCCGCGTTTAGAACGAGCCCAGCATCATGGGACCACTTACAAAGTGTCGTAAATTCATTTTGAAGGTTTTGTAAGGCTATGTTAATGTCTTTATTTGCAGATACAAGGCATGTGTCATCAGCAAACTGATATATCTCGCAATTGGTGATGAGATTGACTGCATCATTTACGTAGGTTATATAGTGCAGAGGACCCAAAACAGATCCCTGAGCCGTGCCCTCATTAACCATGACCTTCTTACTTATCTCATCACCAACCTTGACAACATACGACCTGTCTTTAATATAGTCTTGACACCAGTCACTTAGTGGACCTCGTATACCACAGTCAAAAAGTTTTTCAATTAAAGTATTATGTCTTAGAGTGTCAAAGGCACTACTATAATCAATAAATATTATTAAGACGTGTTTTTTGCTATTTAAATGATTATAGACATTATCAGTAAAATTTGAAAGTATATGATATATTATATCAAATACCTTGCTGACGAATAGAACGTCTATTCCCAAAATACATTTATTTTTCAGATAAATGAAAGTAAAAAGCTTGCTGAAGTTTTGCCAGAAAATGTATACCGTAAAGTATGCACAACTCTGGATATACCGCTCGTAAATATAGAAGAAAAACAAAATGAAAATATTAAAGGTTGGCTAAATTTAATACAAAGCTATATAATTACTAAAATAATAAATGCTAACAGATTTATAAACATAACACGAGACAATCACTGAGTAATGAGTATCTGTGTGTTCTGAAATGTTATGCTATTTCGGAAAACGGAATCTTTTGATAATTTTACGATGCAGTCAATAAATCTGTTTTGTTAAACTCTTTTCTTTCTAGTAATTAAATAAACACAAGTAAATTGTAAGAACTAGTGCCCGACCGAAACTGGATTTCCGCCGAAACCGAAACTCACGTGGTCAAGTATAAAATTTCTTAAAATACTACTGAATTTTGGTGCATTTTACTTATTATTTTGCATAATTAGGGCATGAAATGGGGACACAGTATATTAAGTTCGCTGGGATCATTTATATATTATAATTTTAAAAAATATTAATAATAATTTTATTATTTTTTAAAATTATGTTCTCATAATTCCGGAACAGGGCCGTCAAAGCGTTGCCGCGGGAAATGAAGTTAGGCGAGCATGGATGCAACACAAGTTTCTGTTTCGGCAAAAGTTTCGACCGATTTTGTCGAAACCGAAACTGCCGCCGAAACTTGATTTTTGGCCGAAACATTCGGCCAACCGAATCCGAAACCGCACTATTGGTCGGACACTAGTAAGAACGTTGATAGTTGGAAAAATTATTATAATTAGAAATTACAAACAATTTTTAAGTTGAATAAATTTTCAAATAAATATTCTATCGCAATGAAATTAAAATTAATTATAATGTTACAGTAAAACTACCGCGTCGTAGAATAAAAGAACCACAATTATCACACAGAAAATGTCTTCACATCGATAAAGAACTGGATTCTGATACGGACGTGGACTTTACTCCGAGGTAATAATTAATTAATTTAAAATTTTCCTCCATATAATATTATCATGTACTTATTGTGTTCTTTTTAACGTTCCACCATAGACATCAACTCCTGTGAATTACTGAGAAGAAAAGAATCGCGAGTGTATATTTTGCCTCATTTAGGTACGGCTCGAAATAGATATGAGTTGGTATATTAGTATGTTGTATATATTTCAAGTTTTTGGTTCTCACACAAGATTTTATATGTTTAGTATGAAACCCCTGGGAATACATGGAGAAGAAGTAAAGTTACCGACAATGCATAAATATTCTAAATTTTCATTTCACAGCGATGAAGATGAGAAGCCAAACATTCACCAAGAACTACTTAACAAACCAGAGCGTGAACAGATAACTTGGCCAACTCACTACCTGCAACCAGAGAAGGAAGATGAGAAAAGTCTAGTGAAGAAAGCTGATGATCTCACAGATAGAGTACAATATAACTTTAGTAACTTTAATACGAGTGATACATAATCACTGTTTAAATTGTGGGTTCACCTTTTTTAAGTATCTCAAACAACCCAAAATTGGAACAGTGATTATTCTTTCATATCTAGTCATGCAATTTGTAAATTCTAATTGTACAATGACCATGTATTTCAGATAAAAATTAACAAATAATGAAGTTATATTATGTTAGTTAGATTTAAGAATTTAGACGCGTATAAATATTTCATTTACTTTTGTTTTAGATAGCTAACGAATTTTGCGAATATATGAAACAGCTGGGAGGAGATCAACAGTCTCAACTGTTTACTCCGAAAGCCATCAAGGAACTATTCCAAGTAAGATTATATCTATCTATCAGCTCTACAGCTAAACACATTTATTCAAATCTTATGACTGAGCCTTTGTTTTAACAATTATTGAAATTAAACCGATTTCGATCTCAAATTTCTTGCATTATAACATATATTAAACATATTTACTTACATAAAGACAATTACTTGTAAATGAAGGCAAGGAAGTATGTTTAAATTGTAGTAGATGGCTCTATAGTCTTTGCCTATCCCCCATTGGAAAAAGTCGTGATATTATGATGATGATAATATTTACACAATTATTTTTAGATTGAATTCGACACACACGTTGCACAAAGTCTGAGAGTAGAACCAAAGGAACTTCCTTGTGTCGATGATAAAATCGCGACGGTAACCGGCAGTCAACAGGTAAAGTGAGATATTAATACTTGTTCGTTTGACCAAAAGTATTCCACAATATTACAATGCTTGCACGGAATTGACTGGTTGAAAGTGTTAAGTCACTACTGCATTTTTTCTCGTAGATCTTGTCCGTAGTGATACCGATCTTTGCCTAACATTACCCATCTACTGATGGATTAAGAATACCTCACCAACCTCTATATTCCAAGTTGCCTATTAAAACAAAAATGTTATTATTGGAATCGTTACAGAAATCGCGCAGTGCAGCCCTAGAGCGAGAAATAACAAAAGATATCAAAGCAGAAAAGCGAAGTAACTTGGTAACAGCGTTTGGTCAATGTCTCCCCATGCGTGATCAATACCATGGACCAGAGAATGACACCAAGAAACTATGGCGGTCAGCGCGTCATGTGCCTAGAGATCTTGTTACTCTCAAAACTGTTTGGGAAGGCATTACAAACCTTAGGTATGATGTACATCATCAAATAACACACACAATCAAATAAAAAACTCGTGTTTGAAATGTATCAATTTAAAACTTTCTGATGCGAAATTGTGCAAATTAATAAAGCTGAGGGAACTTTCAAAAAAGATTTTGTCTAGATTTACTTTATAAATGAAAATTTGTTTTAGGATTACTTAATAATCTTCATGACTGTATGTTTTTTGTATACGTCTCAATGATTTGAAAAGAAAACTACTACAACTATTACGCTTGCATTACAACTAATGTTCGTTTAATGTTTTCTCAGAAGTGTGAAGGAATACTGTCGTTGGATGATTCAACATCCAGAGCACCGCCGACCACCATACTTATGTAGTCTTGGACTATTTGACTCTGCAGTGTTGGATGCAAGGCTCACATTCGAAGCAGAATATCAGTTCAATTCTCCAGTGGACTCTTCACACGATCTCCCAGCTCCTCTCGAGTTAATGCACAGAAAATTATCTCAATTAGCCGATTCTAAATAGGCAATCAACATTTAGTTAGGACAATTTTATCTAGTTCACTGTAGTTCTCTAACCATTTTCATTTATGTATATTTTTCTTATTGAATTTTAGTACTTTTGGAAGTCGATGGAGTCGGCAAATGTATTATCTATTATCTTGATTTGTGTATTGATAAATAATAAAGGTTAGCATAATAACCAATAAATCCTTTTCTGTACTAGACATACAGCAGCAAATAAGTTCATTGCCCTGCAAGTGGTACCTATCTTATGAAAACAGAAGCATAATTAGGCTTATCACATTAGCAATTAACATTTCTTGTTTGGTTGTAAATATTATGTACAGCATTAGTCAATATTTTTGCCAAGGTTGTTGTCGAGTATCGTCACCTATTCTGATATCTGATCGTCACAGTTTTATTATCCAAGTAGATTATAAAACAGTGGTATCATTATGTAAATTATTATTACACTATTATTATTTTTTCGTCTTCAATGAAAATATATTTTAGATGTTTATACAAATCTCTTTTATTTAAAGAGTTACAATACAAATACCTCTTGACTTTCAAAATCTTGTGGTAGACTCATAACCAGACAAATCATGTTATTTAAATTTAATAAAATTCATGACTACTCGATATGATTACAAATTTAACAGAAATTGACATTGTATACCTACAAAAACAATATTAATAGGTACTTAAACATTTCATTAAGTAATAGGTAATTTATAGTGAAATATTTGATATCAGATGATAAAACATATATTATCACTCTCAAAACCGCGCGATAGACAAATGAAATTATATCTATATAGGAACATTATGATAAGGTTTATTTGCCTCCTTGATAACAATCACGTTCTAACTCATATAAAACAAGAATTGCACTCAGATTACCACATTGATAATATGTCTCGGATAACTACCAATATGGATAAAAATAATAGTGACAGTGTGGACTTTGAATCTGTGTTATATCGAGAAGTAAAATCATTTGGAAAATTTCAAATGATCACATTAGCGCTCTTGGCATTTCCAGCTCTGGTGTGCGGCTTCATCGCTACGGATTACATTTTCACCATCGGCAGCCTACCACATAGATGTGCTATTCCAGAATGTGATGGTCCAGAACCGGAATATTCACCGACATGGATAGCAAATGCTATACCGATTACCGAAACCGGCATTGATAATTGTAATCGCTTTGATAACGCTACTGATATTGTAGTGTCACCAGAAAACAACGAAGTATGTCCCGCAACCTTATTTAATAGAAACGCTACAGTATCTTGTGAAAGTTATGTATATGAAAGAACCAATACAGCCGTATTTGACTTTAATATTGAGTGTCAAGAATGGCTGAGAGCATTGCCTGGCACGTTAAACAGCGCTGGAGGAATGGTTGCACTCTTAATTGCAGGTTTTATATCGGACCGTTTCGGACGGCGCGTATCTATAGTATTTTTTTCTTTCAATATAGCGTTAACAGGAGTAATACGTGCCTTCTCTGTAAATTTTGCAATGTATACTACGATGCAGTTTTTACAAATAGCTATAGGTGGAGGAGCTTTTAGCGCTGCGTACATCCTGGCTGCGGAAATTGTGGGCCCTGAATATAGAGTCAGAACGAGCGCTTTCATTTCTAGTACATTTGCCGTGGGACAAGCAGTAATGGGATTACTTGCTTTTCTCATACCTGCATGGAGAACCCTCACTCTGGTTCTGTACATACCTTGTTTTTTACTAATTTCTTACTACTGGTCCCTTTCAGAAAGTTACCGTTGGTTACTTAGTCAAAATAAACAAAAGAAAGGCAAAGCTACTCTTGAATATGCTGCTCGCTTAAATGGAAGACATATTTCAGAAGAAAACATTAACTTTCTACTGACTGAAATACCTCGTCAAGTTGAAGAAAATAAGCGCTTAAATGATAAAAACATATTATATCGGGTTATCAAGTCGCCCGTTTTGTTGCGTCGCTGCTGTACGACACCTTTTCTCTGGATGACGACGACTTTTATTTATTATGGGTTGTCAATAAATTCTGTTGGTTTATCAGGCAATATTTATTTAAATTTTATAGCAATAGCTGCTATCGAGATACCTGGATTTTGGACAGCCGTATTATTACTCGATAGGATAGGCCGAAAAACTACTTTATTTGGTGGTTTCTTTATCTGTGCGGTATGTTGCACATCATTTGCTTTTGTATCTAAAGATCGCTACGCGATATCCCTATTTCTGTATTTAACAGGTAAATACTGTATAGGTTTAGTTATGACCTCCTTGTATCTTTTCACTGCAGAGCTATATCCGACAAGAAATCGTCATGCGTTTTTAGGCTATTCTTCGATGTTAGGGCGCATTGGCTCTATTGTTGCACCTCTAACTCCTCCTTTAATGGTATACTGGTCAGGAATACCTTCTATGATGTTTGCTGGAACTGCATTAATATCTTCTATATTGGTACTCACACAACCAGAAACTAAAGGATTGAAGGTTCCGGATACAATCGAAGATGCAGAACGGCTTGGCAGAGAAAAATAATTATTTTAAAGACGTTATTTAATATATGCAAAAATTATTCTCTCTTCAGACATGTTTTGAAACTACCTTGCTGCGTCATCTATAGGTTGCCCTCTGAATTATTTATCCTTTCCTATCTATTATAATGCCGAAGCAGTCATAATGTTGACGAACTTATCAATGACAGTTCCTTTAGACCAAATACGCTTAATAAATAGCACTGTAAGTAGTAAAACATGTACTTAGAAGATGGCGCTTTGAATAAAAAAGTTTAGATTTGTATGTACAATACCTGGGTATGATACACTCAGTTTTACTTATGCATTTAACAGATGGCGCTATGGTTACGATACTATAGCGAAATAGCACTTTTTTTATGGTCAGAGGCGTTGTCAGGAATTTTAGTTTAGGGGTTCAAAATTTCCAAAAATAAATAGTACCTACTTAAATTTTATAATTTTGTCAACGCTTACGAATTATCTAGTGTTATCTTTTTTTTATAGAAACAAGATTTTAACAAACAGAAATTAAATCCCAGCTATGCCTATGGATAAATTGATTGGTGTAATTGAAACATCCTTTTCTGAATCCATAGAACTGAATGAATATTTTAAAACAGCACAATAATTACACTAAGTGGTTGTTAATAATTGGAACGCTTACACATTCAAAGAATATACCTATAGGTATTCAATTTACAGAATTTACTTTATAGCAATGTGTAATATCTATAGCTTGCTGCAATAACTTCGATGTTAGAAATTATTTTACAACTAGTTAAATAAAACGAATAAAATATTACACATAATTTAGTTTAGTTCATTTCATTCGTTGACCTTTCTGTGTCCTATGTTGGACCACAGGCCTCCCCTACAAAACGCCAGAAATGCGGTCTTCGGCGCTTGCATCTAATAGCTCCCTGTTCCATCTTATCGTGGTCCGCCCAATGAATGCTGCGCCGTCCGGTCAGTTACGGTGCGTAGTCGCCATTCAGGGACTTTCCTTACCTTACCCAACAGTTGGTCCTTCGAGTGATGTAGTTTGCGTGTGAGAATTACTTTTACCCGTTTCATAATTGACTTTGACAAATAAACTGAATAGAGATTGGCCTATTTGATTCATATGCCAGTTTTTAAAATTGTTTCTTAAATTCTTTAGAATCTTTTAGAATGTATATTTAAATGTATATTTATTTTATATTGAATAAATACAACAGGCATAAATATTAATTACAACGTACTATATGTATCAAGTGAAATATTTAATATCAACAGATAAAACATATTACTATTCTCATAAACGCGCTATAGACAAATGAAATTATATCTATTTAGGAATATAACGATAAGAATTATTTACCTCTTTGATAACAATCACGTACTACTTAACTATAAAACAAGAGTTACACTAAGATTACCGCATTGATAATACGTCTCGAATAACTACCAATATGGTTAAAAATAATAGTGAAAGTGGCCCCAGTATGGACTTTGAATCTGTGTTATATCGAGAAGTAGGACCTTTTGGAAAATTTCAAATTATCACATTAGTGCTGTTAATATTTCCAATTCTAATGGGTGCCATCATTGCTACGGATTACATTTTCACCATCGGCAGCCTACCACATAGATGTGCTATACCAGAATGTGATACTCCAGAACCAGAATATTCACCATCATGGATAGCCAATGCAATACCAGTTTCCGACTCCAGCTTTGATCATTGTAACCGCTTTGGTAATGCTACTGATAGTGTAGTGTCACCACAAAACAATGAAGTGTGTCCCACAACCTTATTTAATAGAAATACTACACTATCTTGTGAAAGTTATGTATATGAAAGAACCAATACAGCAGTATATGACTTTAATATTGAGTGTCAAGAATGGCTGAGAGCATTGCCTGGCACATTAAGCAGCGCTGGAGGATTGGTTGCACTTATTTTCGCAGGTTTTATATCGGATCGTTTTGGACGGCGCGTATCCATAGTATTTTTTTCTTTCAATATAGCGTTAACAGGAGTAATACGTGCCTTCTCTGTGAATTTAGCAATGTATGCTACGATGCAGTTTTTACAAACTGCTATAGGTGGAGGAGCATTTAGTGCCGCTTACATCCTGGCTGCGGAAATTGTGGGACCTGAATATAGAGTTAGAACGAGCGCTATAATTTCTACCACATTTGCCTCCGGACAAGTACTATTGGGTTTACTTGCATATCTTATACTCCCATGGAGAACTCTGACCCTGGTTCTATACATACCTTGTTTCTTTATAATTTCTTACTATTGGTTTCTTCCAGAAAGTTACCGTTGGCTACTCTGTCAAAATATGCAAAAGAAAGGCAAAGCTGCACTTGTTTATGCTGCTCGATTAAATGGAAAACATATTTCAGGAGAAAATATTAACTTCCTACTAACTGAAATACCTCGTCGCGTTGAAGAAAACAAACGTTTAAATGATAAAAACATATTATATCGAGTTATCAAATCACCTGTTATGTTGCGTCGATGCTGTACTACACCTTTTCTGTGGATAACTGCAACATTTATTTATTATGGTTTATCAATAAATTCGGTTGGTTTATCAGGCAATATTTATTTTAATTTTATGGCCATAGCTGCTATCGAAATACCAGGATTTTGGACTGCCGTATTGTTACTCGATAGGATAGGCAGAAAAATTACTTTATTTGGTGGATTTTTTATCTGTGCGGTATGTTGCACATCATTTGCTTTTGTATCTAAAGATCGCTACGCGATATCCCTATTTCTGTATTTAACAGGTAAATACTGTATAGGTTTAGTTATGACCTCCTTGTATCTTTTCACTGCAGAGCTATATCCGACAAGAAATCGTCACGTATTTTTAGGCTATTCTTCTATGTTAGGACGTATAGGCTCTATTATTGCACCTCTAACTCCTCCTTTAATGGTATACTGGTCAGGAATACCTTCTATGATGTTTGCTGGGACTGCATTAATATCTTCTATATTGGTACTCACACAACCAGAAACTAAAGGATTGAAGGTTCCGGATACAATCGAAGATGCAGAACGTCTGGGCAGAAACCAATAATTATTTCCTTCTTTCTTTTCTTCTCTCCAGCCCATTGAAGTCTTATTGTTGGACACGGGTCTTCTTCACATGAGAAGGGTAATGTGGTACACAGCGCTTGCTAGACGTGTTGGCATAGGGTTTGGTTTCGAGTCTCTCACAAAAGTTGTTATTTGCTTATATTCCTTAGCTGGCTTTAACAGCACCAATGGCAAGAATTGGGGTGGTGAACTGGTAACACCTGTATTTTTAATTCATTTCCTCTCGGACAACCGTCATTGTCGTTCATCCACAACAATTATAATATTATAATAATTATCGTCGTTTATAATAAGAGTCGTATAAGAGTGTAATAGACCAAGATCCCAGAGTTATTATAATTTTTAAGATTGATTTCTATGACATACGTAAATCTAAGCGCTTAAAAATAAAAATAAAATAGTAATATTTTTACCACACTTCAGTATCAAATTGCTGAAAAACCGCCGATGGGACAGAGTTGCGGGTATTTTTACAATGATGCTATGTAAAAGGACTATCTAATCCAATACATTTCATCGCTGAGAAAATAAGTCAAAGGGATCTTGGTCTTTAAGTTACGTAAATAAATTTTTAGTAAGGTCTATGTCAGTATAATCCTTGCTATCTTTCTTGCAGCGACATCTGAGAGTTTATCTGTGAACAATAAACGTGGTTAAGTAGTATGGTATATATTAAAAAGATGGCGCTTTTTGTAAAGAATAAAAAGTGTTCAGTGTTTTGCTAGCATATTCAGTAGTGTTATGTGTGTTTATTAGATGGCGCTTTATTAACATATTTTAGTAAAATTTTAATATTTACTTCATACGTCGTAGCTACGATGTGATTGTAAGTTATTTTGATAATAAAATATGGTACATATTTTCGTTAAATTATTTTAAACTGATTTATTTGGAAACCCCTCCATACTTACAACAAAGAAGGATAATTGATTCCTTGTGTCCGAAATTTTCGCTGAAATTCTGAAATTGTTTTGTTTCTGTCATTTTGAGTATTTAAAAAATAGTTTCTTCTATCCTTTCTGTGAGTTTCATCAAGAGTGTATAGTACAATATCAAAGAGTATAATAATTGTACAATATTTAGCTATTCTTTATTTTAACCTTATATTAACTTCATTGGAGTAAGACTGATTAGCTTAGCTGATATGCCCTGTGGAAAACGGCCAATTCGTAAACTTTGGGACAAACCAAAACAATTAAAGGTTATAACACCCTCAAAGTATGAACAGAACGAAGCTTCAGTAAAAGTTCATTGGAAAAATGTTGTACGTGCTTTGGAATTATCCTACAAAGATGAACAAGTGAGTTTCATTTCATGCGATATGCTCTCCTACTCACTCCTCAGCCTATTAATGTCCAATTTTATTCCATTATGCCACGCTGACGAGTTGTGTTGAGATAAGCTTAGTTATGAGTTTTCCTTTTCTCACAAGACGTTAGCTTTAAATAAAACTACTTTTTACGGAATATTTTCTAACACTTGCGCGACTCATCTGTTTAAATAAAACTACTTTTTACGGATTTAGACGCGATTTTTAAAACAAATATACGCGTCTAAATCCGTAAAAAATAGTTTTATTTAAGCAAATGAGTCGCGCAAGTGTTAAAAAGAATTGGTCAAGTGCGAGTCGGACTCGCGCACGAAGGGTTCCGTACCATTATCTATGCAACATAAGGCAACGTTATTAGTATCGAGCAAGAAACGGTAAAAAAATCATGTTTGTTGTATGGGAGCCCCCCTTAAATATTTATTTTATTTTATTTTTACTATTTGTTGTTATAGCAGCAATAGAAATACATCATCTGTGAAAATTTCAACTGTCTAGCTATCACCGTTCTTGAGATACTGGGTACGGAACCCTAAAAATCATGTTTGTTGTATGGGAGCCCCCCCTTAAATATTTATTTTATTTTATTTTTAGTATTTGTTGTTATAGCGGCAACAGAAATACATCATCTGTGAAAATTTCAACTCTCTAGCTATCACCGTTCTTGAGATACAGCCTGGTGACAGACGGACGGACGGACGGACGGACGGACAGCGAAGTCTCAGTAATAGGGTCCCGTTTTTACCCTTTGGGTACGGAACCCTAAAAAGACGTTAGCTACTTATAACACCCCTTAGCTGGCTCTTACGGCACCCTAGGGAGGAAATAGGGTGATGACATCTGTCTTAATTCGTCACCATCAATACCATCTCAATAACTTTAGGCCTAAATGTTTTATGCTTCGGGCTTCGTGGTCTAGTGGTTCATGTAACGGACTGCCGTTCACGAGGTCGCGGGTTCGATTCCCGCTCTGGACAATCGCTTGTGTGATGTTTATAAATCTCATACAAATGTCTGTACTGCGTCTGGGTGTTTTTATGTATTCTAAGTATGTATTTACAAAAGAAAAGTAGTATAATATGTAGTATATCCGTATTCTGGTACCCATAATACAAGCATATAAACTTAGCTTGGGACCTGAGGACATTGTGTGGAATGTCCGTGAATATTTATTTATTTATGATAGTAACTCAAACCCCGTTTATCAAATCAGTTGACAGAGTCTCGAGGTACCGCACAGTATCATCAACAGTAAATAATTTGTTTCCTTCAGTTTTGGGAGACACAGGTTGATATTGTTCGAGACTTGGTTGGACCAACAATATTTCAAAGAATTGCAAAGGTCTTCGACTTGCCTCTCAAAGCAACAAAGTATTCTCCTCAAGCAGAACCTATGAGTACTCCACTGCCATCAGATCAATTTTATAAAGCAAAAGCTCAGGATGTAAGTTTGCTTTTAAAGTAGCTACTTCTTTATACATATATTTCACTAAGAGAACAGAACAGTTGTCAGAAAAGCCACCATAGTTAAATAGTATCGATATTAGAAAAGATTGTGTTGTGATGTTACCGTATGTAAGCTGCATAGAGTTTATTGTAATTGGATATATTCAAATTGATTTGAAATCATTATATTGTATATTTAGTTCTTCCTGTCTTTCTATAGTGCTTTACCAGGACTTACTCTGTATCTAAGAATGAGCAACAAGTACGTTATCTAATATATAAAATTCACGTGTCACAGTGTTAGTTACCGTACTCCTCCGAAACGGCTTGACCGATTTTTATGAAATTTTACATGCATATTCAGTAGGTCTGAGAATCGGCCAACATCTATTTTTCAAACCTTTTTTTTTTAGTATGGCAAAACAACGTTTGCCGGGTCAGCTAGTATTATGTAAAAGTAAGAAATTAGAATGAAAATATAGTAGACAATTTAGTGCTTTCTAACGTAATATTATATTCTGCAGTCAGAACTACGACCAGAATATTCCATCAGTGACTTTGAGCCAACTGTGGTTGAAGAAGAAGAGCATGAGGACGAATCTGAGATGTGGACCACATCAACGATTGCGAGTGCAATCACTGGAGAAAAGAATACGAAATCAAGAACATTAATGTCATCCAAATCAATCACAGTGTCAAAATCTCTCTCAAAATTACTATCTAAGTCTTTCTCTAGATTTGTATCAAGAACTTTGTCATCTACATCCGGAAAAATGGGTAGCAAGTCTGATGTAAACATTTCCCCAGATGGTACAAGTGCCAATTCTCATGACGATATGGATGTTAATACAAGCACACCGTTAATGTTAATATGTCAATTTGTTATTTATGCGTATTTAGAACACAATTTATTCTTGTCAACGTCCCTAGAATATAATTATTGTGCGGGACAGTAATAGTGATAACAGATAGTGACTGGAAAAGTGTTTTTTAATGTGTAATGGTGATATAGCATAAATGTAGTACATTAGATAAAATCCTGTTTTAGTTATAATTTGTAATAGTTGTAAGGGCGGTATTTTTCTTTGTACCTAAGCGAAATTGTAACACAATAGTTTATAGAGCAATCGCTAACGGTAAAGGATCAACTTGGGTGGTCGCAGACATAAAAGCTGGCGATCCCTATTGTTAGACGCTTAGTCATGGCGCTCCACAATGGACATAACTGCGCATATATAATCAATAGTCTAAGAGAACAATCCCTAACGGTACAGGATCGTAGTGGGTGGTCACAGCCACAAAGCTGCCCGCTCTTTATTGTTCGGCGCTTTGTCAGGGCGCTTGACAATGGCCTCCTGAGCATATATAAACTGGCGCTTTCCGACAGTCCAACACAGTCCACTTCAGACTACAGTCCACTTCAGACTACAGTCCACTACAGTCCACTTCAGACTACAGTCCACACAGTCCACTTCAGACAACAGTCAAGAACAAGCAACAGTAAATAGTTAAGATTAGAATAGAATCATTTGTGGAATAGAAATTAAATAGTATAGAATTATAGAACGTGGTACTTTTTCTTCCAACAAACCGAATCAGCAAAGAATGTACATATAGTGCGTACATTTCTGGTCCTTCGAGCCGGATTATAGAAGTACATTTCTGGACCTTCGAGTCGGATATAGTGTGTACATTTCTGGACCTTCGAGTCGGATTATAGAAGTACATTTCTGGTCATTCGAACCAGATTATAGAAGATCAATCACCACGAATATCGAACAGTGGATCGTCCAGCAGTCTTCGTGACAACCTTATAGACTACGTGAGCAGTATCGAACATAGAAGATTACCAGCTGCGAACATGCCTGTTACTCGTTCCGCAGGAAAGAGCCGCAAGCCGCTGACAAGACAGACGCCGTCCACGTCTGAGGAAGCAACCACCTCAACGACCGGCACCAGCACGGATCAGGGTATAGATAGAAGCACCACGGGGGCAATAGATACAGAATATATAGAAGCCTCCGTGTGCACGCCCTCCGTCGCACCGATGTCAACGACTGTCGCCGCCATCGACGCCGCTGTAATCACCGCCGCCGTGGCTGACGTCAACACCGCGTCCGCCGCCACCGCTGCCACCGTAGAAGATTCGTCCGCAACGATGATAACAATCGACGCGACGTCTCAGAAGTACCTCACGAAGCAGCCTGTTATAGAAGCTCATCGAAGTACAGAAACTTTAACTCCGAAGAGAGAAAACATATCGAGTATGCCGCCACCCGGCAGGCTACAAAGAGCACGTCCCCCGAGCAAGAAGGGGAACAAGAAAGGTTCTACATACAGTAAAACCAAAAAGATAGCGAAGGCCAAAGAAGAATTGCTGCGCCTTCAAATAGAGTTAGCAGCGACGCGCCTCGCCGCGCTAACAGATAGCACAGATGATGAAGACGATGAAGAAGAAGAAGCATCGATCTGCTCCAAGTTAGAAGCAAACGAAAGAGTGGATAACTGGCTGGAAAATCAAGTCCATCAACCTATGTTGGCAATTACGGACGTACGCCACCACGCTGAACGGATAGAAGCGCCGCAGATAGAACGGGACGTGCGTCAAGAGACTCCAGTCAGTGAGACAGTAGCGCCGCTACAACCGCAACAACAGCCGTCGCAGTTACCGGGGTCAACACCGGCGGGAGCTCAGCCAGACATCAAAGCATTGGCTGACGCCATTACCTTAGCAGTCAAAGCCGCCCAACGACCAAAATATATAGAACTGCCTATATTTAGCGGATTACATCAAGAGTGGTTACCTTTCCGCGCCGCCTACTATGAGACTGAGAATATGTTTAGCGCCATAGAAAATATCAATAGACTCCGAAGAAATCTGAAAGGAATAGCAAAGGAAGCCGTCGACGGATTGCTTATAACAAATGCGCATCCAATAGAAGTTATGAAAACTCTAGAATCACGCTTTGGAAGACCTGAAGCGATCGCCATGATGGAGATGGAGGCACTACGCGCTCTGCCACGCCTTACCGAGTCGCCGAGAGACATCTGCATCTACTCGTCAAAAGTATCGAACATCGTAGCTATACTAAAGACGCTCAATTGTACCAACTACCTGTACAATCCAGAGGTTGCCAAAGTGATGGTCGACAAGCTTACCACAACACTGCGCTATCGTTACTATGACTTCTCAGCTAAACAGCCGCGGGAGGAACCAGATCTTGTCAAAATAGAGAGGTTCTTCAAACAAGAAGCCCACCTGTGCGCGCCGTACGCGCTGCCAGAGACGGTATCGACCCACACACCGTTTATGTCACAGAGAAGGCCTCAGAAAGTCCACAGTGCAGTGGAAAGGAAATATACACAGAGCTGTCCAGTATGCGAGGCTACGGGACACACCGCTTCCGATTGTGGGAAACTTAAGAACATGGAAGTGAATAGAAGATGGGACGAAGCAAAGTCCAAAAATCTGTGCTTCAGATGTCTACAACAGAGGACGAGAACGCATAGCTGTAAGTCAATAGTATGTGGTGTAAATAGCTGCAAGAATACACATCACAAAATGTTGCACTATGACAAGAAGATAGAAAAGGCAGACATAGAAAAGGAAGAAAGCACGGAAACAATAAACTCCGCTTGGACGGTCAGTAAGAAGCAGTCTTATTTAAAGATCTTACCGGTGCAGGTACAAGGACCGAAAGGGTTCTATGATACATACGCCTTAATGGACGACGGATCAACGGTCACGTTGATCGACAATAACGTCGCTGAAGCGGTCGGAGCTAAAGGACCGATAGACCCATTAAGGATAGAAGGGATAAATGATATGAAGACGGCTGAGTCGGCGTCAAGAAGAGTGACCATCAAAATCAAAGGTCCCAACTATCGTGTAGAGGAAATACAGGCCCGCACCGTAAGAAAGCTGCAAGTCGCGTCACAACAGGTCTCCGAGGCATTCCTGAAAGAATGCAAACACCTATCGGATATCTACGAAAACCTCATTTATCCGAAGGCAAAACCAACGCTATTGATCGGGCAGGACAATTGGCACCTACTAGTAACATCGGACATTAGAAGGGGCAGCAGAAACCAACCAGTGGCATCCTTTACGCCTCTGGGTTGGGTATTACATGGTAGCCAAACTAGAACACTTCAAAGAAACATAGACTTCGTGTCACATGCTACAGTCATGGAAAACAATGAATTGGAAGAAATGGTGAAAAGGTACTTCGAAATCGACGCCCTCTGCATACAACCGAAGAAGCCCAAGTCCGACCCCGAGGAACAAGCCCTGCGCATTCTAGAGAAGATGACGATGAAAATAGATGAAAATAGATACGAAACCGGTCTACTATGGCGGAAAGAAGACGTAGTGTTTCCGGACAATTATGAGAACACGCTGAGGCGCTTACAACTTATAGAAAAGAAGATAGATCGCGACCCAGCACTCAAACGAAAATACATAGAACAAATGGAAGCACTCGTCACGAAGGGGTATGCCGAACCCGCCCCTGCAGAGAAGACTCCGGGGAAAACCTGGTACTTACTTCATTTCAGTGTTATCAATCCGATGAAGCCTGAAAAGTTAAGGGTGGTCCATGACGCCGCTGCCAAGACACGAGGAGTGGCACTAAACGATCTGCTGCTTAAAGGACCAGACCTACTACAATCGTTACCAGGAGTAGTCATGCGGTTCAGACAACATGAAATAGCAGTATCGGTGGACATCAAAGAAATGTTCATGCAAGTGAAGCTGCGCCCGGAAGATAGAGACTCATTACGATACTTGTGGAGAGGCGACCGGAGAGACGACAAGCCGCCAGAAGAATACAGAATGACTTCATTGATCTTCGGCGCTTCGAGCTCCCCATCGACAGCCATATACGTTAAGAATCTAAACGCTAAAGAACACGAGACGAGTCATCCCGAGGCCGCAGCAGCAATAGTGAAGAAGCACTACGTAGATGACTACCTAGATAGCTTCAGGACCATAGAAGGTGTAGAACGAATAGCAAAAGGAGTACAAGAAGTACATCTGAAAGCCAGCTTTGAACTGAAACAGTGGAAATCCAACTCACCGGCACTCATAGAAAAACTAGGAATCGATAGAAAAATAGAAGACATAGAGTTGTATAGAAACAATGAACAGATAGAACGGGTGCTCGGCGTTATATGGAAAATAGAAACAGATGAGCTAACCTTCAACCTGAATTTGCAAGAAGCAGATAAAGAGCTGCGACAATCGATAGACGTCGCCACCGAAGCAGAAGCGGCCAAGAGAACAGTATCTTGGCGCTTCATCCTCCCCGGCGCTCCTTTTATGGGAGGCGCCTGGGAAAGACTAGTGCGATCCGTCAAAACCGCACTAGCTGCCGCTCTCCATGAAAGACATCCAACAGAAGAGGTCCTGCACACTCTACTTGCCGAGGTAGAGAACACAGTTAACAGTCGCCCGCTGACCCATGTATCGGTTAGTCCAGACGACCCAGAAGCTCTAACTCCCAATCATTCCTTGTTGGGGGGTCCGAGCCGAGTACCGAATCCAGGTACGTTCACCGCAGAAGACGCAGTTTCCCGAGCTAGTTGGCGAGCAGCACAGGCACTCGCTGATTGCTTCTGGGCCCGCTGGGTGAAGGAGTACCTTCCTGAGCTCCAACACCGGCGGGAGCCCCACGGACGAGGCGCACCTGTACAGACCGGCGACCTCGTACAAATAGTCGACAACAACTTACCCAGAAACACCTGGATTAGAGGACGAGTACAAGCAACATACCCGGGCCCAGACGGCATCGTAAGAACAGTAGATGTGCGAACCAAAGGAGGAGTGCTTAGAAGACCCGTAAGAAAACTGGTCATCCTTCCGGTTACTACAGACGCCGAGCCCGCACGCGAGAGTGATGCGACGCCCTTGACATCGCACGGCGGGAGTAATGTGCGGGACAGTAATAGTGATAACAGATAGTGACTGGAAAAGTGTTTTTTAATGTGTAATGGTGATATAGCATAAATGTAGTACATTAGATAAAATCCTGTTTTAGTTATAATTTGTAATAGTTGTAAGGGCGGTATTTTTCTTTGTACCTAAGCGAAATTGTAACACAATAGTTTATAGAGCAATCGCTAACGGTAAAGGATCAACTTGGGTGGTCGCAGACATAAAAGCTGGCGATCCCTATTGTTAGACGCTTAGTCATGGCGCTCCACAATGGACATAACTGCGCATATATAATCAATAGTCTAAGAGAACAATCCCTAACGGTACAGGATCGTAGTGGGTGGTCACAGCCACAAAGCTGCCCGCTCTTTATTGTTCGGCGCTTTGTCAGGGCGCTTGACAATGGCCTCCTGAGCATATATAAACTGGCGCTTTCCGACAGTCCAACACAGTCCACTTCAGACTACAGTCCACTTCAGACTACAGTCCACTACAGTCCACTTCAGACTACAGTCCACACAGTCCACTTCAGACAACAGTCAAGAACAAGCAACAGTAAATAGTTAAGATTAGAATAGAATCATTTGTGGAATAGAAATTAAATAGTATAGAATTATAGAACGTGGTACTTTTTCTTCCAACAAACCGAATCAGCAAAGAATGTACATATAGTGCGTACAATTATATTGGCAGTCTACACGGCGCGTTTCACAGAGTTGCGTTGTGGTAACGTAGAAAACGAACGAATAGCTGGCGCCCGCAGTTGGCCACACGAGTACTGGGCCTTCACAGCGTTATTTCCCTAACATCTACTACTGCTAGACTATTATGTCTCTCTGCTAGCCAAAGCCATATTTATATTGTTTTAACTTATCGGTCCTAGACAGTCTCCTTACCAGTCACTATTAATAATAGTGACTGGTAAGGAGACTGTCTAGGACTGTCTAGAATGATTTATAAACGCGATATCTATTAAAACGTAGTAAAAATAAGAACATGGCATTTGATCACTTTAAAAAATTACTTTAAAAACTTTTAAAAATTGGACGAATATAATATTCGTCCAATATCCATAAACAAAGTTCTATTTTTATTAATTTTTATTTGAATTATTAATTTAAAATAATTATTATTATTTAATATTTAGTATATTGTAATTTTAAACTAGTAATTTTTTAAAGTGATCAATGGCCATGTTCTTATTTTTACTACGTTTTAATAGATATCGCGTTCATAAATCATTAGCGAACCCTCATTATGATATGCTATATTGTAATGAATCAGAAACAGATATGATCAAATGGAAATCCAATTACAAACAAAAGGTATTTGAAGTGTCGGCCTCTGATGAATTTAGCAAAAGAGCGGAGATTCTAACAAAGAAGGTAATGTCTCTTACAATTATACAGTAGATATACAATTTTCTTTATTTTTTTTTGTCTGTGTGGTGACGGTTCGAGACTACAAATGTCACCACACCTTTTCTTTCCCAGGATACTGTAAAAGCCAGCTAAGGGACTTTGTAGACAGATAACATCCTCTATGAGAGATGAAATACACGAAAATAATCACTGTGCGTTCACACCTAGTCAGTGCGGCCCAGTAGACCATGATCCCTGCCAAAGTGGAGGGGCCCAATAGTGAAATGTTAATAGGCTTGACGGAGGTATATATCTAATATATAAAATTCACGTGTCACAGTGTTAGTTACCGTACTCCTCCGAAACGGCTTGACCGATTTTTATGAAATTTTACATGCATATTCAGTAGGTCTGAGAATCGGCCAACATCTATTTTTCAAATCTTTTTTTTTAGTATGGCAAATCAAGGTTTGCCGGGTCAGCTAGTAGATATATAATATTAATTTCTGGAATTCAAAGTACTGTTGCTTACTATTTTGGTCAAGTCAGTAATGGAAGTTGATACCTCCTTTTTCAAGGCTAACATGATGAGTCAGTCATATGTAGGATTTCCGTAAGAATCTACATCGATAGAGTATATTTATAGTTAATTCAAAACTAATCCTTTTCTGTGCATTTTTAGATAGCCAAAGAATTTTACGATTGGTGGGTTAGCTTGGGTGACTTGGAATTTACAAGTGAAATTAAAAGGCCTGAAGATATTGAAACTTTGTTTCAAGTAAGTATACTGTACTAATTGTCTGTTGTATATACCAATAGTAATGTTTATAAATAAAGTAATTCCAATTCAAATATTTATTGCATACTAAGTGTGCTACATGATGGTACAATATATATAAAGTGCTTTAGACTTAGGCCTTTTACAGGCATAGCAATGTTAGTAGGTATATAAGTTATTTATTAGTTTGTTAGTGCATACGTATTGTATCTAGTTAATAATTAATTTATTTTAAAACAATAATATTTAGGTAGTCAATTTTATTTAACATGAAACGAACAGCAAGAAACAAAGGGTAAGGCATTGGTAAAAGAATACATAGTTCACATCACAAAAGAAGACATAAAACAACAGTCACTAAATAATATTTAGTTGTCAAATGTTAGACCATTAAAAAATAGATGCGTAAATCATACATAGTGGTCTAGTATCTGCATTCTAGAAACTCCTTAACATAGTAGTAACAATGTTGGACAAGGTGGTACCCTCGACACGAGGCAGTGTTGCCGCATAGCAACTCTTTATGTATTTCTATTCTTCTTCTTCAGCAGGGCTTAGGTTTTTTATTATAGATTTCTTACTATTTTAGCCCGCCTCCTTCTTATATCTCAATATTAGTTCTTCTAATTTACCATTGTTTTTATCCTCGCAGGTGTGGTTTGATGAACATGCATCTCGTGGCCTCATGCTCAATCCAAAGATTATTCCTTGTGTTCTGAAGAGTATTGCTCATTATACCGGCGCACAAAAGGTAACTAAAGATCTAAATAAAATCATGAAAATCAAATCATACTTTTTTCGGAGTTAGAGAGCCACGCAAGTGATATAGAAATTCATGGAAAGTGCCGGGTGGGTCATTATATCATAGATTCTAAAATCAAAAAGCAAGTGAATCAAAAAAAAATTCTAAACAAGTTACTCAAGGAAACAGTTTAATATATCAAGAATACCCACTGCGTCGCGAAAAGCGTAGGTACAAGCAATTTGAATTATGCGCCTACTAATAGAATACAACGATTTTTTATTTTTACGTAGTACATAAATCTTTATTTATTTAGGGTTCCTGCCCGGATGCTCTTAAACGACAAATAGGAAACGATATTAAGGCAGAGACAAGTCCAGCTCATAAAATGGCATTTGGGACAAGTCTACCACAGAAAATGAAACATATACCACCAAACAATAATACTGAGAAAATGTGGCACAGTGTCAAAATACCTGAAGATTTACGTTCCATGTCATGTGTCTGGGACGATATACAACATTTAACGTAAGTTCTATTTAGTATTTTCAGAAAACACCCAGAATTTATGAATCCCATGTATTTCACATTTTTGTATTACACACCTGCGTCTCTGCCCATCAATGTTCCACTTTTTTTTATACTACAAGCACCATTGTAGTAAAAAAAAAAGTGGAACATTGATGGGCAGAGACGCAGGACAAACAAGCTTACGGCTCGCCTGATGGTAAGCGATTACCGTAGCCTATGGACGTTTGCAACACCAGAGGTGTCACTCGCGCGTTGCCGATCCTGTAGGAACCGTTTAACGCCCTTTTTGAAGAGCCCCATGCTATAGTCCTGTGGGAAAACCACGGCAGGAAGCTCATTCCACAACCTGATTGTACGTGGGATAAAGTTACGCTGGAACCGTACAGTACGGGATGGTATCGGTTCTAAGGTGTGAGAATGAACTTGCTGCCGGTGGCGAGAGGTGCGATGATAAAAGGAGGCCGTGGGCACCATTTCAAATAATTCTTCAGAACACATGCCGTTATACAGACGATAGAATACGCACAGGGAGGTGAAGTCTGTCCTAAGACTCAAGGACTCGATAACGCCTGTGATCGTGGGATCGTCGATAATTCTCACAGCACGTCTTTGGAGCGAGTCAAAAGGCCCAAGCTGGTACTGTGGTGCAGCAGCGATGACAGCAGTACTCCATGTGGGGCCGGACCTGCGCCTTATATAAGGTGAGTCTTTGCCCCGACGTGAAGTACCGCTTCGCTTTATTGAGTACACCGAGCTTTTTTGATGCCAACTTGGCCTTATCTTCCAAATGACATCGGAATTTGACGTCGCTGGAGATGTCGACTCCGAGGATCCCGATACGATCCGAGATGGGGAGGGGTGTGTTCTGAAGTTGAGGAGCTATAGCAAACGGGTCTTTCTTAGCGGGGAACCCGTACACTTGTGTCTTGTTAGGGTTGAAGTGGACTAAATTTAGTCTGCCCCAATCAGATACCCTGGCGAGGATATGATCGATTTCGGACACAAGTTTTCTTCTACTTTCCTCAATAATGGGACGAGGGATGTTAGCGTGGCCCGTGTAGAACGAGTCCCCGGTACTGTCATCCGCATAGCAATGGATGCCGTCAATAGACAGCATATGCAGCAGAAACAATGTCGGGGACAGCACAGAGCCCTGCGGGACACCAGCATTTATCGTGAATCGTTCGGCCTCTTTCACTTCAGGAAGAGCATTGGGTCTACTTATCGGTCTGTTGGAATAGTGTTGAGAGGTTTCTGACTCGTACACAAGATTTTACCTGCTTATATTATAACTAAGCTGGCTTTTACCCTGTGTGTGGATGTAACAGGCTTCTTGTGGTGACGAATTAAGAAAGGTCACTACCTTTCTTAATTCGTCACCACAAGAAGACTCACATATCCATAGATATTATGGACTCACATATATCCTTGGACCTTTTCAGATCAACGAAAGCATTCAAAGGTTGGCTAACTGAACATCCGTATCTACCAATGCCACCCTGCCTCGAGACTCGTGTTAGTGATGACAAAAAGCAGCTATTTGTGGTACCTTCAGATTATGTGTTAAAAGGCAAAACTTTATCACACTCAGTGCAAGAACTAGCGTTACCAGTATCTCAGTTTTCACTTGAATTAAAACACGTCCTTAGTAAACTTATGAACGAGTAAAATATGGTTTTGCTTTAATTTTATTAATTAGTGTTGGCAATTATATTGAGAATTTGTTATGGTACTTATACAGATTTCGTAATAAAAATATTTTTTTTAAATACATGTATTTCTAAAATTATTTTGGCGGAAATATAGACTTTTCTTGATAAGATGTGCATCATGTACATGTCCTAGTATTATCTTATTGTTACTTTTAGGGTCAACAGTATTCTTTTCAATGGCTGACGAGTTTTTAAAGTTAGACACACACTCACACACACACAAAATTGTAAATAGATTATTGTTGTTTGACAGGCGGATACTGAAAGAGTTTATCAGAACGCACAATTAAAGCTTTGATATAAATCTTATAATCACGTATCTACTTAATTATTTGCAAAAAGATTAAAAACATCAATAATAGTAAAGGTGTGATCATTTGGAACTATTAATTTGGCTCTCTATATTTTAAAAATACTTTGATACTTTGTTGCGCTGTCTTTATACATAGCATAGCTAAAAGTAGATAACCACAATACAAATCTATTTAAAATGTATTCATAACTGTCTGAAGGATTGACAAACGTATTATGTAAGGCAAGGCACAGCTAAAATTAAACAGGCTGGGAACTCGATTTGCATGCTGGTTCTTATTACCCTGTAGATGAGCATTAAGAAAGAAATTCAAATTATAATTTTTAGAATTATAAAAATCGGTGCTTAAGCATTACAGCTCGTTTGCAAAATCTAGTAAAATAAATGATCAGAATCTCTTCATATTAGGTAGTTTATACAAAGATGCATATGCATATGGATTAGGTACATAAACACTGAGTCAAAGTATAAATGTTATTTATTACAGGGTATGTGAGTCAAAAGATGTATTAATATTTTGACTCATATAATTCGACAGATCAGACTATAATGAGTAGGTGGTAGATATATTTGGCGTGCCATAAGATGAATCAAATCTATCGATAATTTATTATTCGCCAGAGTATGATACAAATAATGGTGTTAAATCTTATATTTTACGTTATAGATCGATGGAAAGGATGATTAATATTTTAATTATTGTATGAGAAATTAGTAGGTATGTCAAAAGTCACCAGCCTTTTTATCAGCTGTGGGTTTGAAAGATTGAAATATTGAAAGATTGAAACAGTGATAGATTGAACCCGTTAACAATTATTAATAAAAAGTTCTGCTTTTTCTTTCACATTTGTAGACCTTTATCCAAACATATTTCTAATGCCAACAAAATATATTATGCATAGGCATAATATATTTTGTTGGCATTAGAAATATGTTGCTACATATAGATGTAGCAAATTAATAGTTGAGTAACAACCATGTTATGCCATAATTTAGATGTAATGCAACACACAAACAAAACGCACCCAAAACGCATATAAAGATTATAGCAATTAAAACTACAGATAACTTGGTACTCATAATGAAGGTCTTGTGACAAAACAAATCTATAATAAATTATTATAAAAATAATCATTTACAAGGTTCCAAATATACACTTATTTGTAAATATAATAAAAAAAACAACAAAAAGGAAATATACTTATATAGTTTATAAATGATACTGATAATTACACCTTTATATACTCGTACATAGATATCTCAATCTGATAACGAACGTCGATCACATTTTTTATTTTAATTCCTTTGCAATCTAAATCGCACGATCTAAGTGTACAAACAATGATGTCGTTCTGTGATTAATTATTTTTATTTAAAGTGTAATTAATTAACAATAAAGTGAATAAATAAATAAAAATGACGGATCCTGCAGCTGCTAAGAAGGAAGTTTTAGACGAAATAATAAATAGAGGAAAATTAGGTAACAAAAAATTCCATTCGGAAACTTCTTTGCAACAGTTTGGTGAAGATGAAGCAGATGATGATAACAGAGATGTATCGGGTGATCCAGGTGTAAGTACGAACTTTTATACTATACCATTTACATAGCAAGAAATACATTATAATATAATAATTACGGTATACGAAAGACAACTCAGTAACTTAGTATGGATTTAAGCTTAAACGCCTAGTGTTGAATTTTTAAAAGTGGTTTTAACTAAGGCCTTCCTAAAATACAAATTATCCTAAAACACTAGTTTCAAATAATTATTACTGTAACTCAGTTAGATCTACGCGTGACCGTAGTGGCTGAAAAGTCAAAATATACTTACGCTCCTAAATCTGTAAAACAAATAAATAAATTTTCATGGACATTTCACAAAAAGTCCTCTTGTCCCAAAGTAAGCTATATTTCTATGCTTGTGTTATGGGTATCAGTATACGGATAGACCATACATATGTGGGATAGCTAGAATAAGTACTACATGTAAAAAAAAATCTTAACAAAATTTTGTTAAGGGTATTCTGGTTATGTGATTTAATTTTGTTACATGCCACCACAATTTTTTTTCCGTTAGGTAGAGTAAGAGAGTCAGATAATTACTAAGATCTATACCAGTAACAAGAAGCTGATGAGTTTGTTTGTTTGTTTGAACGCGCAAGTCTCAGGAACTACTCGTCCAGTTTGAAAAATTAGCATTGTGTTATATATTTTAGGCTATATAACATCATGTTGCGAACAATACGAGCGAAGCATCAATGACAAATGTTGCAAAAATAGGGAGATTTTTTTAAATTCCACGCGTACGTAGTCGCGGGCAACAACTTGTATTCTATACTCGGTCAACGTAGGTATGTTGTCCCACGTGAAAAGTTTTAAATTAACGTTCTATAAGAATAGTTACCGCCTGCGCTGCCATGTTATACCCGCTCAGTTTGCTATAGTACCTTACCCTGTACCTTAAAAACAGATCCATAGTTCTAAAATATACTACCAAATTTATTGGGGCAACAAATTTAATGCACACAAACACACTAACGCAATTAAATGACGAAAAATAATTTTCTTTTTAATTTTGTAGTGATAGAATTACGACAAAATCGGCATAAATTATTGTAACTCTACGCACACTATTATAGATATCACTGTGTATGAGCTAAAGTATAAGTATAAGCATTATCTTCTTTGAAATTGATTCCTCAGCTAGTGACAACTCTAATTACATAAAAGCTTAATATTCAAAGATGATCGATGAACGTAAAGTGATGGTTATATTATTATTTTATTATGTGTAGCTTGCTTTCAAAAATGCTTTACTAATTATAAACTTTTTAAATAAAGAATAATCGTTCCGGAATTGGTTTAATGGCTATTATTATATGGAGATTACTAAATATGCTAAAAATTAAAATATTCATGTTCTTAACTTTTTAACAAATTCAACATCTAAAGGTTTAAATTTTTATACCTATAAACTGAAGCAAAACATAAAGGTGAAAGTTCGTAATAAAGTTAACCATGCGAATTAAGGCGTAGGCATAAGAATAGTTAACCATAAGTGTGAGTAGATAAAAGCAGTTATAACCGCTTTCAGGTCACCTCACTTATGTAACATTAATACATTTTATCTAAATTAATATCGTAATAACGCACGGAGCTACATTTTTATCTCTTATCCAAAATATGAACTTATTTAGTATTTAAGGGGATTAAAATAAAAAAAAATACAACATTCTATCTGAGAAGTACCTACTGCAAGTCATGTCTAAAACTAGTAATTAACAGACTAACAAATAATGTTGATTTAGAGTAAAATTAGAGGACAATGTAAACCGTATATATAATTCAAAAAGATGAATGAGGGAATTTTATTCAATCGTAGAGTTTGCCCAAGTCTATGCAAAATTATAAAAAATAAATAGGCAATAACAAAAATTTGTAAACAACGATACCTATATTTTCTGAAAGTTTGAAAACGAAACTTCTTTAATATTTTAATCTATAATATCTATAACCTATAATGCGTTTTAAAGATGCTAAACGATTGGTCCGTTTAGCATCTTTAAAACGCATACTCATCAATTTAAACAAATTTCGGGCTTTCTCTGTAAATAAATAACAAAAACATGTGACTGATTGATTTTAAGAGTGTTACATGGTCCTTTTGTTAATATCTTTCAAGTCCGGTTTAAACGGTAATCACAAATGACTAATATAATATTGTAATAATTTGTATACAATATCATATTGTTAATTAATCAAAACTAACCACAGTATTTATCAGTCTGTTATAAATTAAAATAATCATGGAAAACGTTTACTGGGTTTATATAAGATTACCGCGATTAAATTGTAGTAATCTTTTCATTATTCACTTCTAAATATTAAATATTATTATAGCCAAGGATTAGTTTATAATACGCGTATCTGTTTACTATCAAATGAACAGGCAATTATTTTGTTCCTTGTTAGGTACAAAATGAATCTGTGGGCAACGGCTCAGTACCGGCAGATCAGGCGGGAAGACGTCGTACTATGTCTCAGCCAGGGCCAGTTTCTGGTAACCTAGGGACTGCTACTGCAGCTCGTGCCGCGAGAAAACGGACACCAAGAAATGTCATGTATGCCGCAGATCTACATAGAAGTGTAAGTCTTTTTATTGTTATTTGTATCTATGCAATCACTACTGTCATATAGGTTATAGGCAGAAAATATAGAGCGTAACCTCTTGCAATTTGTTCCAATATGTACGTTTATAAGTTTACCTTTTACTTACTTAGTACTTAGTTACTGCTGAGATCAGAGCATCTCTACCGAAATAGGATACTATTAAAATATCATAAAACTTGTGAATAAACAACTTACATATTTGAATAGTGGTTCTTACACCGCTCTGTCTACTGTCCCTTAGAGAATATTATGCGTGATATGTATGTTTCTACGTTATAAGTATCTTGAAAAAAATTAACCTTCCATGACTTAATGTTATTTATTTAGTCAGAATTTTTCGTTATTGATTTATTTTATAACGTAAAAATGACGCTACGGAACATAAAAAAGAACAAAAAACATTACTCAATAAATCAATAGCATAAAATATTATTTCAAAATTAGTAAAGTATTGATTCATAACAATACCACAAACAAATTACATGTAATTAATTAAATTAGTGTCACAAGTGGAATTTTAATATAGATATCTGTAAGATAAAAGCTATATTATGCGTAAAAACATAGACAGTTTCCCAATAACAATGAAGTACATAGTTAATAATATAGTGATTCACTAAATCGCAATATCATATTATTATTTATCTATCCAGAGATGTTTTTGTAAAGAAACCAAGCTCCAAAGTGTATTAACTGTACATTGAGTTTTAAGTACTTATGCGTGCAATAGACAATTTAATATCTTTTTCAATATTAACCAAAAGTAGAGTGACTTTTTTACTTTATTAGCCAGTCATTTTATTTTTCACTCACCTGGTAGCTGTTAACAGCGTAATTATGACGTACCTACATCAGGTCAAATACAATAATAAAAAGCTTCCCTAAGTTCTAAGGGCCTACAAGGGAAAATTACTATAAACAATAAAATTATGTCATGAGTAATGAAATGACTATCTTTAGCATCGGGTTGTCCTATCACAATAAAGTGTCGATAACTTTTATTATTTGCAGATAATTTTATATGTATTTTTAATGACGTCTATTGTTTAGTCTTCTACATTAAAAAGATACCTTGATAATAGTTATTAGTAAGAAATGGCGCCTACATTTTATTTTGCAAGATAATATCAATATCCATACAACAACATAATGATTGATACAACGCTCTATGGTATGATGACAAATCAGATATATTAATTTTCTTACATGCTATGCTATGATGCTAACAGAGATACATATGGGAAACATCACAAGACCTTTAAGTTAAGAGAGCACGATACCAAATTATGCTCCATACAAAAATATGGGTTTCGTACTCCCCATTTTTCTTTGCGAAAGTTCAACCGATTTTAATTCTTCATAAGCTATATTATAGATGAAGACTATATCTATGCTTGTATCACTTTCTTTTTTTCAAAACATATTAACTAAAAGAAATATGACCTTCCGAAAATCCGTTTTTTTCCGGTTTTATTTAGGAAAAGTTGCAGCTACTATCACACATATTTGGTAAGGTTTAACCAAAAAAAGAAGCAATACCTCAGGCAAATACCTAAATTAGGAGTACAGTACCCTCTCAAGCTAGTACTCTTAATATTAGGAAGGACGTTACAGGTTGCATGACATGAAAATGCTACTGTCTTGTATCATAATCTTGTAGGAAACATGGTGACAGTGAATTAAACTTTGTAAAAAATTCCATTTGTGACCGACAGAATTATTGTTATCGCAAACATAATATTAAGTAGGCTGTAAACTTTATATGCCCTATCTATTTTTATACAGTGTTTTAAACAAAAATAAACTTAAACATCTAAGATAAGTATATAGTATTAGGTTAGTTCGTTGTAATATCGCTATTCGATTCCCAATAAGGATAAACTGTAATGAATAAAAAATCGGATAACTAAATATCCTAATAATTACACGATGGCGCTCTATAGTCTCTGCCTACCCCCGTGGGAAAAAGGTATGATGTTACGATGATGATGATGTTAGGTAATTTCATGCCAAAGAAGCGCATAGCGATACTGCAACAGCCTACTTTACGTGTTTTCAAAGCAAATTTATACTAAGCTTCGTTCGTAGTTTAAACAACGAATTCGTATATGTGAGGTCAATGGGTTGTAATGATTTACACGTTAGAAATATGTGGATATGCCATAAAGAATTAATTTGAGAATTGATATTTTCAAACTTTAAATTCGTATTTGCTTGAAAGCATAACCCACGGTTTACTATTATAAGTTTACTGTTATATAAGTGAAGTTTCATAAAATTAATATAACAAACTAGCTGACCCGGCAAACGTCGTTTTGCCATACTAAAAAAAAAAACAGGCAGTCATGGGGACTGCCGATAGAAGTGAAAATTCCGATTCTCAGACCTAGAGGATATGTACACAAAATTTCAGGAAAATCGGTCGAGCCGTTTCGGAGGAGTACGGTAACTAACACTGTGACACGTGAATTTTATATATTAGATATATTTCTAGAGTTGATATAAATATTAGTTTTAAATTTAGTAGGAAATAAATATTCGTAATATTAATTCTACTTTATACAACAAGAATATTCTAGTACAAAAACAAAGCTTAAGGATTATAAAAATATCCTATCTGCATAGGTTGAATAGTTACCATGATTGGATTGAGGTATGTGTCATTTAGGGTAGCAGCTGAAAAGTATGTAGCGTTCTCATCGGTCACTAAATTAACTTGGTTTATACTTCATTATTTTAAAGTAACGTTAAATGCTATTTTATCTATTATCGTTAAAAATCACAAAGAAAATTTCGTTTGATTTATTGATAAAAATAGTTGATACCAATCAAATAAGTACGTCATATTTGTTTAGTAAAAAATATCGTGCGATGCAAGAAAATCATGACACGCATTTTGTTTAGCAGTAACTTATTTAATAGATACTTGGTCTTGACTTGTTCTTTATCCATAATAATATAATGACGGATTAAAAATAGAAATGTTCCATTGTAACAGATTTAAGAGAAATCAGGGCTGTCCTGAAGCGACTCTGCGTAAGGCGGAGAAAGTGCGACGAGCTTTTCTTCCTTTGTGTAACAGTTAGGTAACGTCAACTTATAAGCAGTCAACGTAAACTGTAAGAGACGGAAAGCTCGAAATCCTTCAGCCCTATGCTGTTCAGTTAATCAATAATCCCAATTCGGCACATTTGTTAACTTAATGTATTGAGGCACAGTTAAGTAATTTTATCATATTTTGACAAAAATAATACCTCAAACTGACAATGAAATTGTGGCAAAATATTTGTGGTGCATTTAAATACAGTTCCATAGCGTCGAGCGGTGACCACGGGTCGTGTTTGTGAGGCGGGTCACTCTCGCGCAGCCAACTGTAAACCTTTTGAGCCCAGCCGGCCACGAGCCACCCTCGCCGGTCTGATACCAACCCTCCGCCCTATGCCCCACAACACCCTGCTGCCTGTTAATACCGAGTGCGGACACCGTGCCGCCCCAACGCCTCGCCTAATGAAAATTCGATCTATACTTTTTATTTCCTTTACATCTCTTGTTAAAGCTTATGATACATCAATATACAATAATAAATTGCACATGCAAATTGTTGCGAGCAATCTCCTAGTGATTTACAATTTAATCTTGGTACGTTATGATAAACGATAGTAATGTAGCTTGCTATGATAAACGTATGTCTTTTTTATTGTTTTAAAGATATTTTACAATTTTATTATACTAAGTAATAAGTTATAAATATTGATGCACATTCCATTAAGCACCAACTTCTTATTAATTCAAATTGACACTTCAAATAAAATTCTAGATAAAAACTGTATACTTTCCACGTGGTTATTAAATAGTCATTTAATAAAATAAATAATAAATAAATATTCATGGACATTTCACACAACGTCCTCTGGTCCCAAGCTAAGCTTATATGCTTGTGTTATGGGTACCAGAATACGGATATAATACATAAACTACTTTTCTTTTGTAAATACATACTTAAAATAGATAGTAAACACCCAGACGCAGTACAAACATTTGTATGGCAATTAAAAACATCACAAAAATTATTGTCCTGACCGGGAATCGAACCCGAGACCTCGTTGTCGGCAGTCCGTTGTATGAACCACTAGACCACGAGGCCCGTCAATTAATTATTAGCAAAACGACATATGACATACCCCACATAATTTTCAATGTGGCTACTTTGGTCTCAGCCATTTTGAACAGGTCGGCTCTATCTAATATAATAATCTCTATCTAAATTATTCCCACACAATAATAGGAACTATTCATATTGGAATTAATTACTTTTACAACACAGCATATCTAATTAATTGGTATTACAATCCAACTTGATGTATGCCGGTAGTGGCAAAATGACATACCTATGGGTTATGAGAAAACAAAAATTGTATACCTACAGTATTTATTAGATGCGCTATTATTTAAAATTAATTATACATCCCTCCCTCTTCCCCTTCCTGGGCTTAACTTACGTAGTTTCGTTCCTCACTTTGTTAAATGGCATCATCCTTCATCAAAGTCTATACTCCGAAATGATAATGATTTGTACTATATTTCAAAGGTAAAAAAAAGATAAGCTATCACGATGCGAGTCAAGTTCATCAGCCGAAATCATAAAAATACCTAAGATTATTGTAGTATAACATAATATTTGATAGTGACGTAAAGCTGTATTCTACTCTATGCGATGATTTTTTTTTAAATAGAATGATCCTTCGTGTACAGAACATTTTTTTAGCAACGTTTACAATACCAGCCGAAATTCAGTGCAGATGAACGCGAAGCACAGTAATGGGATTATAGTGAAATACAGAGTGGTGCCGATCGAGAGAAACAAGCGGCTAATGAAGTTATTAATCCGATTTTATACGGCTTTCGATATTCACGTTCGCCACTTTTTTAGTCAATATGCCTACAGATATGCGAGCGCTTTTACCGGCCAGATAGCCTGTGCAAACGTTCTCATAACTGTAGGCAATTTTTAAAATACTTTCTTTGCTATTCTTTTTATCTAGAAAAATCTATAGGAACGATACAATAACAAACGATGTGACACGTTGACTATCATGTTAAATTCATAGGTAAAGCTGCGTGCCGCGACTTCGTGTGCGTGATATTTTGAAACAAAACCTTAACAAATTATAGAAAAATATCCATTCTCGTGAACTAATTTTGAAGATCACATACAAAAATAACGACTTGGTTTTATAATAACTTATAGTAATATTCTAATGGAATACGCAGAGGGTATTATTAGTTACACTACTTCATCCAGATATATACTTATGGTCTTATTCATAATGAGGTTTAAAAGTTCGCTAAAATCGGTTCGCGAAAATTGTCAAAACTTGTTATTCATAATAGTCTTTTGACCTAAAACGTTTATTATCTCTCCGATAAAATCCCCGTTTAAACCTCTGATAAGTCATTATGAATAAACAGTTAAAATTAAATAAATAAAGAATATTATCGGTAGCTCAAATTTTTGCTGGTAGGGCCCTACATAACTCTTTTATTCTATAGCATAAATAAACGACAAGTTCTGGGTGCAGTATTTAATTGTAAATCAAATACAGAACTAATAGTTTTGGTCAAATTTGGTCTAATTACAAACCTTTGGTTTCAGGATTCAGCTAACGATAAACCAACGACACCTAGAATCACAATACCACTCAGAGGAGATGAGTCGGGTACGGCCACACCTATTGGTATGTTACTGATAAGTCAACCTATATGACAATGTATTTTCAGTTTTATAATAAATCAATAAAATACTTGTATGTTTGGCAGGAGAACGGAATAGCCCACTTCCTTACAACTTAATGAATGGTAACTACAGGAATGCAGACGCAAAATCATTAAGTAAGTATAAAGACATATAGACTCAAAAACTAAATTAATTCATTCAACTTTGATTTATAAATTTTTGTAATTGACTTGCTATTTGTTTACCAAATAAACAAAATTTTAGTGGGAAAAAAGATAACCATGAGCGGAACTTGAACTCAACAACTCAACTCATTCAACTTTATTAAATCTATGGCCTTAAAACTGTCGTTCTTCTGTACATACTTTTATGTTTTAAAATTATCGTTTATAGTAGGTAGTTCTCATAGTAATATGTCTGCTTGAAAGGCATAGTAATATCTATGCAAAAGCACAGCTTAGTGAAGTTACCAACAGCTGAACTCAGAGCCAGAACAGCTGGTTATAGTAAGAAAAGTACTAATTAAAACTACGTAAAAATCACCTTATTTTCTTCTTCCTTTTTCATTCTTTCTTATTTTAAGGAATCAGGGGGGTTACGTTCACAACATTGTTGCATGTCTGACCAGATATGTATGACCGTAAACAAAGTCTAGGAAGTATAGTTATATTATAGCACGGGATGATCTTATCTCTGTCTTTAAAAATGAAAAAAAGGCGTAACAGTATGTATGTATTTATCAAAATAATATAATTATGTTAATCACAAGTGCAGAAACGAGCAAATGAAATGATATTGTAATAATAAATAAATAAATATTCATGGACATTTCACACAACGTTCTCTGGTCCCAAGCTAAGATTATATGCTTGTGTTATGGGTACCAGAATACGGATATAATACATAAACTACTTTTCTTTTGTAAATACATACTTATAATACATAGTAAACACCCAGACGCAGTACAAACATTTGTATGACAATTAAAAACATCACACAAATGATTGTCCTGACCGGGAATCGAACCCGAGACCCCATGATCGGCAGTCCGTTATATGAACCACTACACCACGAGGCCCGTCATGATATAACTTCCTTATCCAATCATTAAGCATTCAGCTAACGTTTATCTTTTTTAAATTAATGTACAGATTAATTATGTTATATTCTTTTGTCTGATTATAATTTTACCTATCACTCGTTATCAAATTTAAAAAATACAAATCAGAATATTATATAACACAGTTAAATAAATAAATATTTTCAATGTTGAAATATACTTCTAATACCAGCTTACGTGATTTTTATATCATAAGATAAAAGAATTAAAAATTGTGCGGATTAATATAAGACGCCTCCATATCTTAGCATAAACAACAGTCTTAAATTCAGACTTCTATATAACATTTTAAACATGAAAACGATATTAATAGAAATGGTAGTTATTAATTTCTAGGGACAAATTTTGAAATGAATTATCGTTGTAAAATGGATCTACTAATAGTACAAATAAATGCAAATAAAACAGCGAATTGAAGTTGTACGTAATGTGATACGCAAGACAATATTAAAAATACTGATTTTGTTACTGTTTTAAGTTATTATAAGGGTTATAGAAACCTAATATTAATTAATAATAAAAATATTAATTGCGTATCATATCTCATAACAGAGAACGCTATACGTTTTTGCCAAAACAAATTGTCAAATTCAGAACGTTCTTATGTTACAAAAGAAGTCAACAAATATGAATTAAAACTGTACTGTGACGTAGATGATAACGAGCAGATAAGAAACAGTCAGATTGATTAATTAATCCGTGATTGACGAATTATTTGATAATGAATTATTAAGTAGCAGATACATTGCTGCTACGGTCAAATTAATTACGATTTATGTTATATTGTAAGTGTATTTCCCAAAATTTATAATGAAGCTATTTACAATATTCAAGACTGAAGAATATCCGGTAACTCCGCCGCCATTAGATGAAAAAGAAGAAGCAATAAAAATTAGTACGTATTGCGATCTCAAAAGAAATGTCATAATCATCATTATGAATTTCCGATTTGTGATAGGCACAGATAAAAACATACTCTAACGTTTGACTGTCACCTGCGTTTAATTATTTTTATTTATATTGCAACTTAAACAAGTTTGTTGGCACACACAGCTATCAACACCTTTATCCAGTCTTCATGAATAATTTGCTCACATTTACATAATTTCAAAGCAAAATCTTAGCGTCAGACCTAGGTCATTCTCGTAGTGAATAACAAACTAACAATAGACAAACAAAGTTTTACAATCCTTAACCCTATCACTACAAACGCTGGTAAAAGAATCAGGAACTTAGTTGTGTAGTTTACTGGTAAAGATGTAGTGTAGGTTTGCGATTCTTGAATTATCCAAGAATTAAAAGAATATTTCATTATATCATCATCATCATAAAACAACGCCTTTTCCCATGGGGTAGGCAGAGACTATAGAGCGCCATCTGTTACGATCCAAAAATACCTCCTTGGCTTCACTTACATTCATACATCTGGTCATGCATTTCCGACGGTTATAAGATTGAAATAAAAAAATATATCAGGTATTTGGTTGTTTGTAAAAATCTAGAATTCGATCAAGCAGGAACTTGTTAAGTTTGTAGATAAAGAAAACAACATTATACAAACCAATAATTAGTAAATAAAAAAAATATATGATTCAACGTGGTGTAATAGAATTATAATTTTAGTAAAATTTGTGTATCTATTTACAATATCATAATGACTTATTATCTTGAAACGTATTAATCTTAAATTGACATATGGTGTAATCTTATCGCTTGGTAATAATTTTTTTTTGTATTTTATACAGGTTGAGTTAAAGATATACCAACCATCTCTCAATACGCAATATTATTATAGTATTTCCTTCCTGTAATCAATTTAAAAATTGTTTAAGTTTAATAGCGCGTACGGTTTAGGCAGAAAAAACTGATTGCCATCAATAGACTCTGTTTTTTTTTGCATCAACTTCTTCTACTTCGTGCCTACGAATGCTACTCTCTTAAATCTAGATTTCCTAGATATGTAGGCTTTTAAAACTTACATTGGTGTAAGACATGAATTACTTAACATAACTCAGTAGTTATAAGTTTAGGTCTCCAACAGTTTCTTTTAATTTTCTTCAACATCATAGGCTTTTGATTTCTAATGTAAAAAATGTCCTTTTGACTTTAATGCTTATAAAGAAAATAGAAGATATGTGTCTACACCTATTTTCAAAAGAAAGCCAAAACTGAAATGTCCTGTATTTAAATCACTTTACGACTAATTCCAAGGCTCTAATCATAAATTGTTTTTGACTAATTACAGACAGTTATCGTCTTTATCTGCCAGCGAATGATATGCGAGGCAGTGCAACGCCTCGTAAGAGATCCGTAGCTACTATGGATGCTCAGTCCATACGTTCCGTAGAAACGCATGCACCTCCCCCTACAAGTCCAGAAGACAATAAAAAACAAACAAAGTTTGTATTTACTCTACCTACCTACCTACCTTAGCTTTTTGTTTTTATCCTATAAAACGACCCACTGTTAGGCACAGGTCTTCTCCACTTCGGGAGGATATTTTGTCTATTTGTGCTGCGCTGACCAAGCGTGCTATCATTAGCTTTAGTTTTGACTACCCTGTCTCCCACAGTAGAGTCAGTAGATGTGAATTGCCTATTGAAATTAAAAACAATTTATTAAAAATCGAGGTCTTTTACAAAGTATAGTGTGTCACATCACAAAAAAATTTTAGTTTCTATTATTCTATTAATAGAAAATTACCTACTTTAAAATGGGCGGTAAAAAATTGAGTTTGTCGTTTGGTCAGTAAACGATGCATTCCTTCATAGATTTTTTTACTATTTACAAGTTAAACAACATTATGTTATATTATTTTGCAGGAGATACTTCACGTTAATTTTAAGTTGTATATACGCCATATTGTTGGTCACCCTTGGATTGATCGTCCATATATCAGATTCATTCCTTAGTGTTCCTGCATCTGAGGTAAGTCTTCTTGGGAAATTGTATTTATAGCTTTCACGATTTGTTATTTTGGTTCTTATCCACTTTTCGTAACATAAAAACTCGTTTGAGATATTTACATTAAAATTACTTATTTCCGTTATTTTTATAACTTTATCAAAAAGTATACCAGTTTCCCATATTTTTTCCATATAAGTACGATGTAAAATGTATTTTTATATTGTTTTCTCTAAACTTCTTTTTACATTTACAGATATACTCAATTGTACTTGCTTCGGTTGGGTTTTTATACATAGTTTATTTAATAGTGGATATTACACGTTATAAATCAATAGCTGTTAAAAATCACAAAATCAAAGCCCAACACGAAGAAAAACTCAGAGAATACTTCCTGAAACAAGAGGTTTGTGATATTTTTATTGTTATAAATAAATTCTATATTTTTAGGATTCTGTACAAATAAGGAACTCTTAAGAGGGGACAGCTCGAATTTAGGTATTTGCCTTAGGTATTGCTAACCCTATTCTTGAGTGCCACGCTGAAAGAGACAAATATTATAGCTGAGGCAGATTTTATCTACTGCTCTGGAGACAATATCTACGAATAAAACAGTGGTCTACGATGCCCATATTCTTGTATGGAGCATAGTTTGTTGTCATACCCTCTCAGCCTATAACCTAACCCAGAGTGAGAACGATTGTTAAATAAATAAAAAGTTAATATTATATTGTGATATTTTCCAGGAAGCTTATGGACCTTCTACTCCAGGCGATCGTACACCTGACTCTTATAGACCGGGTTTCCCCGCACCAGTGCTCATCCCAATGAAGCACGAATATTGTTTCAGCCAAGGTAGACATTCTGGCAGTTTCTACTTGAAAATGGGTGCTGCAGGTACGTGCTGTAGCTTTATTATAAAAACGGTTTATACCACTCTCTGACTTTTGGTAGATAAAACACTTGGCACTTATACGCGTCGTGCATATTTGATCAGATATATGAGTTCAAATAAAGCCAAGAAAGTGTGTTTAGATCGTGGCAGAAGGTGTTCTATAGCCACTGTCAATACACAGAGCCTACAGAGAAATAGGAAAACCCGTGAAGATATGATAATGAATGAAACATAAACAACATTGATATAAATGTTTATTCTAATTGAGCATATTCTTAAATTATTTAAAACAGTCAATATAATGATAGAAATCTACTACAGAAGATAAAACTCTTACCTACTTGTAACTCTCTATGTGTAACGTACTGGATTAAACTATGATAAAATTTTATGGATTTAGACGCGTGTATTTGTTTTAAATTTTAGCCCGACGTTTCGGAGATTTTGCAGTACACGTGTCTAAATCCGTAAAAAGTAGTTTTATTCAAACGCAAGAGTTAAAGAATATTATAAAATTTTATTTTATTAAAGTTAATAAGTTTGATCAAGACAGTACTTACTTTAATTCGAAAACTTTACTGCATCCAAAAGTACTTTAATTATACGGTTTGTTAGGTTTTGGTCTCAATCAAACACGTTTAAATGCTTGAAGTCTGGTTCTTTGTAAGTGTAACGTGATAACGTTACACCAGACTTCCTCGTCTTTTAGAATTTATTCTCATTACATTCTACTCAACCAGGGTACGGTAAAAACCAGCTAAGAAATATTGTACACATGATAACATCCCCTGTTAGAGACGGAAAACTCGAGAATAAACCTTGTGCCAACACGACTTGTCAACGCGGCTCTGTAAACCATAATCCCTCCCAAAATGAAAAAGGTCTGTGCCCATCTATGGGACGTTAATGGGCTGAAGAGAGAGAGACACAGAGAGAAAGATTCTACTAAATAAGTTACAGGTGTAATTATAGGTACTTATTAAAATATTTTTTTAGGTTTTGCCCTGGGAAACTTGGTTCATTCGTTGCTACTGCTCGCAGTTCAGATAGGACATTTAACAGACGATAATATTGACAACGATGAGTGTGTAAATATCTTACAGGTTGTTCTTGATGTTATGGTTCCTGTCTACTGCTTTCTACAATTGTACTTTATCTTCAAATATTCTAATGTCATCGTTCTGAGAGCTCAGGTAATTTGAATAATTTGGCACTGATGATATACTAATCTTAAATTAATATGTTCTAAGTACACACTGGCGGGAATTCCTTTATTTTGTAGTTTATATTTATGGTTTTGTCAATAGAATACCTACTAATAAATAACTAAAACATTTTTTTTGCCACAAACACTGCATATTAGCAATTAAACAAAAAAGGGCGGCTTTTAGTTAAATTCACCTTAGAACTCGCAGTGAAATATATTTTTAGTAAAGTTACATATCTAACGTATACACATATCTCCGAAATTTATATAATACTAGCTGTTGCCCGTGACTCCGTACGCGTGGAGTTTAGAAAATTTTATCCATATGTGCAACATTTTTCACTTTTGCTTTGCTCGTATTAGTCGCAGTGTTATGTTATATAGCATATAGCCGTCCTCAGTAAATGGACTAACCAACGCAAAAAGAATTTTTCAATTCAAACCAGTACTTACCATATTAGAATGGATACAATAAATATGTGTAATGTGTATACTTACGTATTATTTGATTTCAGAGCTTAGCCCACTTTGCATTTATGCACCTGATTGGTACCAGTCTTTGTTTCTGGATATCCGCTATTGTTCGTGAAACTATTCTTGGCTTAACTCTTTATGCTAACTCTCAGTATGGCAGTGATAGTTATACTACAAATAATGAGAATTTTACAGTATATGAGACAAAACGTAAGTATTACAACAATTGTAACATAAACCCATGTAATTAAAACAGTTTAGAATATTTCAGGATTACTCTAAATTGATAATTGACAAGTTTAAAACTAATTAAAATATACTTTATATATAAAAGAATTCAAGTGTGTACTAAAATCTCTATTCATAAGCACTATTTTTAGGGTTCCGTACCCAAAGGGTAAAAACGGAAACCCTATTACTGAGACTTCGCTGTCCATCCGTCCGTCCGTCCGTCCGTCCGTCTGTCACCAGGCTGTATCTCAAGAACGGTGATAGCTAGACAGTTGAAATTTTCACAGATGATGTATTTCTATTGCCGCTATAACAACAAATACTAAAAATAAAATAAAATAAATATTTAAGGGGGGCTCCCATACAAAAAACTGATTTTTTTACCGTTTCTTGCTCGATACTAATAACGTTGCCTTATGTTGCATAGATAATGGTACGGAACCCTTCGTGCGCGAGTCCCACTCGCACTTGACCAATTTAATTATTGAAATAATATTTACAGAAGTAGCGTCAGAGTTATGACGACTTTGGCGACTGTCTCTGTGAAACAATAAGCATGTAATAAACGTATTTCAAATTATTAGTTTACAGTTTAAACAGGGTACAACTATCATTAAAGTCTTTTAACCTAACATTGTCTGTTATTTCAGAGAGTACAGCTGAGCAGTATATATTTGATGTGAGTAATTTATACAATCCGAATTGCATCGGCTCGGCAGCAATAAATTCAATATTCGAGAATTTCTCACCATACCTGTACCCGTTCAGCGTCGAGTTCAATATTCTTATTGGTACGTATTAGTAGTATTTATATATTTTTCCGTGTAGTGCCGGATTAAGAATACAAGTGTAACCACCCCATCTCCTCCCAAAGGTGCTGTAAAAGTCAGCTAAGGATACAGAAAACATCTTCTGTGAGAGACGGTAAACTCGAAAATAACCCTGTGCTAACACGCCTGGTCAGCGCGGCACAGTAGACCATAATCCTTCCCAAAGTGGAAGAAGCCCGTGCCCAACAGTGGGACGTAAATACTACTCATTTGCTTAAATAAAACTAAGTACGAAACTGATTTTAAATATTTACTATGTAGGTACCTACAAGTATACAATACATAATATAAATAGAACATACTCGAATATTATTTTTAATTATCACAAAAATAATAATTTTGATTATTGTAACCAGACAACAGAAAGCAAAATAAATAAAAAACTAATTAATTTTATTTATTATTAATTTAATGAATTTACGCAATATTGGCTTAAACGGTACCTACATTTATTTATGTAAATGCAAGTGGAAATTTCCGATGTTTATAAACAGCATATTTGTAAACATTTCCTCTACAAAACCCTTGCTCTTTAAAGACGCGGTTTGATTTATTTCCGCACGTACTATTCAATTTACTAGTGAATGTCGCCACAACCGGATATAAACTGTTTATATAGATTATTGAATCAAAATATTGACGACTTGCAATTTTAAAATAAGAATTGTTTGCAGACAGGCTCGATATAATGGCGTTGAACATCGATACGATGTAGACCCAGTTCAGAAAGTAGTTTATAGTCGAAACCTTGATTAATTCTTGCGGATACCACAATAGCTCAGTTGGCAAAGCAACAAAATCGTATTCGGAGGTTCATAAGTCCTGCTCGCGTTGATCATTTTTCTGTCGTAGTTTAATTTATTGAGAATTTATGTAATAAATTTAATTTTAGTTGCTGTTTACTACATAATCTGGAGCAACATAGGCAACTGTGATAATGAAGACAACTCCTCCGAAGTTAATTCCAGTTTAGATGATAATTACCATATGTGCAGGTAAAATAAATTGCCTTATACATAAAACACAGATAAAATGCTATCTGTAGATATCGAAAATAAGCCAAAGAAACCTGAAACAACAGTCTTGATAGAATGCAATTTTCAGTTTAAGACGCCTAACTTAACGAAATTTCCCCACTGGATTGAGCCCTACTTAATGGGACTACCCTTACCGGGTCATGGTCAGGCCCAGGGCACGTACCAAGGCCCGGTTAAGTCGACGCAAAAAGCTTAAAGAAATCTAACAAGAATTTTTAGTTGCGTCATAATAAATACGTGTTGTTTCTTTTAGGATTCCAACAGCTAACGAGGAGAATGACTTTACAAGCAATATAGTTATTTACGCAGACTGTCACGCTTCAAACCGCGGCCTGTTCGTCGGTCTCATTATAATGGTCATTATAATTGGGATGCTTATAATCGGTTTTGTCTTTAGCAGTGTTGGAGAGTAAGTAATTATTTTTTATTCACAGCAGATCTAGTACTAAAATCATTATTACACCACTCAAGAACATGACTTCCCTAAAGGTAGTTAGTTCAGAAAACTATGTAACCTATTAATGGTTGCTTTAGCGTGCTAATGCGGCGTAACAAGCAAATAGTATAATATATGGTTATTAAATATTTATCTCCGTGTGGTGACGGACTAAGAATACAAGTGACACTACCCCATTTCTTTACCAGGGTGCTGTAAGATGCAGCTAAGGGACAATATAAGCGGTTAACATTTTCTGTCAGAGACGGAAATATCGAAACTAAACCCTGTGCCAACACACAGCTCGGCACAGTAGTCCACAGTCCCTCCCAAAGTGGCGGGGGGGCGTGCTCAATAATGGGACATTAATAGGCTGAAGAGAGAGGGAAATATACATTTTTTTAGTCAAGCTAATAAACTCTTTTCAATTTGCAGTGAATTTGTGGAAATTGGTTACCTTCTAAACGACTGCACGAAACTTGGTCTGCACACATTAATACTGTTCGCGGCAGTGATTGCAATGAACCAGATGAGACAACTTGACATCAACGAACATCCTATCTCTTTACTAGACGATGTGTTACTCTTTATTTGTCTACCTGCTTTCTTCATGGAAACTGTATTCTCCTTGACGGCCACCATTAACATTCTCAATGTCGTCAAATCTATTGACTTTAGCGTTATGGTAATTAGCACATTACATTATTTTAATTTGTGACAAAATACAAATTTATTCATGAATCTCAGATAAAGGCTGTTACTTACCTATATATAGACTGTAAAATTAAGTTTCTTATTTATTTATATGCTCGCTATAATTATTACAGTAGTAACAAACGCAAAAATTCCAACCTCGAACGAAAATCACTTTGAGACAAATAAAACTATTTTATTATAATTTTAATTACATAATGAATAACTCAGTGTACCTACACATAAGGAATCAAAATTAAGTTAAAAAAAATATTACCACGTATGAGACTCGAACTCACGTCCTAGAATTACTCTGCTATCCTTTTTAGTCCTTCTACCACAGAAGCTTTAAGATTCAATCAAAATAAATAATATTTATTTCTAAAATTACAGGTGATACAAGTAATCATTCAGACAGTTTTGATAATGGATGGTCTTCGTCGCTGCAGTAATACTAAGAAACTTCGCCGAAGAAAGCCTGGACGTGAAATTCTAATGTTCCTTCTAATAGCCAACGTTGCTATGTGGATATTCTATACTTTCTCGTATAAATCTCCCGATAGTCTTGACGAACGCTATGCTTATTATGGCAAAGTTCTATGGACTATACTAGGCCATGTTAGTTTACCATTAATTATGTTCTTCAGATTCCATTCTAGTGTATGTTTTGCTGATATCTGGAATTCTGCTTATCAACCTGGATCCGAACATTGATTGATTAACAATTAGGATCTTCACAATTTAATTAGATAATAAATAGCCATTATAATAGAAATATTAAATAATAATAATAAATCCCATAATTGTGACAGTTAAACGATCCAAATATGTACAAAAATGGGAAAAGAAATAACTTTCACAATTCAAATGTAAGTTAATTTACCTCATTTTGTATTTGTAGGTAAAAACGCGTTAGTTGCTCTTATTTTATAAAATAGCATGAACAATGTACATACTTAAGTTTTATTAAGTATCAGTGTTGTAATGTAGATAATGAAATGTAGGATCATTTTCCATTTAATTTATATATCATCACAAAAAATCTAAAATACTGTAATTACAAGGCAGCAATATATAGATAGAAATATTGTTAATATTAAAATTGCTGTAGTTAAAAAAATAGTCGTATTAAGTAGTACTATAAACGTAATATTTTGATGCTTATATCACGCTTATAATAAGTAGAGAAAATTTGTACAAGTAAATGTAATACATACTTATATTAATAGTCTCTTGATAATGCAAACATAATTCATTTACAAAATAAATATTGTTCTTATTGTATTATCCGTGAAAAGTGATTACTGTTATCTAAAAGTAAACACAATGCACCATTTCACTGTCCACGACCATACCACGACGTACATACATATTTTTAATCTTAGACGCTGGATAATCTTTATCAAAAATATATGCACACGACCAGCGCTCTATGTATTAAATTTTTATTATAACAAATAATTATTATGTAAATATCGAAATAAAACGCATTTTACTGACTTAATACGTGTATTTTGATTTCAAAATCTCGTTAGATTCACGACGTTAACATAAAACCTCTAATATAAGTACACTAGCTGTTTCCCTCAACTCCGTACGCGTGCAATTTAGAAACCTAATCATAACAAATTATTTATAAAAGCCATCGTCTTGAACCATTCCATCATTTAAAAAAAAACCGCAACAATATCCGTTGTGTAGTTTTGAAGATAAAAGTTAGCAAAACAACGTTTGCCGGGTGAGCTAGTAATAAGTAAAGATATTGGTACCAATTATACGCGTACAACTAAACTAAACTAAACTGACAATTTAATTTTGATAGTGTCGATAACACAATTCGTCACCGTTAACTGATGTTTCTTGTTATAAAAACTGTTTAAACAATATAAATATGCACAACCAAATAGCCGATTAATCAAGTTAAATTTAGTTGTGCACGTAGAATTGGCACCATTATCATAATATCAAAGCAGTTATAGTGTATCTGGTTATATGAAATCTCAAATCACGTATCAATACAACATCTTAGCCGGCGAACTGTGAGAGGACGTTAATTAATGTTGCGGCGTACTAATGCAATTATCGAATATTAGGTTAAGTACTTGGACAGGAGAGGCGCACTTAGTCGCCGGCCAAGATACAAACTAGTTATGTACCATGACCACGCTTACATGAGAACATACCATGAATACATAAATTTTGCTATCGATACTACTATTGATAGATTAGTTATGACATGGAACTATATCTACCGAAATGCCTCAATACACATCAACTTCTAGTCTTTTCACTTTTATAATATTTTTAGATCTATTTTTTTTCTAGTTTAGTATTGATGCTGTTCTGTTTTATGTTTTATCTGTTGATGGTAAGAATAGGTAATCAAAATTAAGTCAAAGGAATAAACCTTTTTCGCTCTCATTATTAATTAAAACATTTATGATTATATATTTTTTTGTCGCAATAAAAGGTAGCCTCAAGGTCCTCCTCCTTTCTCAGGGTCTAAATTGTTTGTCTGTGATAAATTTCATCAAAATCGGTTGAGTAGTTTAAGCGGGAAAGCTTAACAGACAGACAGACAGAGTTATTTTCGCATTTATAATATTAGTAGGGATTTAGATACACATTAAAGAGAAAAATCCTGTTTTTTGGGATCCGTATGGAAAGGTAAAATGGGATCGTATTACTGAGACTTTGGTGTCCATCCATCCATCCTGCCATCTGTCTGTCAACAGGCTTGCCAGGAATTAATTAGAGAGTTACAGTTTTCACACCTTCTGTTGACGCTATAACAATAAATACTCGTCATCTTTATCTTACTGCCCTAATCCATTTATTTGATGATATCGTTATTCCCTGATAAATAACAGAAGGAAATCCACAGTAGGAAATCCTTTGTGTGCAAGTGTAACTCGTACTTAACTGGTTTTAGCTTTTCCTGAACTGAAAAGCAAGTCTTGAAAAGTCGTTCACTTAGATTTTCCAAATCATAGATTTTAATAGAAATCCGTAAATAGAAAATGTTGTTTTAATAGAATACAGAAAAATTGGCCTAAAATAATATATACTTTGATTGTTTTACAAGTAAATACACTAACCAGTACTACAGATAACTAGCCTTATTTATATAAAACCAAGGTATATATTTGCTGAATTTTGTAACTGTTTCTATGGCTAGTACTGAAAAATATTGGTAAGTAAATCAGTAGGGCAAAGTGAGGCGCGGATTTGCGCTCGGCTGACCAATGCCACTGTAGTCTAATTGTTTCCGATCTCTTCTCAATAACCACCGCGTGATACTGACTAAATTTGAACACGTGAGTGACGTCTGATAAAGGTATTTCAATGCTCCAATGACCCCTCGTTTTCCACATTTTCCTAAAATCTAAATATCAGATGCTTCTTTCGTTCTACTCTTAAAGATTGACTTTAAATAGAGAACACTTCAAATATTTGTAAGCCCTTTCTCTACCTTATTTTAAACTTCATTACATAAAGAGATAAAACATTCCATTTAATTTATTGTATTCATTAATGAGAATTTACACATTTACATTAATCTCTCTCTCTCTCTCTTTCTCTCTCTTCGGCCCATTAACTTCCCGCTATTGGGCACAGGCCTTCTCCACTTTGGGAGAGATAATGGTCTACTTTACCACGCTGACCAGACGTGTTGGCATAGGATTTATTTTCGAGCTTTCCGTCTCTCACAGAGGATGTTTTCCGTGTACAATATCCCTTAGCTGGCTTTTACAGCACCCTGAGGAGGAAATGGAACGATGGCACTTGTATTCTTAATTCACACGGATAAATTACATTAATGCTTATCATTGATTATGTTATATTGCCCGAGAAAAATTATTAAACGAATAAATTAGTTTAAAAATTATAGTAACGTAAAATGTAGATTATAATGAGTAATCTGCCGCTATAATTAAAGAAATAAATAAATGTAATGTTTATTTTATTACAACTCAGAGTCAGCTCAGCTCAGGTGGCTCGGTGCCGTTAAATATTTTATTCAGTTTTAAAATGAATGCCTCTTTGTTTTTCACAACACTTGAAACAAGTGCTTTAATTTCATAATAAAAGCCTTTTCGGTGCGTAGTAATTGGTTTATTATGGGCTTTGTATTCAACGTAAAGTTACTATCTACTTCAATTAAAGACTAATGGATTGAAACACGAGCCTATGTACGTTTTGTCAAGGTATATAGGTATTTTTTGTTGACATACATGGCCAGTTTTCAAATCTTTAACAAAGTTTGAGTAACATACGACCAATCGACATTTCATACATAAAAAATATAATAAACAATACTTTGCATAAAAAGTGCGCCACGCATTTTTTCCGATATGGTATTAGCTAAAAGAAAACAAAAATTGGTGATTTGATTTGCCCTTTTTCTGTTGATACACATCAGAATCACAATTATAGATATTTAAATGAAATAAAAAAATCATTATGGAATAAGAACTTATAGCTTGAATTTATAGAATGCTACAAAAATCTGTAGATCATGCAAACAGTGGATTTATTATTATACTTATTCGAATAGATTTATATACTGCACAAAGCATGATTTTTTATAGATGGGTGGACTCCATTTATTAAATGACAATAGGATATTATGATGGTGGGTAGTAGGCCGATGAGCACCGTTACGCTCGATGAAGTTACCGACGCCCGCGCACACCGGAAGGGCGCGACATGGCACCGGAAGTGTCCCCGTGATCCGTGACCTAACAGCACATACGTGCTTTGTTATCCGACAGTGTCACACGCAAAATACTCATATGCAGAAAACCAATGGACATATATTTTTTTTAAATATGTATTATTAATTATAGAATCATTTAAATCTTTTGCGTTTGTGTCACGTTTCTATAATAGATTTTGTGTCTAAAAATTTTGCAGATTTGTGTCGATATCAATACACAAAAATTACAATATGTTGCATAGTTTCAAAATTAACACACATATTTACGCAATAACGAACAATCTATGGACTTGATTTACCGTAAGGACGTACTTCATTCAGACAAATGAAGTAGCACTAGATCAATCGTATTAGAAGTGTAACATTGTGAAGTATTCTCCATGCCACTATTGTTCGGCTACTCGACATCGAGGGGCATTCATTGCATTCAACAACCCAGTGGGCAGGTAAGAGCTTAGTATTAGTTTTATGTACTAGTTATATTAACTCTACAAAATAAACTTAAGGCTTCCTCGATGTCAGAGGTTTTTAAAGAAAAATCGTTATATTGATAATTTTTCTATGTATTTATTTAGAACCCAATATCTAACTTCTCAGGATAACTGAATAGATTTTAAAAACTGCTGTGACTTCTACCTTACACAATACATTTGTCACAATCTCAATTTCTCACATTCTATATCAGCTAAGGAACACGTTGCTAAATAATACACACTATTAGAGATATAGAGAAAAATGTAAGTATACAAAACCAAACTCTAATTGTGATACAGTACGGCAAATATTTTCTTAATTAAAAACCACCAATTAAGGAGGCCCGGTCTAAAAATATGACATCTTAAAAAAGCCCTAAAAACTTTTATTGTTTAGGTATTTAAGCAGAAAAGACCAATAATCTAATAACGACAACTGGTCTATTCAGTTTTGGTATTACAGCTTTTTCGTGTATCGTGTACAATAAATATAGAATATAACATTTTTCGTATATTCCGTAACAGATTCAATATATTATCGAAACTTTCACTAACAGCGAAATGGTGGACAGCGGAAAAATACCAGCGTGTAATATGTACCATATTAGATTATATCTTGTTACAGATTTTTATATAAACTCATAGGAAAGTATAAAAATATTTAGGAACATTTTAGATAAACCTTACATTAATCTTATAAAAATAAAATAAATATTTTCTGATCAGACATATCGATGATTTGAATGAGAAGAATATCTCCATGCATGCTTAGTTGTTGCTACATTAGGCATATTTTCAAGTTTTGTTTGCAACATGTGTGAACTATATTTTTGACACCGTACCTTCGAAGCAGGAATCGAACCTAGAACTGAAAACTAAGACTGTAAAGTAAAGTAGTAAATCTTTTACAGTAGAAGCGGCCCGGTTATGGAATGCCTTACCGTTGACGATACGAAACGCTCAAACCATATCAACGTTTAAAAAACTTGTTAAGGACCACTACTTATCACTACCGATTAACTGATCTACTTTCATATGAATCTTACTAAGTATTAGTATTTATGTATTTGCTATAAATATGTAGGTATGTATTGTATGTGTATGTATATATATATATAATATATACAGGGTGTCCCAGAACGTAACGTAGCTGGGAAGGGGGGTGATAGGGGGGGTCACAAGGGTCACCAGAAAAATAAAATAAAAATTCCCCTCTGGCTATTTAAAAAATAAATGACATTTTTTTAAAAACTAAAAATTTTACACCTTGTGGGGCTATTTTGCTAACTGTACCTACAAATATAGCTGTTTAAAAAAAAAAAAGATGTTATGTAATCCTCAATAACCCTTCATCAAATTGAATTAAAAAAATAATACATATCCAACCAAGATTTTAAAGAAAATTAAGTTCTTTTCCAGTCAAGGACTTAGTAATTACAATTTCACTCAACTTTCTCCAAGTGTACTGAAAAAAAAATGTACTATGCAGCTCCGGCGTGTAACTTAAAAAGATAGGTAATTTTATTGCAATTCCAAAATGGTATAACACTTATTTGAAAAAATCATACTTAGACATTTAAAAATAATTTTCGGGAACAATACCCCTGCAAAACAAAACATATCAATAAAACAATAGTCTCAAATTCCTAAGAAAATACATTTTTAAATGTCTCTTCTGTTCCTCTAATGTTACTGCCCGTTAATTCTCAAGATTGGAGTACTGTACATACCTCAAACACTCAAGTACAGTCTAGGCCAGATAAAGCTTTACCATATTTTATGACAGGGAATTTAAATGAAACTCGAAAATAAAACAAAATTGTAATTATTTATTCAAATTAAGTGCTCGAAATGTGCACCACCAACATAAATGCACGCCCTACATCGTTTTAAAAATGAGCGGGAAATGTGCCGAGCAAATCTTCTATTATTGATTGATTCCGCGGCCTCTGTGATCCTCGCCTTCAAGTCACCCAAGTCCCTGATGGGTTTCCCATAAACTTTTTCTTTTATAGCACCCCAGTAAAAGAAGTCCAACGGGTTTAAATCCGGTGAACGAGCTGGCCACGCTATAACACCGGCCCTTCCCATCCACCTACCAGGATATTCGTTGTTTAGGAAATCTCTTACTGGGCGTGCATAATGTGCTGGGCACCCATCATGCTGGAACCACATATTCCTTAATGTTTCCAGCGGCACATCTTCCAATAAATTGGGTAATTCGTTTTGTAAAAAGTGCAAGTACGCCTCGCCAGTCAGTGCCTCAGGTAACTCAAAGGGTCCGATTATTTTACCGTTCAGTATTCCGGTCCACATGTTCACTTTAAAACGATATTGGGATCGATCTTCTCTAATAAGGTGGGGATTTTCTACGTGCCACTCGTGTAAATTATGTAGGTTCATGTAGCCGTCCTTTTTAAAAGTAGACTCGTCGGACCACAATATTTTATTAAAAAATTGAGGGTCCTCCCTATGCATGCGCAGCATCCTACTACAAAATGCAAGTCTCGCAGGAAAATCGCGTGGTATCAGACTCTGTACGCGTTGCACGTGGTACGGGTGGAACTTTTCTGATTGTAATATGCGATGAGCAGTACTTTTTGATACACCTGTATTTGCTTCAATTGTCCGAACTGAAGTACTCGGGTTGTCTGCGACGGTTTGAAGCACTACATCTTGGACATCGAACCGAGATCTGCGTTCATTAACCATTTGATGTGGAAGTCGACCCTCAGACAATAGTCGGTGGACATTGACAAAAACACGGCTATCCGGGTGACGTGGGGCGTTCGGATATCTTTCTCGGTACAGTCTTGCTGCAGCACCGGCATTACATCTACATTCGCCGTAAATGAGATGCATGTTCGCATATTCATGTGGAGTGTACGTGGGTGGCATGGTGGCACTGTATCACACACTTTAGTCCTTGAGAAAGCCAAGTCGTTGGAAGAAATCACAAACAATGTCCAAAATCACAAAGAAATAATCAAGTCCAGAAAGCGAAGCAAAGTTGTTAGTACTAAATGAACACAAACGAATACAAAGATGTGCAGTAAACGAGAGAGCTTAATGTACTGCCCGACTATTTGGCTAACCAGAGACAGCACCCCTACTTTTTCTCTTCCTTTAACGTATCTACCTGTCTCTTTCACTCCCTGAACTTGTTTTGTTTCATTGTTCTCGCGCATGGCTAACGGTACGAGAGGGGTACCTGCCTACCTGCCTGTACAAGGAACAGGAATATTTGCTTAGGAATTTGAGACTATTTATGTTGGTGGTGCACATTTGGAGCACTTTATTTGAATAAATAATTAGAATTATGTTTTATTTCCGAGTTTCATTTAAATTCCTTGTCATAAAATATGGTAAAGCTTTATCTGGCCTAGACTGTACTTGAGTGTTTGAGGTATGTACAGTACTCCAATCTTGAGTATTAACGGGCAGTAACATTAGAGGAACAGAAGAGACATTTAAAAATGTATTTTCTTAGGAATTTGAGATTATTGTTTTATTGATATGTTTTGTTTTGCAGGGGTATTGTTCCCGAAAATTATTTTTAAATGTCTAAGTATGATTTTTTCAAATAAGTGTTATACCATTTTGGAATTGCAATAAAATTACCTATCTTTTTAAGTTACACGCCGGAGCTGCATAGTACATTTTTTTTTCAGTACACTTGGAGAAAGTTGAGTGAAATTGTAATTACTAAGTCCTTGACTGGAAAAGAACTTAATTTTCTTTAAAATCTTGGTTGGATATGTATTATTTTTTTAATTCAATTTGATGAAGGGTTATTGAGGATTACATAACATCTTTTTTTTTTTTAAACAGCTATATTTGTAGGTACAGTTAGCAAAATAGCCCCACAAGGTGTAAAATTTTTAGTTTTTAAAAAAATGCCATTTATTTTTTAAATAGCCAGAGGGGAATTTTTATTTTATTTTTCTGGTGACCCTTGTGACCCCCCCTATCACCCCCCTTCCCAGCTACGTTACGTTCTGGGACACCCTGTATATGTATGTATGTGTTTATATATGTATAAAAGTAGAATTGTGTTTGTACTGTATGTATTTATATTGTATTAGCTATTAGTACTTTCACTTATTTTTGGCATATAATTACCATAATATTAGTACACCACAAGTTACCTATTCAGTCTCAGTCAAGTCCATTTTAAGGTTGTTTGGAAGAGATCGCAGCTCGCGATAAGACCGCCCTTTGTACCTATTATTAAGTCTAATAAGTAAGTTGTGTAAATTAATATGGTGTGCAATAAAGAGTATTTTATTTATTTATTTAAAGTATCCTATACGAACTAGGTTTACAGTCTTAGGTTTTCATTACCCTACATTATAAGGTTATATTAACTAATCGGGTAAAAACTGATTACATTTAAACGTAGGTCCTTTGTGAATCACTGTGGTATGCATAAGTAATTACTTGTAAACTGGAAGTAATGCTTAAAAGGCACAGGTCCCAAGACGTGTGTCGAGTACCCTTGCCAACATCCCTTCATCGTTTACTACCCACATAGACAAACGACGTATGATCAACCTGTACAGGGTTACGACCGACTTATTTGGGGTGTAAAATTGAATTACTTTCGGGAACAAGTATTTTGGAAAATGCTTTTAGTGTAGAATATTGACAATGTCTTATATATTTTATCTTTTGATAAATTTGATTTTTCTTACGATTTACTTTAGTTAGAACAATGGTACCAATTCTACGTACAGAACTGAACTTAACTAAAAATAACTATTGGTGTATTTTTATTAATTGGCTATGTCGTTGTACACTATTTTATTAATTAAAATCGTTAGTCTATAATATACAGATTATGCACTAACAAAGTTTTGTTAACATTGCCGAATGTCGACTATCGGCTATCTATCTATATAATATATATTATTATAATATTTATATAGACTATCGAATATCGACACTATCAAAATTAATTTTTAGTTAAGTTTAGTTTTGTTGTGTGCGTAGAATTGGTACCAATATGTTGTAATATTATGTCTTATGAAACCATACATGATGTGCATTGTTACATATATAGATCAACGCAGCATACCATTAATTTAAACATATTTTTTGTAGGTCAAATAATGTAGCAATCTGTCCGCCTACAAATTTGCACGCAATTTATTTAAATTATTGAATTTCCCATACAAATTCAAATAAGAGGTACTAAATAAAATACATTTATAACTTGATAGCATAGAAATGTAATATTCTAACTGTGCATTATCACTTATTTCTATCAATTTATATCATAAGCTTTTAGTGTCACCAAATAACAAAAACAGTGAAGCAATTCAAATTTAGTTTTATTGTATTTCGTAATGTAACCTGTCAAAATTTTGATAGACCACCTAACCCTTTATATAGTAAAGTGTAATAAAATGACAAAACTTTGGTACTATTTATTCTTCAATTTGACTATTCTTGGGTTATAGCCTTAACTGATCAAAGACGCGACGCCGCTCACCCGGAAAATTGCTCGAACCCAATGAATATTATTATACTCTTCAATAGATACACGTAATTTATTTTAGCTAAGTAAATATTGTGCAAGTTCTTCATTAACCCTTAACTAGTTTCTTAGTTATTTTGTTATAAGAACCCGCTTTTTGCCATCTTACTAACTATAAATACCAAGCTGATAGGTAACAATTTCTTCATGGTGTACGGGCTAAGTCATTATCTTGACACGCCTTTACACCGGATGTCTTGGATTCAAGCTTCAAATTAAAAATTTTAATTGAGATTTTTATGTTACTTAAATTGTATTCTTAGCTGTTTGTTGACAGTGTTGAACCATTGTATACAAAAGAATAATCTGGTAAGCGAATAATCAATCACATAATATGCCAATTAAGTAGAGTAACTATCCTTTTATGTTTGCAAGTTGGTTAAAAGCAACAGTAACAATATAGAACGCAGTAAATGGGTGGATGCCATCACATGATGTCCGGTATGTGCCTGTGCACTGTATGAAAGCAGAGGTGTGGGTCTAATCCGAGTGTTGTAACCGTGCAGCCGGCACGCTCCGATGGCCATATTTAGAGATATGTGACGATCCAGCGGATGCCCAGTGAACCGCGAGAGGATGTGAGTTATTAAGTGGTACACTTTCAGGTGATCTGTCGAGTGAGAGAATCGTGCACCCCACCTCACCCTACCGCCCTGTATTGCTAGTATGGTCGTGAAACTACTAAATATTTTAAGTAATTATGATTTAAATATATACTCCACTTTGTATTGATGATTTTTTTTGTATATTAATTACCACCATTGTGTCATCACGTCAGATCTAATAGAATATGCAATCATGATCATCATGATCATCTATAAATTATAAAAAAGTATGGCAAGAATTTCACAATCAATTATACAAGTTCATTGTACTGCAATAAGCTCATAACTTAATAGATACGTATAATTAACAGTACTATGGGTATTTAAAAATATTATTGTAAACAATTTAAGAACTAAGTCAACTAGTTCACCTTTCAGAACATATTCGCCAAACATTTCTATATTAGCATAATTATATGAATTCTACCAGCTGATTTGTTTACGAGGATCGCATCAAATATAGTTTCTAATTAGAACATTCGCAATGACCAAACACGTCCGTTTCGCCGGACAAATAATTTCCGACACATTACTAAATTGAAACGCCACATCCACTGATTTGAAACAAATAGAATGTACGTAAACACGTTTCGTATGTCGATGCCGGGTGCGGCTCATCCATTTGTAAAGATTCTCTGATGTTATTCATTCCATATCAAACGGTTATAAAGCATTAAACAGATGACATCTGTTTGGATTCCCTTGTTTTACCTGTTGATCATCAGCAAATCCCACGCTATAGGAATAGTTATAATGTATTCGATTAGTTGTGTTCATCCCCTGGCTATTCATTTCAATAACTAACAATTTTATTATATCGACAATGTATCTGACTACTTATAGATAGTTTTACCCCATTTACTTTCATGAATAAATGGAGATGAGTGGCAATGCTAGGAGAGGACGCTCGAGAAAAGTATACTCTAATGTCATCACAGGTATACTTCAAAAGGGTCAATAGTGTCTGCCTACCCCCATGAGAAAAGGCGTGATGTTATGACGATGATGATGATGATGATGAATAAATTAAAGACAAATAAACTTAACTATAAGTAGGTATGGGCACCTAATACTAATAAATAAATATTCATGGACATTTCACACAACGTCCTCTGGTCCCAAGCTAAGCTTATTATGCTTGTGTTATGGGTACCAGAACACGGATATAATACATAAACTACTTTTCTTTTGTAAATACATACTTATAATACATAGTAAACACCCAGACGCAGTACAAACATTTGTATGACAATTAAAAACATCACACAAATGATTGTCCTGACCGGGAATCGAACCCGAGACCTCATGATCGGCAGTCCGTTATATGAACCACTACACCACGAGGCCCGTCAATTACCGTCCTACTATTATTATTAGTGTAAAAATATATAACTTTGCAACTAAATTAATATAAACATTAAACTATTTAATTTAGTGTATTTTAATACCTTATAGTGCCTCCGGTATAAAACAAAGGTAAACTAAAATAAAGTAGCATATTTGATGGTGCACTTTAAAACATCGAGGAAGTCAACTAAGCAGTATATCGGGGCACAAAGCTAATGTGATGATGTATCAGAGGCTGCAACCGGAACATCGCTCTATTGGCCTCTGTAAATCAATATCCGGTGGCACGCCTATCAACTTAGGCAACATTTCAATAAAATTACTCAACTACTTTCACAACTTATAGTGCATGATGTGGTTGACTGATGTTGTTTGTAACGAAGTTTATTATTGTGTAACATAGGACCTGGTTGATGAATACTGTTAGTGGTTACTTGCATATTCAATTAGGGTTTGGTGAAGTCTAAATATGACTCTATTTTCTTATAGGTATCTACTTGGTATGTAGAATCAAGCTGTAAGTAAATGTTACTGGGGTGAAAAAGATCTGTATATCCACAGTGGTAGAAACTTGTTTTTACCACTTAAGTGACGAACTAGCATACGATCCGGCCAATGGAAAGTAGTCAACCTAGCAACGCATGGATAATTACTTCATTAGTTTACAACTTATTATCTAGGAAGATACACCATGTATTTACTATACAGAAAAGTCGCACTACATATTGTCCTGCTCAGAAGTCGAACCCGCGACCACTTGATAGCAAATTAGTTATACAACGTCTGCAGGACGGATGTAGCTCGTCAAAACTAAGGGCATGATACTAGTATTATGAGTCTTTATATCATTATTATTTCCATAGCCTTGTCGTTATGTTATCCAATTACTTATATCCCATCTCAGTATATAAGGAAAATACTTAGGATTTACACGTAACGTGTTTTTGTTCAATAAGATTCGTACATTATTATATTTATTCAAAAACATCACGTAGAAAGATCAACTAACCATGTTTCATTAAAAGTTTGTTATCGATCTGAAGTTTCATTGGCTTATTGAGTTTGAAACATGTTAGCAGAATTTTCTTGCAATATTCAATTCATAATTCAAGTAAGCTACTAATTGGTACGATAGGCTCATACACAGTGATGTAAAATTTAATATATAATGAGATTAAAAGTGAGCTATAAAGTTACGCTGACTGGCTAACTTTAAGATGGCCGTTGTATTTGGTTGGTAAACTTTAACAATTTGTCACAAGTACAACATTTTTATAGTAACGCAAAAACTAATGCAATTGTTTATCTTATATATAAAATTCACGTGTCACAGTGTTAGTTACCGTACTCCTCCGAAACGGCTTGACTAATTTTTATGAAATTTTACATGCATATTCAGTAGGTCTGAGAATCGGTCAACATCTATTTTTCGAACTTTTTTTTTTTGGTGTGGTAAAACAACGTTTGCTGGGTCAGCTAGTAATATAATATAATTTTATATTTTCTTAGCACTAATAACATTTGTGAAAATGCGAAAGGAACACACATATTATATGTAAGCCGACGGACTGCAGGCATTTCCCATACGGTCTGACAATGATCTTACACGCTTATTTGGAAAAAAATATGTTTAAGTTTCTTTTTTAGTTTGTGCTCGAAAACTTAGTTTTTGGTTTTTCATTAATTTACCTTCTTTGTGCTTTTATTTACGTAACTCCTGTTCATGGTGTGATTTTATGTTTAGTTATAAGTACCTATATCGTGTCTCTTTACTGTTAATATTAAAATTTATTTACAATAGGAACAAATGCCGGTAATGTTGTTTACTGTAATTAGCTTATATTTATTTGTATCTAGTGTCACAAACTCTAAATATTTTTTGTATGAAAAGAACATTTATTATACCTTTGTATGTGTTGCTAGCAGAATCCGCGATGTCCTCCAAATACGGCCCAACGGAAGACCAGCGCTGGTTTTTAACCAGCAACATGCTGAGTTGGGTCCGTATTTGTGACTGCTCACATTTCATTATTTTGTTATTTTTTGTAATTTATGAGTATTTTAAAGAGTGGTTACAAATAAAACATTTTTCTTTCTTTCTTTCTTTCTTATGTATTTTAATTTTTTTCGGAATTAAATTTACGTTGCTGAGTAATTTTTTTAGACGATTGATTCTTTCAAATATCATTTTCTCGAATGTAGAGAATTATAAATGCGCATGAATTACTTATTTTGTTTCATGACATTAAAATGTCTAGAAATCCAAGTTAAGTTTAATTTCTCTGGTTCTTCCACTTTTTTATCGTGTATATAAATATGAAAGCTGGTAGCAATATTAAACGGGTGTAGGAGGCGTTCAGGCTTAAAGCATACGTCGGTGTAATGAAGATTTGAAGATAATCGAAAGAGCGAGCGCTCGGCAGACGATTTATTTGCAGCGCGACCGTCCGGATAATAATGCCTTTAACAACGCTTCCGGGCGTAACCGACCATATTCTAACCGGCCAATACACTTGCTTGCAATTTTACGTATTTTTAGTAGCGTTAGTACGTAGTATTTCATAATTTAAAAAATATCTTTACTTACTTTTACGTCCATGAAATAATTGTTTTTGTGTTTATAGACCGTATAGATTATAAAGACAGAGCTTCGAAAATATACTTACGTGAAATACCAATGCTATATAGAAAACAGGTTTTTCGTATTGAAATTACGGTGTGATACCGTAATTTGAAAACCAATCATTATTTAAATCTTTCATTGTAACGCTAACTTCAAAACATCATTGGCTAAGCTAAGCCATCGCCTTAAGTCTCCAAGTTACTATTGATGCATATTAACCGCTGACTTATGATAAAACTTACTTCTTAATTTGAAGACTGCTCTACCAGAATATTCACTTTTAATAGTGTCTACAATTAACAAATAATTTTCGAGATTTTTAACAAAAACAAGTTTCTCTTCGATCTTGGACTACTAAATTAATTATCTTAAAACTAAATAAAATACCTTACGTATACAACAACTTCAACACATTAAAATAATCGCACTTATCGTCTTATGAACTTATTACGTATTCTTATTTATTACATAATGTAAAGGAAGCATCAAGACCATACCGTCTTCAAGTCATGCTGTTCGCTTGTTGATAGACTTTCGACCTCACATTAAGTGTTTTCTCTAAACCTCTAACATTCGCCTAGTATATAAAAAACAATATATCGATGATTTTTGCAACTAACTAAACTTGCAAATAAATGATGAATTAATAATATAAAAAGTTGATTTATATTATTTCAGTGCCATTAGCAATAGACATCGTTACTTGATGAATTGCGTGTATAAAACTATATTCTCTTTTTTAATATTTTTCCTAAAAACGAACTAGGAAATGCTAAAAATTATTACATCTTTAAGACAAATGAATGATAAATACTGCGATAGTACGCTAAGTATATCTAGATGCAGCTGTTTTTACCCCAATTTGTAAGAAATATAATTAGAAGTTCCTCAAAAGATATGAACTAAATGAAACTGTGATCTAATGCGACCGCTTATGTTATTTAATAAAGTAAGTTTGAAACTCGCCTAATAATGCAGAGTTGTATCCCGACAGCGCGTCAATAAACATGACAAAATAGGCCCATAATAAATATGGAATAGGGTTTCCAATCAAGTCAACTTCGCACCCTCCTCCCTTGTGCGCCTGCCCCAGGAAGTGACATAGACCACTGCATCTATTGCACCTTCCAACACCACAAAGTTTTGGAGAAATCTGTAAGAAGAAAATAACTTTATTAACTACTAGCTGTGCCCCGCGGTGTTACCCGTATTAAAAAGCATAAAAAATCTGTTCGTTTTTTATTATTCCACGGCAAAATTGCTTTCTTTCAGGGTAAGAAGTAGCCTATATGTTATTTAGATGTATAATCTACATTATTGTACAGTTTCATTAAAATCCACTCAGTAGTTTTTGCATTTCTAATCTTTCACATTTATAATATTAGTAGGATTTTCGACTAATACAAACTAGTAAAAAAATATTTAATTAATAAAAATATAATAATTTCTAGAGTTAAGTATAATTTGAGGTCGCAAGAGATATAGGTATTTTTTTTTTTATACTATTGTGGTGGGGAACAATTGTGCGGCCCGCCTGGTATAAAGCGATTACCGTAGCCTATAGACGTCTGTAACACCAGAGGCATCACTCGCGCGTCGCCGACCCTAAATAAAAATATACATATATATATATAATATATATATAATTCTGATTTATAAAAATATCGGCACCCATAAGGGTTTTTGAAATTATTACTCCTATAGACTTAATACGCGCCATTATTAAGTCTACTTTAATTTTAGTGTTTATCGTCAGAGTCTATTTATACACATGCATTTAAAGATCATAAAATTACTAATCTAAAGAAAATGGGACATGAACTCTATGTTTTGGTATTGCTACTTGATATTTTGATGTCCTCTAGAGATTGTTGTTAACACACAGTTATAATAAAATTATAATTCAGCAGTGATGTTTTTTTTCGCAATTTATTCATATTATAATTACTAACTAATACTATTAATTGTTATAAAATGTTGTGTGGATGCTTGTATGAAAGTAGGATAATCTAACGTATTTCGTAGCTCTTCTCGTAGCGTTCGTAGCACTGCGGTCGGGAGGACGCGACGCGGTGGGCGCCCTGCATATCTCGCCCATATAATATAGACAACTAGGCGTCGCCTTGGGACAAATTTTTAAATTGCCTCCTAGCCCTACAGACATCAGCGTCAGGTCAGCTTCGCACTCATTACAGACACAATTTAATCAGCCGTGTTTGTTATTAAATATTTTAAGTACATTCAAATTGGCAATTTAAAAAAATATGGTTATATTTCAATTTACTTTATTTTATTGCATTTTCGAAACATTTACTGGTGAAAAAATAGTAGGTGATTTGGGATTACGTAACCGTTTTGAACACATTTTATATTATGAACAAAGCAACTAAAAAATAAAGTGTGATACTGTATTTTTAGTAGATTCATTAATAATAAATAATAGTCCATTTCTTCGAGTTGTAAATGTTTATGCTATTTTCAGATAAACGCACTGATAGTCCGTGTGATCATCATTAGCATAACAAAGTAAATTTTCAGAGCATGTGCCCTTTGTCAAACAAAACATACATGTATACAATTTTAAACACCAGCAGAGCAGCTTGAAAGTATTTTATTTATTAAATTTTTATAAAAAAAAGAAACATTGACAGTATTGTGCATTCAACCTTAATGTGAAATAAAAATAGTTTTATTCAATGTATTTGTATACATATATCTATAGTGATGTAAGTGAGTGTATAAATTTTAAATTATAAAAATAATAAAAATTAATAAAATATCACATCATATTTTGTGCAATAGCTGATGACAGTTAGACATGGTTCCGCGTCTCTATGTTTGTATATTAGTGATTAATCAAGATATATACCTTTCTAATCTCTTAACTTTAGATTATCACTAGCTGTTGCCCGAAACCTCGTACGCGTGGAACTTAAAAACCAAACCAAATAATACAAAAAGCCATCCTCATGGACACTCTACCTATTTAAAAAAGCCGCATCAAAATACTTTCCGTGGTTTTGAAGATATAAGCTCACATAGGAACATACAAAGACTTTGTTTTATAATATGTAAGGATGACGATAAATTGCAAAAATAATCGATATTATATTATTTTTATTCTATGTGTAAATTTTCCCGAGTTATTCATATCAGTGCACATATAATGGAAACAATACCACCGGGGCACAGATAACAGAACTACATCAAGAGACGTAAAAGCCCACTTCAGAACTTTGTGTTGGCTCTCCCTCGACTACGAGGCCTTATTATTTCACTTTATGCTTTTGTTGGTTCAATGTGTTTGTTTTATACTGTATTATGAAATATTATATTCAAAAATTTACACAAATAACATTACTATAGATTGGTTTATGTTTGTGTTAGAAGTTTCTACGTATACTGTCATGTTATTTGCAGAATAAGTAGCAAGAACTAATCTGGGATAAAGCACAAGCATTTGGCTTTATTTACGACCAGAGGACGTTGTGTGCGAGAACATTATTTATTTTAATTTTAAGTATAATTAAATCTAATCGATTGTTCTAGAACTAATGTTCATGTTCAATTACACGGTATTAGGCTTTCAAACTTTAGTAGAAAGTCAGCAAAGAAACAGAATAATTGCCAATTAAATACTTATAAATATGAGTGTTACATTCATAAGCACGACTATATATTTAAGTTTATATTTACATAATTGAAGCGGTGCGCGGTGGAACGATTCTATGCTAGTTGTAATACACAAAATGTACGTATCCCAAGATCCCGGTCACAAATTGAACCGCTTTGGTGGGCTATTCTGCTGTCTAAATACTAAAATAGAAATTAATATGTAATGACACAATTATATTTTGTTTTAAAAAAATGTAAATTATTTTATGAAGAAGTTATAATTTATTGTAATATAATAATAATGAGATATTGACATTATTTAGAAATACTGAAAAAAGAGATAGCACTGTTCAAAAGGGCGTATGAGACAAGTGGTTTTAAAAACAAACTGTATGTAATGATATTCCTTGTGCCTACTTTCTATTTTAAATCATAACCGTAATTACGACTTAAAAATTAAATTACTGTAAATAAGCTAATACGTTGCTAATATATCTCTTAACGAAAACCCTTCTCAAGTATTACAATTTAAATATTTTTTAATTGCTTAGCTTTACAAAGCTAATTTCAGATATAAATTTATTAAATCTGTATATTCCAGAAATTAATAGACACAAATCCTAAACCAACAATAAGTGAACGCGATTAAACTGTATAGAATAGAGACGCGTACGGCCCATTGGGAATGGTGGGCCGAATGGAGTACGCATACTAATTCGTGGTCGTTCGAGGAACATTCAAATAGCAGTCGAGCCCGGCTTAAAGGGGATATGTGAGTCGGTGCCCAAGATTTAGTTTACAACTTAGATTACTATGCCCCTCGTGGTCAAGAATTAAACAAGTAATCTAATGTTCCACTTGTAACGTGTCCCACAAAACAATTTAATTGTAAGATTTCAATTATAATATAGCACGTAGCGCACACTGTAGGGATTTTGGAAGGCTTTCAATTACCCAACATCACTGCAAACACACAAAACGTTACATTAAAATTTAACTAAACAATAAGTCTATTTATGTCTCAACACTGAAACGATCGTGTTGAATTGTGGCTAATTATGTTACTATCCCACTTACTTGCTCTAAAAAATTTGATTGATTTTGACTTATATGTCATAAATATTCTCTTTTCGACTTAGTTTGTATATCTTTTATTACAACTTCAATAATAAAGGCAAGAATTTTAGTCTTTCACTATCTCTTCTCCTCCATATTGGGAGGGAATAATCCCTCCCAATAAGACCATAAGGTCTACTATGCCATGCTGACCAGGCGTAGGCGTTGGAACAGGGCTTATTTTCTAGTACTCTGTCTTTCACAGAAGATGTTATCTGAGTACAATATCCCTTAGCTGGCTTTTCCAGTACCCTTGGGAGGCAATGGGGTGGTGACACTTATATTCTTAATCCGTCACAACACTGACATCTCTTTCTCACTACACGGACTTTGTATTACTTTTAAGTGAGCGAATACACTTCTCACTGATAGTGAGACATGATTGTACATGCCAACCAGGCGTCTATATAGATTTTTCCTAGATATTTGACTCCCACAAGCGCCTTTAATTAACAACCCTTAGCTGACTCCTACTTTTTCCCATTTTTTCAAATGGCATGGGTATTCTAATTCTGTCACAATTCAACCACATTAATTAGATCAAGATATTTTTTCTACGAAACAATTAGCAATTTGTTTATTGGGACTGATATTATTTTAAACTATTTCTCAGAATTGTTTTTGATATACAATAACCATTGTATTAATATTTTTTCCTGTAAGTATATTTACTAAAATAATTACCGACAATGTATATTAGATAAGTTTGTTGTCCGTAATATGGTAGCTAGAATATAAAAATATTATTATAGCTGAAGTTGGGACTGAAGGAGGTGTGTGGAGGTGAAATGTTTTAGAAATATAATAATTTATAAAATGATTTATCTACCAAGACTTGGATATCTTCAGTACAGGTTTCGGATCGAGATTTGCTTGGTTTTGTTTGTTTTCTGTTATAAAAATAACGTAGTCTAAATTAGAGAGTAAATATATGTGCCGTGTTAATAATAAATAAATAAATGTCTATCATTTCACACAACATCCTCTGGTCCCAGCTAAGCTTATATGCTTGTGTTATGGGTACCAGAATACGGATATAATACACAAACTATTTTTCTTTTGTAAATACATACATAGAATACATAATAAACACCCTGACATAGTACAAAGACGTATATGACAATTATAATGACAAATGACTGTCCCGTGCTGGAATCGAACCCGTGGCCTCGTAAACCGCAGTCCGTTATATGAACGACCACGGGGCCAAGCTACCGAGCTTAAAACTCACTTTATTCATTCTATTTAATGAGGAAATATAAAATACGACAATCATTTGCTACATGTACTTTAATCCAAGCGACAAGATGATATAAACTGGGATGAAACAAATTTGATGGTAAGTTTTATTGCATTGTAACCATGGTCTTGCTTCTTGTAGATTGAACGTCAATATACATACTAATTGATATACGTACCTAAATTAAAAATGATCCTAAAATTGACTCATTTTAAACATTGATGAAAGAAACATTGATACCCAGTTAGTAGCGAGCCTTGAGATTGAGTCTGAAAAGCTTTACCTGTTGCGCTACTTGCTTTTGCCGACACACGCCGCTGTGCACGGTGGCTTACAGCTTTGTCGTATTCTTTTTATATGCATTTACGTTTCAGATTAAAAGCTCCAATCGCCACCCCAACGCTCGGTGTCTGTCGGACGGTACCGGTATACTTCGCCACTGTCGCCCACAGATGATTGGCCGGTAAGGGAATGGGGTGAGTGATGACGCGTTCGAGGGAAGTTTTCACGTTGGAAAATCAGTTGTGGTCGCGGGGTTGAGCTGTGCAGCCGCATGCCGCTCCAGACTTCCGGCGCGCGATGCCTCACGTTTATCACGCCGCTAGCCGACCGCCCGCCTCGAGGGTAAGTTAGTATTTTATTCGATTAAAAAGCAATTTCTCCTTAGAAGTGTAATTCATATACCTGGGCTATAGGATCTTCAATTTGTGTATTTAGGTGAGAAGAATATCACATTATTTTGGTAACTTTTTTAAATATGTTTCAGAACAGCAAGAAACTTGGACGTGAGCTTACAATCTATATATTGATTTGGTTACAAAACTTTATTTGATAAAAATTTCTTCATTTAATATCTACTCGTAATAACTTTCGTGTTTAGATTAAAAGTAAATTAGTGAAGTAGGTTCCATATATATAATTATTTGGAGAACTTTATAAAAAATGCAACACGATCTTATTGTGGTATTTTATTTAAATTAAAGTGAAGTTATAGAGAGTCGTTAGTCAACATCGCTTATTATATGTAATTACCAGATTTATCAAAAAATGCGATAATATGTATAAAATATATGAAGTACATTGTATACAGATAACTGTTAAATTTCCTAAAAAATGCAAATAATTGCGGTAAGTTCAACAAAAACACTTTATATAAAACTCTATATAAAACTTTATGAAAGTATACCAATATTCAGGGTGCGGATTTAAAAGAAATAAAAATAAGTTATGGGGGCAATTATTTGAACAATTATAGTTAATAAATGTGTTAATAAACATAATATATCCTTTGGTCTTTAAATTTATTCTCTCTCTCTTTTAAATAATTGTGGTTAGATCAATTACATAAAAAAAAGATCTTTAATGGAGAATTGATATAAGATACTCGATAAAATATCAAATGTACAGTGCGGTACATTATAAAAGGGGTGGGCAGAGGTGTAAAGAAATTTACATTTTGTATACATAATTCTCGTGTCACAACGTTAGTTACCTTAGACCGATTTTTATGTAATTTTATATGCATATTCAGTAGGTCTGAGAATTGGGTAGGTACTATCTTTTTTCATACCTCTAAGTGATAAGGGGAGGACCCCCTAACATTTATATAACAAAACAACGTTTGCCGGGTCAGCTTGAAACTTTAATATTTTTAAAAATTATGCCGAGTTAAAACTTCAATTGAGGTCAATTTAAAAGTAGATTACTGTCATAAAGTATTCCAAGCGTAGGTGTAAAATATATCCAACTTTTCATATTTTGCGATCATATTAATCTGTCCCGCTTTCGTATAACTGGACCATAGATCACCCCCAATAAATTCCGCAGCCAAGATGATGGACATCGAAATGTCTGCTTACGTCATTGAATTTTTATTTCTTGGTCTTAGTCTTTAAGGACTAAATACAATATTTGGGGGTATTTTTTTGATAAAAAATCTTCTGTGACAAGAAACTGGTCTAATTTCACATTGGCACAATTTCTGTTATTTCTTTCTTGAAATGAAATGAAACGAAAAATTATTTAATCAAGTAGACATAATTTTTCTTTAGAAAATTATGTGCTTATGACAGGGTCCAAATATTTTTTCCCTACCACCGGTTCAGGACGCAATCTGCTGAGAAGAACTCAGCAGAGCTTTTAATTAAATCAATAATTTTTTTTATTAAATGACATTTATACTTACAATGCTAATAAAACGTTACAATATAGAATATGTATTGCTCCAGAGCAACATACTCCCAAGCTTTATCGTCTTTAATATAATCAGAAATTTTATAATACGCCTTTTCACATAATTTAGTTTTAAAGGAATTTTTTTTAAATTTAGAATTATTTAATTCTCTTACATCAATAGAAAGTTTGCTATAATAATTTGCTTAGTTCAAAAACTAAAAAATACGCCTAAAAATCCTGAATATCTTTTTAAATAATTGCATTGTCATCGGTGTTTGATATGTATGCAAATTTTCAAATCAATCCGTCTATTGCAAGTGGGTAAAAATCGCGTTGAAAGATTCCGTTACATAGATTAATACATTGATAGATGCATACCGAAGTTATAAAAACGTGTTAAAAACGTATACAATGACCCATGAAAGAGTTACATATATTGTGGAGTCTATTAACGCTCCACTGATAAGCACGGGCCTCCTCGACTTTGGGAAGTATTATGGTTTACTATGCCGCGCTGACCAAGCATGGTGGCATCGGGTTTATTTTCGAGATTTCCTTTTCTCACAGAGGATGTTATCTGTGTACAATATGCCTTAGCTGGCTTTTGCAGTATCCTGGGAAGAAAAAGGCGCGGCGACTTGTATTCCTAATCCATTACTACACGGAATCCGTTATTAGTAAATCATAATTAGTTTCCTTTTTTTTTGGTCCTTTTGGTTATGTTCTTGACATTAGTGCCATTTCTACATGCACCACTAAACTTAACTAAAGAATGAGAATGGGTAGTGTCAATACTTCTATTATTTACTATGTCGTTGTATACATTTATATTTATTAAAATCGTTACTCTAGATTACATCATCATCCTCCTGCCCTTATCCCATTATTTGGGGTCGGCGTAACATGTCTTTTTCTTCCATAGTCTTTTATTAGCCGTCATGTCTATGTCAACTCCTCTTTCTTTCATGTCCTCTTTTACACAGTCCATCCATCTTTTCTTAGGTCTTCCTCTAGCTAGACTTTTTTCCTTCCACATTTTTACTCTATATTACGTAGTTTCTAGAATAACAAAGTTCAGTTGCCAAACTGTGATGATGACACTATCAAGTTTAATTGTTAGTTATTTTAAGTTTAGTTGTGCGCATAGAATCGGCATCAGTATCAATTTTCATTTTTTAGTTAGTTAACAAAAAATTGTACGTATAGAATTGGTACCATAATTCATAAAAGTGGTATTAAGTTATCTTAAAAACTTTTCAGGAGCTTTATTTAAATAATTAAGTACAATACACAGATCTACGTTTAAAAACGAACTATATTTTATTACCTAGTCTATATTACAAATAGATATAACCTACCCATAAACTACATATGATACGCTAACCATTAGTAAGCTATTTGTTTTTAACTGCCAAAACAACCTATCGATAGAAAAGCAACGGTTTTTAAAATATATTTACTTTTTCATTGGTTAAAAATAACAATGTTATTTTTAATCAATACGCTTTTATTAACGTCATTCGTATTTTGTATTTATATAAAGGAATCTTAGAAAGTGCGTGGTTCCATTAATCGGATTAAATGTAGTTTTAAACACTCTCAAGGAGCGATGGAAATACATTAAGTATTGTAAAAAATATTCCGAAATATCCAGGACTTGATTTCATGCTTTGATGTCAAAAATGTGAAAATTAGTTCCAATAAAATTATGACAAATAATTGTTACTTATTATAATAAGTAACAATTATTTGTCATAAATTTTATTGGAACAAATTTTCACATTTTTGGAAGTCGTCAAGGAACGTCGTTACACAAGGAAAGTCGTTATTTTTGTATGTATTTGCCTAGGATTTTTTTATCCGCCTTTTTGCAATGCCGGGCCATGATGGTGCTTGAGCCTTACCATGTCCCGGCGAGAGGGTATTTCCCTTTGTGAGTTCAAATCTTCAAAACTACGCAATGGGTTTTAGTGGGGTTTTATTATTAGAGAGTGGTTCTTTTATACATATTTGCTAAATTTTGGTTTTTATGCGCTGGGGCATGGTTTATAATTCAAATTTTGTGCGTACGAAATTACAGGTGACAGCTAGTATAATTTAAAATCTCACGCATATCTTATTAATGATATGTGGTAAGGAAAATTTTATAGTCAGTAATTCTATTTTTTGTGGACCTCTAAAAGTATAGTAACTTGATGACGGTAACGTCTATCATCAGGCTGTGCGAAAAAGGTTTATTTTTTTTTTAGTACCTAGAGGTCACTCGCAACTTTGTACGCGTGGTATATGAAATGTAAACCAAACCCTAACAAATTATACAAGAAGCCCATCCTCTGAAACCACTTTATTCATAAAAAAACGCATCAAAATCCGTCGCATAGTTATGAAGATATAAGCACACATAAGGACATACATACAAAAATAACAATTCGTTTTATAATAAGTAAAGATAACTTTAAAATGTAATTAAGCAGGTAGGTTTGTAGAGTAAAATGATCGGCTTATTTATAATAATAGACATATTTCCAATAAGTTAAGGATTTCCATCTTACACAGAGCCGCGTTTTCAATTTAACAATAAATTCTGTTAATTACGTTTGCTTTGCGGTTTCAATTTATCGAGATTTTCCGTTTCTATCAACAGTTGATTACACGTACAATGAATACCAAAATTATTTCACAAAACTAATTATACTTACACATATATTTATGGAGTAATATTTATTGATCTTTACTTTACTTACTTACAGTGCCACAGAGTGGTTAAGGCTTAGGATATCTACTCGTGGTCAACAGATTGGTCTCGGGTGTAAATAACGAGCCTAAAAAATTAAATAAGCCACCACATATGGAAGGATACGGTGGATTCCTTTCTAAAGATCTTATATCGGTGTTCGTTCACAGTATAAAAGGCAATTTTTCTCGACTTCCAGTCTCTGTAGTTTTGGCTGTATTTTGACTGGAGAACCTAGCTGTATGCTCTCGAGTTATGGTGTATTATATAGTAAATTAGCTTTAGGAACCCACTAGTGAAAATTAATTAGTGTTATGTAATACATTGTACTATATTATATTCTACGTTCTATCCCAACATCACACAATAGATTGTCTTTACATAATTAAATAAATACAAAATTAATTAATTTTAATACTTGTAAGCATTAAAACTCTAAAGCTTATTTAGATAACTTAAAAGCTTTGTAGGTTGTAATATGTTTTGATTACGATATCATACTCCCACGAGGCCGTAGACGTCGTGATTAATGAAGAGCGGGCATGTGATTGAGAAATGATCTCATTTTGTATGATGCTCAGGTTTAAAATCAAATAACAACGTTGGATAGCAGCAAAATGCTTTATAACAAAGGAAAATAGCAGCTTTTCACTCATCGGCCGAGTCATCTAGTAATGAAACAGTAGGCCATAACAGAGGTACTCGACGGCCCACTGTACACAAACCCGTCCTCGTTTTTATTTTCACTCACTGAATACTTACGTAGTGTTTTATTATGTACGCTTTATGGTATCGTAAAAATGCATTCACAATCACAATTGCCTCTGTTGGTTATAGCCTGCTTCTACACTACATGCAGTCCATGTATGTGACATATTATAATCTAGACATGCGGCAGGTCCTTACTACAGTAATTTTATAAAGTTATTCAACACATATATTTTCTAATTCTGATAAAAACTGGCAAAGTCTAATCTAATAAATAAATTTACTTTAAGGGCCTACATCAATATTATCGTATATCATCGCCGACACGTACATATTAACACAGCCAGTAGGCACAGAAAATGAAGAATTAGGGATACTTTTCCTATTTACTCAAAATCTACTAAATATATTTTAATTCTGATCCACGTGTTTCTATACATAATAGTTACCTATGTTTTTAAAGTTATTTCATTAGTTAATACGCGATAATAGACCGACAAATGAAAAAATAAAAAATTTGAGAGGTTGTTTCTAGAAGATCATAGATCATATATTGAAAAAACATATACTTAAAAATTAGAGCTCTAGCCATTCAATCTAAAGAAACAATGAAAACTTCGTACATAGAAAAATGCACGAAGCTATTTTGGTATCCTCTTAAGATCTCATGTATTTGGATTTTGCGCAGGACTTGACACTCATTGAGATCTCCATTCTTTTTGCAGCAATCCCCACAGCTAAGCATAATTATTGTGGATTGAACGTGGCTCTCCTTTGTAGATTTATGTTTTTGGAGAGACGTATATATATGACACACGTTGTTATATGACAAACGCTGATATCATCATTATTAGGTTTTTTTTTACTTGATTTTTTGTCGCCAATTATGAGCAAAAGGGTAAATTGATGCCTGTGTTTTCGTGTCTATATATTTCATGACAGTTCAAATAACTTCATCAGATGTAGACGTATTTCTAAACCATAATGTTTTATGTTGCTCTTAACACCCACGTACATAATAAATGCAATTATTTTTTGTAAATGTCTTCACTTATTGAATAATTATGGAACATGTCTAAATACTAAATAAATATTTTATAGAAAATACCTTAATCGTGTTCCTATCAATTTGATCCACGATTCTGTGAGCAGAGTACAGCCGCAAACAAATATTGACATAGTTGTATAAAAACGTGCAAATATTCATACTCGTATATTTGATTGGTTTTCCAATATTCCTGTTTACTTTTAAATAAGTTTAGACGACTATATCGTCGTGTAATTTCCCAAACCAATCAAACTTTCTCACGCTAGAGATGATACAAGTATTCGTAATTTTAATATAAAGTAAATGGTTCCTGTATGTGTCTAAACAAGTTACAACATAAAACTTACTAGCTGAGTTTTACAGACAATTAAATCTGAATTATATAGGTTCCATAAAGTTCTTTACAGTAATCCTATGACAAGTTTACGTCCACATTAAGAAGAAAACATAGACTTAGTATCTAGGAAGAAAATTGTAAATCCACATTTGATATTAATTTATTAATTTTTGAAATTGACTGGCTATGCTTTTACTAAATAAATAAACTAAATTATAGTGGAAAAAATGAGAACCATGAGCGGGACTTGAACCCACGACCTCGCAATACCGTTCCGTTGCTCTCCCATTTGAGCTATCATGGTTCCCGCATATGTTTACCAAATCTTCCACTACATTCTTCTCAATGTGAGTTAAACATCGTGCGATGTTTTGTGTACAACGCCATCTATTGACTATTTTGCACCAACTCGATCAAAGGTTGAAAAAAAGTTGGTCCAAAAGAAAGTTGGAGAGCAACGAAACGGTATTCCGAAGTCGTGGGTTCAAGTCCCGCTCATGGTTATCATTTTTCCACTATAATTTAGTTTATCCACATTTGATAGTTTAAAAAGGTTTTAATTCAATTTATGGAAGGTCTTCCTATTATTTAAATAGGGCATTTAGAATGAATGTCGCAATCGTTACGTAGTTGGTATAGAATCAGTTGCATACTAACTAGAATGTTCGATTTCTGAATCTATAGTGTCTATTGTGAACACGTGCCTAGATCGACATAGAACGCGACGTGCTGATGTGAATAGGCTGCCGGCCGCTACGTAACAGTAACACTAGGTGTCATCTGTGACAACGCATGCACTGATTGAATAACTTTACCATCTCACTGAATCGCAATCGAACAATCAGTATTCCAACGTTACGATAAAGAGCACCTATCCAGTCATTCGAAATTCAAACTGAATAATAATTCAGTGAACATTTACTCAGTGTTTATCATAATTAGATATTTAGCAGTATGGGTGTGTCTTAGGCGTCTTTGCAATAGTGTTTTATGTTTAAACTCAGAATATATACACGCAGATTTAAATTAAGAATTAGTAATATCAATACAAAATGTGAATCTTGTTCAACAGGAAATGTATATCGTAATTAGGAAATAATCGTTTTCTACCAGTTGCGTAATTTGTTATTTAATTATTCTGTTTGCAGACTTATGATAATTTACCTTCGTTACTTTAATTTAAGTTACCGATTAAACTTAAACTATTACGTAATCCTGAATACATCCACATAATATAGACAAAACTTAACAAACAAACATGGTTTGTTTGTTAAGTTTCTCGTCACTGAGCCATCTAATTCCGTAATGTTTTAATTAAATATGAGTTATAAATATTACCTAAACCAACAGTATAATAACAAGTATTTTAACACTTAGAAGGGTTAATAATTACATCGAGCGGAGGGAACATGGGCCGTCGGCGTCTATTACAATTTGTTAAGTCCGCAGACGAAATAACGATTATGAACGTTCACGGGTGAGCGGCTTACCACCGTCTGCTTAACTTTGTAAGTCTACCACAATTGCCTACTTCTAGGAACGTTTAATAAGGTAACCCAAGTTAACATTTAGAAGAATTTTAAGATATTCCCGTCGCAATCTCCCACTATCCTGGCCGCATTCATAAATGAACTCAGTTACAGCATGGCGCACCAGTAATCCCCCATTAAAAGTAACTGTGCGTGCAGTTATTGGAATTGCTTTATCAAAAATACTGTACTGTCTGTTTTTATATTTCCATTATTCGTTTGTTTGTGTTTGTTTTCGTATAGTTTCATTTAAGGTGCTTTTGCGTTTAGTATGTAAATTATAAATAAAACACTTTATGAATTTAGAACTAAGAAATGTTTCAATAATTTTTTACGTATCCGAGATTAATAAAGCAGATAATTTAAAAAAATAGACCAAATATTTATTTGTTGATTTAGTTTAACTTTGCCTGTCAGTGGCTCAGACTGCACCGCAGGTTGTATGATTACGACCTCTGCATATAACAAGCTCATCAGCTCTTCGACTTTGTATGCATACTACCGCAATCCACCAATTACATAGTAACTACACGTTAACATAAATCGTCAATGGAACTAAATTGAATATAAATGCAAATTTGAAATATTATTAAAAGAAAATATTATCTTTCAACACTAATTGAATGAGTATTAGACAGAGGCAAAACATAAGTACAAATAAGTAAATATTTCAAAATATACAGGCTGTGGCGTAAATGGTGGTCCAACGTGGTAAAAAATGGTTAATTTTTTTTTTATATGTATGATAGGTGAATACTTGAACTATAACCACCTTAGCGTTGGACCACCATTTACGCCACAGCCTGTATAAACATAATATATTAAATATCTATAAATAATATTTTAAAGTTAATAAAGCAAACTGGGCGTCCGAAGGCAAGTGCACAATTTTCATTGTCATCGAAGAATACCGCTTTATTGCCTGCAGAACCAAATAACCTCCTTTATACTAGTTTTATATCGAACAGCTTATTGCAGCAACGGACCAAGTAGAACCATTTTTATATCCCCAATAAATGAAATGGATATTCATGTAAGAAACACGTTTTTGTTATAAAGTTTCACTTTAAAAAGACGTCTGTATAAGAATTTAACATACTTATACGTAATTTAAAGACATTTTTATTAAAAATGTCTTGAGAGAAATTTGTTAAATGATTTATTTTAAGATTGTGTTAGGGATACCATATACGGATATACTACATATATAGTTTTTTGTTAATATATACTTACATAGATACACCCCGACGCAGTACAACTATTTGTAAAACATTTATGAATAACTGCCAACTCGTGAACGGCAGTCCGTTACTTGAACCACTAGACCACGAGACCCGTCGGTAATTTCAACTAAGAAATCTTTCATTAATCTTAAAACTAAGTCTTATAGGATGATAATGGTGCCGATTCTGAGCGCACAACTAAACTTAACTTAAGAGGATACCAAAATAGCTTCGTACATTTTTCTATGTACGAAGTTTTCATTGTTTCTTTAGATTGAATGGCTAGAGCTCTAATTTTTAAGTATATGTTTTTTCAATATATGATCTAGGATCGCATGAACTCAGAAACGCGATTGAAATAAGTTTTCTCGATAGAAAATCTTCTAGAAACAATCTCTCAATTTTTTTATTTTTTTCATTTGTCGGAAAATATAATAGATAGAATAGAAAATCTTGGCGAAACAACCTCTCAAATTTTTTATTTTTTTCATTTGTCGGTCTATTATCGCGTATTAACTAATGAAATAACTTTAAAAACATAGGTAACTATTATGTATAGAAACACGTGGATCAGAATTAAAATATATTTAGTAGATTTTGAGTAAATAGGAAAAGTATCCCTAATTCTTCATTTTCTATGCCTACTGGCTGTGTTAATATGTATGTATAATATTGATGTAGGCCCTTAACTAAAAAATTTAAATTGATAGCGTCATTATCACAATTCGGCAATGTTTACAGAACTTTCTTATTATTAAAACTGTGTATTATAGACTAACGATTTTAATTAATATAAATGTGTACAACGAAATAGCAAGTAATAGCTATATTGACACTACCAATTTTCATTTTTTAGTTAAGTTTAGTTGTGCATGTAGAATTGGTACCAATATTAATCTATCCTAGTAATCTAAAACTCCAGACAATATTTGCACGTTTCAAATTTATTTTCAATTTATTTACGAAATTCATCGTTTATTTTATCTGAACAAAATATTGTAATCACGTAACCCAATGTCGGCTTTTACAAGTTATTTACATCAACCCTTTTATATTTACGAATGCAGTAAACATTAGGTAAATATGATGTAATACTTTTGAGGTAGTCATTATGTATGCCACAAAGTAAAAGGTTCATTTTCTATATATATATACTAGCTGTCCTGGCAAACGTTGTTTTGGCATATTAAAAATAAAAAAAAGGTGTTTCTAGAATGCAGATACTAGACCACTATATATGATTTACGCATCTATTTTTTAATGGTCTAACAATTGACAACTAAATATTATTTAGTGACTGTTGTTTTATGTCTTCTTTTGTGATGTGAACTATGTATTCTTTTACCAATGCCTTGCCCTTTGTTTCTTGCTGTTCGTTTCATGTTAAATAAAATTGACTACCTAAATATTATTGTGTTAAAATAAATTAATTATTAACTAGATACAATACGTATACACTAACAAACTAATAAATAACTTATATACCTACTAACATTGCTATGCCTGTAAAAGGCCTAAGTCTAAAGCACTTTATATGTATTGTACCATCATGTAGCACACTTAGTATGCAATAAATATTTGAATTGGAATTACTTTATTTATAAACATTACTATTGGTATATACAACAGACAATTAGTACAGTATACTTACTTGAAACAAAGTTTCAATATCTTCAGGCCTTTTAATTTCACTTGTAAATTCCAAGTCACCCAAGCTAACCCACCAATCGTAAAATTCTTTGGCTATCTAAAAAATGCACAGAAAAGGATTAGTTTTGAATTAACTATAAATATACTCTATCGATGTAGATTCTTACGGAAATCCTACATATGACTGACTCATCATGTTAGCCTTGAAAAAGGAGGTATCAACTTCCATTACTGACTTGGCCAAAATAGTAAGCAACATGGCAGTACTTTGAATTCCAGAAATTAATATTATATATCTACTAGCTGACCCGGCAAACCTTGATTTGCCATACTAAAAAAAAAGGTTTGAAAAATAGATGTTGGCCGATTCTCAGACCTACTGAATATGCATGTAAAATTTGAGAAGAATCGGTCAAGCCGTTTCGGAGGAGTACGGTAACTAACACTGTGACACGTGAATTTTATATATTAGATATATTTATAATAGGTTATATTATAATTTTAACTGATTTATTTAACTAAATAACACGCTTTTATACATCTTCAACTATTTAAATAATAAATAAATAAGACATTTATTACATCATATCAAAAGGTACAGAAACTGGGAAAATGTCTTGGTGCCTACACTAGGATTCCCTGTATCTTAGAGACTAATTTATACCTTTAAATTATTACTTGGCTGTAGATAAATTTTTGGATTCTTCTTTCTGTCTTGACTTGTTGTAAAAGCACAAACCATTATTAGCTAATAGCTAATGAAAATAAATCGCCGTGTGGTGACGGATTAAGAATACAAGTCTAACGACCCCATCTCCTCCCAAGTGTGCTGTAAAAGTTAGCTAAGGGATATTGCACACAGATAACATCCTCTGTGAGAGACGGAAAACTCGAAATTAAACCCTGTGCCAACACGCCTGGTCAGCGTGGCACAGTAGACCATAATCCCTCTCAAAAGTGGAGGAGGCCCGTGCCCAAAGGTGGGACGTAAATGGCCTGGAGAATGAAAATAAAATATAAAATCGTGTCATAAAAACATTCATAATCTTATCGGACTAAAATATTGCTTCCGTTTTGATAAAAGCGACTTAAGATTATTGGATGTCATCTAATGATTAATAGTTGTCGAGTGTTCAGAATAGGTTTTAACGACATTTGTTTTAGTTATTCGTTTTCAATCAAATAATGAAATTTGGGCGCTATTTTTAACACTACGAGGTAAAAATAAGCCACAACAAATATGAAAAGAAAAACTAAGTAAGGTAATTACTAAGCTTGAAAGTCGATGTGTATATAACAGAATCTTTGCGGAGCAAGCTTGTACACACTACATCGCACGCCTAAAACGACACTGACCTAACTAAAAAAAGCTACGATCAGTAAACGCGACGTAATGTTTCATAAATACGTAATAAATTATTGCTCATGACTTCATACGCGTAGAATTAGAAACCACTACATATAGACATAATCCATAGCCTGTAGCGATCACGGAGACTGTAATTTACTATTGATGAAAAAAAATTCAAGATAGAATCACTATTTCCGGAGATTACAATCATAGTAAACTTTACTTCCTTATTAATAGTAGATTAAGTAGATTGCGTTGTATATGCCCAAATGAATCAAACCAAGTTTTGTATATTTTTATTTCGAATTAAATCAATGTCTTTTTGAGCGTGCGGCATGTCTCGCGCAGAAGTTTGTTGATTTAAGAACAATTTTAAATATTGGCTTCAATACAATATAGGACAGTTCACACTTGAATGCAAGCCCTCCTTTACATTGTATATCGATAAGCATTGTAAAGGACATTGAACTAAATGAGGCGTGATGGGTAGCGCAAGACGCAACTACCGGAAGTAATGTCAAAGCTTTCGTTATGTCCAGCAAGCAGCGTGGTCACGCCTCATACATCCTTAGAACAAACGTACAATATTTATTATTACCTATATATTGATCTTAACCAACGTTTATTATAACTGTTTCTAAATCATTCCGCGTAAAATTTGATAACTTTTTGTTCAGGGTATGCATATTATAAAAAGATTGTTCTTGTATTAAACATATTTTAATTACGTTAGTTACAATCATAGGTTACAATAGTTGTTAATAAGAAAGAAAGAAAGAAAGTTTATTTGTAACTTGTCTCAAAGGTATTACATTTACAATCAAGAGCAAACGAAAAAGAAAGTAAAAATAAGATTTGATGAATAGGAATTCGAATAATAATGAATAAAATTCGAATAATAATGAATAGGAATTCAATAAGGTGTCAGCCATATTGCTTCACCACTAGTGCTGTGTGGGTGTGTCACTAGTGATGTGACACAATCTCACAACACTTTTAAAAATATATGAACCATACAAAGCAAATAAGCCTTTAAATTCTTTATAGCTTTAATTAGGTACCATGATATGCTCACTAACCTCGCGATTTTGTATTGATAAGATCGTTCTTAATTAAATATTTAATAACATTACATTTTTTGACATTCGACTTTTTGGACGCGTAGTTTGATATAAATAAAGTACGTCAAATTAGGTGCCCAAATCTCGGTGCCACTTTTTTCACAGACCTTTTATTTCGACTTCCATACAGCGTATTTATACAGCAAATTACTAACAAAAGTCTACATTTTCGAATGAGTAAAAATTCGTACTCTACGCGACAAAAATAGTTAAATACAAATGCCTTCAGAAGCTCGAAGAATGGGCAAGTGGATTATAATATATAGGATGTTTAGAATATTCGTATGCCTAAGATTTTAGTTTAATGCATTTTTGTGTTGTAATGTAAATATTTCAATGAGGCTACGATTTTGTATAAGCCTTAAGGACATCATGTCTCTTTCGATACGTATAATACAAGGAATTATCCATTTATTGTAAGACTCGACCCAATTTAGCGTCGAACTCCACCATTACCCGGGACCTTTCGACAGCACAATAAAAATGATTTATAGCGCAAAGAGATCGTCCGCTCAAGAATATAATACGACTTTATTTATTGCGAGCGAAACTGATAATAAACATCTGTACCGGCAGACGTTTATTCTTCAGCAACTATACAAATGTCGAGCTTTTTAATATCAAGCCTAATAATAATATATTGGCCTATGTATATTTACTTTTTAATCTGTCTCCTTACTTAAACAAAATTTTAAATAGAATTCAAAAGCTGGGTGGTAGGCCGGGAACGTTACTTAAAAACCACAGTTACTGATATAGTGTTAGAAATTATCTCAAAACGTCTTGTGATGATAACATTGCAATGAGAAACTTTGTTTGCAAAAAGATTCCAACTGACCTAGAATAGTTTATTGTTTTTCGAAAATACTTCATCTAATATTTATGTCTAATGATTTTCATACCCTTGACATAATTTCTTCTAACCAAAATTGTCTATAAATGTTGACGGATTTTCCTTCCCAGGGTGCTGTAAATCCAGCTAAGGACTATTGACTATACAGATAACATCCTATACGATAGACGGAAAACCCGAAACAAATGCAGCGCCAACACGCTTGGTCGACGCGGCACAGTAGGCCATACTACCTCCCAAAGTGGAGGAGGTCTATGTACCTATAGGTCTATGCTGTACGTTTCACAATCTAAATACTTCAACGGCTTATCAGTAAGCTTCGCTTCAACTCTATTTCTTAAAAATACCTTCCAACTTATCTATATTTCAACATAGCATAAATGCTTAGCTAACAGGCGTAGGACCGTAACATGCCGTTATTATTGGCCACATATTTGTGGCTCGTCGGCAGCCAGCTCGCTTACTGAACAAACTAATCTGAAAATTACTCGCACCCCACCCCAAGGTACTTACCCTAGCCGTGCCCATGATACGGTGTACTGAACATTGACAAACTATCCCCATACTGGCCGCTAGTATAATACAATTATATACTTCATGAGATAACCTTATGTAGTATCTATATTACAATATATAGATTATAAAAAATAAACTAGTTTTTTTGGACATTTCACACAACGTCCGGTCCCAAGCTAAAAACACCCACGCAGTGCAAACATTTGTATGACAATTATGAATATCACACAATTGATTGGCAATCCGTTACATGAACCACTAAACTACGAGGACCGTCAAGTGGAGTCCTTAATACATTTATGTATTTAAATTTATATAAATTACTTTACAGAAAATAAAATAATATTTAATATCACAGACGGGCCTCGTGGTGTAGTGGTTCATATAACGGACTGCCGATCATGGGGTCTCGGGTTCGATTCCCGGTCAGGACAATCATTGTGTGATGTTTTTAATTGCCATACAAATGTTTGTACTGCGTCTGGGTGTTTACTATGTATTATAAGTATGTATTTACAAAAGAAAAGTAGTTTATGTATTATATCCGTATTCTGGTACCCATAACACAAGCATATAAGCTTAGCTTGGGACCAGAGGACGTTGTGTGAAATGTCTGTGAATATTTATTTATTTATTTATTTATTTACAGCAAATAATCAAATGCGTAAATAGGTTTATTTATTTTTTCTTCAATTTGTCATCTCTGCTATGCACCTATACTATCCTACGGACTTATAAACACATACATGTATATCAACCAACACCATATTTATATCACAAGAGATATGAAACTACAAAGTTTTTAGACACGTTTGATCTTATTTTTTCATGGAATGAAAGTAGTACTGTACAAAATTTCTAAGTACTATTAGTAATTTACCCACATTTTCTCGTGGTAGATTTATAGAATTCTTGAATTTAAACTAAGTAGATGGCATATTATTTAGGAGATAACAATGTCATCGCAATTTTTCAAGAAGCATGGGGGCGTGTAAGATTGTGCGCGCAATCTTACACATCTCTTTTTTTTCCAGTTGATTACATAAGGTAGTTTTAAAATATTTATTTATTTATTATTTATTTATTTTATTCTTAATTGTACACCATACAGAAGCATATAACTTAATAATAAAATACAAGATTGTACAATGGGCGGCCTTATCGCTAAAAGCGATTTCTTCCAGGCAACCTGGGTATGGATCTAAATGAGGAGCGAGTAGAGTTGTCATAATATTCATCTTAATTTTAATATTTTATGGGCATTTATGTATGCACTTAATTAGTTCATTGTTTGAAGCGAAATACTTATTTTAGAATGTCCAGGAGAGAAATAAATCAAGTCGCTAGGTTGATTGTGGCGAAGCTAAAACAGCCCTGACTCCGTCTCTGGGGATGGCGACTATGATTTATTTTTTTACAACTGCATCGTGCTACAAGGTTAGGCAGATATGATACAGCCAAGATACAGCAGTGTCGAGGGAAGGAAAAAAGATATTTGCTGTTGGTTTTTTTTTTAGAGCATGAGGAGAAATATATCAGAAGCCAATTGTAGAAGATTGGATAGTGTGCAACACATATACGGAGTGGTAGCATGAAAACGGTTCAGACTATAATGAAGCCAGCGCTGTGCATATGTTATTTGTGCAAATAATTTTGTTGCGCAATTTTATCGACCTTCATGCGCAATCTTACACACTAGGGTGTATAAAATTGCGCATTTCCCCATTTGTGATTTTTGCTTATTTCCTAAAAAGATAGCATATTTTTTGTTAAAATTATTATAGTAATCTGTAGCCAGAATGTCAAGGTATGATTTATAAATGATTAATCTGAAACAAGACGGATATTTTTTATTTTATGAAGCGTTGATTTAAAACTGCGCGGTCTAACACCACCCTACCCTATACCCACCACGTCGAGACACATACGCGTAGGCGTCTGTCCGCAATAAAGATATACATTCCGGTTAAAATATTTCACATAATCCACAACATAGCGGAAGCTTATATTGGAATCACTGAGGTGGGTTTGATTATAATAACATTGGCAATCGCAATATCAATACAGTCATTATTAGCAGTAGTCGTATTTTTTAATAATCAGATACCCTGTCTATCAATATAAATGTCCATCACTGTCGACAGCACAGATTATCCCCAAGTTTGATTAAAATAAATACTTGTTTGCTTTTCTCATAAAATATTTGCGTAATAAAATCTGTTAAACGTTTCCACAAAGTAGAAAATCCTCCGCAGTGAGGTCGGGACATTAATTTGTGGCAAGCAATAAAGGGGCAGTGAGATGTGTTCACCAGGGCGCCGCGCGCCGCCCGCCGTCGACGGTACATTCGGCCCGCGCGGTGAAACGGTGACGCTCTTAAACGCTCTATAAATTTCTCAATAAAAAGTCTGCTTCATATCCAGTCACACTAAAAGGAACCTTCTGAGATCCGCTTAAAACCCATTACTTGCCTCAGACTACGTGAGAGAGATGTGCACTTTCCCAAACGACGCTAAACGAGAAAATAATTTACTTTGATATGATTTTCCTTCCGTACATGTTGGTCAAGCGAAAAGACAACTTAACACGAACAGATAAGGCTTTAAATAAATCGTCTAGAATCTGCTAACAATTTTTGGCAATTGATTTTACCTAGAAGATTAATGCCGTGGCTTAAGTTCGCCGCCTCGCCGCGCCTTGTCGTAAAATGTAAGCGAGCCTTATTCAATTAAATTTGGCGACATTATAGCAATCTCAGCCAGCTCATTTAAGTCGAGGATAACGTTGTGACAGCCTACGCTTTGTTCATTGTGCTATTTGATTGGCTAAGCTGAAATGTTGTTGTTAATTTATTTGGTACACAATACACTACTAATGTAATGATTTAAGGCAATATTAAAAGCTAAGCGGAAAGAGCAGAATAGGATTTTAAATAAAATCAAATTTGAAGTCTTGATCTAAAACATTCAAAAATACGATGAAATTACATGAATTTTCATAAAAAAATAAATCAATATAGTATCATCTGCATTGTAGAGTCGTAAAAAAACTGTATATAAATTGAACTCTTTCCGTCTTGTGAGGTCAAGAATACAAAGAACAAAAATTCAGGTAAAAAATACTAAGCTGTGACCGAATCTCTGAAATAACAACACGCCATTAGTCAAGTCGTATTTATCCCGTTGAAAGAAAGTATTGTTGATTTAGAACCTTTAACCGCTTGAAAAACCACAGAGAAGACGATATTAAGTAATATAAAAGAACAGCTTGTACAAATAGAGTGTTTAGGTGATTGGTTAATTAATCTAAAGTTTGGAATAAAAAGTTTCAATGTTAAATGTATTTATTTAGGATATTTTTTCCATTGTGATTTTATTGTTCGGCATTGTTTAAAACAAAGTAGTACTTAATTAAAGTTCGTTTTTATAGCTATAAGTTTTATTTGCAGCTTTTCACTCTTCTTTGCCTATTATATAATGAAGTCGTTATTTTTGTATGTATGCGGAAGCTTATATCTTCAAAACTATGCAACAGATTTAGATTCGTTTTTTAATAATAAATATATAAATAAATATTCATGGACATTTCACACAACGTCCTCTGGTCGCAAGCTAAGCTTATATGCTTGTGTTATGGGTACCAAAATACGGATATAATACATAAACTACTTTTCTTTTGTAAATACATACTTATAATACATAGCAAACACCCAGACGCAGTACAAACATTTGTATGACAATTAAAAACATCACACAAATGATTGTCCTGACCGGGAATCGAACCCGAGACCTCGTGAACGGCAGTCCGTTATATGAACCACTAGACCACGAGGCCCGTCGAAACATAATAGAGTGGTTCAAGTGGCAGTTTTGTATAATTATTCAGGTTTGATCTCTAAATTCCACGCGTACGAAGTTGCGGGCAACAGCTATTTAAATAAATAAATAAATAAATAAATATTAATGGACATTTTACACAACGTCCTCTGGTCCCTAGCTAAGCTTATATGCTTGTGTTATCGGTACCAGAATATGGATATTAATTATATGGAGAAATAATGTAATTATAAATTTCTTTCTTAGTTGACATTTTCTCCCTGGCTTAATTTCTGAAAAATGCTTATTAGTATTTCTCATTTTTTTCCAAGTGATAGATTTTTGCATCATCATGATAATGCTTAGTTATTCTATAGTTTATAACAAAATAACTATCATTCAATTTGAAATAACCTTGTGCGATATGAACTGCGATCAGTTGTTGCAATTTGTGAACACCAGTGCTTCCAATACTTTTGTAATCGATAGCAATTGTGTGTGTTCTACTGTTCAAGCTATTATACTACAGACTATTTCATAAAAGCTGCTACATATACCTGGGAATGATTTTCTCTCGCAGCTTCGTAATAGGCCATCGTTGAGCTTATTACTCGCTGCCATCTATTGAGAAAGGCTTTAGAGAGAAATCCCGAATAGCTTGTAGACGGTGGTCTAGCTAATAACATCAGCTTGTAACTTATTTTTAACTTTCTTTTTAGTAATATTATCAGCTCTCAATATATGTTTCTATATATAACCTTGATGTTATTTACGTTGAAATAAATAAACAAAATAATAAATATTCATGGACTTTTAACACAACGTCCTCTAGTCTCAAGCTAAGCTTATGTGCTTGTGTGAGTACCATAATATTTAATAATATTAATATTTAGTAAATAGTTTTTATGGTTCTGTACCAAAAGGCAAAGGTACCATCTGTCACCGGGGTGTATCTCTAGAACGGTGACAAACTCTTTATACATCTTATAAAAAAATTATACTTTGATCTTCGGTGATGTAACATTTTTATTTTAAAAACTACTCGTGTCTATAATAATTCTACTATAGAAAACCTAAATTCTTAGAACCGATTAAAAATACTTTATTTTCTACTTTGTTAATAGTTATAAATTGATTAGCTAATCGCTTCCAACTTCACAGACTGTTATTTATTGAAACAAGGCAACCTTCGCATATTTTTCTGAACTTTGAGCACTTATTAAAAATGTTGACAATTTAATTAAGCTTTTCAGATACTTTGAGTTTGTTAATATAAAAATAAGATTGTAAATGACGACTATTTAAACTGCCTCGAAGTTGGATCGCTGTGTTCTAACAGTGCAGTGGTCAGAGAATTTCATGTTTCCGTTTGAAAGTTCAATTCCCAGTGAAGCCCAACTAGTTACAAGCCATAGAACATTCTCTAATTTCTAACATAATGTCACTGCCTTCTACCAAATGCTTTACAAATTACAGACGAATAGAACTAACTTTTAACATAGAGTACAAATATATCTGTTGCAAATTGTTGCAAGTTAAACCGTTCAAACGTAATTATGGCTTGTGAAGTATATGCTAAAGTGAAGCCTTGAATGTTTGTTAGGGAACCGGATACAGTTAAAGGCGGCAATCATTGCGGCGAACGTAGAAATATAAGCTCTCTCACTCTCATTATTGCGGTCCGGTGGCGATCTCTTCATCATTGTACACTTGGTGGCATTATAACACCATTTGTAAGATACACATAGACGCTTTGAAAATAAGTTTCCTTTGTGGATATGCCAAGTCTGTGAGTAAAATTATCTAGATATTCAATAGTTCAGTTCAATTTATAGAAATACCTGTGCGGTAATAATTATTTTTATCCTTTTTCTGAAGATTCAAATTTGGAACTAAAATTCCATAATTATGTTCAATTGGAGTGCAATGGAACCGGTTCTACGCGCACAACTAAACTAAACTTCACTAAAATAAATAAATATTTATGGACATTTCACACAACCGGTACCAAAATCGAATATTGTTATTGCAATATTTATTGTATTGTGAGATTATTACTCTCACTACCCTCTACTCTATCCTTACAAACCCTTCTGCTCCTAATTATTTGACTTCTTGCTTTAATTATTTGTCTTCTACCCACACTAAAAACCTCCGTTCCACTAATAATTCAATTCTCCTATGCACAAAACATATTTAAGGTTCTGTAACATCTTCTTTCCTTGTTCGGTCGGTACAACTCTGGAATGCGCTTCCTCTTTATTTCAGGATTTCCAAGAGTCGCTTCACCTTTAAGCGTAAGTACGTGAATATCTTCGTAAAGAAATCGCTGGTTCATTGCAACAAATGTAGTTATTAGAATATAATAATATCTATAATGTATCTATACTGTATATTATGTTAATGTGTAGATGTATTTATATATATATACTAGCTGACCCGGCAAACGTTGTTTTGCCATACAAAAAAAAAAAAATTTAAAAATAGATGTTGGCCGATTCTCAGACCTACGGAATACGCATGTAAAATTTCATAAAAATCGGTCAAGCCGTTATGGAGGAGTACGGTAACTAACACTGTGACACGTGAATTTTATATATTAGATATATATGTATGTATGTGTATGTATGTATATATATGTTTATGTATATATTTGGGTGTATGTTGGTATGTATGTATGTCTATATTGTAATCATGGTATTTTACGCACTAATTTTCTAATTCCTCATTGCACCTACCTTGAAGTTTTCTACACCACCCTAGGTTAGCTGGTAGAAAATGCTTTTAGCATTAAGCACGCCTATGTACATTTTTTTGTGCAAAAGTTTTTAAATAAATAAATAAATTATTAGCTCAGCAGTAATACAATAAACATGCACCATAAATATACGTGATAGGCGGAAGATTTTAATTTTATATAGTAGGTTGTACTCTAATTAACCGTTAAATTAAATGTTTCTAGTTTGTTCACATAGCCACGTGAATAATGCATACTGCAATAATAATATTGCAGAATGTGTCTGCTTAAGAGGATACCAAAATAGCTTCGTGCATTTTTCTACGTACGAAGTTTTCATTGTTTCTTTAGATTGAATGGCTAGAGCTCTAATTTTTAAGTATATGTTTTTTCAATATATGATCTAGGATCGCATAAACTCAGAAACGCGATTGAAATAAGTTTTCTCGATAGAAAATCTTAGCGAAACAACCTCTTTAATTTTTTATTTTTTTCATTTGTCGGTCTATTATCGCGTATTAACTAATGAAATAACTTTAAAAACATAAGTAACTATTATATATAGAAACACGTAAATCAGAATTAAATTATATTTAGTAGATTTTGAGTAAATAGAAAAAGTATCCCTAATTCTTCATTTTCTGTGCCTACTGGCTGTGTTAATATGTACGTGTCGGCGATGATATACGATAATATTGATGTAGGCCCTTAACAAGTCAAGAGTGATACTAGTGCAACAATAACGAAGAAAATATCGCAATATCATTCGATATGATTAGATTAAGTTTAATATTGTTATAAACGTAACTTCTATACTTGCTCTATATATTGACAATACCGAGTGACGAGTTTCTATCACATTTATTTGAACGATCTAGTTTTATTGTAGTGGTCCTTACGTGGAAGCCAATACACAATGTATGGAGTGGTTAATGCGACGACCGTAATATCAATAAAGAGGGGTATGTCAGGTGGAATAGGGGTAGTGCACACCTGTCTCCACCTCCAAGTGTCGTGTTCATGTCGACTTTTCTCCGATACTTAAAATATGGCGTGTCATTTTCTCGGCTCTGGTTACTCGTTTGTACAACGGATTTGTGCTACTGGTTAGCAAACAATATTCATTTAAACAGCTTATAATATTATTTCAAAAGTTATTTTAAAAGTTCAGTAGTTATTAAAAATATTTATTTTAAACAATACTTATAAAGTTTCTTTTAATCACGACCGCAATATTATTAAATCTACTTAGTTTAAAAACTATAAAACACGCTTTAAAGTCCAGAATATTTTATTAAATTATTGCATTGTCATCGGTCCTTAAAATATGTATGCAAAATTTCAGATCAATCCGACTACTGCAAGTGGGTGAAAATCGCGTTCAAAGATTCCGTTGCATAGATTAATACATTGATAGATAGGTACATTATGAACATATAAAAGCGTGTTAAAACGTCAGAAAGTTTTTATTAGAACTTTATTCTAATAAATCTAATATTATAAAATTCTCCTGTCATAGTGTTCGTAATTATACTCCTCCGAAATGGCTCGACCGATTTTCGTGAAATTTTGTGTACATACACCGTTAGGTCTGAGAATCTGACAACATCCATTTTTCATCCCCCTAAATGTTAAGGGTACTACTAACCTAACCTAACCCCTGATATTTGTATGGCAAGACAACGTTTGCCGGGTCAGCTAGTAATTATATAAATTACACCTAAAATAAATCAAAGCTTGTTATGAGCAAACAATGAAATGAAACGCAAACAAATATTGAAAAATATTATCCATTTTTCGCCACAATTGGTGAAATATACATAATCAGGTAATTTTCCTTTTCAATACATTTCGTACAATTTGAAATCACGACACCTTTTATTGAAGTTAGGATAAAAGTTTGCACCATCTATTTTTGTTTGTACTCTCGGCGGTATTGTTTGCCTATTTAAATATGTGTCAGGGATTTTTCCCCATAAAAAGGGGTGATAAAAGCTTGCTATGTCAACACCCTGTACAAAAGTAATCTGAACATTTTTATACGTTTCTTTCGTTTTATTTTAAAAGGGGATAAATTATTCAATATTTACTAACTAAATATATTACACGTCAAATATATTTTTATAATTTAAGTCACCTACACATTAATGAACTAACTTAGAATAAAGGGGTTCTTATTTTATTTATTTACTCCTTCAATAAATATAAAAAATTTGTTCTCATAATATTTAATGTATATGCGACAATTTTACGGTAAACTGACTACACACATTATTATTATCAAGATGTAAAAACTCAAATGATAAATGAATTTTTTTCAAATAAATCTGTTATAATTCTTTAAATTGCAAAAGTATAATAAAAGCGAAATAACTTCGATAGTGTTAGATATTTTGAGCTTTCATAGTGATAAAATATTAGTCATATTATATACAAGTCATAAACCTCTTTTATATGTTACGTTATCAATTATTAGTCTCCTGATTAAGTTCTTATTTAATTAGATGTAGGATTAATTAGGATAAACACTTGGATCAAATCACGAACCCGAATTACAAAAACCAAATAAATGATTCCATTTTATACCTATGCGTAGACGTGATGTTTCGGTTAATATTAAAATAAATATAAATAAATAAATATGGCGAATCTATAATCAACTAAAATCCGCGAATCTCGCTCAGTCGCTGTGTTCAAGCATAGAGTCCGTCAGCACTACTTTTAATGACGGGCCCCATGGTGTAGTGGTTCATATAACGGACTGCCGATCATGAGGTCTCGGGTTCATTTCCCGGTCAGGACAATCATTTGTGTGATGTTTTTAATTGTCATACAAATATTTGTACTGCGTCTGGGTGTTTACTATGTATTATAAGTATGTATTTACAAAAGAAAAGTAGTTTATGTATTATATCCGTATTCTGGTACCCATAACACAAGCATATAAGCTTAGCTTGGGACAAGAGGACGTTGTGTGAAATGTCCATAAAAAAAAAATTAAAAAATCTTGTGATCAGGCCCACTCTTATGTATATTATGTTGTTATATGTATGTGTATAAGTATAAATTATGTAATATGTGTATCTACTTGTATATATATGTCGGAAAATAGACCAGAAGCCTGAACAGGAATCCGAGCACATAGCGTAACAACTGTCTTACCAATATTCATACCTCAATCTGTCATACTCTTGCACACTTATAAGGATAACTGGCCTCTACATCAACCCCTTATAGCCCGTGCCCAAGCCTCGCAACGACGAATCATCACTACGTTCACACAATGAGGAATACATGTACGCGCAAACACGTACGTGACGACTTTACACAATACACGTACACACGCGCACACAGATACACGCCGCGCCGAAGCCTATAAGGACCAGCTCAATATCGATACGTCGGGGATTGAGCAGCGCGACGACTCGTACAATACAGACTTTTACACACACTAATACGCAGTGATGTGCACAGCACGAATTCTCGAATAATACTGAACCTCAGCCACGTTCGCCTATCGTATTTAAGGCAACTTGTGAGTGGGGGTTGTGGGGGAGTTGCCACATAATACAATCTTTACATTACGGCCATGATAACTACAACTACATGAGATTTAAGTAACTAACTAGGCATAAGTAAATCAGGAACTAATTTCGTATACCTACAAAGTGGTTATAAACACTTTAATATTCTTTTAAAACCCATGTCCTTTACGCCTAGCCGACATATCTTCTAATATATAAAATTCACGTGTCACAGTGTTAGTTACCGTACTCCTCCGAAACGGCTTGACCGATTCTTCTCAAATTTTACATACATATTCAGTAGGTCTGAGAATCGGCCAACATCTATTTTTCAAACCTTTTTGGTTCTTTTTTTGTATGGCAAAACAACGTTTGCCGGGTCAGCTAGTATTCTTATATATAAAATTCACGTGTCACAGTGTTAGTTACCGTACTCCTCTGAAACGGCTTGATCGATTTTTATGAAATTTTACATGCGTATTCAGTAGATCTGAGAATCGGCCAACATCTATTTTTCAAACCTTTTTTTTTGTATGGCAAAACAGCGTTTGCCGGATCAGCTAGTATACATATATAAGTCTGTATTGTGTATTTAAGTGTACCTATGTATTATATCTGATTATATTTAATTATCATAGATATTTATAGTACGAAACTATCTCTTCTTAGTTTAGTAAATTAATTGTGTAAAATTGGTAAAATCCATCTCAGACATCCTGCACACTCATGTATTTTCTTTTCAGGCTCTCCTCTCGCGGGTCTACGGGCAGAAATTTCTATAAGAAATATGTAGACCCCTACACGAATTATCCTATGCATATAGTATTTTACTACTTCTGTGCGTAAAATTGCTAAATAATAAATAAAAATATATAATATTCACGGACATTTCACACACCGTCCTCTGGTCCCAAGCTAAACTTATATGCTTGTATTATATAATATTGTTTAAAAACAGTCTATAGAAAAATTATTTTAGAATAAAATAATTTGCTTGATTAATTATTGAGCCCACCTAACTTAATACACATCAAACCTTAAAAAAATATATAAAATAACCATCCTCTAGAAAAATTCTATCTATTAAATAAAACCGCATCAAAATCCGTTGCGTAGTTTTGAAGATTTAAGCTCGCATGGAGGCACATACAACAATAGTCGTTATTCTTGTATGTGCCTCCATGCGATCTCATTTAATGGGTGAAGACATAATAATATGATTTACGTTTAATTTACCTAGTAGTTTAAGAGTTCTGTTTGGTCACGGATTAAGAATATAAAGCCATCTAGGAAATATTTTAAGTATTTAAAGAGACAATATCCGCTATCAGATACGTAATACTCGAAACTAAACCCAATGCCTACACTCTTGGTCAGCCTGGCATTAGATCAAATTCCCTAAGTGAAGGAGGCTCGTGCCCAACAGTGGGTCGTCAACGTGCTGGAGAGTGACTTAGAGATAATAGTAGGATACAAATCACGTACTCATCAAATTAATTCCGTAATAAATTTGATTTCAAGTAAATTAATCACTAAATGCAAATTCTTAAAAATATCTTGGCAATATCCAATTTAAGTTTAATTTTCAAACCATAAATTCGTTTTAGCTCCCCCGTAGCGGCGTAGGATTGAGTCTGACTTTCCGCAAAATTGCAACCAACAATTTCATCCCTTTGTGTTGTAGTTGGAAATTTAAAGGACTATTTCTTCTTCATTCTTTGTATTTTCACTCTTCTATTTTATTCCTATCAATAAAGACTACACTCGAAAAAATATCAATTAAATCGAGTCAAATTACTTGTATGTTTCGATATTTTATAACTCATTTTAAAATTATTAACAAATAATGAAATGTTATTAAATTCATTTCTTCTTTAATGTACACAGTGATACAATAATTACAAAATATGATTACAGAGAAGACATGTACATTAGTAAGCTTAATTCATAACTGAATTTTCTTCCAGCAAACGTATAAACTAATTTAAAATAAAATCAGCCTAATAGGTTAATGTCTTAATTGTAAAAAATGTTGTTGACGCATCAAAAATAATTATATTTTTTTATGTATATTCGTACGCGACTTTACTTAAATTATAGGTGCATAGAAATGTGTATGCATATTTATGTACGTACATAATACAATATGATTTATTTTACTTTTTATACGAATTAATCGCATTGTGCATTGCTCCGTGTGGTGACGGTTTAAGAATACAAGTGTCACCACCCCATCTCCTCCCAAGGGTGCTGTAAAAGTCAGCTAAGGGATATTGCATCCTCTATGAGAGACGGAAAACTTGAAATTAAACCCTGTCCCAACACGCTTGATCAGCGCGGCACAGTAGACCATAATCCCTCCAAAGTGGAGGAGGCCCGTGCCCAGCAGTGGGACGTAAATGGGCTGGAGAGAGAGAGAATCGCATTGCAATCTTTTTTCGAGAGACAATCGTAGTTAAATAGTGCTACAGTAGTTGACATTATATTGCTTATTTCTTTGTTTTGAAAACTATATATGTAAAAAAGTTTAATATAAAGAAGCTTCAATAATAATTAAAGTCTGAGCTAAAGTCTTTACAAAAATACGATAAAGATTTGCCCCTCGCAACAAATTCGTGCCAAATTAAGTTTACGAACACAATTTTTCCCTAGAAAGCAAATTTATTTACATCTCAGCTCCTCTAGACTAAATAGATTGTCGCTTACTTAGAATTTTTGATATATAATTTACCTATTAGTAAGAAAATCACAACTTTTACTATGACGACAAAAAATATTTTTTACTATTAATACTGAATCTATTGTCAGTTCCAGTGACTTCAATATACGAGAACAATTCGCCCAAGATCTGATGAAAAATTTCATATTTTTATTTATTTTATCTAGTCTAAAATGACCGGGTAATAAGCGAATAATTTTAACGTGAAATAGTTATTATATTTACGGAATGAAAATATGATTTCTTCTAGAGTTAATTCTAAATCTCACAAGGTGCATAGATTCGAGAAACCATCTAAGAACAGCGATGTAATTATTTCACTTGACAGATTTCACCCTAGTTATTACAACCGCGTTGCACACATGAGTTGCAATTGCAACATGACATTTAAATATGAATATGTCGTTGCTGTCGTTCTCCGTATAAGCTAGCTAATAATCTATGATTTTTCCGCACACCTGCTCCACGGCACCTCAGTGCGACGCGCAGACTTTTCCCTTCAACACATTGCAATTAAAGCTTCGATGCATAAAGGATGCATTTTCGTATTTTATATTTATAATCCAATACGCTACGCTCATAAATCAAACTTGCGCAAAGGGATGTTGTTGCTATCATTCGAATGTATAAAGTAACCATTCCTATATTTTAACGTTTTGATGTTACATTTCTATTATGAGATAAATTTTATAGAGATTTGTGATGGAATAAATGCGAACGAAAAAGCATTTTCTCACAAATTGATGTCATTAGAAAACCATAAAACTTAGTTTGAACGTGAAAAATTGAAAAAAAATATTAAACTGTATGCTTACATAAATGTTACTCTTAAACAGATACTGTCATCTAGGCGTTTAGTTATTTAAGTCAGATCGCACATTGTTATGTAGTTGTTAAATGTTGACAAACGCGAAACTAAAGTGAGTACCCGACAACATCCAATAAAGTGATTCCGGCCAAAGGAAGCAAGAAGATAACCTACTTACTGATCCGGCGTATTCTATTTGCCTGTAATAATCGCGATGACAATCTCATATTACATAAAAGATTTGCCCCTCTTTTCGATCGAAATAAGATTTTCTCCCTTCGGTGCTATTGCCAGCTCGTCGCGAATTTTTTCGTCATACAAAATGGAGAGCTTTTACTATGAGGTATTTTTGAATGTATTCAAATGAATAAGAAATTTTGGCGCCATGGAGAATGCATAATACGAAGGCGAACAGTCGGAAAGGGGAAGGGAGGCTTTATTTACGCCATGAACCTAGCGGATAATAGACAGTAGAACTGGGCAGATCCTTATAACAACATTAAGAAAGAAGTACTTAATGTCTTCGTTAACTAATGGGTTATTTGTGTACGAATTCTAATAATGATAAATTACAAAAATTTGTCTTACTTGGAAAGACTTATCCTAAATAAACTATTTTACATATAGTAAACTCAACAAAAAAGCATAAAAAATATTGTAGCATGCGTTTCAGGTAGATAATAAAGTTCAAGTTACACAATCTTCAATAAAACAAAATAAACTTTGGAATTTAGTTTCTGTTGATTACGTTTATAATTTTGAGTGTACATATTTACTTTAATATATGGAGTCAAATCAATGTCAAATGTATTTAACTAAAGTCTAATCTTAATAGAGTTTGAGTCTCTCGTCAAACAAGTCCTCGCTAAATTGTATTAATGTAAGTAAACAAAACACCCAATATTCCGTTAACACTATTCAAACAAAATTGGGACGATAGGGTCCATGCGATTATAAAGACGTTTAGACATGTGTGTAAATGTTACAAGTTAACATTTCGAGATAACGTTAAAGTGAGCGAATTCAGTCGAAGCTTTTGCAGTATTAGCTTCGGGAATAAGTTTGTTCATTACGTGGGTGAACAATGTAGGCTCTACGGCAGCGGAGGAAACGTGCGCCGACGCCGCGACAATAGACCCGCCTGCCTTATCAAGCCGGAACGCGTCGGCCCACCGCGGAGTATCCCCCGGTCCCATTTCTCCCTACACAGCCACTCACCCGCCGCGACTTGACGTATGAGCACTGAATAAATGGGAAAACTTTTAGCCGTCGTTATGGGAGAACGAACAATTGGTCATCTGTTGCAGGAAATAATGCTTAAACGTCGTTAATCTTATATTTATTAGATAGACGACATAAACGTGTTTCTATGTATTATAAGTATGTATTTACAAAAGAAAATTAGTATATGTATTCTATCCGTATTCTGGTACCCATGACACAAGCATATAAGCTTAGCTTGGGACCAGAGGACGTTGTGTGAAATGTACATGAATATTTATTTATTATTATTATAAACTCTTTGTTCAGTTAATTGACACCGCTTTCATTCTTAATAGTTTCTAATATTTGTGTTTTACAGAAATAATAAAAATGCAAATTGTTACAATAAAATGGTACACACCTCGCTTAGTAATAGGAAACTAAAACTATTATTAGACTATTATGACTATTAAGATTTGGAGACCAAAATTTTTTTATCATTTCTGATAACTTTGTTAAACAGGCAGGATTGGTGACAGTATTTTTTACAATTACTACTTTAATACAATTACTAAAACTGAAAATTTTCCATCATACATATATACTATATCTAATATATAAAATTCCCGTGTCACAGTGTTAGTTACCGTACTCCTCCGAAACGGCTTGAACGATTTTTATGAAATTTTACATGCGTATTCAGTAGGTCTGAGAATCGGCATCTATTTTTCAAACCTTTTTTTTCTTTTTTTTTAGTATGGCAAAACAACGTTTGCCGGGTCAGCTAGTATACTATAAATTACTGTGAGACAATATTAAAAATATAATTTCCCTAAATGTAGGTAAATATTGAGATTGTTTACTACGAGTAGCCATCTGAAATAAGAAAATATCTACAGCAGATATAAATAAATGAATTTGAAAAGAAGAAAGAAGCCAGAAGAAAGAAAATTGCATTGCAAGAAGAATCCGCACATGATTCGGGTTTCGCGACGATGGAACCGTGATTAAAATTGGTTCGTTGTCGACGAAACCTGCATATTGTGCGGAGTACCTACGGCTAAAGTGAATTGTGCGGAAGACCTGACTACCATATTTATTTTATATTTCTCTCTATATTAAACTACTTCTGAGGCTGGCTAGCCAATAAAATAAAAACAGACATTATACAGTATTTTATTACTATACTAGCTGTTGCCCGCGACTTCGTATGCGTATCATTTAGAAATCAATCCTTAACAAACAGAAGTTTACTCTTCCGCTCAATAGATGACACTGTCGGTTTTTTAAACGCGCTATCGTTTTGTTCCACACATTAACACTTATGCTCGTCAAAATTATTTCTGTGTCATCAACCTGATTTCGCACTTATAAATTAGTAAGGATGACTGTTTTCTATTTCACTTTTTGAAATTTATGTGTATGTAATTGTTGATATCATAAGTATTCTGTGTGTGTGTGTGTAGATATTGATATAAATAATTTGCGTAGTTCTAAATTAAAAACACGTTTAAAAGCTTGATTATAATCCAAGGGATAAGAGAGATGAGAGACCGTCCATTTTAATTATTTAAAAAGCACAAGTAAATAGCATGAGTATAAATAAAAATAGCATAAGTATACTTTGTAAGTTTTTTGTATCTTTGACAATAAAGAGAACATTTAATAAATAAACGGCTGAATGCTTTGTACTTAATTTAAAACACATATAATGTAAAAAAAAAACTGTCATTAATAACAAACAGAACAAATCTGATGGCAATGCTGTTATAGCTATAATACCAAAATTGACAACAACACTGAACTTTTTGTAAATTTAATTAAATACAAGGTAAAATACAAGTATAAAGTACGATTTTTTACTTATTTTAAACAAAGTCGTTATCGTTATATTATATTCCTTATGTGAGCTTATATTTTGAAAACTACGCAACGGATTTTGAATGCGGTTTTTTTTTAAATAGATTAGTTCAAGAGGATGGTATTTTGTGTAATTTGTTAGGGCTGGTTTTCTAAATTCCACGCGTATGAAGCTAGTAAAGCATAAAAAGCTATTACCACTAGTGGGACCCGGTTTGTTTTAACGCTTTCTTTTTCTAAAAATAATAAACAAAATCCTTCGAAACTGGACCCTGGCTACGACCACGTAAATAAGTAATTTAGGGTTAATCAGACTAACGTTAGAAAGGCAGAACGTGATTGTGATTTATCAAATATTATATTTATTACATAACCTTTAGTATCTCTAAGCTTTTCCATATAGAAGACTGCACCTTGCAAAGAATAAGAATCTACAATATTTAATATAATATTACAATAATGTGGCTTCCCATTTCAATTAGAATGCAATAAAAATTCAAAATTAATGAATAAATTGAAACAATAAACGATACTAGAGACAAAAATGAGAGTTAAAAACGCTTATAAACGTTGATGTCCTTTCCAATTCAAAGTTTATTTTGAATGTGCAAGTGCTTTTTTAATTTGACAGGTGAGTGAACACGCCTTACTGCCTTCTATTGTGTTATAAAAGTATCGAAATTGAACGAGCGTTGTCCATTTGCAAGCTGTATGGGAGCCGACAATAACTGGTTCGCCCATTCGTTTCTCGCTGTCTGAATATTCAATTTTTTTTTCGCGATTTCATTTCACTGACCAGCTGGTGTAAATTGTCAGCTTTGATTCATGTTCTATTCGTATGATATAACGTGAAACAGTTATGACGTACATTCTAAATTGTACGTGTATGACATTTGACTCAACTAACTGTCAGATTTTGGGACGAGAATAGGTATTATCAAAATTAATTTACGTCAGAAAAATAGATTAGCACAAAATCTTCTCAAAACTAACATCTATTATTGTTATGTACCTTAATTTCCTGAAGTTTACTTACACAGCAATGCAAATAATAAATAAAAATAAAAAAATTTATAATGTTTTATTTATAAGTTACCTAAATTATTTCAAGAATTATTGGGCGCGTGTCCCATCCACGTCGCACGGAAGAGTTTTTGGTCTCCTTACGCTATGCTGGCCCAAGATGTTGGTATACGGATACCTACCTTTCTAGTTTTTCAGACAATGCTATTTACTTATCCCTTAGTTGTCACTTACAGCTCCGTGTAGAAGGAATATTCAAGGATTTATTAAATTATTAGCTACTGACTTTGACGCTCTCGCACGACAACCCTCTTGTCCATACAAGAGGTTTGGCTTCTCTTTGGATTTGCCTCCGTTCATAAGGTGGGAGAAAAAAAAATTGGTCAAGTGCGAGTTGGACTCGCGCACGAAGGGTTCCGTACCATTATCTATGCAACATAAGGCACGTTATTAATAAATGAGCAAACAACACACACAATACTTAATTAATCACGTTTGTTGTATTGAGAGCAAGAAACGGTAAAAAACGACGGGTTGGACCTCGCACAGCACAAATATTTGCGTGATATTTATAAATGTCATATAAATATTTTTACTGCGTCTGGGTGTTTTCTATGCATTACAAGTATTTACAAAAATATTTATACAATTATTATATTCGTATCTGGTAACCGTAAGACAAGCATAGCTCACTGAGGGACCAGAGGATGGTGTGTGAAATGTCCATAAATATTCATTATTTATTAAAAGGATAGACAAAAAATAAGAACACGTTTAAAAGCTAACAGTATTAAAAACCTAGGATTGTTAAGTTGATTATGAAAAGCTTCTACTTACTTATCATCAGGTTAAATTCTTTATTCATTTATTTATTTATTACTAGCTGACCCGGCAAACGTTGTTTTGCCATACTTAAAAAAAAAGTTTGAAAAATAGATGTTGGCCGATTCTCAGACCTACTGAATATGTATGTAAAATTTGAGAAGAATCGGTCAAGCCGTTTCGGAGGAGTACGGTAACTAACACTGTGACACGTGAATTTTATATATTAGAAGATATACTTTATTGTACACAATAAAAAATAAAATTTACAAGAAATTGTAATTATAAATATAGTACAATGGGCGGCCTTATCGCTTAAAGCAATTTCTGCCAGACAACCTTTGGATGGAGATCTTGTTACGATAAAAGAACAATAGTTGTAGGTGTACTAATTATCATAAATAAAATATTCAATATACATGCACATACATATTACATACAAATAAATACAATATATTATAAAACAATAGATAAAAAATTGGTCAAGTGCGAGTCGGACTCGCGCACGAAGGGTTCTGTACCATTATCTATGCAACATAAGGCAACGTTATTAGTATCGAGCAAGAAACGGTAAAAAAATCATGTTTGTTGTATGGGAGCCCCCCTTAAATCTTTATTTTATTTTATTTTTAGTATTTGTTGTTATAGCGGCAATAGAAATACATCATCTGTGAAAATTTCAACTGTCTAGCTATCACCGTTCTTGAGATACAGCCTGGTGACAGCCTGGTGACAGACGGACGGACGGACGGACGGACGGACGGACGGACGGACAGCGAAGTCTCAGTAATAGGGTCCCGTTTTTACCCTTTGGGTACGGAACCCTAAAAACACACATAAACATACGTAGACAATTCTAAACGGAAATAGTTACAGCTGCATGCTTAGATAGTGGTTTTTAACTTTGACTTTGAATGTGGCTAGACTTATGGCTCGTCGAATGTCCTCTGGAAGTGCGTTCCACAAACGTATGGCTGTGACAGTGAAAGATTTGTCAAAGAAGTTCGTAGAATGCATTTGCATTTTTAACTTCAAACTCTCTGATGATCTTAAATACCGGTTGTAAGTGACTAAGTATCGTGGACATAAGTAAAACGAGATTTATGATAGGCGTCTAGGCACTTTACCGCTTTCGTCTTTAATTATACTTACCCTATACGGTGGCCAATTTAGCATGACCTAATAGAGCTTATTTTATTATACAAGGTCACTTTAGGATGCCTCTAGCGACACCTATGTTAAAGATTTCTAAATGAAATTTATTTGAGCCACAAATTTTTCTTGAAGGCTTCCAATTGCTCGCCGTAACTTAAAAAATAACGTATTTTCCAAAATATTTTACACTTTATTTTATTTACATTCTGTAAATGTTTGTCTTATTCAAAATACAAATCCTCCTTTCCTATTAATGATATTAAAATTACTGTGCAAGTTAGACTACAATTACCAATTACAGATTGGTCAATGATAAGTTACAGTGAATAGCTAAGTGGTAGTGATCGACATATGGGAGATGGTGGCTTGTAGTTGGTAGTAATAATACGTCCATATCAATGCAGATTACTATGAATGGGATCATTAGCGTCTGTCGTGGTCGTCATTTGCGTACAGAAGCGACGAACATGCCATGTACCTAATAAGCTTCGACAGTCATGATTATTAACCTAGCTAATCTTAGTTAGGTGAGTGTTTATAATAAACCAACATTAAAAACCGTTAGTTATAATTCCGTCTAAGTTATCATAATTGAAAACCAATACTTCTTAGTTAAGAATTATAAAATTTATTTACAATCGAAAATTTATCTACAAGAAAAATTATAGAATCTAAGAAAGTGGATGTTAGAAATAATTCTTCTAATTATCAAAGATTTGATGTAATCAAGATAGACAAAATTAAAGACAAAATAAATAGAGAACATGTTTACAATTTACAATTTCTCGTACTGCTGAATATCGAAGCTGAGACCTTATAATGCCGTACCCATTGTACCATTGAGTAAATATGAGTATAACCATACCATAACTTATCCTTTGTCAACACTAACTTACATTGATAAAAACAACTTTATAAAAGGCCATCTGCTCTTATATTTTGCGTTCCTTTTTCAATTACTAACGGCCATAATTTTGTGAATTTCACTTTTTAAATTGAATATAAATGTAATTTCGCTAAGCTCGCTGGAAAGTTTTATATGATTTGTATTCATCGTCAGTAGTACTACTTATTCGTTACCTAAAAATGTTGTGAATGAAATAACCTTACACAAAGTGAATGAGTGAACGTGTGCTCGGACGCATCGTTCTAGTCTCCAATGACAGGCTGAATGCAAAGCGTACCGTTCGTCCAATTTCGCGCGCTAAATTGTTCATAACGGAAGTTCATATCCGGACGTCGGGCCGCCCTGCGCTTCAGGCAAGATTAGGCGGTAATTACCATTTCCTGTCACACAGGACGCAGACAGCGTTAGAGAAGAAACGATTTCTCAAATATTCTATGTTTTATTCGATACAGGAAAACCACAAATAAAACAAGTTATAACTCCATTTTATTATTTACTTGTATGAGTCGTATGTATACGATCAGGAACTAGGTAAAGAAAGATAATTATAATTCGATATACAAGCAACTAAGTAGCCTAATAAAACCTATTTGAGAAAGACATTTGCGGCAGTATATGCTAGCCAAAAGCATATATAAATTGAGTGTATACCATTACTGAGTTGGCAAAACTGATTATGTAGGAATTGAATGGAGCGTGGAAAGATTGTTGCGTTGTGCGGCGCGCGCGCCTTGTTGATATGATTGAATAAGCGAACACGGAGCTTCCTAATGAAACATATTGAACGTGTATCGAATCACTTAGGCGCGCCGGTGCGCTCCTGCATTCACTCTCGAAGCATGTCAACAAGCTGTAGGTGAACCTTATAAATATCATTACGGTGGAGTCTCGTTTTAAGAGAGACAATAAATTGAATTAACTCTGCCAACTTTGAACGGCAAAGGAGAATAAAAAAATCAACTTCATTTTACGGAATATAATTTCACGCGGCATCACTGCCTCCCTTTGTGTAGCTTAGAAAATATTTACTTAAAACTGTGCCGTATAAAGCCACAAAAAGGTGGAATCCTAATTAATTCATTAATGTCATTATAATTAAGACATTTGTGGCATTTAATGTGCATTACTTACAATCTAATCTGTCTGGTAACGTTTTTACAAAGTAATTTGCTAAGGGTTCGTTAATAACGTAAATACATGGATAAAAATAAAGAAAGTGGGTTATTTAAGACTGTGGCTTGATTTAGTACAAAGCTATTTTTTTTTATAAGTTGAGAATATTGATCTATGTACGACTAAAGAAGTACATACGAGAGCATCAAAGCTTTGAGCACGACTGTTATGGCACATAAAAACTGCAGTACCTTTGTAAGCTGTGTTCTATTTGCTGTCAATACCAAAATCATGGGTGTCAAATCCTTCCCGATCACATACACACGTTTGCGCCAACATGATATGTGAAAATGTTTTGGAACATTGCAACGTAATTTAGTGACAGTTTTCATCGTACAATACTTACGTCTATTTAAGGCAAAAGACTTTACATCTATCTTTACTTATTTCAAAACAAAATCGTTATTCTGTATGTATGTCCCTGTGAGCTTATATTTTTAAAACCACTCTTATTTAAATAATTGAATGGTTCAAAAGGATGGCTTTTTTGTATGATTGGTACTTCACTTCGGGGCAAAGACTTGCCCTGTAGAAAACGCAAGTTCGGCCCCATATGGAGTACTGCTGGCATCTGTGGGCGGGCGCAACAATAGCAGTTTGGGCCTTTTGACTCGATCCAACGACGCGCTGTGAGGATTGTTGACGATCCCGTGATTACAGGCGGTATCGAGCCCTTAAGTCTTAGGAGAGATTTTGCCTCCCTGTGCGTGTTCTACCACCTACACTAAACACAGTCTATTATACAATGGACTGTGTTTTGAAGAACTGTTTGAAATGGTGCCAACGGCCTCTTTTTATCATCGCCCCTCTCGTCATCGGCAGAGAGTTCATTCTCACACTCAAGAACCAATGCCATCACGTACCGTACGATTCCTTCGGAATTTTATCCCACGTACAATAAAGTTGTGGAATGAACTACCTGCCGAGATTTCCCTATTGGACTACAGCATGGGGCTCTTCAAAAAAGATGTTAAGAGATTCCTGCAGGGTCGGTGACGCGCGAGTGATAGGCCTGATATTACAGACGTCTATAGGCTACGGTAACCGTTTTCCATCAGGCGGGCCGTAGGGTTGTTCGCCACCTCAGTTGTACCTATATAAAAATTTTTTTTTCAAGGTGTGTTTTCTAAATTTTACGCTTACGAAGTTGCGGGCAATAGCTTGGCTAGGCTAGCTTAGTACAATAATAAAACAGTAATGAAAATCGTTCTTGTGCCCATTTATTTCGAAAACATAGAATTCTTAACATCACGCTACGACCAATAGGAGCAGAGCTCAAAAAATGTGACCACAGCTAGTTATAAATAATATTTATTGCTATTTAAAATTGAAATCGACGGCAATAAGTATGTAGCTGTCGGGCGCTTAACCTTCATAAATAGTTACAAAATTAATATATTCTAAAATTCGAAATTCAAAATTATTTGTATTGAAAATTCAGATAAAAAAAAGACATAATTATTTATTTGTTGAATTCACAAGATGCAAAACAACCCTTTAGGCAATTCATCTATTTGTCCTATTTACGTAATAAAGAATGATTTTTACGATGAGAAATCCATTTAACCAAGTAATGATCCATAAATCGATTCAACGGAAGTGATCATATGCGTAATTTAGCTACGTTGTCAGTGGCAACTCTAATTTCCTCATAAAACCACCCTGATTGCAATATCGTTTCCTGACAATTCTATCGTTTACGCATCTTTGCTATTATATTATGTATTCATATGAATATTGATGTGATAATTTTTTTATAAATCTCTTACCGTTATTTCGTAAATTGTAACAATTGACACAATATCACTTTTTTATTAAACACGTTAAAGTCTAAAATGACAAGAAGACAAAAAAGGAAATCATCGAGCGTAATGGGTAACCCATTACGCTCGTATCATCACAGGCCACACTGACCAGGCGTGTTGGCATAACGCTTAATTTCAAGATGTTATCAACTTATGTTATACCTAATCTGGCTTTTACAATATCCTAGGGCGGAAATGGGAAGATGGCACTTGTATTCTTAATCTCGCAGACGTACAATTAAGTCGTATAGGAGATTCTACATCCTCACTTCATATAAAAGGAAATAGTACGGTAATGATTTCCTTTCAAATATTAAAAGGCAAGCAGAAATCAAATATTTCCATACGAATATCTAACGACCATTTGATTTTTCTATCTATCCCCAGGTGTTATGCAACTATGTTTTAGACTAAAAATTAAAAATTTTAACTTCGTCCATGCTTGCATTTCAAAAATCAACTGATGACAGTATTCTCTATTTAAAATTTTTTAAGAGATAGAAATATCTTACTGTTAAACGAGGATTACAATCTATCTGTAACCGCAGATTGAATATTGAAAATGGCCGTAAACTGTGCCACTGCGTAAATAACACTTTTATTAATTTTAAATACTTTCGTGACGACTTTAAGAAATTTAAGAACACGTACATAGAGATATCGTGCTATATAAATTGATCATACAATTAGCACTTTTTGGCACGTTAGTAGTGGACTTTGTTGTAAATTTTATTAGTTCAAAGCAATACTGGTGACCACGTCAGCCAGCATGGTGTGCGAATTTGATAAAATAATTAAAAAAGTTATAAAAATCTGTTAGATTGAACTTTTGAAGATTGTGTACGTGTATCTAATTGAAACGACGATTCCACGGTGAGATTAAGCTATTTTTATTCTATTATAAATTTATTTACTCAATTATTTTTAATATTCTATTTTACATATATTAACTGAATAATGCGGATGCGGACTGCTAGAATGTGTAAAAACATAATACAATAAATTAATAGAAAATCAGCTTTACAAAATTATATATTGTTCTTTAAAAAGCTTTTGTTACAAATAGAAGTAAATTATAAACTTTTTACTTAAAACATCGTGTGTGTATGATATTGAATAGAATTTAATATGAAAGAAATGATATAAAAGGAAAAGATTGTTTTTTTGTTTAAAATGAATAGTCTCTATTGCTCATTCCGTAGCTATACTATTCCCGGTGAACATAGGCATTAATTTATTTTTCAAAAGAGTAGAAATAAATGGGAATATTGTGACCCAAAAGCAGCAAAATTTGGCCTATAAAGTAGAATCTTTTACCAATAATGTTCCCTGTTCGAAGCTGGGGACGGATTTTTAAGTGTTTTATAAAGTAGTAATAAATATAAGTTCTGTTTTTTTTTAAAGTGACTCCGTGAACCACTCATAGCGTTTAGATTTAAAATAATAATAATTATTATTCATGGACATTTCACACAACGTCCTCTGGTCCCAAGCTAAGCTTATATTGCTTGTGTTATGGGTACCAGAATACGGATATAATACGTATACTACTTTTCTTTTGTAAATACATACTTATAATACATAGTAAACACCCAGACGCCATAATAGCCACTGGTTTGTCCAATTCGACATTCCAGACAGAAAAAAATGTTACAATACAGGACTATTACCTCATGAGCAATGAGGTACCTACATATTGCTTCGTTTCAAAAATCTCATAATCTTAATTATAATAAAAACTGATAAAAAATAATATTATAAAAAAGTTCCAAGACCTTGTAATATGTGAAAAATGACTTCGGATTTTAAAAACATTTTCTTTAAATCTCTAACTTTTACCCTGTAGTAATTAACGTTGATAAAATTCATTATGTTATAATTTTATATCCTAAGTTCAGTTTACATCATCATTTCGTATTTCCTTAAAATAAAGTAACTACAATGAATAATAATTCATTATATTATATAGTTTAAATACTAAACCCTAACTAATTATACAAAAAAAACATTCTAAATACTTTTTTTAATAATAAGTAAAGATTCATTGGATTATTTTTATTAATTACATACCCTTGTGGCATGTGGAAAGCTGCCATTTGAGATTATTTTATTGATCACTTTGGTGTTGATAAATAAATAAATAAATAAGAAATCTATATATTTCAAAATAACAATTATTATAGTCTACCAAAATAACCAGTACATAATGTAAATATTTAGCAGTTTACACACAAATCAACATGTACACGAACAGTGTGTATGATATCTAAATGATGTAAATTGACGCAGATCACGTTTTATGGTGATAATCACTGCATCGCGATTTATCAAACATTCACATGATAAATACATTTTATTTTAAATATACTTACTTAGATATTTATTTGCGTATAACAACGACTTTTTGTTGCACTTAATCTGTATTCAGTTCCATGTTTTTATAAGGAAGCCAATAGTTAATGCAAATATTACAGATAGATAATGTTGAGCTTCAATCGTTCATCAATATTGAATTGTTACAATATATACGTTTGTTTTATAATTGCTGTTGCCGGCGACTTCGTGCGCGCGAAAAAAAAAATTCCCGATTTTTGCGACATTTTTCATGCTTTGCTTTTATTGATCATCGCGTAATGCCACCTTTCTCGATAAATGTACTATCCAACAATGAAAGAATTTCTCAAATCGGGCCAGTAGTTCCTGAGATAAGCGCGGTCAAACATACAAACTTTGTAGCTTTATAATATTAGTATTGATATAAAAATGACGGCATATAGGCTCGCACCTCTATTTTAAGTTCGGCTATAAGTACTGTGGTAGCCGTAGGGTGCGATACCCATAGGCTTATTAGTATTAATTTGTACCATTTGTACAACAACGTTATTTTAAACTAGTTTTCTAATGTCTATATGTATAAATCAGCGTGAAGATAAAAAGAAGTTAACGAAGTTATCTAAACCCGACTAGACAGAGAATTATAAATAATAAGGCGGGGGAGAACAACTTTTCACAAAAGTTTTATATCGTAGCATTTTTTATCTAGCCATCAAAATATTAACACCAAATCGTTGGTAATTAGTATTTACGTCGAAATCTCCTCCTCAGCCCACTAACGTAACACTGTTGGGCACGGGCTTCCTCCACTTTGCTCTTTAGGAGGGATTATGGTCTACTGTGCCCTGCTCACCAGGCGTATTGGCATAAGGTTTATATTCGAGTTTTTCTTCAATCCAACGGCATAAAAATGCGAGAGAACAATAAGGATACATACGAAATAAACTCATAACCTTCTCACTTACCAAAAAAAAGAGTGCCTAGAACAGTTCTTTCTTATACCTAAAACAATTCACAAGTCTAGTGATATATTATAATGTATTATAATGTATTGTCAAGTAAGTTTTACTGAATATTTGTTCCCTATTGTTTGTATAAATCACTGTGTATAAAGTGCAGTGACATCGTTTGGCATCAGGTGCGATACATTCACGCAAATATTTTATGAAAATACCTAGATTATTAATACTAGGGACGTCACTTATATCGATACTTTGTTAATGATATTTTATTTAGCATAAAAGCTTTTTGTATATCAAATGTTATTGTTTTCTGCCATTTATTCTATTGGATTATTACTTTTACTGCTGCTGCTGTCTTTAATACGTAAAAATTAAAACGGAACTAAACAAGTTTTAGTTAAGACGATTTCAAATGTTTTATTTAAACGACGAGCCTCGTGGTTGAGTGGTTTATGTAACGGACTGCCGATCAAGAGGTCGCGGGTTCGATTCCCGCTCGGGACAATCATTTGTGTGATTTTTATAATTGTCATACAAAATGTTTGTACTGCGTCTGGGTGTTTCTATGTATTATAAGTATGTATTTACAAAAGAAAAGTAGTATATGTATTCTATCCGTATTCTGGTACCCATAACACAAGCCTAATAAGCTTAGCTTGGGACCAGAGGACGTTGTGTTTATGTCCATGAATATTTATTTATTTATTATTTATTATTAAAAATTATGTATATCCAAATCTTCATACTCGTAGGTTTAAACTTTATGAATTCAGTAATTAAACTATAAAACAGACTATAATACCCTCTAACCTAAATAATTATTTCTGCAATGTCTTTGTTTACTTACATAATAACATGAAATGCCAGGTTTAATTTATTTTCTTAACTAGCTGTTACCCGCTTTTTCTTATTTAGAAACCATAAGGATTTGTTTCTGAAATCATATTAAAAAAATCCTCTAGAACCAGTCTAATGCATCACGTTGCATAGTTTGGAAGATATAAGCTCATATAGGGACATACATACAAAAATAACGAGTTTTTTTTATAATAAGTAAAGATGACAATAATGATTTGCTTTAAAAGTAAAACTAATTAGTTTACAGACATAAAAAAGTTATTAAAAAATATCGATAGCCATTGTAGACTACTTGTGATCGTGACTATAAGCAAGTACGGAGGGGAGGTATGTACCGGGCGGTGGCGTCGCGGCCGCGTCCAACAGCCAAACGGTAAACACTTTGCTGTAATCTCGAGATGAGAAAACTTTCAGTTCTCTTAATTCAGAAACTTATTCAACAACCTAACAACCTTAGAGAGGACCGCCCGGCGGACGCAACACAAACAAACTCAACATTTAATTTTACACTTTGTGTTACATTAAAATAAAAATCAAACTTAACAATCTTAATTATGGAGACAAATGTGAGTAAGATATATACGATAAATTCACAATTAAAAAAGAAAAGATACCTTATTGCTTTGTTAATGTTTGTTAACCATATACAAATAAAATTTGCTATTCCTCATCATCTACTATCGATGAAGTTGTTATTTGTATCTTCATTGGCTCGTCAGTTCGTGCAGTTTGTTTTATTGTACTGGTACCAAATACATTTTGAATAAGTACGATACATAAGTTCTTACATGAAAAAAATTATAAACCAATAAAAAAGTAATGTAACTAAGAACATAGTTATAACGAGAATTTTCAGTGCATTCCTGGAATATCACATATCACTGATATTAAAAGTGTCAGCAATGCGATTGCCCTAAACGATATTTATAGCTGATAGACGTTTATAACTTTGTTAAGAGATTGGGCGATCTCCTGAAATTAAACTCATATATACATACAGCGTCTATAAAGACACATGTGAGGACATGATGACGGAAGTAAAGAGGACTTGAGAGGGTACTGTACTCGTAATTTAGGTATTTGCCTTAGGTATTGCTATCCCTATTTCCAAGCGCCGCGCTGAAAGGGACAAATATAGCTGAAGCAGATTTTACCTACAAATTCTTTGAAAAAAAGACGTTTCGTACTCCCCATTTTTCTTTGCGAACGTTAAACCGATTTTAATTGTTTTTACGCTATATTATAGATGAAGAGTATATCTATGCTTCTGTCACTTTATTTTTTGGTAAAACCTTACCAAATATGTGTGATAGATGCTGCAACTTTACCTAAAGAAAACCGAAAAAAAAACGGATTTCCGGATGGTCGTATTTCTTTTAGTTATTATGTTTTGAAAAAAAGAAAGAGATACAAGCATAGATATACTCTTCCTCAATAATATAGCGTCAAAATGATTACAATCGGTTTAACTTTCGCATAGAAAAATGGGGAGTACGAAACCCATATTTTTGTATGCAGCATAATTTGGTATGGGCACGATACCAAATTATGCTGCATATCTTAAGGTTAAAAACCAAAAAAAAACTGATAAGCGAAAAATAAGCATTAGAATTATTAAAAAAGAAATTTTAATTTAAATTGAAAAGTTTTGCTATATCACATAGCTTAGATATAATCTACGTACCTCCTACCTTCAAGACTTAGAACGCCAGCAGCATTAATGCTTAGATAAAGCCTTTTCCATTAATCTAAAGAAGTAAGTTACGCCATAAACCTTTTCTTATTAGTTTTGATGTACCTGCACTTAAGAGCAATCTCTTATATATTAAAAGTGTTCTTATCATATGTTTTCTTTTAGTTATACCATTTAAGTATTATTTATATATGGTTTAATTGGTGGAGTGGTTCATGTAACGGACTGCCGATCACGAGATCGCGGGTTCGATTCCCGCTTGGGACAATCATTTGTGAGATATTCATAAATGTCATACAAATGTTTGTACTACGTCTGGATGTTTTCTATGTATTATAAGTATTTATTTACAAAAGAAAAGTAGTTTATGTAGTATATCCGTACTCTGGTACCCATAACACAAGCGTATAAGCTTAGCTTTGGACCAGAGGACGTTGTGTAAAATGTTCCATAATATTTATTTATTATTTATTTAATTCTAAATTAGAAAACTACATTAAGACCGAGGACAAAACATTTAAATACTACTTAAGTATTAGGTACTTAAATATTACTTATTTTATGAAATCAGCTTGAAATAATATTTGACACATGTATAGTTAAAATGTGTAATTGCGTTAATTATAAAATTTCTAAATTGTTATGGTACATTTTAAACTCTTTTATAACAGCATCAAGGCAGAGTCAATTTAAATTAAAACTACTTTAAAATGTATTAATAGTAGTAATAGTTTATTGGTTTACAAAAACATTACTTAAATATTAAAGTAATTTATTAATTTTGCATTCGACATGCTATGCTTTTACTTAATAAATCGAATTATGGTGGAAAAAGTGATTACCGCAAGCGGGACCACCATAATTCCACCATTTTTTCCACCATAATTCGATTTATTAAATATTAATTACTTAAATATTTTACAGTTCACGTTTAGGTACATTGTCAAAGGTGCTAAGATATGTAAAATGAATATAGACTTCTGACATGTATACCTAAACGAAGCGTTTGATTAGTTTTAACGACTAGCCGTAGGCTTGTAAAAACAAAACACTCCTGCAGTACTGCGTAAAAATAAGTAAGCTATTTTATTGTATTAACCGATGAAAGACTATAACTGGCTCTATCAAGCGCCTGTACCATTTCTAAGTTCGTGTAATCTACAACCAAATCTATCAAAGTATATTTATCATTTTAATTTAGTGAAAAGTCCTACTTCTAATAATCCTTTCAAAGAGAATTTTGCAGATAACGTCCGTCCCGGTTTATCGCCTTATCTTCAAAAAGGTAAATTTGTATACATATTACCGGTAGATATAAACCGTATTTAAACGCTGTTATTCTTGAAATATTATAACATTGTGTTAGCCGATCTTAATCTGTATATGACTATTTCGCTACGATCTTATTTTTATATTTTAATCATGCATAATAGAAATACAACACAGACTTATTAATCTGCCTTTCCTTCATCAGTATGTTACCGTAGTATTCCCTGTTTTTATCAGTCTTGTGACATACTCTTCTTCCTTAAAAATTAAATACATCATTTTATTTTCCGTAATATATTTTATCTATATGTGAAAATTATATTATGTTATTATTTTTCTTCACTTTCGCGTCCGTGTTAGACAGGGACCATCTCGAATTAGGGATTTTTGCTTGACTTGTGCCACGCTGATCAGGTATCTTAGCTATTAGGTTTTATTTTGAATTTCTTGTCTCTCAAAGTAAATATTATCTGCTAATAACTCTTAGCTAGCTCCCTAGGGAGGAAATGGGGTGGTGACACTGGTATCTATTATTCAATATCTCATGACATAAAATATTTGTTGTCGGTACAGGATGAACCCATGATCCCAACGTATAACGTAGCGCAGTGAACCTTGAGACCTATTTTAAGACACACACCCATTTCTGATGCGAAAGATTAGAATGATATCGATATAGCCATGTCAATATAATCAACCAGTTGACAGTACAAAATGTTATTCGAGTGGTTTAAACTATGCGTCTAAAGTATACAGACATGTTATGTACCAAACGATTAACTTATCATATTTTGTCTGCGCACGGGCATCTCTAATTATTGATAACGTCACTATCGATGACGTCGAGAACTGACCGGTGCATCTGTCCTCGTGGCTCGTTTCCGCGCGCGCGACACGGTTACCGAGCGCGCGTTGTCAGTCGCAAAACACATCTTGTTTGCAAACTACGTCGCGATTTGATTGAGATTTGAAGCGTTTTTCTTGCAACTGTTTCGCGAGTTTAAAATTGTCATTAGAATTAATTGTTGATAAAACTAATTATCCTTGTTGTGTGAATCGATAATTACAATTGAAACAAAACCTTGAAATGTCACCGCGAAATGTAATGTTCGCCATTTTTGTATGACATAAATGCGTTATAAAAACTAGTGAATTTTGTGTCTCCATACTTAATACTATTTAATGTGAGTTGAACTGTTTGATAACTATAATTGTGATAGTATAATTGCATTAAGACGATTGGTGAAAGTTCACGGCTTAAGTCGCGCCAAATGTGGTCATTTTGAGGACTTAAAGAGTTCGTGTCTGCCTGCATAAAGTTAAGTATAGTTTGATTAGCATTCTGCGTTATTTTGGCCAATTTATCGTAGTTAGTTAATGAAGCTATGGCTAGGGCTTGACACAGTGAAGACATTGTTGAAGAACAAAACAGGGTAAGTTTGTACTATTGTAAATTTGTAACGCTGTGAAACGCAGATTTTAAGTTAGTTCGTCTTGACCTGAAGAATTGTCACGCTTCCACAAAACTAATGAATTATAAATCCCAGGTTGAACGTAACATATTTTTGGTACCCAGAGCGTGGTTTAAACTCCGTTTCTCGAATGTTCCATGTTGAACAAACTATACCCTCATTATTGTGAAAATTGATTTAATTAATTTAATTAATTTAATTTGATTAATTTAGTTGTTTGTTTGTTTAATCTAAATTGTTGGTATAGTTTTAAATAATTAATTTGAGTACTTGAATTGGCAATTAGATTTTAAAGGATTTGATAATTATTTGTGCTATTGCTAATCGTATTTGTTGTTGCTCAGGTTATTATTTGATATAAATTATTGTTTAATTATTGTCTAATATTGAACAACGTTATAGTTAAGTTGTGGCGTTGTGCGTTTGTATAATACAACATTTATTTTATACGTTTGTTTGTTTTGTTGGTTACCTTAAAATAAATAATTTAAGTCTTAAATTAATTGCACATTGGCAAGGAATTGTTTGTTTGTTTGATTTAAAATATTTAAGATTTGATATTTGTTTGGAGTAATAGCGGCTTGTCTCATTGAAAGATATTTTGTTTTTTCGCTATTGTAATATTGTTTGTTTGTGAAAGATATTTGTTTTTTTTTGTTATTATAAGATTGTTTGTTTCGTGCCGTTTGTGCTTTGAAGATGTCTACCGCCGCGTATAATGTTGTCCGCGAGACATATTCCGGGATTGCGACTCATTTGAGATGGTTCACGTCAGCTGCCGCCTTGGTGAAAAGGGAGAACCGAATCGAGGCATTGTTAGACAGGCATGAGAAATGCCCTACGCGACTTCAGGAGGTGGAGGCGCTTTACCAGCGCTTCATCTTGCATCTGGATGATGTGCCCCTGGAGTCGTTTCCCCAGGAGCGACGGGACAAAGTCCACGAGGACTACGTCCAAATTATGGACCTTGCCGACGACATCGCCCAGCGCGCGCGGGAGATTTTAGCCTCGCGCGCCGGAGTACCGGCTCACCGGGCCCCCTTGAAGACTCCCGTGGGCCTTTTGACCAGGTTACCCAACTTGGATCTTCCACGTTTTGATGGTCGACTAGACATGTGGATGGGATTCATTGGTTTGTTTGAGAGCCTTGTGGACTCGAGGGACGATTTGGGTCCGTCTCAGAAACTGGCCTATTTACTCTCCGTGCTTGATGGAGAGGCGAGGGGCTTAGTACAGCACCTCCCAATATGTGACGGGAGCTATGGGATCGCGCGGGCGTTGCTCACCAAGCGCTATCACAACCAGCGCTGTCTGGCAGATACCCACGTCGACCAGATTTTGAACCTTCCCGTCGTGAGCAATGCTGCCCAGTTGAGGACCGAGCTGCTGAACCCCCTCCTAATAGCCACCAATTCGCTCAACCGCTTAGGACTGCCGGTTGCCAAGTGGTCTTACCTACTAGTGCGTATTGTGCTCAAGCGATTGCCGGTGTCTTTGAGGGCACGTTTTGAACAGGGGCACACTAGGGATGAGGCATCTGCTCTCCCTACCTTTGACCAGCTCCTGACGTTCCTGGAGGACGAGTGTCGCATGGGTGACGTCATGGTCGCCGACACGCCGGTGGAAGCATCACGTCCCAGACCCACCAACCAACGGCGCAATGCCCAACCTGCACCAAGAAGAGGTACGGCCGCCCGCTTCGCTGTCGCTCAAGCTGCGCCACCGGACTGCCGGTTTTGCAAGTCGCAGGGACACCAAACGGTGCGGTGCCCAGACTTCGCGGTCCTGCACGTGGCCGCTCGTAGGCGGATTGCCCAGGCCCGCGGCTGGTGTTTCTCTTGCCTAGGGGACCATTACCAGCGCGCCTGCCCCGACACTCACCCGTGTCCTATTTGCGGAGGGCACCATTTGAAAATCCTGTGCGCCAACGCGAATGGCCGTCGCGACCACGCGGGGTCGCCTTCGGGCGGGTATGCCAGTGGACACCGGGACCAGTCCCGCAATTTGGAGTCCGGCTCATCACCCCCACGCCGCGCAGACTGTGCTGCCATCGATCGCCGAGTTGGTTCGGCGCGCAGCCCCACGGGCGGGTATGAAAGCGGGCCCCGGGTTCAATCCCGCACCTTTGTGTCCCGCTCGCCCTCCCCGCTTCCACGTGATCAAGCGAGATCACCTCCGGTAGTGTACCACGATTACCGTGACGCGCGTCCGGTACCACTACCGTCCCCCCCTCTGGCGGAACGTCCCCGTTTGGAGACGCGCAACCCTCGGTACGGACGCTCCAGGCGCTACGAACCGCCGACTATGGCTCGTGGCAGTCGTCACCGAGAGGAGGCCGAGTTTAGGCACTACCCGCATTTTGATTTGCCGTCTCGGGACAACGGCGCTCAGTCGCCGCCACGCCAGCATTAGGATGTTGGCGTCTGCCCCCGCTATGCACCGCCCCCCTTTGAGACCGTCCTCTTGCCCACGGCCCATGTCAGGGTCTGGGGACGGACGGGCGCCTCAGTTGTAGTCCGAGCGATATTGGACACAGGCTCACAGGGGTGCATAGCCTCGTCTTGGTTGGTAGGGCAGACTGGCCAGACTATTGAAAAATATTCAGATGTAATAAGGGGTGTCGGGAACGCCCCCGTGGCCACGGTAGAGGGCCGCGTTTGGTTTGAGTTCTCCCCCTCAAATTCTCCACGTCCGACGTTGGAATCGTCGGCCATTGTGATGGAGAATATCTTAGGCAATCACCCGCAAGTTCGTTTGTCTGCGGATGCGGTAAAATTGACCGCGGATTTGAATTTGGCTGACCCTAAATTTGACCTGCCTGGCACGGTCGATTTGTTGCTTGGTGCCGATGTTTTGGGTAAAATATTACTCGGCAAGGATCGTGTTTTGCAGCCAGGTGGCTTGGTAGCCCTCCGGACCATATTTGGGTTCGCACTGATGGGGCCTGTATTGAGGACTCCCCCCCCTGCCGAACTTGGAACGGCCTTGATGGTGGGGTCCGCCCTTTCTGACGCCGTGCAGAGATTCTGGGAAGTGGAGGAGCCACCACAAGCTCCCCGCTCTGATCCGGAGCATGAAGAGTGTGAGCAGTTCTACAAGACCAACACCAGTTATCTCCGTTCTGGCCGGATCATGACAAGATTGCCATTTCTCGCCGTACGTCCGCCACTTGGCGTCTCGCGGCCTATTGCAGAGAAGCGTTTGTTGGCGATGGAACGCCGTATGAGCAGGGACCCACTACTCAAGGAGAAGTATATTGACTTCATGCGGGAGTATGAGGATTTGGGACACATGTCTGTGTCAAAATTGGATTGGCGTTCGACGGAGCACTTCTTTCTTCCGCATCATGCTGTAATAAAACCATCCAGTGGTAAGTTACGCACAGTATTTGATGGTTCTGCGCAGACTACTTCAGGAGTGTCATTGAACCAGTGTCTGCATCCTGGTCCCAAATTGCTGAAGGACCTTTGTGACGTCATCACGCGGTTTCGACGTCATCAATTTGTTTTTGTGGCTGACATCAAGATGATGTTCAGGCAAACGGTAATTCACCCGGATGATCGCCGATACCAGCTGATATTGTGGCGAGAAAACCAGCAAGATCCCATGCTTGTCTACGAGCTCAACACGAACACATACGGGCTGAGGTCTAGCCCCTTTTTGGCTATACGTTCGCTTTGGGAGCTCGCGGATCGAGAGCGTATGTCGTTTCCTCGCGCAGCCGCCATTTTGAAGGAGGACCTATATGTTGACGATGTGTGCACTGGCGCGGCCACGGAGAGAGAGGCCCTGCTCTTGCGTGACGAGTTGATTGGCATTCTAGCCTCCGCAGGATATGAGTTGCGTAAATGGATCTCCAACTTACCTGCGCTCTTGGAAGGGCTACCGGACGACCACCAGCAGGATCCTCACCTATTTGAGAACCGTGACAACCCTACCATGATGTCAGTGCTTGGAATCCAGTACAGACCAGTCCAGGACATCTTTACATTTAATGTCAATTTGGATTCGCATCACACTTGGACGAAACGACTGGTTCTGTCGACTGTCGCGAGAACCTTTGATCCCAATGGCTGGATATGCCCGGTCATATTCTGGGCCAAATGCTTCCTGCAGAAACTTTGGACTGCAGGTCTTGGATGGGACGAGCCACTTCGCGAAGCTGTTTTGAAGGACTGGCTCCTATTTGCTTCCTCATTGCCTGCCATCAATAGGATATCGTTACCCCGTGCTCTGCTTCCGCCAGGGAAGCACACCGCGTCCCTTCATGGTTTCTCGGACGCTTCGGAACGTGGGTACGCAGCAGCCGTATACTTGCGCACCGTGACCACAGATGGTCAGGTGAAAGTGTTGTTGGTCATGGCGAAGAGCAAGGTCGCGCCTCTTCGAACTGCCTTGACAATCCCTAAGTTAGAGTTGTCAGGGGCGGCCCTTCTTGTTCGCCTTTTGAATCACGTCATGTCCACCTTGTGCACGTCAATTGACGTTTCCACGATATATGCATGGACTGACAGTCAAATTGTGCTATGTTGGCTGAAGACGTCAGTTCACACCTTAGAGGTGTTTGTAGCAAATCGTGTCTCTCAGATACAGAAATCGGAGACCCCGTTGGTTTGGAGGCATGTGCCTGGCGAGGTCAACCCTGCTGATTGTGCGTCACGGGGATGTATGGCCCCCCTTTTAGTTGAGCACTCTCTGTGGTGGGGACCTGAGTGGTTGACCAGATCAGAATCTAATTGGCCGCGAACTCCGGCCTTAGACATTGTCGCACTGCCTGGGTTGCGAACGCTTGCGCTCGAACGGCAGGACCGTCCGTTCGACCCCGATTTCTTACTTAATCGTTACAGTTCATTGGACAAATTGTTGAGTGTCACCGCTTGGATCAAGCGCTTCATGAGAAATTGTAGACATCCACAGAACAAATGTTTGGAGGCCTTCTTATCGCCACAAGAGCTCCAAGATGCTCTTCTTCACTGGGTTCGTTCTGTGCAAGAGGCACATTTTGAAGACGAGATTGACATCTTGAGGAAAGGCAAATCCAAGCTGTCTGGAGCCATTTGTAAGCTGAACCCTTTTTTGGATAGTGAGGGTCTTTTGCGTGTCGGAGGGCGTCTTAGGAACGCAAACCTCCCTTATGGATCTCGTCACCCCCTCTTATTGCCAAAGAGTGGCCACTTGGTGAACATGTTGGTGACTGATCGTCACATCAAGAACTCCCACGCCGGCTGTAATGCCTTATTGGCCATTTTGCAACGGGAATTTTGGATTTTATCGGCCCGTCGGACGATCCGTAGTGTGGTCTTTCGTTGTATGCCTTGCTATAGGCTCAAGGCCCCTACCATGCAGCCTATCATGGGTGACCTACCTTCGGATCGGGTCACTGAGATAAGGCCCTTTGCTGGAGTTGGTACGGACTTTGCAGGCCCTTTTTTTGTTAAAACCTCGACCCTCAGGAACAGTAAAACTGTCAAGGCTTATTTGTGCGTCTTTGTCTGTCTGTCCACCAAGGCGGTACATTTGGAACTCGTCTCAGCCCTCTCGACAGAGGCATTTGTTGCGACGTTAGATAGATTCGTGTCACGACGAGGACTACCGTCCTTGATTCGGTCGGATTGCGGTACCAACTTCAAAGGCACAAACAACTATTTAAAAGCGATGTATGATTTTTTGTCGGCTAACGAGACTGAAATTGCGTCTAGACTAGCTACACGTAGAATAACTTGGAGGTTCAGTCCCGTGTCATGTCCCCACTGGGGAGGAATATTTGAAAGCGTAGTAAAGGTTGCTAAGACACATTTGCGACGGGTAATTGGCGAGTCTGTATTGACCTTTGAAGAGCTCGCAACTGTGTTTTGCAAAATCGAGGCCGTTTTGAATTCACGCCCGTTGTGCCCGATCTCTTCAGATCCTAACGACTTGGAAGCCCTCACGCCGGGCCATTTTTTGATTGGGCAGCCACTGAACGCCCTGCCGGAATATCCCCTTGTTGATGTGAGACCTAATCGTCTCTCGCGGTTTGAATTGGTCCAACAACTCACTCAGAGCTTTTGGAAACGTTGGAATTTAGAATATTTGCACATTCTCCAGCAGCGCGTTAAGTGGACTGACAAGACTGATCCACCTCATGTTGGTGACCTCGTTTTGGTTAAGGACGCTAACTCACCGCCACTGTGTTGGCGCAGGGGGCGCATTCTCAACCTCGTCTTTGGAGCAGATGGAGTGCCCCGTTTTGCTGAGGTCCGGGTGGACGGTTCAATTTTGAAGAGAGCTGTATCAACCTTGTCTCGACTGCCAGTGAATTAGCGGCCAGGTAGTCCTGGCCGAGGCGGGTAGATGTTATGTACCAAACGATTAACTTATCATATTTTGTCTGCGCACGGGCATCTCTAATTATTGATAACGTCACTATCGATGACGTCGAGAACTGACCGGTGCATCTGTCCTCGTGGCTCGTTTCCGCGCGCGCGACACGGTTACCGAGCGCGCGTTGTCAGTCGCAAAACACATCTTGTTTGCAAACTACGTCGCGATTTGATTGAGATTTGAAGCGTTTTTCTTGCAACTGTTTCGCGAGTTTAAAATTGTCATTAGAATTAATTGTTGATAAAACTAATTATCCTTGTTGTGTGAATCGATAATTACAATTGAAACAAAACCTTGAAATGTCACCGCGAAATGTAATGTTCGCCATTTTTGTATGACATAAATGCGTTATAAAAACTAGTGAATTTTGTGTCTCCATACTTAATACTATTTAATGTGAGTTGAACTGTTTGATAACTATAATTGTGATAGTATAATTGCATTAAGACGATTGGTGAAAGTTCACGGCTTAAGTCGCGCCAAATGTGGTCATTTTGAGGACTTAAAGAGTTCGTGTCTGCCTGCATAAAGTTAAGTATAGTTTGATTAGCATTCTGCGTTATTTTGGCCAATTTATCGTAGTTAGTTAATGAAGCTATGGCTAGGGCTTGACACAGTGAAGACATTGTTGAAGAACAAAACAGGGTAAGTTTGTACTATTGTAAATTTGTAACGCTGTGAAACGCAGATTTTAAGTTAGTTCGTCTTGACCTGAAGAATTGTCACGCTTCCACAAAACTAATGAATTATAAATCCCAGGTTGAACGTAACAGACATTAAAGGATTACAGAGTAACTACGTAGATACATTATCATCATCTACGTGTACAGTAAACAAGGCTATCTACCACGTCTCAGTGTAAGCTTACCACGATCAACAACGCTCGTACATCACAAATATGTTAGATAAAAAACGCATAAACTAATACATACAACACATAATAAGTGTTCAAATTGTGTATAAGCCCCTGAAACTAGTGCTTGATTTTTTTAAGGCAATGAAAAAATATGTAAGAAATATTAACAAACAGAGTAAACTAAAAATCGATAGGTTGGTATATCTTATATTAATTCTGAATATCAAAATAATAGTCTAAAGTTTGAAACAATAATTTATTTATAGATAAAGATTATGTTAAGTTTTGTATTATTTACTTTTTATTTTCTTTTAAGATGAACGTAATAATATTATTCTACAGCCTTTTTTCAACTTTGATGGCCAAGCGAATAGATCAAATAGAAAATTTTGAGGAATTATGATTTATTTTCTTCTCAATTTCCGCGGTTAACATTAAAATATTTAGTTTTAGTATCAAATGATTCATAACTTTTAGCTATCGTAGCTATAGCACATAAAGATCAAATCTAACTGTGGTTTTTATATTGAAACAAACAATTAAAATATGTAACAAACAATCAAAATTTGCTCCTTTTATATCTACTTATCTGGACAGATTCTGAAATGAATGAATGAATTTGTTTTTATAATACCTTTGTAACTAAGCTAACAAACATTCTAAATATTTAGTTGATGTTACTTATCGTGCGATAAATTTAATTAAATTTAATCAACGTACGAGTACAACAATATTTTAAATAGTCACAACTCGCGTATGTTTCTGTTTTTATATATCCATCAGTCAGATTTACATAACAAGTCATTAAATAAAAGACTCATTTGTCTATTATTTCCCTTCCCCTACAATTAAGTTAAATTTAAACTCCGCAAATATGTAATGAGAGCAATGAAAATAATGTGGAAGTCTCTGTCCGTGACATATTATAGTGGATTTGTATTTAATGGTGTAATTAGTGAGGACAACAAAGCGTGGCCATGAGGTGCAATAGTGTGTATATTATGTGTTGTAGATGACTCAGACGACCAGAGGCCCACTGTGCGAGCCGAGCGACTTGCATCCGGGCGTCACCATCACCGACATGGATACTGTACATGAAGAAAATGACAACGACAGGTATAATCACATAGCATAGGTACTCTTACATAATATTAACTTTTACGCATTTCGTCAAGTTTATTTCTGCGATCAGTTATGACATTAAAAAGGACACCTTACAACTTGATAATAATGGCTTAAAAGTTTCCAAACCGTCGGGATTTAAATAAACTTAAAATTAACTTGATAGAATCCGTAAAAAGTAGATCTTTATTCGTATGAAAATAGGATCCGTGACGTAATCGGTGGTTACGTTCTGTTCATAAAATCGCGGTTTAGATTGCCACTCTGAACAAATATTTGTGTGACGACTAATTGATTACTGTTTTTTATAATATTTGTACTATTTTTGAGTAATATAAGTATTATATATTCGTCGGTTCGTTAAACAACGTCGATAACAAGTTAAAGCACTGTGTCATCTTGTCTAACTTTAGGCTGGATGACATGTGAATTATTCAACAATAATATAATATACTACTATATTTTACAAGCTCTGGCCACAATATAGAAACTACTCTGTCACAAAAATAACGGTATTATAATCAAAATATAAAAAAAAAACTTCAGTTCCCTGAACAAACTTTGGTCTTGTCTTTTTCGTATGAAAAGTGACCTTTCCAAAAATAAAGATTTAAGAAAATTCTTTAAAATATTAATAGAAACAGCTAGTTTTTTCGTGTTGCTTTTATTTTTAAACAATACTTTAATCCTATCTTGGTTCTTTGAAACTATATTAGACTGATAACGTAGTGAAAAATACGGTTAATATAAGATTGATAAATAAAAACAAGATCAAAGAGATTAACGCAAAAGGAAAGGGGCATTGCGTAGTTCTATTCAGTACTAAATTCAAAGTGATGTTTATAAATAACAAAATGGCGATTTTGTTTCTCTTTTCAATTGTTAGCCTTATATTTTTTTTTCTTTATATTTTTGGTGATACAAATGCTTTATGTGACCTTGGTGATACAAATGCTTTATGACGTATTTGGCTGGATCTCTTAGAGTACCCACAGACTACAGACATAAAATCGGCCGATAGTTTAGTCGAGTTGGCCTGTTTGTGCGCACACTGTGCCAACAAAACAGTTGGGTTGGTCGCGAGTGCGCAGACTAGCCAACAAATAGTTTGGCCAATTGATTAAATTTACTAGAGTTGGTGAAGAGATCGGTCGCGTAAAATGTTGCCCAAAAATATTATTATTGCTTTATACTTGATACAAAGGAGAAAAAGAATAAAGAAGAGAAAGCGAGAGTATTGGGTACATCCCATTTACAGTAACAGATTATTGCAAGGGAAGTTTTACACAATTCATTCTAAACTACTAGACTTCCCGGAAAAAATTTTCTCCTTTTATCGAATGAGCATTACTAGTTTCAATGAACTTGTTAAATTAATTGGACCTTCAATATCAAAGCAAGATACACATTTAAGACTTGCTATACCTGCAGAGGAGAGATTGAGCGTTACAATACGGTAAGTAAAACCATTTATTGCTTTTAAGTAATTAACTTTAATTATGTGTAACTAAAATCATAATTATTTAAGCATTAGAAGACATAATTTATAAATCGAACATTTGCGAATCATCTGAAAAATTTGAAATATAAGATTGCGCTGTCTCATTTGAATTACATGGCGATTGAACGTACTGAATGGGAGATGGTGTCGAACTGGCTGCGTAGGTTTGCAATGGCTGCGGTCGTTGATATACAGGAAAAGAGGATAAGTTGTAGTTACTGGATGATTCAGAAGTAGCCTGACGCCTGGCTTGTCTTATCTGTTTAAAAATATTAAGGATAGCAATCTTAGCATCAAGTTTTTCTTCTGGGTTTAAATTCTTAAAATCAGGGTACAAGAGATAAAACAAAACTCTTATCTTCATCTATAGTGTCTTCCTTATTTAGTGCTCCTATTAGCGCTTTATCTAAATCTGTTTGAGCCGGTGCTGTGTTAGTTTTGTTATTTCGTTTAGTAAAAGCTGTAGAAGTGGATGGAATAGGTTGGGCAACATCTTCATCCTCTTCATGAATACCCTCCGGTTCTGGGCAACCTTCCGATGTTCCCTTTTCCATGCATGGAAGTAAAAATAGTAACTGCTGAAAGTAGACATATTTACGCCTCTTAGTTGCAGCTTGCCCTGATTTAGTGTTTTTTTGTGCGTTCAATTCCCGACGAAAGCAAGTACGTAAATTTGCCCATTTTTTTTGTACTTCGTGACCTGAAAAAAATAAACTTTATTTATATCTTACAGATATCTAGCTACTGGAGCTAGCTTCAACGCGTTGTCTTTTGATTATCTAATGGGTGCATCTACAATACGAGATATTATTAAAATTACATGTGAGCAAATATGGAACATACTCCAACCTTTGTATATGGCAAACAAACAAGAAGATGACTGGATTAAAATTGCTGACGAATTCAACAGTCGCACAAATTTTCCAAACATTATTGGAGCGATTGATGGGAAGCATATACGCATGATACAGCCAGAACATTCTGGATCGTCATATTTTAACTATAAAAAGTTCTTTTCTTGCGTTTTAATGGCATGGACGAATGCAGATTACAAATTTGTATACATTGATGTTGGTTCGTATATGGAACATCAAGTGATTCAGAAATATTTAAAAATTCCGAAATGGGTAGACGGCTATCAGAGAATCTGCTCAATATTCCAACTGGAAGGCATTTACCCAACGACGAAAACGGAAACATTATGCCATTCTCTGTCGTAGGCGATGAAGGATTTGGGCTTGGTAATCAAATATTACGACCATATGCAAAAAGAAATTTAAATTACACCAAGCGAATTTTCAACTATAGACATACTAGAGCTCGACGCATGGTTGAATGTACTTTTGGCATTCTCGCTAACAAGTGGCGTATTTTCCACCGTCCCATTGATGTGAATATAAATTTTTGTATTCGAATTGTCAAAGCTTGCTGTGTCCTTCATAATTATGTACGAATCAAAGATGGTGTAAAATTTACAGATACTCTCTACAGTTGTCCCATGAATAACGTAACAATAAATGAAAACAACCGAGGAAGAAATAACATGGATAATGTGCGGCAGTATATGTCATCATATTTTATTTCTCCAGCGGGCGCAATTTCCTGTCAATATAATAAAGTGATTTAAAAAATGTAGTTATTACAATAAAAATGATCGATGTTTACCTTGTTTTGTTTTATCCTCGGCACTAAGCTCATTCCAGTTAGGAACAACTGCTTCACATACTTCCTCCCATAGTTTTTTCTTTTTATTGACATCAGAGTACTCTTTTAAGTTTTTTTTATAGAGTGCAGGCCTTTTCTCAATTTCTTGAATCAAATTTTCTACATACGTTTCAATAAGCAGAGACGAGGCGGAATCCATCATGAACGTAAAATACAGCAGACGACCATCCCCGCGTCCGACGCGGAGTGAACTGAAGCCATCGGCCGAGTCGGCCGATGAAACAAACGCCAAGTGTGCGGGCGGCGCTTGAGCGCCATACTGATCAAGCGGTCGGCCGATAGTTCGCCGATGAATCAGTTTGAAGGCAATCGTGAAGCCCATCAAACTTTTTTATCGGCCGATACTGAATGACTATAATGTGCGTATCTGCATACATCTTCATACTGATTAAGAAGCCGACCAAACTATCGGCCGATAGAAAGTTTGTAGTTTGCGGGCACCCTTAGTTGAGCAAAATATTGTAAAGGTGTGTCCAAACATTGAGCGGCAAGAGCGCGGCAGCAACACGCGGCGTTGCAGGACACATTTCTGCCGCGCTGTAGTTAGGACAAAGCTGACTAAGACTAATTTTATATAAATGAGTTATTGGTTTATATTACTAATAAAATATCGATAATAGACGAGAAAACCCTTGTCCGAATATGTATAACGTCTTTTTCAAGCGAAGAAATCAAAAATGCAAAAACATTGCTTTTCGAATGTATTTAGCACTGACAAAGTCAGAACAAATCGAAGAAACAAAGGAAAAGAAGAACGCGAATTATACTACGGCCGTTCAGAGAATGCGTTCCTGACACGTCGCGATTGACGACGTAACTTTGTAATGGCGTTGCAGTTACGATAAAAATATTTTTGCTGGTTGTTTACCGTTTTAACAATTGATGAGCATTAAAACAACATTATTATATCAATAATCAATGAATGTTATAATTTTGTGCCAAACTGAGTGTCAAATAACTTGGTAAACAATATTTTCCTAATTCTATACTGCGCTATTACAAGGTTATGTCAGCGCTTTATATTTGTAGTGCTGTGCTAGCAATAACAGGCAATAATAGTATAGTAATCTGTTCTATACGTTTGTTTTTCTTTTTAAGAATTATAAATAATGGACTATAAGATAACTTTTATTAAATATAAAAATAAAACTACGACCAAACCGAACGCGCGAAAGAAAATAGCATTTTTATATTTAGGTTGAAAATGGTAACCCCAAATGGCGTTATGGGCCGCCATTTTGTGACGCTAAAACAGTCGTCTATTGTCGTTTCGTGCGCATAGACCACTTTCTTCAAGTGTTTTCGATCTGTTTTTATTTGATTACCCGGCTTTCGTTTAATGGACTGTTTCTGCTTTTCAAACTGACATCGGCGCTAAATCGGAATTTTACTTCCGATTGTGTTTTGTATTGCGTTCTTTTTACTTTTGGTGCATAATAATGCCTAAACGTGGACAAACATTGAAAAGTGGAGCCCGTGAGTTAATCATCAAGCTGCAAGATTACTTTGAGCGGGAGCGGCAAAATGGCGGACCCCTGGTACCTGTCGAACAAGTACAAGAACGCGTCTCTCAGGCGCTTGGGGTTAGCAAACGAACGATAACAAATATTAATAAAGAAAAGTTCGGCTCTACTGGCACGGAAGATAATATTTTACGTACTCCGAAGAAGAAACGTAGAACTAAACCCGTGACAGATATTGACACCTTTGACGCCGATGCAATCAGAAATCATATAATATATATGGTTACTATTTCAGAAATGAATATCTCAACAGGAAGAAGCTTTTGGCATCGTTAAGAGAAGCTGGACTGTTTACCGGGGGTAAAACTGCTTTAACCAAAATCTTAAAAGATATTGGTTTTTCGTATAAAAAAACAGACAAAAGAAAAATTTTATTAGAACGATACGACATAATTTTAAAACGGATATGTTTTTTGAGAGAAGCAAAAAAAATTGATAACTGGGATAATGTCCTGTTCATTGACGAGACATGGCTAAACGCCAATCACACGGTTTCCCGTTCTTGGACGGATGATACACAAGCGTCGACGTCGAAAGTACCAATGGGTAAGGGGGCCCGTCTGATAATATGCCACGCAGGTTCTGCAAAATACGGCTTTGTGGAGAACGTATTTCAATCAAAATCCACAAATGACTACCACGAGGAAATGAATGCCACTACATTTAAAGAGTGGTTCCAGAACGTGCTTTTGCCCAGCCTACCAGAGCCTTCTGTAATATTCATGGATAATGCCTCCTATCACTCGGTTCAAATACAGAAACCACCTACCCAAGCTAATAAAAAAGAAGAAATGGTGGCTTGGTTACAAGCAAAAGGCATTGACGCAAATATGCAGATGCTAAAAGCAGAGCTAATTAAATTAGTTAAAGAAAATAAAGCGGCAAATGTGCGATACAAAATCGATGAACAGGCTCTGGAGTAAGGTCATCGCGTTCTAAGAATTCCACCGTATCATTGCCAATATAACGCGATTGAGCTAATCTGGGCTCAAATAAAAGGTTATGCCGCCCACCACAATACTTCCCCGCCATTCAGCACGAAAAAGATGATGACCCTATTAAAAGAAGCCTGCGGGGAAGTCACAAGAGATGACTGGGCAAAGGTTGTTGAGAAGACTAAAAATCTGATTGTGGAACATTTTGACCGAGATATCAGGATTGATTCTGTTATTGATAATAATATAATTATACATGTAGGTGAAGATGATGATGAAGACACCACCTCCTCCTCATTTTGGAGGAACGGTAACGAACTCAGTGTTATGTTGTGCCCATCACTAGTCGTGACTAACTGATAGGTGTCAGGAACGCATTCTCTGAACGGCCGTAGTATAGGTGATATCATAAACCTTTTGAAGTCCTCTAAAGTTCTGAACCAGAGGATATACCAGTTTTTGTGGCCCGTGAACTAGAGAAACTACCACCAATACTTTATGATCATCTCGACTGTACTAAATTATTGAAAGAGAGACTAAAGTTGCAGAATGAGGTCAACGTAGTAAAATCCAACTATGTTACACATGAACAGCTAAGTGAGTTCCGAAATGAATTACTACAAAGTAAAAACAATCAGTTGACATCTCAAAATGATTCCACACAAAATGTAAACTATAAACGCAGAGCAGAGCAGAGCAACTGTATGACTGTGAGTCCATAGATTCTAGCCATATAGTACATAACTCTACTTTTTATGAGTCACTGGATATTGAGCCAAATATATTTATGAACATTTCACACAACGTCCTCTGGTCCCAAGCTAAGCTTATTATGCTTGTGTTATGGGTACCAGAATACGGATATAATACATAAACTATTTTTTTTTTGTAAATACATACTTATTATACATAGTAAACACCCAGACGCAGAACAAACATTTGTATGACATTTATAAACATCACACAAATGAATGTCCGAGGCGGGAATCGAACCCGCAACATCGTGATCGGCAGTCCACCATATGAACCACTAGACCACGAAGCCCGTCAAATAAATACCACCGTACCAAATAAAACCGTCGAAATAAATCAAGTAGTCAGGATGATAAGCAAGAAGACAGTCCTATATTGCTCAATACACAAAATCTAGGTACGCAAAAACTGATTGTGCCGAAACAAGTGAAACGTACTGGACTTGATACAATAGTTAGTAAGGATTATACAGCAGAGATTACGTCACCGCCACCACCCGCCACTGTAGCCACTGACCTGGCAGATATTAACTTGATAACACAGCAAAAGTTAAACAGTACACGTCACATCGGACGGAAATACGAAACAGATGTGCATGATAATTATGACGAAGGTTGGAAAATAGTATCTAGACGGAAAAAAACTTTTCGTCGTTATCATGGAAAATCTGGAGTTGCTAAAGATATAGAAGGAAACTTTAAGGCTGCTGGGAAGAAAATTCCAATTTTTATTACAAAAATACATTTGAACATTACAGACAAAAATATAACTGATTACATATATACGAAAACTAAGGAAAGAATAAATTTAGAAGAAGTGTTAGTAAGTCGAGAAAAAGGTTACAAAGCCTTCAAATTTCTTGTCCCAGAACAGAAGTTGTCCACATTCCTTGATGAGAAACTTTGGCCAGAGGGAATACTTTTTAGGAGATTTGTGAATTTTAAATTCTGATGTGGCACAATTAGAAATTTTTCCAGTAACAATGGAATGGTAGTTAACGATTTGTAAAATTTTGTTTGTTTTTAATGGTTCAGTTGTGAAGCGTTCTGTTGATGATATACATCAGTTAAAATAATTACCAATAATTGTTTTTGTTGCCTATGGATATATATATCCGAAATAAATGATTTATTATTATTATTAATATCATAATGGTGCCAATTCTACGTGAACAACTAAACATAACTTAAAAATGAAAACAACTGTTGCTGTATTTTGATTATTTGGCTATTTTGTTGTGCATATTTATATTAATTAAAATGTTTAGTCTTTAATAAATAGTTTTTATAATAAGAAAGTTCCGATAACATTGCCGTATTATGTTATCGACACTATTAAAATTTATTACATTTTTAACAACTGCTTGAGTGAGAGTAAACGTAAGAGTAAACAAGAGTAAACGTAAGAGTAAACAAATATAATCAGAATGAACGAACTGCTAAGCTATCAGGAGTTACACGTGTTATTGTGAGTCAACCATAAAATATAGATATGTGCTGTTTCGGGATATTTTTTAGACAATTTTATGTAGAATATTTCCGTCATACATGATTTCTATGTAACTTTAACCATTAAGGCTGCACACGCGACGGAAGCTTAAAAAATGGAGCACCTTTTCCCGTTTTCCTAACATTTCCCTTCACTACTCTGCTCCTATTGATTGTAGCGTGATGAAAAGTATATATAACCTGCCCAGGAGTATGAAGAACAATTGTACCAAGTTTCGTTAAAATCCGTCGAGTAGTTTTTGTTTCTATAAGGAACATACAGACGGACAGACAGACAAAAATTTTACTGATTGCATTTTTGGCATCAGTATCGATCACTAATCACCCCCTGATAGTTATTTTGAAAATATATTTCATGTACAGAATTGACCTCTCTACAGATTTATTATAAGTATAGATATCTACACATATTTTAAGTATACTAAAATTAAGTTTAAATACATGCCGGCATAATTTGTACTTAGCATATGTTAATTTAATGTATTTAGGCCATAATGTATTCATCATAGCGATCTATACAGTCATGGTACTAAATAATAGAGACACTATTATATTGCGATAAAATTTAAGATAGAATATAATAATAATTTTTAGGTAAATAATGTTGCAGCATCTTCGATAAGTCATATCTAAAGCTCCCAGCGATATAATCATATAATTTATATTTTCCTAGGTGCAGTGTCTAGATAATAGATAAAACAGAGTCACGGGACTAAGAAAACATAGTTTATAACAAACTTTAATTAATACTAGCCTCTCTTTGTGGGTATGACGGTATGCCTTGCAAAATGAAGTCTTCAAGCAATGCTTTGCAGCGTATAGAAAAGAGAACTAGATATTTAATTGTTATCACTTAAAAACGTATAGGTACAGACAGTCTGTAATAGGTGTTGTAAAATTTATTGACAGACCTATGGCATATTAGAAGTAAGTATTTAGGAAAAAGATGACGTAAGGCAAATTACCGTAAATATTTAATTTTAAAATGCGACAATTCAATTTCTGTATTTTAACCGGTATGTAGGTTTATGCAGCAAGTATGCTACATGATCTTAAGGGCACAGATCTACGATTTAGTGGGTTCAATCTCGAAGAGATAAATATAGTTTGACTAAATCGTATTTCATAAATTAATAAGATTTCCAATGACGTATAGTCTGTATCAGAGACACACATTTGTATCTATTATTATTTTACGCAAACATTATAATATACTGTATATTAGCTGTCATAGTTTTTTTTTATGGAAGTGTCTATTAATACGATTATCGTATAATTAATTATTTTTTATTAATCCGACAATCGTGGATGTGACTATTTGTACGGCTTTTTTTTTTTGAATGAGTATATTCATACGGATATTATTATTTTTATATTATTAAATTTATTACTAAGAATTTTTTTCGTGAAAAAAGTGAAAATCTTTTTCGACACTGTCCACGGAGCAGAAGATTAACTAAGGAGCAAAAGGAAAAAATTGCGGAGTTATTAGATCTCGAAGCTAACCGAGTGAAGGTTAGGTTAGGGTTTTTTTTTTCGAAAACCTTATTTTATTTCATTTCTAAAGTTATATGAAACGTAATTAGTACAAATAATAAAGTAGTCGTCATAATTATTTTTTATTCATACGATTGTCGTGCGATTATCAACAGTCTTTTTTTATATAATAACGCACGATGTTAACACTTCAAAACGCACTCAGTTATTTTAATAATATTTATGTAGCTTCGAGTCGGGTGAGTTATGTAGCCATGTAGCCAGGAAATCTGTGTTTAAGGAATAGTTTATATTTTCTTTTCAAAAGTAGATATAAATATTTTGAACATACTGAAGATATTCAAAGTAGGTTCAGTAAGGATACAACGAAGCTTAGGTAGACATTTCCGGCAAACGGATGCACATTTTGGAGATTTTGTGCTCAAACCTCTCAGTCCAAATAGTTATATACCAGACTAGTTTGGATGTTTCTTTAGATTTTTACAGTATACAGTATGTTCACGCTATTTACAACTGTTACGAAATTAAAGTCCCTTACGCTATTGGAAAAAACGTCACGGCAGCTCTATATGTAAGTAAAGTACCTCTGGTAAACATAGATAATTAAACTGCATTTGGGTGTAGTTTATGTATTTACATTATTACAAAAATAAAGGTGCACCATAACACAAATATAGCTTGTAGCTTGTAATTACTGTTATTGTACTCTGACAAATTATAAAAAGAAATTGAGCTATATTGATATCCACTTTGTTTCCTTTTACAAAAAAGAAAAATGCGAAATATTTACTAAGTCACTTTTTCAGAAAAAGTATAAATATTAATGAAGTTAAATTAATGTGTAAGATCAAATTGAACAATCTGGTCCTTTAAATCTTTTTTTAAAAACATAATATGTACAAGTTTTAAAAAATTGAAATAGGCAAATAGTTATAGTACTTAAGTTTGTCAAAAGCAAAATTGCAAGGAGTACCTAAGTCTATCAAGCGTTGATAAAGGAAAACTTAAAAAAAACAAAGCTGCAGATCCATAATTATTAAAGTTTTAAATTATTTAAATGCTATTTAGAAAATAATGATATAAAATAATTTATAAAATAATTTAAAAGACATAAAATAATAATATAAAATAATGAATGTTAATTTAAACAGTTAATTATAGTAAAGTCTCTGAAATATTAAGGAAAATAAGTCGAAACAACTGTAATGGAATTTGTCAAATAAAATTGATTATGTTTAACAAGACAAAGAAGTTTAATAAACTTTTTCACGACTTTAAACAGCCTATATACTTAATATAACAAGAAAATATGAAATGCATACACAAAGAGAGATTTTGGTGCAGTCGCAAAGAGCTTTGAAAATATTTATGACGTATGACAGACCGCGTTGTGTCGCCAAAACATAACATGTTTGCTTCAGTGTGAATTCAATAGAAAATATGTGACAAATATTGTAATTACTGTATCTTACGTCATAGTTTTTTACTCTAATAACGCACGATGTTGACAATTCAAAATGCACTCAGTCATTTCAAATGCAGTTTTTTTTATGTGCGTATAGCGTATATCTGTACATGAAATATTAAAGTATTGTTAGTAAGTCAGATAATAGAACAAGTTATATCAATACATAATATATTATATGTATGTACGTAATATTAATGTTACATGTGATATGTAGCGTTCATAGCGTTAGATAATCCGAATGACTTGGTTAAAATATCAGTTAATTCAATTTCGAGAGCGTTTAGATTATTAGAATTATTATTTCGTGATTCATTGCAAGCCACTTTTCACAGAAATTATAATTGTTTACTTTTTGTGATGCCACAGTTTGGCACTAAAAAATATTAAAAACTACTATACTATAGGTACATTGTGGCTATTATTGCCTACAACTGTTTTATAAAATAATAATATTCCTTTTAATGACAGTGATGACTCTACATACTCCGACCTTGGCCGGCTGCGGGAGAGGACACACGCAATGTTGGGCACACAAGCAGACCCGTTGATTCAACATGCCCATTCTCAGCCAAATAGCCGTAGAATGTCCTCTGACGTAGAGGCAAAACTCGCAGCAAACTTGAACACAAGGTACCTATGTGATTACGCTATTAACATTTGTAATAGTTTTGTCTACAGTTATACTTAACATCTCTACTGAACTTTCACGCTATATCTGTCCAGAATATGCACCAGATATCTATACTAATATTATAAAGACGAAGAGTTTGTTTGTTTGAACGCGCTAATCTCAGGAACCACTGGCACAAAAATTCTTTCAGTGTTGGATAGTGCATTTATCGAGGCAAGCATAGACTATATATTATATCATTACGATGCGATTAATAGCCGCAATGCATCAGTGAAAAATGTTGCAAAAATTAGGAAATTTTTCTAAATTCCACGCGTACGAAGTCGCGGGCAAAAGCAAGTCTTTAATAATATAAGAAAGTTGTATATCATTCAAGACGTGATTGCAAGGTGAAAAATTGTTAAATTTGAATACGACGACAATAAAACAACGTTGATACTTATGAAATCCGAACAAGTTGAGATAATGAACTTCTAACTTTATTTGAAAGACAAATAAACATCAAAGTAAAAATTAAAAAAATCCTTTTCACCTCGTTGTCATTAAGAGTTACAAATAAATTAAATTAATATTTATGAATTAAATTAGTATTCACGAAAATGTACCTTCTCACTCTTTTTTGTAGGTTTTATGTTGTAGTAGCAATTTACATAATATCACGTCTTACAATTGCCATTACCCACATCGAATATTACGAGTCAATATCTCAATGAATATCAAGTCAATAATATTTACATAGTGTCATTTAGCTACTTACGTCTTAGTGAATAACCACCCTTCACAAAGATTTGCCTTAAAAATGGAGTTAGAATTGCTACTTTCCTTAGCAGTTAAGCTAGTATACTATATATACTATATAGTAGTATATACTATATAGTAGTATATACTATATAGTAGTATATACTATATAGTAGTATATACTATATATATATATAGTAGTATATACGTAGGCCGTGTATACTGACTTGCTTTTTATCTATTTTTATATTTTTCGCAGACGCCCATCAGCCATCATTGCGGCGTTTCGTCGTCCATCACAAGCTCTAGCATTATGCGCTGCAACCCAAAGAAGATTCCTCTCAGAGCTAACCCCACATTCAAGAACTTCTGTGGCATCGACTTCTCACGAGACTCCACCATCAGCTGCTGAAATATTAGGGCAGTGAGTACTTCTGAATATAATTCAAACTTAAGATTTAACTAGTATTTGAACTGATATTTGCCTATGATGTTGCCTATAAAATTCAAATACGTTCAGTATATACAAATACAATCTATATTAAAGATAAATCACATTCTCATCTGTAAACCGAAAGTTTACCTTCCATATATTGTAAGCCATCACAAGTATAAATCAAAACGCATGTAAATCCCTGAGCAAATATTCGTAGACACTTTTCCTTCGTAGCTCTTGGTAACGGTGTAGGTTGCAACTGAGAGAACAGAAGTGCTTAAAAATTCGTGTTTAATAGTATCGACGAATTTTGTCTGAAAGTAATTCTTAAGAAGAGCATTCTAAGAGTATTTTTTTAGGAATTACATTCCATGTGTTATATTTTTTTATCTGTACTTTTGGAACTGGTGCATGGCGTAAAGTATCTACAACCTTGTTCATCTTTTGTTGAGCAAGATTATAGTTGATTTAAAATATGTTCAACACGATAAATAAATTGTTAGTGATATTCCGTTATTAATGAGCACAAACTGTAGACCTATTTAGAGGTAAATAATATTCAGACGGATAACGTCATGTCGCGAGCAGACAATACGCAGCCTACCTCGCGTCAAGACCATTCAGATGCACACCCTTTATTTGTTAATAGATAGACACGGTGACAATAGCACAGGGAACATTTAGAGCAAACATCGCTTCATTTTGATTACATTGTGTGAGAACGTTTTTAGACAAGGTTATCTTTGTTTGTCATATGTAAGTAAACATAGGTTCGCTTAAGAGTAACGTTTATCAAACACACCAATGTAAAATCTGTTATCAGATGTACAAATTTCTCATTTTGGCAACGCGGAAGAGTGCCTTAACTCGTCGGTCAATATTCCTGTTTTCGACAAAGAGTGTTTCAATGTTAAATGCCTTACCTTTTACTGAGATAAACAAGCAAAAACGGTATCACTCAACGTATTCATCTTAAAAAAAATATTACTAGATTTCATATTTAGTACAGTAAAAGGACTTTTTTTTAAATAGATTGTTAATATGTTAGAAAGGTTTCTAGCCGCAGAAGGGTAAGTATTGAAATAAAATATCTAATAGTATCACAGACGAAATTAGTTGCTGCTTTGGATGTTTACCCGGACGCGCTTTACTTTTATATCTGTGTGCAGTATAGCAGAGATTAAATATGCTTACTTTTAACGATATTTATACAATTTTCAAATACACTTACATTTTAAGTTATCGTGTTTAAAGTTTCCGTTGCATAGATTAATACATTCATAGATACGAGTATTGAGCTAATAAAAGCGAACTGTCACTAGACTGTGTCTGCATTTTATTTTAGGAAACTAAAGGATTACGGAAGTTATATTGATAATTTTTTTATTCTCAAAATACTTAAGATACTTTATTTTTACAGTGAGGCACTGAGCAAAGCGTTATCAGCTTTATATTGTAAGCTATTAGTAGTACTGGGCATCGCATTCCCTGTCACCGAAGTTATTGCTGGTGGAGTACCAGATGGATATTATCAGGTATAATAAATAAAATATCTCGTTAACATAATGTTACAAAGTAAGATTGTGTTGATCAAAATTCACGCATTAATATGAAGTAAAAGTAACTCTATATTTAAATATGAAATATATATAACTGACAGTGGCGGATTTACCAGCAGGCTGAGTAGGCTGGAGCCTAGGGCGGCAAATTTTAAGGGGCGGCAAATTTTGTTCATCAATTTTTTATTTCGGTTTACAAATTTAAAAAAAATTATTATACACAGTACACACACATATACCAATTTCGAAAATTGGAGAGAAATTAAAATATTTAACAATAATCGAAATATTCTCATAAACAGTGCTAATTAATAAATATTTCAACATCTCTGCATTAACAATTCCGAAACGCGTTACTAATTATACATTGATGATTATGAACTTTTAGAATATAGCAATAGCGATTCGATATTATTATCGAAATTTAGTAATTTTTACATAAGTATATTCTTCACTGATAACTGCTATAAATTTTCTCCGTGTACCTAATAATTATGAAATCTGCTTACCCGATTCAATCTTGATATAATATCGATGGTCTAATCATGATTCCTGCATCAAGTTTGCAACTTGTCAAATTCAATTTCAGAAAGTAATTTCTTTATGCGTAGAAAATACTGACCGAAATTGAATAATTTTTATTAAATAAAAAACTAGTTCAATATTTTATAGAGATCATATTAATTGAATAACTGATAGTTGAACGACTGTGACTTGACAATAAAAAAATTCCCTCCACAAAATATGAAGTGAGATAATTTGCTTGTAATTGTGTGATATATTTTATTTGTAGTAAGAAAAAGTTTGGAAAATCCAAATGAGCAGGCCTTAAGCGCGGTTCCCTAATGATTGACAAAAAAATTTTTGACAAATGATCATTTGACAAACAACGTTTCACCAAATGATCATTTGGCAAACAATACACTTGACAAAAGTATCATTTTACAAAAACTTACTTAGCAAATGATCTATTAGCAGACACTACACTAGACAAATGAGTTTAGTATTCAAATATCAATTGACCTTTTTGTCATTTCACCAAATAATATGTTTCGTAAATTGAGTTATTTTAAATGTATCATTATCATCAAGAATCATTATTAAAGGCTGAAATGCCCTAAATTCACTTCTTTAAAGTTCTAAGCTGACCTAACTCAATCTAATAAAAGAGATATAGATTTTGCAAATAATGTAAAATATCATTTTTTTTCATTCTATCTATCTATATTTAATAAAATATATCAATTAATACTTATAGTATTTTCTTTTAGGAAAATCCGGAGCAGTAGCTTTGCATAAAAATGTGCAAAATGTGGTCGTTTTAACAAGAATACCAAATTTTTAGACCAATAGTAGATTTATCTGATAGCTCATTTGCCAAATGTTAGTTTTGTAAAGTAATCATTTATAAAATGTCAATTTAAGTGTTGATCATTTGGCAAAACGAAGCATTTGTAAAATGATCAGTAGTAAAATGATCAATAGGCGAATTCACTGTTTTGCCAAACATTTTTTGTCAAGTGTAGTTTTGCCAAATAATTATTGGTCAAACAATCGGCCACCCTTAAGCGCTCATGTCGTACACGAATTATTTAAATTAAATATTTACATCAGTAGATTTGATAACTTTTTCAGAAAATGCCAATCGGAATGAATTAATTATAAAAGTGGTATATGATTGAGATATTTTTTTCTTAAAATTATGTTTTTTGGTTTTTTGATAATTCTTTGCTGTAAAAATAATCAAGGATCGAGCACGGTTGCATAGTTCTCAATAATAATAACTATATAGGAAAAGTTGATGTAACGAGGATGATGGAGCACAAATTATAAAGTTGGAATTTTATTGATAGAAAATTGATATGATTGTGGACTAAGATATCAAAATTTAGAGGCGGCAAAAATTGAACGCCTACGGGCGGCGAATCTATAAATCTGCCACTGATAACTGACCTCATACAGATTTAATAAATAAACGTGTAATAATAACGTTAATAAAATAAATATTATGTTATAAATAATGATATACATAATGTTATATATAATGAATAACGATAAACACTTAAAGTATTTTATATATTTTTTTTAATTTTTGTAACACATTGTGCTTATGTTGTTGTTTGTTGAAAATATCCCTACATGTTGCCGATGTAATTCCTAAAACAAATTAAATTACAATTATAAATGATATTGAGAATAAAATTAATGTAAAAATCATTATATTTCAGGGATTTTATCTGTATCTATATTTAGTGTCATTATTATTCGTTGTGTTTCAATACGTAAACATAATGCGTCAGAAAGCAGTGAATCTAATTATCCACGATTACGGTAAGCTTTCAGTTCCTATCAGAATAACACAGTAACATCACTAACAATAACTACAAGCAATATGCTTTGGTCATTAACCACATTTGCTTAACAAAATGAGACATTAAAATCCCATTTATTTACATAATTACGTGGGCAAAGAATAATACTTTGCATTCAGCATAACATCTTCAAACATTGTATAAATATAAATGTAGCGGAAAGATTTTTCAGGAGCGACATGTGTTTTCTAATCGCCACAATTAATTTTACAGAAGGCACTCTCAAAGAGGATAAAAATGGAAAAATAACACCAGCAGACAAAAGAACAAAAGAGAGTATTTCCCGCTATGGCAGTTTTTATTTAAGATTGGGTGGAATAGGTAAATTATTTAATTAACACAATTATCCAACTCTCTTTGTTTCATTTTGAGATTTGTGTGTAATAATTCTTTGTTTATTTTCAGCTTTTGGAATCGGTTCTATGGTATATAGTGGTTTAGAATTAGGTGAATATTTTGAAATGACAGACAAATGTCGAAACGTTCTTTCAGTTATCACTCCAGCATTACGGATGGCTCTCACGCTAGCACAGATGCAGTTTATGTTCCTCACTAACAAAGACATAGAATCTGGTTCCTTCAAGCTTGTACAAAGATTCGGTTTTATGCATATGCTGGCCACAAACTTATGTGAATGGTTATATGTTTTGGTAGAAGAAACAAAACATGAAATACATCATCTAGAACATACAGTGTTAGCAAAAGAAAACCATACGTTCAATGCAACAACAACTTTCCCATGTAGACGAGCCAATATTATGGGAGCACTGTTGCAAAATGCTGCTCCATTTTTGTTTCCATGTACGATTGAATACTCTCTAATCTGTGCTGTTATATTTTATGAAATGTGGAAAGAGGTGAGTGGTATGAAAATAAATTATTCATTATTAATTGTAAGCACAGATATAAGTATATAACCAAATGTTCTGACATTTGGTAACTTTTAGCTGTGCTTATAGGAATATGGATATATGAACGGAAAAATCTATTTATTCGAATAAAGAGTAATGGTCTTATTCCTAATGACTTATCGGAGGTTTAAAAGTTCGCTAAAATAGGTTCGCGAAAATTGTCACAAATTGTTATTCATAGTAGTCTTTTTACGCTAAAACGTTTATTATCTCTCCGATAAAATCTCCGTTAAAACCTCCGATAAATCATTAGGAATAAAACCGTAAATAGCTATCATAATTTCAATGTTGATAATTTTAATTGGTTTTCATTCAATTCCAATTATAAGATCAAATTAGCAAAGTTTTAAACTTTTTAAATTGGAATTCTCTGTCTCTCTCACAATCTCTCTTTTACTATACTGTACTTTCAATCTTTTACAGGTGAAATGCACTCCTGAAGATTTCGAGAAGAAATTTAATATGAAGAATAAATCACGTAATAACTCAGTTACACCAGAAAAAATTCTGCAGCAGTTTGGTAATTACGAGTATATCTTTATTTTTTTTACATGCTTCTAGCCCTCAACTTAGGGTTAATTTAATTTTAATCGCTACTTCCTCGGTGTAAAACTTGAAAAGAAATTATTGAAAAGAATTAATAATTTAAAAAATTTAAATACTTTAAAGTTCTCGGTTCCATTATTTATCATTATTTTGCTACTTATTTTTCAGCTGGTATGCTTGGAGTCAGTTCTCCACACGGTAGCAGGACAGCGCTGCACCACTTTTCAGTAGACTGCTCACACGCTCACAGAGGTCTATTCGCTGGCATATTGGTTATAGTCTTCACCATTATATCACTTATTATGTTCTTCGTTCTAGCCAATAACCCATCTACTATGATAGTAAGTATATTATTATGTTTGTTTATCTTTTTACTAGATGTCATAGTATAATTACTAATTATAATCTTACAAACAAACAAAACAAAAATTTTTAGGGTATCCATGTCCGTGTGGTATCTGATTAAGAATACCTAAAAGTATCATCACCCCATTTTTCACTGTAAGTTAAATATAAGCGGCGCACAGTTTCCTAAACTGCTTATAGTACAATGCAGTGAAGTCTTTTGAAAAATATTATTATTTGCAACGATTTATTTGATCTGTTTCTGTAAAATAGTGTACAACAAAACACCATGTTGATTCCGTAAATCTTTGAAAAAGCAGGAAATTGTCGAAATAATGTTATTCTCTAAATCTTTCAAGTTGAAATGGGTTAAGTAATATTATTCTCTAGAAAAACATACAAAATATTCATGGTATAATCGACTACTATGTAACTAGTACAAAGGACAAACGCCATAGTAACTGCGTAGGTACATTAGTAAATCACGCTTTACTTCTGTTTTCAATTATTTAAATAATTAGTATCCTTAAGAGGATACCAAAATAGCTTCGTGCATTTTTCTATGTACGAAGTTTTCATTGTTTCTTTAGATATAATGGCTTAAGCTCTAATTTTTAAGTATATGTTTTTTCAATATATTATCAGGGATCGCATAAACTCAGAAACATGATTGATAAAAGTTTTCTCGATAGAAAATCTTGGCGAAACAACCTCTCAATTTTTTTATTTTTTTCATTTGTCGGTCTATTATCGCGTATTAACTAATGAAATAACTTTAAAAACATAAGTAACTATCATATATAGAAACACGTAAATCAGAATTAAAATATATTTAGTAGATTTTGAGTAAATAGGAAAAGTATCCCTAATTCATTTTCTGTGCCTACTGGCTGTGTTAATATGTACGTGTCGGCGATGATATACGATAATATTGATGTAGGCCCTTAACCGTATATTTTTTATTTTTAGGATGCCATATTTGAAGTAAACATTTGTGAGTTAGTTCTTTATACTCTATGTATTGCTGCTTCCGTTACCGCCTTAGTGCAGATGAGAACATTGACTTATAAAAGAAAATCTCAAAGTACGTATTTTTTATTGTTTTATAATTAGTTATCTACTTAATTACCGATATAACAGAAACGATTCTTTTTTAAGTTACTTATATTTTCGATATAATACAAAAGTTTGCTTATTTTACAATACGAGAGAATTCATAATGACAGTTAATGTAATATATAAAATTCTCGTGTCACAATGTTCGTTCCCATACTCCTCCGAAACGGCCTGACCGATTCTTATGATATTTTATATGCACATTAAGTTGGTCTGAGAAGCGGCTACTATCTATTTTTCATACCCCTGACATTTGTACGGCAAAACAACGTTTGCTGGGTCAGCTAGTAATTAAGTAAATATGGTTTAAGAGTCCCTTTATAGTGCCAACGTTAATCGTAACAAAAAATATTGACATATTTTTTTAAACTATGGGCAAATATAAATAAGTTTAGTGGATATATGGAACATATACTATCTAGATATCTGCAATAAAACTGAAGTTTGTACTTTGTATGTTGCTTATAAACTTTGTTATTAAGTATAAACTTTTTGTGGAAATGTAGATTTATATATTTTAGATTTATATGTATTTCTTTACAGGTATTTTAGGTTTGGACCCGTTCTTATTAATTTTAGCACAGTCTGGTATGTTCGTGTACTGCATGTTCAGTATGATAGGAAGCCATCACACACAACATCATAAAAACAGCGGTGGATTAACTTTGTTCTTCTCCGAATTTCTATCGCTTATGCAGGTAAAAAGCTTTTATCTTATAATTATTTATTATTATCCGGATCCAAATTTGTAAGCTTGTAAAATTTGGATGCCAAATACACACACATATTGCTATATTTTCTAAGCTCCATGTATTATTTCAGACAATCATTCAATCTCTGTTTATAATCGACGCGTGGTGGAGACGCAGTAATACTTCGGAACAAAGAAGAAACAAACCTGGCCGTCAACTGGTTACATTCTTGCTTGTAGCGAACATGTCCATGTGGGCAATCAATACCCTGGAAAAGGTAAGCCTATTTATAAACCTGAGCAAGAGACTGGATATACCTTTTTGCTAATTTTAGCATGTAAAACCCTCTTGGCGTTACATGACTCAATTAGTACAAACGTACACTCTCAGAACCGTTGTTTTATAACGCAATCTTGTTATGAAAATAAGTGGTTATCCGTTATATTGGTTCTTTTAGGTTTTTCTTTTTGTCGTCTTTATCAAGCAAGATAAAGATTGCATTAGGGCTTGATTTTCTTTTGCCAAAGAGCTTTCTAACACTACTTTTTACGAATTTAGACGCGTGTAATTGTTTTAAATTTTGGCCCGACGTTTCGGAGACTTTGCAGTCACCATGGTCGCGGATGAGGTTAGTCTCACCTCAAAAGTAGTTTTATTTAAAAAATTAGTCGCACAAGTGTCAGAGAATATTAAGCTTTCTAACACTTCAGATCCAGTTCCAACCCAATCTGTAGGGCAATCCGTCAGTTTCTATACTACATTACCTGATACGACCCAAATAAATACATACCTCATTACAATTTTATTCCAGAGTCGCGCGGAATTTAGACCGGAGCATTTGGCGTTCTATGGACCATGGGCGTGGACAATTATCACTCATCTATCTATGCCACTGGCTATCTTCTACAGATTTCACTCCACTATTTGCCTATTTGAGATATGGAAGAACTGCTTCAAGAACAAACCGTTATACTTAAATATGTAGTTTTTTAAACAAGTATTTTACTATTAAAAAGAAAAATTTATGTCTGCAACGAATGATATTAATATGGCTTCTAATTTTTAAGAATACTAACTGTAAATGCTGTAAATAAAGGATATAATTTTTATAAGACAGTAAATGATTTTTATTTAATCCTATATCTTTTTTAAGAGTTTGTATTATAAGCATACCCTAACTTTTTATCTACAATATTACAAAACCATAATACAAGTACATACTACCATTTTGTTTAGAAGTAGTCGTCAACTTAAAACTTATAACTTATGTCTTCTCCATAACAAGACAATATTTATTTATTAAGAGTATTTTAGAGCATTTCCATACCACGCTATATGGAAATTTGATAATAATAAGAGCGTGACAGGAATACGTGTTATAGATAGAATATACAGGTATATATATTATGATATATTTTATTTTCATAAAACAAAGTCGTTATTTTTGTAAGTATGTCCCTACATGAGCTTATACCTTCAAAACTACGCAACAAATTTTGGTGCGGTTTGTTTTAAATGATAGAGAGGTTCAAGAGGATGGCTTTTGGTATAATTTGTTTGGGTTTGGTTTCTAAATTCTACGCGTACGAAGTTGCAAGCAAAAGCTAGTATACTTATATGTGTCCACACACCAATGGAGTTGCAAAACTCAGACAAACGTTAAGGGATTATTCTTGAAATATCAAAAAAATATTAGAATACCTCATTAAACATATAGAATAATACGATGCTCTTTCCTAAGCATACAAATGAGTATATATAGATAATTTACATAATAATAAGTCCTAACAATTGGACATCGTATTTAACCACATCTAAGCGTTAATTTCTAACGTAGTTAGCAACCTATTTAAGAGAACCCGGGACTTTGATAGATTTTTAAGATTTATTTATATGTTTATCCTAAAAACACGATCACATGTCATCCTTAAGTACATGGAAATACGCTTCAGAGTCTATTCTGTGGTTATTAAAAATGTGCCAAATCATTATACAACGAACACAATATATTAGATAGCTTATAAGCCAGAAACGATTTCAGTCTCAATACGCCCTAAAAGCAAAATAGGTTAACATCGTAGCTCTAATCACCGATATTAAAAAACCTATTTAGACCCTTTAATGACGTATTTTAAGATCGAGAAAAACTAAGGCACATTGTTTGTTGTATCAATTATTTTTTACTCATGCATTTATATATTATCTCTTTGGAAAATCTGACACAGAACCAATAATTGAGACCTATGATTGAGACCGAGCGAAGATGGTGACGACTGCTCAATAAAAACAACTTCTAAGGTATTATCTTGACGGAGTGGTAGACGACACTATAGTCATTACAGATATACAGTTAAGCCTATTCATACTTCAAGAATTACAACGTCATGTTAGGTATTGTGCTGTACTCCTAAATTCGTGTCAAGATAACGAAAACAATCTAGAGATTACAATGTTACCGCCATGTGTCGCTGTTAATCATCGCGTTCAGTTGTTGCAATATTTAGTTCTACAATTATGGAGGATATTATACAGGAAGGCATTGAATGGTAAGTAAATAAATAGTTAAGTTGTAGTCAAGTTGTAGTAAGTATGTAAAAGGTATCAGTTTGTATAAATCTATTTCTATATAATTAATAACTAAGAATCAAATTAACTTCGAGCTATTCTGAGAGTTGTAAATAATGACTTTATGTCTTGGGCTTATGTTTATTATTTGTTTATCCTTCACGAACCGGACTACTAAGCATTGGAAGGCTGCTTATAGAATGTGGATTGAATGAATGAGAAATGAAAACTCTTTGGAACTGTTGAACCTAGCGGTGGCAGACCAAGGGTTGAGATGTTCCAAGGAGGAGGCCTATTTCAACTCTAGACTGGATATGGTTGATGGATAAATAAGTTAATGTATATTTGATATCGTTGCTCACATGTCCAATGTTATAATAAGATAATAAGTAAGATAGTATTAATACATCAATCATCTTAGTCTCTGAGTAAATATTTGCCTCACGTGTATTTATTCTGATATTAAAAAATATTTTCTTACTGAAAGCACTGCAGCATTTTTGCGATATGCTAGTTTTTGTTAGTTAAGTATAAACATGTAATTATTGTGTTTTATATTCACTTCCATGATAATAATATCGTTCAAGCTATTAGTCTAAATGCATTTGAAGCTTTATAATAAATCGTAACATTGCATTTAGTTAAATTTTTTAGTAAAAAGATATTTTTGCTTTTAATTTTATTTTACCTAAAACCTTGCAATGACAATGAATACACAACAAAAAGGAAAAATCTAAATTGGTGCAGACATTTCATCGACCTATTTTTATTGAAATATATTTACAATATATTACCAGATCTTTAACAAAGTTAAAATTGATTTAGTAAAAACTAAATATTTTACAACAAAAGCCGCGATATCATATTTCTTATCAATCTGCATAAGAGGAGGAAACGAATTATGATATTAGCGGCATCTTACTACGTGATAAGATGTGTAACAATCAAATCTATAAAAGACCTAGATAAAAACCTCCATTGTTATATTTCTTTATGAATGCAGCTAAAAATATCTACACAGAAAGACAGAAATAATTGAGATTTCCCTAACATCAATTCCAAAACGTACGAAAGATTTAATACAAATAAATACAAGTACATTCTAAAGATATTAGGAAATTTTATTTAAAACAAACTCTAATGTACGCAAAAGTTTAGCTGATAGGTGAACGTATCTAAATATATTATTCTTTGTAATATTATAATCATATTTAATCCTTTAACGGATGACCTACATTCTTAATCTTTGCGTTAATACTTAAGCCCTGAAAATTTTCCTCAAAACAGCAGAATGTAATCACTTTGAGACAAGATTTGAAAATTTATTACTTGAAATTATTGGTGCATTATGTGAGCCTAACATTTATTAGTGTTTAGTAATAAACGGTATTTTTCAATCGAATTTAAAAGAAGAACATTATCAATTTGTTTAGACGTCTCTTTTTGTCAAAACATTTTATCAATTAGTGACTGAGTTGACTAGAATACTCTATTACAATAAGCATATTATTATTAAAGGAATTTGTGTTTTGTTACGTTTTGAGTTTACAAATTCAATTCCGGTATTTAATGCAGGTATCAGAAAGAATCAGATTTGTAATGTAACTTTGTTGATAATTAATAAATAGAAAATTCCTCATTAAGCCTAAAATATTTAAATAAAGCTCTTAGTGAATGTGAATTTAAATTTACTTAAAAACTAATTAAACTTAAAAAATAATTAAAACTTAAAATCTTTTGTTCATGTACTAGGACACCAGAGAATCGAGATTGTAAACATATACTATACGAGCACGTCTCACACCACTACCATCCACATAGACAATGCAGCACCACACTAGAGCGGAAGCTTCGTTACAGCAGGTATCATTGTTAAACTTTTTGCCTTCCTTAAAATGGGTCTTTTAGACTACTCTACCTAAGATATTAGTTACGTTATATGGGTTTATAGTCATATAAATGGCTCGGCATCAATAGCTAAATTGGAAACAAAAATATAATAAAATTTTAAAAGCTTAAAAAGCACTTATGTAGCAGATTAATTGGAAGTTAAATAAAAATAGATATATCGGTAAACATATAATAAATAAAATGAATAAATATGAATAGCCTGATGCCTTTTCAATACACAGCTGCATAGCTTGTTTACCAAATTTGTAACATCTACCTAATAGTCACCTTAACAAATGCAGAAAACAGCTGACAAATTTGACCTTGTTTTCCAAATACAATAAACAAAGATGTTACGTTAATTAGTTAAAAATGTATTTATTAAGATCACTCTTAAATATCAAGTGTTAAATAGAGTGCAAAATATCGTTAAGAGTTAGTAAGATGTTGTCCTCATGGGTAATTAGCGATGGCGGTGTCAGTTTCAGACGTTCGTTCTAACGAGCTTGGCATATATATGCAGATGCACAACCTCGCCTCATCTGCCCGACCACCAACCTTTTCTTATCTCGCGACGATTAATTAGTCTTCTCTCTGGGAAAGCTTGCAGCATTTTTAATTTCATTTTATATGTTCTCGGATGGGATAAATGGATTTTAACACGCTTATATAAGTTCGGTAGGTATCTATCAATGTATTAATCTATGTAACGGAATCTTTGAAAGTGATTTTCACCCTTTTGCAGTAGTGGGATTGATCTGAAATTTTGCACACCTAACAAGGACTGATGACAATGCAATATTGAAAAAAAATATTCAGGATTTTCAATGCAGTTTTTTTCGTTTATAAAGATAATGGACAAAGGTATAACCCTGCATTCTTACGATTTCTAAGAGTACCTGAATACGTTTACCGAAATTGAAAGAGATGTATTAGGATCAATAATATTTTAGTAGCTTAATGTTTAAAATTTTACCTGATATTATCCCCTTATAAATAAACAAACAAACTCAGTCAAACAGTCTAAACATTTGGGAGTTAGGTACGTTGTCACATACTGACATGCAAATATAAAGCAGACGTTACAAAATAGGTAAGTAAATATGTACTTTAGTAGGAATTTACACTTGTTAATTCTTTTAAACATCGAAAAAACGACAGCTAACAACAGAATTGTTGGAATAAAATAGATTTTTGTATTATAAACGACCTAATTTGAAAACTAATTTAATATAATAAACACGAAAATATATTAGTTTTATTATATTTCAAAGTATATACACTATCGGGTAATTGCTGTATTAGTCATAAGCAAAATGACGGCATTAAAACTAATGTAAAGTCACGATTGTTTGTTTTAATATTCATAGCCTGAGGCTTTGGCTGAAACATTTACATTTTAAACATTGCCTGATATATTTTCAACACTTACTAATTTCAATTAGTTTACACGAAAATATTTGGTAGCATTTTAGTCACTTGAGACATAATCCACAAGTAAATTATATAATTTATATCACCTACAAGCTCAACCCTGTGAGCTAGTAATTATTTATTTACACTCACGTTGTAATCACAGTCACTGTGTAAGTAACAGCTATTGCGTACAGTACGTACATTGGTTCACTCTTATAAAAATCAGTAAAATATTTATTTGAAATAAGTACAAAGTTAATAGCGGTGATGCCGAAAAATAAAGAGAAATCTAATCAAAATGCATTGGCGGATTGGCGGGACAGATCGGAACAGCTTCTCGCCGTGCCTGAAGATGAAAGGTGAGTTGATGAGCGCTTCATTAAAACTCACTATTAGTAGATCGGCCGCTCAAATAAAACAACCGGAGTATCGTTCGATCGAGCTTTACATTATAATATGCTTTCAAAATATTAAGCAAGCTTATATTTTCATAAGGTTTTGATACAATTAACACATGATTTAGCAATAGAAAAGAAATTTGAGCAAAATTAATCAAATAATAATTTCTAGATATCGATATAGCAATTTTTACAACACAATAAATCATTAAGTTTGTTTGTTAGCAAAAAAAGTATTAAAAATGTTAAGGTGACATTTTCAAAAGCACGACTTGCCGCTATCCAATCGGTACGTCGTTACTTGTACTCTACATTTCTGTAATTATTAAAACTCATAAATGAGACTACTTTTTACGGATTTACACGCGTATATTTGTTTTAATTTTAGCCCGACGTTTCGGAGACTTTGCAGTCACCATGGTCACGGGTGAGACTGAGCTGTAATGTGTCTTCTACGATCAGTTATTACAGGGTTTGCCCACATTAGATTTTAATTTTACATTGACCATAAAGATAGACTTTCACCATAAACTATATTACATTACTAACATATTACATAAACTATATTATATTACATTGTGCTCAGACTATATAAAATCAATAACTATATTTTAGTTTTTAAAAATACATTAACAAATTGTAACAATATAAAGAAAATTTTTAATTTATATAAGGTAAAATATACATGATTTGACTACAACATACATAAGGTGACTTCAAAGTCTCCGAAACGGCGCGCTAAAATTAAAACAAATATACGCGTCTAAATTCGTAAAAAGATTTTATAAATGAGATTTAAAATGACGAGTTTACTTACATATAAGTATTAGCGATCCTTCATTTTCGCTAATCATATTTCCGGTTGTATCAGGGACAAATAGCTAATAAAAACAACCACCAACTGTCCTTCGTAAACCAAAGAGATATTTCAAAGTGAGATTAGTTTAGGGATATTAAACATGGAACGCTATTGATTTACCATAACCTTGGCGGGCACTTTGACACATTGTTTAACTTATCACACATCTTGGTGAACAATATATTAACATTCTTAGTCCTGATCAGTTATTTTCCATTGTTTCAATCAAAGCTTTTGTATTATATGTTTTAGAAAATTTAACGCACACAAGTTTTAGTCGTGGTAATCTATACATAAAAATGACGAAATTTAAAATGATCTAAGTTCATTAGATTTTTATGGACATAGTCAACATGCATAATATTAATAAATTATTAAACAAAATCAAATTCTGACTTTATATTCGCTCAGAAAATTTCCTTTGCAAACTTACAATATAACTTGTCTTCTCTTCCCAGCTTAATAATGTCCCACTGTTGGGCACGGGCCTCCTTCACTCCGGGAGGGATTTTGGTCTATATTATGCTGACCAAGCATGTAGGCAACGGGTTTATTTTCAAGGTTTCCATCTCTTACGATAAAAAAAAAATTTGTGTCGCGGGACACCAGGTAGGAACGAAGTTCCTTCAGCTAAGGTACAATCGACACAATTTGCAAAAAATAAATAAATAAATAAATAAATAAATAAATAAATAAATAAATAAATAAATAAATAAATAAATAAATAAATATATAAATAAATTAATAAATTAATAAATTAATAAATAATAAAAAATAATAATAACAGTCATCCCATAGACTATACATTAGACAGTGTATAGCCACCATACATAGACTATACATAAAAAGGTTACGATTTTTCATCGCGTTACGGACGTTTTTTGCCGGCTAGGGTACCCCTCCGCAACGCGCCATAAGGAACTTCGTTCCAAAAAACAGTTTACTGTTTATAATTTGTTAATATTACCTACTACATATTTAATATTACTTACTGTTTGTTAATATTACTATAATCACGTTAATAACTGTTAAAAAGGTATAATACCTTTGCTCCCGACGTTTCGACCGAGTTGCATCGATCGTGGTCAGCTTTAGTTAGCTGTTTATATTATCCCCTAGCTGGTTCATACCAAGTGGTGAAATGTGGTGGTGACACTTGTATTCCATCTCCACACGGACAGTAACTTCTTTGTTAAGTGGTAAAATAGATACTATTTTTTTACAACAATATTGATAAATTATTATATTAAATTTCAGAGAGCACCCGCCACATTTTTTGCCGCGGCTTAGTGTAGTTCTACCTGCTAGCAGTAACTCCAGCATAGATAACATTCCTGATGCTGTACCTCAAAGGAAACCACTCTCACATGGCGAGTAAGAGTCATTTTTAACACGCTTATATACTCGTAAGTTCGGTATGTATCTATCAATGTATTAATTTATGTAACGGAATCTTTGAAAGTGATTTTCACCCATTTGCAGTAATCGGATTGATCTGAAATTTTGCACATATATCAAGGACCGATGACAATGCAATAATTTAAAAAAACATTCAGGATTTTCAAGCGTGTTTTTTAGTTTTTGATCTAAGTAGATTAAATATAATGAACATTTACTTTTGTCTGATAACACGAAGATCTTGGTTTCGATACCCGAATCGTGGACATATTTTCCATCCATCCATTGAGCACTGCATCACAAATATGTATGACCTACAATTGTTTAAATAATCGTTGGCTTGTTTAATCATGTTAGGATTTGTTCAAATACAATATTTATATGCTAAATAAATAAAATGCATCACAACATACATTTTATGTTTTGAAAATAAGTATATCAATTGCTTTCATTTACCGAAAATTATATTATGCCGCTATTTATGTTCCCACTTCACGTTTTGTTATTATCAAATTAGTTTTCACTAAGTTCACATTTTAGTTTATTATGAGTTAATTGATGTAATATATCACTTTGTTACAGCGAATCGATGACCGTAGTTCTGTCAGCGTTTTATGCGAAATTAATAATAGTATTAGGCGTAGCTTTGCCGGTCACAAGCATTATACAAAATGAAGTGTCTACAAATATTACGTCAGATGTAAGTAATTTTACTGATTAACAAGGAAGACCTTTTTACTTCTACTAATATTATAAAGCTGAAGAGTTTGTTTGTTTGAAAGAGCTAATCTCAAGATTTCAATTTAAATTAAAAAAAAATTATTTATGTATTAGATTATTTTATTTATTAATATTTTTGTGTTAGATGGTCCATTTATCGAGGAAGGCTATTTAACAGACATCACGCTGCGACCAATAGGAGCTAAGTATTAGTGTAAAATGTTGCAAAAACGGGGAAAGTTTTCTGAATTCCACGTGTATGGAGTCGCGGGCAACAGCTACATATTATTATGTAGTTATAAAAACAATTTTCGTGTTCTTCAAATATTAAAAGCTGGGGTTAATCACTAATATATGAATAACTAATCGTGTGGTAACGGATCAAGAATACATGTGTCGCCATCCCATTTCTTCCACAGGGAACTTTCTATAAGAGCCAGCTAAGGGATATTATAAGCAGTTAACATCAACTCTGGCAGGCCGGAAACTCGGAACTAGACCCTATGCCAACGCGTCTAGGCAGCGCGGTATAGTAGAGCAAAAGCCCTCCCAAAGTGGAGGAAGCCCGTTCCAGTAGTAGGACATTAATGGGCTGGAGATAGAGAGAAAGAGAGATATGAATAACTATATCTAATATATAAAATTCACGTGTCACAGTGTTAGTTACCGTACTCCTCAGAAACGGCTAGACCGATCTTTATGAAATTTTACATACATATTCAGTAGGTCTGAGAATCGGCCAACATCTATTTTTCAAACAACTGACATTTGTATGGCAAAACAACGTTTGCCGGGTCAGCTAGTTATTCTATATAAATAGACAGATAATTTAATAATGATTATAATGTTCTTCGTTAAACTTTCTTCCAGGTATTCACAATGTATCTATATATCGTCAGCATGCTGTTTTTGGCATACACATTCTATCATCTCAGAATAGCAAGGCGAGATAAAGATGGTGAGTGGTATATGTCGGAGTAACATAATAGTGAATGGAATTGCTATGGTTTATAATCAGTCTACAAATTGTAGAAACTGTCTTTAAGATGTTCATACATCAATCTGACATTCTCTTTCACACATAAAAGCATTCCACAGCAGGTCTCCAACCAAATCCCCTATAACCTGCGCCTCTACCATCAAGATAATGATGTTCACACAAAACATCAGCTCTCAATCGTCACTACACTTTCTCACAAATACACACTTTATAATTATACACTCGCGATTATGACCGGTTTTATAAGAGTTTATCTCTTTATCACTACTGTGAGTGAGCAACTAGTCGGGCAGAGATTCGCCCTGTCTAACGTCTCAAACGATACTGATCATTAGCTCTGTGGCTGTCTCGCTTTTATAGTTACTACGATGTGGGGTAGTAAAAAGGTAGGGGTTAGAACATGTGTTATGACGTGTCTACAATTCTTTACGTTCACAAATCATACGATCACACTTGTTTATTCCAACCGTCACTCCGTCACATAAATACGGCCAACAAATATAGTAGGGCGCCCATATATTATATCATTATTATTTTACAGTAATTTATTAATTTTTGCATTTGACATGCTATGCTTTTTACTTAATAAATCAACGTAAACGTAAAAATAGTAAGAAAAAGTAAAATAAAATAATTGGTCAAGTGCGAGTCAGACTCGCGCACGAAGGGTTCCGTACCATTATCTATGCAACATAAGGCAACGTTATTAGTATCGAGCAAGAAACGGTAAAAAAATCATGTTTGTTGTATGGGAGCCCCCCTTAAATATTAATTTTATTTTATTTTTACTATTTGTTGTTATAGCGGCAATAGAAATACATCATCTGTGAAAATTTCAACTGTCTAGCTATCACCGTTCTTGAGATACTGGGTACGGAACCCTAAAAATCATGTTTGTTGTATGGGAGCCCCCCTTAAATATTTATTTTATTTTATTTTTAGTATTTGTTGTTATAGCGGCAATAGAAATACATCATCTGTGAAAATTTCAACTCTCTAGCTATCACCGTTCTTGAGATACTGGGTACGGAACCCTAAAAATCATGTTTGTTGTATGGGAGCCCCCCTTAAATATTTATTTTATTTTATTTTTAGTATTTGTTGTTATAGCGGCAATAGAAATACATCATCTGTGAAAATTTCAACTGTCTAGCTATCACCGTTCTTGAGATACTGGGTACGGAACCCTAAAAATCATGTTTGTTGTATGGGAGCCCCCCTTAAATATTTATTTTATTTTATTTTTAGTATTTGTTGTTATAGCGGCAATAGAAATACATCATCTGTGAAAATTTCAACTCTCTAGCTATCACCGTTCTTGAGATACAGCCTGGTGACAGACGGACGGACGGATGGACGGACGGACGGACGGACGGACGGACGGACGGACGGACGGACGGACGGACGGACGGACAGCGAAGTCTCAGTAATAGGGTCCCGTTTTTACCCTTTGGGTACGGAACCCTAAAAAGTAAAAGTAAAAAAGTAAACGTAAAAATATATAAACTCATTCGAGTAAAAGATATGGTGGTTAATTTGAAGTGTTGCAAGTAGACCGCAATAAGCTCAGTTGGAAGAGCTTCGGAACGGTATTCCGAGGTCGTGGGTTCAAGTCCCACTTGCGGCATTTCAATTTTTCCACCATAATTTGATTCATTATTATTATTATTTTTTTTAATTTTTAATGACGTTGCACACAACGTCCTCTGGTCCCAAGCTAAGCTTATATACTTGTGTTATGGGTGCCAGAATACGGATAGAATACATATACCACTTTTCTTTTGTAAATACATACTTATAATACATAGAAACACCCAGACGCAGAACAAACATTTGTATGACATTTATGAACATCACACAAATGATTGTCCCGTGCGGGAATCGAACCCGCGACCTCGTGAATGGCAGTCCGTTACATAAACCAATAGTCCACGAAGCCCGTCTATTTGTTTATTATTTTGCTTAATAATCGAAAAATGTTTAGACTAACTAAACATATTATTTCGTTCAATACATAATTACACATTACACATTAAACATGCTTTATTATACAAAGGGTAAACAAGCCCTAAATTGGTTATGTTCAGTTGTGCATCATAGGTTTACATTACAGAAAAGTTCTCTTCGTACCTACATGGTTTCAAGAGAAATAAAAACATTTATTTTTTAATTTTAGAACACTTAAAAAGGACACGCTATGGCAGTTTTTATCTACACATGGGAGTAGCCGGATTTGGTGTAGGCTCTATAATCTACTCATGTCTACAATTTGGAGAGTATTTCGATCTCTCCGGTGACTGTCAATTAGTCGTAGTAGCGGCAAAACCTGCTCTAAGAATACTATTTCTGGTAGCACAAACCGTTTTCATATTTTCATACACAGATGTAAGTATATACTAATTGCTATATTCGACGTACAAAGCACTATTATTTTTTTCTATTAACTAAATAATAAAGATTTTTATTTATAAAACTGATTTATAGATGGTCTTTTGACGTCTTTAAATGTTGGTTTTTTGGGGTTTTTTGTTTGGAATTTTGAGACTATTTAAATAATATTTGGTACATCTGTATTAGTAACCGGTGACCTGGAACATACGATTGATGCATAATGCAGTGATATAACTGCTACTCGGTGTTGTTTGTAACAGGGTGTAGCGTTTGCCTACGAGAATATTATTTGCTTTATAAAGTTGACATGGATTATTATTATTGTAAATAAAATCATCAAAATCATTACATTAGACCAATCATTTCTATTATTACCAAAATGCCTAAATTAAGACAGGCAATTTTTGGTAATATTGTATTTTCAATCAAATTTCATAAGAATCTTTACGCATAATAAAGTCAGTCTATAGAATCAATCTTATTTTGACCATCAAAAATCGACCTTGACCGTAGCGTATCAATTGACACATTGCACATGTACTATAATATGTGTATCAGCATTACGAATAGAGCTCTAATGCACACGTCACGATATTTACTATATAATTTCGCCATATTTTCCTAAGTGTTAATGGGAAAATAATATGTGGTACCAAAGTGTCACTTCCTTACATTTATTGGATATTAAATTAGGTTGAGTGTTACGTTATTGTAGTTTTTATAACCGTCACAATTTATTTCAGATTCTACATCCAATGCGCGGTGTAGTCCTTGACAGATTCGGGTTGATGCACTTAATAGCTACTAACGTATGTGAATGGCTAAATGTTGTGGTTCAAGAAACAAGAGACGATATTATTTCAGTTGCCTACGGTCGTTCAGTATTCATACGTTATGCCAATATTAGTTTATACAATATATTAAAAACTGACAAATTAAATAACTTTAGTATTGGTGAAGAAAAACCACTGCCAATTATTACAAATGAGAGAAATATTATTAATCTGACAATAGATTCTCTGAATGCAACTGAGCAGAGAGAGGAATGGGTCTGTAATGTAACAGATATGATTACACCTTTGATTAAAAGTGTCAGTCCATATTTGAGGCCATGTGGCGTAGAATACAGTCTTTTATGTTCTATCATCATTATGGTCATTTGGAATGATTTATGTACAGTACCTGGTGCAGTAAGTATGGGTTTGAAACACTAAAAGAAACGTATAAACTTAATTACGTCACCACAATTATGAGTTACATAAATAGATATCAGTAGCCACTTGTCCCGAAATAGTTTATCGCGTACCTTGCTAGGAGGATAAATATATAATAATTCTATGGTACCTTACTGTATGAAATAAACTATCAGTGCGATAGTCATTCCTTAACTTCCTCTAATAACTATTCATTCGGATTCCTCCCAAGAAATATCGATCACAATTTTACGTCACGTATTTAGGCTTTCATAATTATTTGAAATGTAAATGATGATGTTATTTATTGTCAACAGAAAGTAATTAAACAACCGACGGTTGCTACACCGCCTTCCAAGGGCCAATGCTGTGCTCGAGCGAAATCAAATAACCATTTCTCTGTAGACTGTGGTAGTGCACACAAAGGCCTATTTATGGGAGTAGCAGTGCTAGCTGGCACAATTGTTAGTCTCATGCTATTCAACGGACTGTTCTACAAAGAAGATCATATGAATTTAGCTATACTGCAGGTATTCCAGCTCCTAAAAATTATCAGTTACTTATATGCTCTAAAGTCTAAACGCAACAGATGGATTTCAATAAGGAATTTTTGTTCCAGATAAATATTTGGGAGACAATCCTGTTCCTAATAATGACCATTGGATCAGGAGTGTGTATACAGCGGATGCGAACTTTGCCTTTGAAACGTGCTGTAACGAATACTCCACTTGACCATTCATTATTGCTTATCACACAATGTGGTGTTTATCTTTATTATTTGTTTCAAATCATTGGAGCCGGCTTCTTCTTAGACAAATATTCGGAGGAAACACGTACAACCAGGTATAAATAACAAAGCTAAATATAAATAATAAAATTAATATAATCCTTGAAGATATCTTATTCGCAGTAAAGTTGGTACACGTTGGTATCACGATGGATCAGTTGGCAGGGCAGAATACTTAATAAAACGGTTTTCCGAAGATTAAGAGTTACAAACTTAAGTAGCATTCATTCATCCAGTAATCCAAAGAAGTCACCAGGCTTAGCCATGTACTTGCATCAAAGCTGTTAAATTTGTACAAAAAAAACATAAAAATATGATTTGCCTCTATTGTATAAATAACTATAACAACCAATTTATTTCAGGATTCTATCGCCACTATGTGCCGTCATTCAAAGTTCATGTCAGACATTATTAGTGATGGACGCTTGGTCTCGCCGTTGTAGAGGTACAGGGCGACAGCGCCCAGGTAGACAACTAGTAACATTCCTCCTAGTAGGAAACCTAGCCTTATGGTTAATCAACAGAGTCAAAAATGCAAGAGCCGAATTTCATCCTCTACAAGTTAGTAATTTATATATGGACTTCTTCATTTAACTATTAATATTTTAATAGTCTTGTACATCAATTTCCTGCTGTTGGGCTCTGTCTCCTTTAGAAGGTCAAAGCTAGGGTATTTGTAACGCGATTCGTCACGGTTTTGTTAAAAATTTCGTCACTTACGTGACGTGATGCACACCAAAATATTTTCAACAATTGAAGTTGGAGTTCACAGATCTTTAGTTCCACGTATTATGATTTTTTTATCTCTCCCTGGTCCGTGTGGTACGCTGCTATCTCCTTATAATAGTTACTTCCTTCCGTTCCTTATAATATTTAGTATAATGTACCCTACCATGTTTCCAAGCATTTTTTGGTTCTGTATTCGCAAAAATTGCTGACGTTGACCAGCTTCAAAATCCGCACTGCTAGCTCTCTAAATCGTATATTAAATTTTTCAGATGGAATTTTACGGCGTGTGGGCATGGACTCTTATTACACACGTATCAGTGCCACTGCTCGTCTGCTACAGGTTTCAAGCAACTGTTTGTTTTTACGAAATATGGAAGAACTCTTATAAGAGATCACGAGAAGGCAACAACTTTCCCGACGGCTTGGAATTAAAAAATCATCATTCTGCATAATTTCTTTGAATATTATCTAGCTAACGAAGCTGTTTAGCACGTGGTGTATGAGTTGTATGATTTGAAGAAATTGTTGAATTTATTTCAAATTTTAAACAACTCATCAGGGATGAATCTAAAACTGAAAGATATGCAAATAAAAAACAGGTATATGGAAGTCACTACCAACTAGTACCGAGCTATTTATTAGTAACTAGCTGATCCCCGCAACTTCGTACGCGTGGCATTTATAACCAAATTTCAACAAAATATACAAAGAAGCCACTTGAACCACTGCACTGTATCTACGAGTATTAAAATAAACCGCATCAAAATCCGTTGCGCGTTTTTAAAGATATACTCGTAGGTAAGCTCACATAAGTATAATAAAGAAAATAAAATAATTATTCCAGATTATGGCTTTTATAGTTTACCTATAATATGTACTAAAGCTCTGCGGCCGTATAATAATTTTAATTTTTAAGTATATGTTTTTTCAATATATAATCTAAGATCGCATAAACTCAGAAACGCGATTGAAAAAAGTTTTCTCGATAGAAAATCTTAGCGAAACAACCTCTCTCATTTTTTATTTTTTTCATTTGTCGGTCTATTATCGCGTATTAACTAATGAAATAACTTTAAAAACATAAGTAACTATTATATATAGAAACACGTAAACCGGAATTAAAACATATTTAGTAGATTTTGAGTAAATAAAAAAAATATCCCTAATTCTTCATTTTCTATACCTACTAGCTGTGTTAATAGGTACATGTCAACGATAATATTGATGTAGGCCCTTATCATAACATATTGGTACAAATTTTACGTGCACAAACATAACTAAAAAATAAAAACAACTATGGCGTATTTTGATTAGGTAATTGGCTATTTCGTCGTGCACGTTTTTATTAATTAAAATCGTTAGTCCTTATTATACAGATTTTCTAATAAAAAAAATCTGTTAAGAGGATACCAAAATAGCTTCGTGCTGTTTTCTACGTACGAAGTTTTCATTGTTTCTTTAGATTGAATGGCTAGAGCTCTAATTTTTAAGTATATGTTTTTTCAATATATTATCTAGGATTGCATAAACTCAGAAACGCGATTGAAAAAAGTTTTCTCGATAGAAAATCTTGGCGAAACAACCTCTAAATTTTTTTATTTTTTTCATTTGTCGGTCTAATATCGCGTATTAACTAATGAAATAACTTTAAAAACATAAGTAACTATTATATATAGAAACACGTAAATCAGAATTAAAATATATTTAGTAGATTTTGAGTAAATAGGAAAAGTATCCCTAATTCTTCATTTTCTGTGCCTACTGGCTGTGTTAATATGTACGTGTCGGCGATGATATACGATAATATTGATGTAGGCCCTTAACATTGCCGAAATGTGTTATCGACACAACCAAAATTCATTTTTTAGTTAAGTTTAGTTTAGTTGTGCACAAAGAATTGGTACAATGGTACCATTGTTAATTAATTTAAGCATCTAACAATCGAAACTACGAACCTGAAGGTTTGCATTTACATGATGTTTATCTTCGCTTGTACGTCCGTCCGTCGCTCACCAGGCTGTATCTGAAGAGAGAGAGTTGAGAGATGAAATTGTCATAGATGATATATTGCATGTCTGTATTAAGCTTTGCTCTAACAACAAATAAGTTCAACCAACTTCATGTGCCTTTGAAATTTGAGGGATTTTCTCGATATCTTAGGAGATAAACATCAGATCCTGACCTGGTGCCAATGACATCAGCTTTGAAATAAAAAAAGAATCATTAAAATCGCTTCGTCCAGTTAAAAGTTATGACTTTATGAGTTATCAAACATAAAAATTAATAAACATACAGACGAATTAATAACCACCTCCTTTTTTAAGTTGGTTAAAAAACCACGACACAATAAATATTTATGGCAGTTCCATAGGAAAAACTTTTTAGTGTAACGTAAACACTGAGTGAGACATAGTTGCTGTATGATATTATATGGAATATCATTATTATGATAATAATGGTACGAAGCCCATCGTTCGTGCGCATTCTTTGTGCGTATCCAACTCGTAGAATCTACTTGGCCAGATTTTTAAAAATTCAATCTAACTGATATTTCTTTAATTGAACATAGACCTATAATATCATGAAAATAAGTATTTAGTTGAAGACTAATGACTAGTAATATTTTATGGATTTTTTTATCAATTTTAGATTTCCATGGTTTTTATTGGACATAGAACTGGTACGTACTACAGGTTACAAAATATAACAAAGTAATACGATGTTGGCAACACAGCGCAACTCGCCATTACACTATGCTGTGATTCTGTCATGAAAATTCATAATTGTCATTACTGTCAAATTTGTGTACAATTACCCACAAAGAAACAATAACCTCATTTTTAATTCTAAAATTCAGGTATATTTGTAAATTATGGCTTCTGTAATGGATGTAGATGAAGAGGAGGTAGAGATGGCATCTTCTAGTAGTGGTAAAGGCGACAAAAAAAGGTTTGAGGTCAAAAAGGTAAACTCGTTTGTTTGCGCATAATCATTGTGCTTGTAATCCTTTTTTTGATTAATTTCTAATTGTTATCTTTACTTACAGTGGAATGCTGTTGCTCTCTGGGCTTGGGGTATGTATTCACTTTGTATATTCTACGAATATCTTAATTGCGTATGTTAAATTTTTTTGTGCATCCGTTGCATTGTATGTTCTTACCATTGTTAAATTTCTATTATTACAGACATCGTAGTAGATAACTGTGCGATCTGTCGTAATCACATTATGGATCTTTGCATAGAATGTCAGGCCAACCAAGCATCTGCCACAAGTGAGGAATGCACAGTAGCTTGGGGTGTTTGTAATGTAAGTAGTAGTATTTCAGTTAGGAGTTTATCATTACTACCATTACTTTCCGATGGTACACTACCTTTGTTTACTTAATTTGCTACTTTGCCATTAATAATTAATCTATGTATTTTTATTTCAGCATGCCTTCCACTTCCACTGCATCTCACGTTGGCTAAAAACCAGACAAGTTTGTCCTCTTGATAATAGAGAATGGGAATTCCAGAAGTAAGTATACACATTTTTTAAATTATTATGTATTTTCTGTCATCATTAGATGTTTTGATTCTCCAAAGAAATAAACCATATTTATTTCCAGGAAAAAGCTATATTTCTTTGTTATAAAAACAGCTTGCCTACCTCATGGGGAAAAGGTGTGACAGTATGATGATAACATTTTCTATCAACAAACTATATTGTTATTTATACTAGATTAAGCCTGTAATTTGTTTCATTTAATACTGAATTTATTATTTCTTTACAGGTATGGTCACTAAGGCAGCCGGTATGCCATGTCCAGCCAGAAGTCACAGCTTACACTGCAAATGGGCACACAAATGTCAATATTGCATTAGTTGTTAATAAAGTAACTCAAAAAAATCTCAATTTTTCGTTATTAATTTTGCAATAATTTATAAGATTGTGCTTATGAAACTTGTAATAAAAAACCCATAAAAATAGTAAAGTTGTTCACTCTCTACTAATTAATGTTTATTCTTTTGACTAGTAATGAAATTATTATATTATTACTGCAGGCCTCATGGTCGAGTGGTTCATGTAACAGTCTGCCATTCACGAGGTCACAGGTTCCATTCCCACGCAGGATAATAATTATCCTGCGTGGGAATGGAACCTGTGACCTCGTGAATAGCAGACTATTACAAATAGACAAATAATTATTATTTGTGTGATATTTATAATTGTCATACAAATGTTTGTACTGCATCTGGGTGTTTCCTATGTATTTATTATAAGTATGTTTTTACAAAAACAAAGTAGTATATTATGTAGTCCATCCTTATTCTGGTATATATAACACAAGCATATAAGCTTAGCTTGGGATCAGAGGTTGTTGTGTGAAATGTCCATGCATGTATGTATATTATTATGAAATTCAATATCTTTATGACTAAAAATACTCTAAATAATTATAGCAATCTATTAATGATGTGCTCTAGGAGACTGGTTAACATTGAACTTCACCTACCATGAGCACCAGATTAGGTCTACATATTAGGGTAGTTTCAGCTATAAGAGGCCTTAGCCACTTTAGGATAAGGGCCCTTATGCTATGTTTATCATTTCTTAATTGAGTAGAAACTTAAATGTGTGCCTATCAAGATAGTCTCTAACTCTGCTGCCCATTTTTTTTTTTTTGAGTAGCGGCTATTCAAGCTATATTACGCCTAGTATCACTGCGACCAGATTGATCTATTGTGATCGCCACTTTTTACAGTTCTCGGTCCAAGCCTGTTGCCATAAAGAACTCCAGGATCCTTTTCGAGAAGTTTAGTCTCTTCTGGGTGCATGGTGTAATTGCCAGGGTCAAAAGGGTTCAGGATTGCTGCCCATGACTTTTATGCTTTATAATTTGGAATTACTCTTGTTATGACATAGCTTATCCTATCCTTCCCTAGGCTCTAAAACTATACATGTACGAAATTTCATCCAATTTGTTTCAGTAGTTTTGGTACTTTACATCTTATATATAAAATTCACATGTCACAGTGTTAGTTACCGTACTCCTCCGAAACGGCTTGACGGATTTTTATGAAATTTTAGATGCATATTCAGTAAGTCATCTATATTTCAAACTTTTTTTTATTAGTATGGCAAAACAATGTTTGCCGGGACAGGTAGTTTAAAATAAAAGTAATGCTAAGAGTATGTAGACCAATGGATAAATTCTTAATAATGTAATGAATCAGAATCTGTTCATAGAACTGGATAATAGCAATCCTCCAATGTACAGAAATCAAACAAAATTTTAGAAAGAAACTTGAGGCAATTTATTGTGATAATTATTGAAATGAAAAATATTTCATAGTCAACAATATGCAACTTGCTCTAACTTACAAGATTTCTTATGATAACTATTCCTATAAAGGAATATCACATTAGCTAGTTGTGAAACCACCAATACATGGTTACAATCAGTAGAATCCAGCCACATAGCATAGTCAGGTGCTTCAATTTTCTAAAACCAATAGTATTAAACTAAATATATAGGTATTCAAATAGTTCATAAAAATAATTACACAAGGTAGGTACAAATTTTAATATGTTGGTTTTATGTAAGAGAATGATTAGCACTCATACTAGTGTTAATGTCTGGATATCAGCAGTGCTGTTTTTTATTTGCAATATACCTAACTTTTCTTTATTCAGTCTGTTGCTCCTAAAGAATATAATTAATCTTATGACTAACCTGACAATTTTCTTGAAGAATACCTGTAAAATATTAAGTAATTGCGACTGCAAAATGTACCTACTCTCATAATGTTGCACTGATTAACATTCCAAATGACTCCAACACAAATTTTATATACAAATTCTGATCCTACACAATCCAATTTTTTTAAATATGCATAATACTCATAGCTATGTATTCTTCTGACCCTATATTAAAAAATTAACTTCAAATGTACATATTAACAATATTATTCACAATTACAGTATTTGAAAAAAACTTATTTGCATCCAACTAAAAATATTTTGTGATGTAGTTTTCATTATTATAGTTCGAATATGTCCTAAAAAAAACCTGACCAACTTAAAAGGCCTTTGTGGTAATATCTGATGGCAGTAAACATCCATCTTCCCAGTAATCTTGCATGTGGATGGGAAGAACATTTGGTCTTTTCCAAGTCCATTGTACAGCAGTCATTCTCAACATACACAAAGTCTGAACTGATTTGAATATATAATTCCAATTATAGGCTCTTCCAACTTGAAATTTATCACTACATATTACTAATAGTTACTATTATGTTTTAATTACAGAGTTTATTCAACTATGATCATTAAAAATTCATACCATATTCAATAAAGAGATACACAATTTATTAAGACAAGATACAAATACAAATAAATTATACAACACAATGAGATCTACCTGTAACAAATTAACAATGCCAAAATATTTTGTAAAATGGTAAAATAATAATTGTTCCCAATTATTGAAAACTCTGAAGTAATTACTAAAACATGGCAGCTTTTTGCCCAAAATAGGGGCAATGTCATAAAATAACATGTCTCAGGCATACTAAACAAAACCAAAAGATTTTGTACACACATGGTGATTTATGACATAATGATAAAATAAATAAGTAGTAATGTGGATGCCTTTATTTAACGATTGTGATACAACCTATTACTATAGGCACCTAATGATATCAATTTGCACTAATAAAATCAAAATGTTTGGTATAATAAATATTTCATGGAATCATCAAAATTGTCTGATGTTTAACACATGTCATGTCATCTAAACATCTTTTCGGAAGTTCACATCACCAAAATAAATACTTTAAAAAATAATCCTAATCAGAGTCAATTAAACTAATAATTGAATAATAACGGTGGAAATATAACCTTTAGGTAGTTGTGCCTGTCAGTCTGCTGATATTGCAGTGGGCAAATCAATAGTACGACTCTCATTGCCAAATATTAATCTTAAGCGTTTCATTGGAGGTAGAGGACGGATTGGGCTATGTTTTCGGTGTCGTTCTTTAGATCGGCGCCGCTTTTTTAACCGACGCGCAGTCTCTGGGTCAACACCTTCTAATCGTAACACTTCATATTCCGTTGCCTCAGTAGCATTGCCACAATCCATGACTTCCTCAACTACGGGGCTCCTCTTCACTCTTAATGTTAGTTTGAGACCCCTTCTTGGTGGAGTGCATGGGCACTCACTACTTTTATTTGAGTTATCTGCCAACCATGGTGGTCCAGTGGCAGTTTCTTTTTTTGTGTCCTCACTTCTATTTGTTGCATCTATTTTTTGACTTTTTTTCGTTTCCTCACTTCTATTAGTTGCATCATTTTTTTTACTTTTTTTCATTTCCTCACTTCTATTAGTTGCATCTATTTTTTGACTCTTTGCCAAATTACTATCCATAGATTCACTTGGATTCACATTTTCTCTAAAATCATACTCATTTTTCACACAAGCATTGTCTCTAACACACATTTCATTAACAGTTTGTTCTTGACCATTGGAATCACTTACAGCAGTTTCTTTTTCTTCAGTAGGAATATTCATTTCTATTCCTTCCAATAGAGATTCTTTTGTATCACAAACACTTTCTGTTTTTTCAACATGATTATTACTAACATCGACAATGTTCTCTTTATGACTATCTTGTGATGGCTCAGTTTTATTATCCAAATTGTTTTCACTTAAACTATCTAGACTTGTGTCTGATTTTAGATTATTTAAGTTACTATCCAGTTTATCGTCTGTGTTAATTTTAGGTGTATTTTTTGTTTTAGGGAAAGTAGGTTGAATGCATGTGTCTAATAAGCGTTTATGACTTCTTAAAACAATACCTGTATGTGAATCACGGCTACTGCGTGAACTTGTTGTGCTACAACAACGTGAAGGTGGGGCTTGCTGTTTCACATTATTACTATTGGAAACAATCCCATTTGCTCTACTACTATCTGTACGTCGCCTTAACCTTTCTCCTCTACTTGAAGCAGAGGACTCCCTGCTGCCCTGTGCTTCTTTTCTAAGAGGACCATCAATTACATCTGCAATACAACCTTGTGCTATTAATAGTTCAGCATCATATTTTGTTAAACCTTTTTGTTTCATTTCCTTCATGCTAAGTGGAGATACTATTTCAGAATTTTGTCTATTGGATATTCGAGGCTTTTCAGAACTTTTATAACTGTAACTCTTCTGTGTTTGCTTAGCTTTAGTTCTGTTTATTCTATTGTCAGTTTCTCTAAACCTATAGCGTGTTGCTTGTTCATCATTATGGGTACTTTTAACAGAAAATGCACCCTTACCTCGTCTTTCACAAGTTTCACATTCACAATAACAATTACCATTACCAAAAAAGTCCTCCCCATAAAAGCATGTGATTTCTTCACCAACTTCAATGTCTCGCAAAACACGAACAAAAGCTTTACCTCTATCTGTAGCTTCAAAAGTACAAGTAGGCCTACAATCATGATTAATATAAGCTGCAGGGCCAAGCCATAACTGGGCACAATTTTTTCTACAACTATACATAACAGAGAAATCATTTTTTCCTGGATGAAGTAATTGTTTTTCTTCCTCTTCTGTCATTTCAGCAATACAGCCAACAAGAAAATCAATTCTTTCATGTTTGAAAAACTTTTTTGTGGTAGAAATTTTAGCTCCTACACCACCTTCTAAGGAATATCTGTAACAGGGTTCTATAACAAATCCTGCTTTCTTGTCAAACACTCTTAAGTATCGATATATCTGGAATAAAATAATACATTATAAGAAATCCTGACATTATACAAATAAAATTTAATGTCACATTTGTATGTTAACAGATATTATTACTTACATGTTCTCTTAGCTTGCTTTGTTGGTGTTTATTTTTGCTAAAATGTCTTGGCATCCATTCCCCATTTGCTAGTTTATTGTATGCTTTGTTATAATCTTGTGTTTGAATAAACTCTTTAATAATACTCTTTAATTCTTCTTTATTAGTTTTCAAAGGTCGGTAACGAATATTCATTTTGTGAGTAGTTATGCCAAGATAAGGGTCAACTATAAGTGCTGTGGCCAGGTCATCGTACTCTGACAACTCACGAGGAGTCATACCCATGGGTTGCATTTTGTGGAGCACCTGTCTCCCTGGATAGGTCGCTGATCCAACAACCATCCTGAATACCTGAACAACAAAGGACGCGAACTTTATTAAGTATCGACGTTACTCAAAACATCTGATGATTTATTATTTTATTTATTATTATCCTAAAATTGCATATTCAAAGCTATTATTATCATTCGCAACAATTCCCAATAAATTGGTCTTACAAACAATCTCTCAATTTCTAAAATATAAAAGGACAAACATGGCGGCCGACACTAAAACCAAAAACCGACACGTCAAAATGTTGACACTGTTTATTTTAATACGGGACGTCTGTAATTTGCAAAACTAAGTAAATACGACAGAATATTTACATAACTATTAGTGAAACTTACTTAAATCATTGAATGTACATAAAATTCATGATTATTTTACATAATAACTTCACTATCTAGAAGCACTTGCAGGCGTTTATCGCTAGGTTATTTACATATATTAGACATAACAAATTAATTATTTTAAATTATAATAAAAGCCTTCATTATTATTTATTAGGTATCAAAACTGAAAAAAGTAATGAATAAATCCAAATTATTCTCCAAGGAAAGCTGAAAAACAACCATGTTTTCGTGCTCATTCATTTGGTTGGTAATAGTGATGGACAAAAGTGATAAAGAATTAAATCGATACTTTAAAAAAAGAAAATATCATTTTCTGGAATTTTTTTTTGAGAAAAAACGATATAAAGTTAGATTTCAGAAACTACTTCCATTAAGTTTTTCAAAAGTTAACGTATAAAATAGTATCAGTTACTGAAACAGCGCTAAAATAGTGTTTGAAACACTATTTTAGCGTACAAAAACATTTCTGCAGTAAATAAGGTACCAAATTCTAAATCTCAACCGAATTATGGTTTTTGATATACTCTAGATAAATAATAAGCTACTTTTCTTACCAACATAATCAAATATGTATAATAATCCAATCGATATATAGATAATCGATAGAATACATGGTACCTAATCTGCTGAGCATGCAATATAAAACGATGTTAATTTCTCTATGCTGTAAACGTTTTATTAGCCTGTGGTTTTTCTTCTATATTCATTTCATTCAATGATTCCATTCATTCAATATTTTCAATTTTGTGTGACTGACTTCAATCAATCTCACCCACAGGCTGCTTCACGAAAATAAATCCTGCATTACCTAAAATATTTATTGTGATAGTAATAAATCTGTTAAATTACAATCTATTAAGTTTATGTTGTTTAATTAAATTTCAAAGTAAGTACTTGCACAATAGTTTTTTGGTTCAAGACAAAGTGCTTGTGTAAAATGGCGTCCTATTTTGATATTCAATAAATGAATTTCCAAATAAAACAACTGTACTTAATTTGTGTTTCAGATGCCCAACATTAAATTACAATCATCAGACAGTGAAATATTCACTGTTGATGTTGAAATTGCAAAATGTTCAGTTACGATTAAAACCATGTTGGAGGACTTGGGAATGGAAGATGACGAGGAAGAAGTTGTGCCGTTGCCAAACGTAAATTCTGCTATTCTTAAAAAAGTAATTCAATGGGCTACATATCATAAAGACGATCCACCTCTGCCTGAAGACGACGAAAACAAAGAAAAGCGAACAGATGATATTTCCTCATGGGATGCGGATTTTCTGAAAGTTGACCAAGGCACTCTGTTTGAACTAATTTTAGCTGCAAATTATTTGGATATCAAGGGTTTACTTGACGTGACTTGCAAAACTGTAGCTAACATGATTAAAGGTAAAACACCTGAAGAAATACGTAAAACCTTCAATATCAAAAATGATTTTACAGCAGCTGAAGAAGACCAAGTTCGTAAAGAGAATGAGTGGTGTGAGGAAAAGTAGAGAAACATTGTAGTTATATAATTTCATTGTATAAATTTTAAATAATATACCTAATATTAAAATTGTGTTACAGGATTATAATTTCCTAATGGTTGGTTGTAAAAAATAAACGGTAAACAAATAGCATAAGACTACTTTGATGCTTGGTATGAAAAGATTTGATGAATTAAATTGGTATTGCTAAGGTTTAATTTATTCAGTTTAGAAAGACTTCAAATGTGTAATTATAATACATCATAGATTAATGGGCCAAATAGGCAACCTAAAACACCTTTATTATTATATTACCTTGGAAGCAATATGTCTTTTAATGAAATTACACTGTCAACTGTGTAAAAGTTTTTAACAAATAGAAATACTTGTCTTTTTAAGCTATGATTTCAAATAACCCTTGTCATTGCTTATGTAGGTTTCATTAACCATGTGGTGATGAATTAAGAATACAAATCTCACCACCCCATTATTCCCAAGGGCTTATATTAGCCAGGGATGTTATAAGTAGTTAACATCTACTGTGAGAGGTGGAAAACTTAACAACTCTCTGCCAATACACCTGGTCAACGTGATATAGTGCACCACAAAGCCTCCTGAAATGAAGAAGACGTACCCAGCAGTGTGTTAATGGGCTGGCAATAGAAAAGTAGGTTCTAGAGTTGTCAACAATTTTGTTTAAGAGGATACCAAAATAGCTTCGTGCATTTTTCTATGTACGAAGTTTTCATTGTTTTTTTAGATTGAATGGCTAGAGCTCTAATTTTTAAGTATATGTTTTTTCAATATATGATCTAGGATCGCATAAACTCAGAAACGCGATTGAAAAAAGTTTTCTCGATAGAAAATCTTAGCGAAACAACCTGTAATTTTTTATTTTTTTCATTTGTCGGTCTATTATCGCGTATTAACTAATGAAATAACTTTAAAAACATAAGTAACTATTATATATAGAAACACGTAAATCAGAATTAAAATATATTTAGTAGATTTTGAGTAAATAGGAAAAGTATCCCTAATTCTTCATTTTCTGTGCCTACTGGCTGTGTTAATATGTACGTGTCGGCGATGATATTGAATAATATTGATGTAGGCCCTTAACAAACATTTTTATAATTCTAGCAATGTTTTTTAACAATTTTAGTAATTACGATTAAAACAAACTAAATATCATTCAAATTAGTCCAGCCTTTTACTTAGTAGATAAGTACGGAAGTATTATCAAGGCATCATTGCCAGTACTATATAAAGTAGTACCATGGTAGTACTGAAAAATATTAAAACCCCTCTGTTTTAGAATATGTATGTACTACCAAACTCGGTGTAGGTACGCAATTATTTTTTCTATGATAGGTCGTAAAAGGTGAGGAAGACCAAAGAAAAGATGGATGGACTGTGTGACGATATGAAAGAAAAAGGAATTTATGAGAATATGACGACTGATATGAGGCTAGAAGGAAAAAACGCTGCGCTGGCCACAAATAACTTGGAATAAGGGCAGAAAAAAAAAGAAAAGATATACGGAGTCGACCAGCTTTTATAATACAGTCTTTTAATGGTCAATTATTTTATGAAAATAGCTGTTGCCCGCGACTGGAACGCGTGGAATCTAGAATATTTTTTTTATGAAACGATTTTTCTTTATTTTTGCTAATCAAATAAAAACTCAGTCATACAAAGATATAACTATAATTGAATCTAAAATATTTAATTAACATTTTGTAAGACTAAATAAAAATTAATTAGTGTAACGCTAAACTACAAATATTTCCTACAACAAATAAATAGTGCATATATATTTATATAATACTTCTAAATGAATCTTCAATATTAGAGTAAGTACTGGTCATAAAAAAGTTATCTATACACGTGAGTATGGGAGAGTTAAATCGCCCAAGATAAGATCCGCACGATGCGGCCCCGAGCAAAACCCCAGTTAGAAATGAAACAAAAACTAAAATGACTATAATACAACGACACTTATCCTGACTTAGATACATTTTGCATAAGAATATGAAGTCGTAAACGGATCTGTAACAAAATAATAATACTAAAATCAGATAAAAAAAATTTTAACAATTTTCTTAATTTGTCTGAGACTAATAATGCAGGAAGGTCTAAATGCTTAAGTTTTCGTGACATAAGCAATGATTTATATTTTAACTAGTAGAATTACCATGTTTTGCACGAGGTCAAGTGTTCGATTCCCACACGGAAAAATTATGTGACACAGATATTTTGTCTGGATGTATGTACATTGTTCTATACCAATCTAATATATAAAATTCACGTGTCACAGTGTTAGTTACCGTACTCCTCCAAAACGGCTTGACCGATTCTTCTCAAATTTTACATACATATTCAGTAGGTCTGAGAATCGGCTAACATCTATTTTTCAAACCTTTTTTTTCTTTTTTTTAGTATGGCAAAACAACGTTTGCTGGGTCAGCTAGTATTATTATAAAGCTGAAAAATTTAGTTTGTTTGAACGCGCTTATTTTAGGAACCACTGTCCGATTTGAAAAATTCTTTCAGTGTTGGATAGTCCATTTATCAAGGAAGGCTATATAACGTCATGCTGCGACCAATAGGAGCGAAGCATCAGTGAAAAATGTTGCAAAAACGGGGATATTTATTTATCCTTATACTTCTGTAGCGTGCGTTTTCTAAATTCCACCCGTACCTAGTCGCGGGAAAAAGCTAGTTTATATAATAAAATAACACTATCTCGTTGGTTATCCATGTGGTGACGGATTATAATATTGTAATATGTGTCTTCACCTCTTCCTTTCAAAGGTACTGTAAGAGCCGGCTAAATAAAACCAATAAAAGTAAGATAACATCCTCTGTGAGATGTAAAACTAGAAACTAAACCCTAAGCGTCTGGTCAGCGCAACATAGTAAACCGAAAGCCCTCCCGAAGTGCAGAAGGCCCTGTGCCTAACTATGCGGCTTTAATGGACTGGGATCGGAAGGACGTAAGCCGAATAAAAATAATAATAACCTGCAACATCTGTTATCATCACAAAGCAGTTTGTCAGTTTCATCTAATAACCGCTGCAGTTGTTGTTGTGCTAAAGTAATGACGGGACACTTTTTATGTATCAAATTAGCTATCTCTGCATTAGGATCGAAATCACAGCTACATCCGGGGGAATCAAGAAGTCTCTCACTTCTCGGTGATACGTCTGGAGAATCTAAATGAATATCACGGGGACTAATATCCGAGTCTTGCGCCATTCTTCTATTCTTTTTGTATGATTTTCTTGAATATTTAAATATATTTTGTACTTGATAATCGTCGGATGACATTATAGTATGTTAAATTAGGTATTTAGAATCAAATTAACAGTATTTTTCTTAAAATGTACACTTTTAAAATGTTTTAAAAGTTACAATTTTATGTACACTGTTTGACAATAAGTCATGCTTGATTGATGTCATAAAAATAAAATGTTTCTTAATCATTCAATCTCTTTGTTAATTTTAAGTGAAATATTTAATTTATTATATTATTCCGTCTCTTTCAGTAGTTATTAATCGGCTTAAGGGCCTACATCAATATTATCGTATATCATCGCGGACACGTACATATTAACACAGCCAGTAGGCACAGAAAATGAAGAATTAGGGATACTTTTCCTATTCACTCAAAATCTACTAAATATATTTTAATTCTGATTTACGTGTTTCTATACATAATAGTTACCTTTGTTTCTAAAGTTATTTCATTAGTTAATACGCGATAATAGACCGACAAATGAAAAAAATAAAAAATTACCTCTCTAATTTTTTATTTTTTTCAATTTCGTTTCTGAGTTTATGCGATCCTAGATCATATATTGAAAAAACATATACTTAAAAATTAGAGCTCTAGCCATTCAATCTAAAGAAACAATGAAAACTTCGTACATAGAAAAATGCACGAAGCTATTTTGGTATCCTCTTAATAACGTATCATACGTTAATAAATTATAATATTAATTATTCATTGACATTTCGTACTACATCCTCTGGTCCCAAGCCAAGCTTGTATGCTTGTGTTACGGGATCAAGAATACGGATAATATACTACATAAATTACCTTTGTAAATAGGTACATACTTTTAGATAGTAAACACCTAGAGGCAGTACAAACATTTTTGTGTTATCGCATAAATATTCGTACTATGCGGAAACAATAGAGCACTGTTACTATACTAAAAGCGGAAATCGAACCCACGTCCTCATGAACGGCAGTCCGTTACATGAACCACTAGACTACCAAGCACGTTAATTACATATAATCTTTATGTAGTTAAAATGATCGGCCCTGATTCACGTGCTTTCATTATCTAGGTCTGCCCATGTTCCAAAGTTTCATACTCATAAATATTATATAGAACGCAATTCTATCCCATATATCCTATAGATTAGGAGGTCTTCTGTGATTAAGCGCTAAAGAAAAGCCATGAAAACAATTAATTAATTTAATTAAACATTAACTTGGTCCATTTTATAATTAAATTGTAAATAGACCTAATTACTTAACAATATATCTATTGATATATTTATATTGTACTATATCACTGTATATAATTTGTTAATCACCAAACGATTCATGCATCCATTTCTTGGAATATTCGTATACAACGAAAAGTGCTGCGGTCGCCGGTATGGTCCTTACTAAAGTGGGCTTCAAGCCGTTGTATAAAGCCAGCACTCCTGAAAAACGGATAAAATAATAGATTAGTTCGTGGCAAGGCTAAGGTTTTAGAGTATTCTAACACATCGGTCTTAAGCATGATGTCAGATCGGACAGTAATTTATAGAACTTTATATTGATTACTAGCTGTTGTGACTTCGTACGCGAAAAATTTTGAAAATTAAAATTATTTGCAATATTTTTCACTAATGCGTTGCTCCTATTGATCGCAGCGTGATGTTATATAGCCTTCCTCGATAAGTGTACTATCCAACACTGAAGTCGGTTTAGTAGATTGGGCGTGAGAGAGCAACATACATACGGTTACTTGCGTATTGTTAATATTAGTATGGATTGGAAGATCTTCATAAAGTAGGATTTTCCCATTTGCTCTGTTGTTAGGATTTCGTATAAAAAATATAACCCTACAAGCTCTCATCGGTGTCCGTCTATCCGGTTTAATTAACTGTTATTTATGCATTTTGGTCTAGTAGGTACGGAACCCCAAGTATGTGAATTTATTTTGATCATAATTTCTTTTTCTTTTTGCAACACCCAAGCTACACCTAGTCCAGATATGAGCATAACGATGTTGACATATATTCCGTGAGCTCGTCATATCGATAACATAAGAACGTCACAATTTTACAATTAATAATAATATGAATTTATCTGTTATCTTTGCCTTTGAATTATTTAACGAGGCGAGGTCAACAAGCATCATAGATAAATATATAACTGCGCGTTTGAAATTATTAGATAACAACAATCTTACAACATCATTTCTCTGAGTTACATTCGATATGTTTAATACTGGTTGATGCCACATAGGCCACGCCTTGTGTGTCTAAAATATATATTTCACAAACAACAAAGTCTGAGTAACAGATTTAACTTTTTATGTGGAACCCTAAAAGTAAACATACAAAAATATTACAAACCTTCTTTCTGTATAATATCATATCCAACTTTTAAGAACTTTTGACTCTTATTTGATATTTGCACCCTGGATTTAATAACATCAGTTGGGAATATCACTGTCCACAATACTAGGCCACCAACAGCCCCCGCAATCATTGTCCTGAAGAAACCTATGTCATCTTTTGTTTGACCTGGTTTTTTCAATAATTCTCTAGCACCTGGAAAATATAAACTTACGCCATCAAACTACGTTATATACGACTAGTTTACAAAAGACGCATACATTTTGGTATACGTATTATGAGGTTTTATTTACAGGCAGTTTACGCCGTGAAATGAACTGTCTGGCAAATTCGTATTATGAACAAATTATTAGTCAGTCAGTTCGCTAAACCAGTCATACATTAATATGTTTAAGGAGAAGGTACAACTAAAAGTTAAAGTACTAACTAAAAATTTTCAACTAAGTTTTATTTTTGCCATAATACCTAATTTAGCCATGCAGTTTACGGCCTGCCTGGAACTTGAATGATTTTAAAAAGCTCATAATACGCCGGCAGGCGTGCGGTTTAGTTTCGAGATTTCCATATTAAGTATGTGTATTCTTTTAGAATTAAAGGGATGCTCAATGTGTATGGAATGTAAGTAAACCTACCTTCATATCCACCGAAAAAGAAGAAATATCCAGGCATCTCTCTCATGATAGTGGGGACCAGCCCACGGAACAATCCTTGTATTCCATACTCTCTAAATATCTGCTGTGTCAACTGCAACGGTGTGATTTTAACCTAACAATGAAAATTTTGAACATTACTTTTTTAACTTTTAATAAGCAGATTTTTAAGTGCTTCCTAAATTTATCTTTACTTATTCAAAGTCGTTTTTTTTTTGTATGTTTGTCTCTATTTGAGCCTATACCTTCAAAAATACGCAACGGATTATGATGCGGTCCTTTTAATAGATAGAGTGGTTCAAGAGGATGGCTTTTTTTTATATAATTTGTTAAGGTTTGGTTTTGACAGGCCTCGTGGTCGAGTGGTTCATGTTACGGACTGCCATTCACGAGATCACGAGTTCGATTGGAGGCAATAATTTGTGTGATATTTATACTTGTCATACAAATGTTTGTACTGCATCTGGGTGATTTCTATGTATAATAAGTATGTATTTACAAAAGAAAAGTAGTATATGTATTCTATCCGTATTCTGGTACCCATAACACAAGCTTAATAAGTTTAGCTTGGGACCAGTGGATGTTGAGTGAAATGTTTAAAAAAAATCCACGCGTACGAAAGTTGCGAGCAACAGCTAGTAGCTAGTAGTAAGTACAGTAGCTTATAAAGCTCGGGTACTAAAATTTATAAACAAGCAACAATTATTACTATATTTGTAAACTATATAAACTACTACTATTTATACTACTTGTATATTTGTAGTAGTTTGTGTCCCTATAATAGACGTTCATACAAATATCAATAGACCCATTAGCAAGGACGTTTATATACGCAATGTAAACGTATCATTACTTACTACTCTACAATATTTAAACATTCATCTCACGGTCACGATAATTTCGTAGTGCAAAAAGATAATGAATACCTAATTAACTTTGATAACGTAAACCAATATTAACTGATACTTGATAAATTATAATTACGTATTCTTGAAATTAATTTAAAGACATATTTAAAGCTTATAAAATAAATAAATAAATTAAATCTTATAAATGTCATTTTCGCATTTTGTTTATTTAACACAAGCATTAAGATTGTTAAATATTCTGTGTTAAACGACAATTTAATATTATGTTTTGAAACGCACTCGCACTTGTCTAACACTAGCTGTTGCCTGCGACGTGGAATTTAGAAAACCTTCCGTTCCTTCCGAAAACTATATTTATTAAAAAAAATATGTTAAAATCCGTCGCGTAGTTTTAAAGATTTAAAAGCTTACGTAGGAACATACAGAAACAACGATTTTGTTTTATAATAAGTAAAATTCTAAAACCTGAAATTAATACACGCTTTGACACTAGATAGACATCTAAGTCAAAGTAAAATTTTTTTATTTCAAGTAGGCATGTTTTACAAGCTCTTTTGAAACGTCAGAAACTAGGTGTCTGTTCCGGTTCCCTAATGATTGACCAAAAAATTATTGACAAATGATCATTTGACAAACAACGTTTCACCAAATGATCGTTTGGCAAACGATACATTTGACAAAAGTATCATTTTACACAAACTTACTTAGCAAATGATCCATTGGCAAACACTACACTTGACAAATGTGTTAAGTATTCAAATGTCAATTGACCTTTGTTTCATTACACCAAATGATATGTTTCGTAAATTAAGTTGTTTTAAATATATCATTATCATCATGAATCATTATTAATGGGAGAAATAGTTGATCATTTGGCAAAATGAAACATTTGTAAAATGATCAATAGGCGAATTCATTGTTTTGCCAAACGTTGTTTGTCAAACGCGAATCCTATGGATCTATATCTATATCACAAATCATAACACGTACTTAAACTCAAGACACTGTAGACTTTCTCTTTCTTTCTTTCTTTCACTTGTGTTTTCTTCTCTATAGGACTCACTTTTAGAACAGATCTAGCTTCTGCTTTTTTAAAAAAGCTTGTTAATCATTTGCCTATTTAAAATGTTTAAGTTAGACATATGATAAGCACCTTACTTTTTCGAGTCATTAATTAATCACGTGATGTTATTGTCATCATCGCACAATCTACTACATATCTGAGAATAATGATGCAATTACTACAATAAATATATCTAATATGATCCTATAACATGTAACATTCTACATAATAAATAATTGTTCCCATCCCATTGACGTCCCACTGCTGGGCACAGCCCAACAGGGGCCCAAGTCTACTAATAAATTGTGTCACAATTGTAGTTCAATGGCACCAACCACAAAAAATTAACAACAGACTACCAAACTTGGTAAAATTCGCCACTAAGCAAACAGTTATTGCAATTTGCATCATCATTAGTAGACTTGGGCCCCAGTGGCCACTTCGTGTTTTCCGTTTTGACAGAGGACGTTGCGTGATAATATTGTCCCGTGATTGGCGCTTATCGCACCCTGTGGAAGAAAATCGGGTGAGAAAATGACGCTTGCATTTTTTATCCGCCACCACAGAGACAAAATACTACGGTTGCTACATCAAAATACAAGAACATGGAAATACCCAAAATAATCATCGTACAACTGTTTGTGATCCTTGCACGTTGACTTCACGCATCGCCTGTAGCTGGCACTTGATCAGCTCCGTAGGGCAAAGCGTGAATGATGAGAAAAACGCCGCCAGGAAACCCGCTGATGCGTTCTGCAACGCTGACAATTGCTCCACTTTCTATAATCAAACAAAAAGTAATTCATTAATTCAGCTGAATTTATTTAATTGCATCTATCCTTTTAAAGTAGATTTAAAATCTAGGCTTTTACCCGCAACTTTTATCGCCTAAACTCTATTTGCATTGCATAGGAACACTAGGGCATCAGGAAAACTACATAATATTCTATATGGTGTATCGCAAGGCTCCCATTTAGGACCTGTTCTATTATGTTTTCATAAATGACGTTGGGTGTGTTTCAGACATTTAAAAAAATTAAACTACGTTGATTTTTGGTTTTTGAACGCAATTTAGAGCTGATATAGAACTTTTGATCTTACTCTCTCTCTCCAATCTTGGTCAATGGTGTAACCTTATTAGAATGTATACCCGACGAAATATTATCACGTAAAATTTTCTAAAAAACAACGTAACCTTATAAATTTGGCTAATTTTATCTATAGCGAACAAATCATAGAGCGAGATACTGTGCGGGACCTTGGTGTACTTAACGAAACAAAACTAAACATAAAAACAGCGCGTCTAAAATGTCAGGTTTTGTGATAAGTAACTGAAAAGAATTTTGAGCTACCAAAATAAAATTGCACAGGTACACTACTGACCGAGTGTGGTGTGGTGACCACATTATGCAACCCCCATTTATTATTATCTATGTATGCATAGAGCGTCTACAGAAACGTTTTACGAAAATAATAAATTCGATTCATACCAGAAAATACTGAACATTTCAAAATTCAAACCATCTATGAACGAAGACGCATGCATGATGCTATATTTGCTTAAACATTTTTAAATTAAATAGATTGTCCTCAAATTCCTTCGTTGTTATTTCGTGCGCCCGCGAGAATACCCGCAACCCATAACTCTATGTCACCGATGAAGGAAAAGTATAAAAAACAGCAAGTATTTCAAAAATAGGAACTAAATATTTAGTGAATAAATAGTATAATATTCTAGTGACCTCATTACAAGGCGAGTGTTATTTGCTGCCAAATCTTACGATACAGTATAAATTATATTGATATACTTGATACATTCATTGAACATTATATTACTAATATTACACTAAACAATATCAACATTTGTAGATAACATTATCAATTTGAAATCACATATAGTTAATAGAAATTGTGGGCAGTGTCTCTAGATAAAGTTGTTATTGATGAAGTATGTTTGTTAGAAGCCTTCCCTAATAATAATAATATCTTACTCAATTATCATTTAGATAAGATTGCTAGATTCTATTACAAATATTCTCATATTGCCACTGAAGAATCGTTTCTTGTGATTGCATTATTACTCATTTATCATTTTATAACCACAAATCTCCCTGCGATTTTCATTTAAAGCCGTACACAATATTCGCCGAAATTTATACTACCAAATATCATCAATACATCTAAGGCGCATCTAAGCTTGCACTAGCTAGATGATGCGCCTTAGATGTATCTCCACTGTATGATATTTGTCCACTATCAACCCGCCTAGGGCACGCTGTCTAATATCAATCCACCCAGAGCGATCTGCCTAGTGCAATCTGTCGATTATCAATCCGCTAAGTGCGATCTGTCGACTATTAATCCGCCAAGTGCGATCTATTGACTATCAATCCGCCAAACACAATTTGTCGACTATCAATCCGCACAGGGCGATCTGTTGCCTATCAATCCGCATAGGGTGAGTTCTTAACTATCAATCCGCCTAGGGCGAACTGTCGACTATCAATCTGCCTAGACCTCGACTCGACATGGAGTCGAGGGCGTTTAAAATTGCTCCTTAAGTCAAAGAAACAAATTGCTACTAATATAATAGAATATTGTTAACTATTAACGAATTTAATATGTTATTTAATGTAAACAATTTATAAAAAATAAATTATTGGTAGAAATAAAAGAATTACCTCTACACCAGTAAGACTGCATACAAATTTCTGACAATATCCATAAGCAGCAAAGAGTACAGAATTTTCAGCTACATTGGCCATGATTGCTGGTGTGGTTCCTGCGTATAATCCTCGAAAAACACCATCATTTCTAAGTGTTTGCTTTAAACAATGATACATGCCTTTGTATAAGTGTGGGAATGTTTGCATTTTTACTTTCACTGTATCAAGAGGTTGACCAACATACACCACTGCTACTCCACCTGTTTGCAACATTTATTACTGTTAAAAACTAACTAATTGTACATAATACCTATTTTATAACATTACATAGAACTTATATACAGATTACATAATGGATGGGTTAAAAAGTACAGCTATATAAAGCATATCTGTATCCATGACACAAGGAAATATAGCTTACTTTGAGACCAGAGGAAGTTTATGTGAAATGTCCATAAATATTCATTACTATTTTCTTTTTCAGACTTTTTGCACGGGTGTCACAAGAATTTAGGGTGATGTTTTGCTGATGACAATAATATCTTGGAAAAAAACGTATTTCATCTAGTCAAGGATTTTTACAGTGGTTCCAGTGTCATTACAAGTGATAGCAGCCCTCTTGTTGTGTCTATTTAATTACAATTAATATATTACAAGAAATATGCAACAGTTAAATTTCTTACCCAGTGAGCCTGCAGTGAAATCTATAAGGCCACTTTTGACATTGCCTGATGACCCTGAAGAGTGAGCCATTATCTGCAACAGATAAAAAGTGTTAAACAAGTTTAAAATGCTTACTTATTTGTATGTTACAATACTGAATAATCTATGTTAATTAACTGCTTCTTGATTTATTACTAGCAAACTTGACAGATATCAGTCTGTAGGGATACTTAACATTAAATGGGATAAAACACTGAAAACAGAGCCCCATACATGGTCAAATATTTTTAATCTTTATCATCATCAATAAAGTATACACAAGAAATCTAATACAGATTTGTCTATTTATTAGATTTAAAATAAAAACAGACTGTGAAGTGATGGATAGGAAGTTTTAACTAGTTATTTAAATTAGTGAGATAAGTTTTATAAAATATAATAAACTTAACAATTTATAACACTTTAGTAACTAAAAAAAAACATAAAGTACAAGTTGGACACAAAGAGTTCCGTAGCTTAAATAACAGAAATAAATAAGGGCAGGAGAATGAGTATTTGTTGTTATAACATCAACCATAAAATGAATTTATACTGTAAAATTTTCAGCTCTCTAGCTATCACCGTTCCAGAGATACAGCCAGGTGACGGACGGGCGGACAGCAAAGTCTTAATACTAGGGTCCGTTTAACGTTTTGGTACGTAACCCTTTTGGTTAGGTATGTATCTTAAATTTTACTGATTTTGTTTACTACAAAATAGCAAAAATTCTGCAAATTGTATATAATGAATAACATTTTTGTGGTTATAAATCGAAGTTAATAAAAATTTAAAATAAATATTACCTGCTATTTTTTTTGTATTACAAAATAGAATTTCTATTATTAGGTAGGTACCACTAATTCAATTTGCACAAAGCCAAGCTAAACAATAATTTTAAAAACAATATTAAACACCACTTTTAGTCTCCCGCTCTAATGTTTTTCAAAAATCTCATTCAATTCAAAATATTTCAATTTTCAACACCAAGTTTTCGTTTCATTCACTGTCACTGTCACACTCACCGCCTATATTATTATAGGTACCTACTCTTTGCTCACCGCGTACGCGCACTACCTACTTAGAGAACAATAGGCAATAGGCTTGTTGAAAAAATATCGATACATCGAAATTATTTGTTCGATATATCGATATTGCCCAGCGATATTGACTTTTCGATATATTGATGTATCGATATAATGTTTCAAGTATCAAAATGGCATAAAATCGATATTTGTTTCAGACCGAAGTAATTTCTTTGTACAATTTTTTTTTTGACAAATTACTCTTTGTCTATTATGTATTTTGTTTTGACTCTCGATTTGATGCTTCTTAATTTAATACTCATGTTGGTTTTTAAGTTGATTAGATTTTAACTGTCCGTCCATTGACTGACTTCTATAATATAGCCTCAAAGCCTGGCTGTATGAACTCAGATCATCTAAGCCCGTAATTTATAGTGATTTTGACGACATGTTATTGACAATGTCATTATGTCGAATGTATTATAACATGGAATACGCATCGTTACAGATGGAGTATACCTACTCTAAGTCTCTGTCTACTCCCATAGGAAAATGGCGTGATTTTATTATGATGACGATGGAATATGGAACTGTATACGAAACCTTTTGAATCTTAGTTGCACTTAGCCAGTTTTTTTATTTTGCCGATATATGGATAATTTTCAAATAAAATATCTAATATCAATATTGTTATAGATATCGATATTTTTTTCTTTTCAGACATCTCTAGGTGACGCCAAGGAATCCACTTGCATTCTTATAGTTTGTGCCACGAAGTATAGATAGAAGGAGTCCGAACGGTATAGGCTTTTCCATATTATTTCGAGTTCTATTTTCTGCCACTGGCTGCGCAAGTGTTCAGGGCGTACCGATGCTATTATTATTATTACATGTAAACACGCGCTGGCTCGTGAATGTTGAATTTAATTTAATTAAATACATAATATTATTTTATTTATTTATTTATTTAAAATTACAGGTGTCAATAGCAATAAAATTTCCCGCGTAAGAATTCAAACGAGTACTCCTTGAAAAATGGCGCGCTCTACCGGCAAAAAATCTGTCCCTTAAATTGAGACCATTCGTTCAACATTACGTTCGGACTCCTTCTATCTATACTTCGTGGTTTGTGCATAGAGCATTCAATAATCATTTTACTACACGATGGACAATTGTCCGCCATTATATACCATTAGCCATTAGCCCCTGTTCAGTTCAGTTGGCCAGCATGGCCCATTGTGTACTGGGGCCCTTTATGGCCCCAGTACACAATGGCCGTTGATGGGCCATGCTTTGCAATGCACAACTGTAGGCCACGATCACTTGGTGTTCACACAATGGCGCATAGCTCATTGCTGTCTGGCGAGGCACTTGCGATGGACGTGGAAGTAATCACGGCTGCGGCTATTTATTTATATACTGCTTGCAAGTATTACAGAAGTGTTGTACATCCATAGCTATTAAAAATGGCGCAAAAGGCGATGGTGGAATATATTAATATTCAAATAAAACAAAAATATATAAGTAATATTATTTATTTATAAACTCTTTATTGTACACCAATAAAATAACAATATTAATCAAACAATTCTAAAGAAACAGAATGTACAATTGGCAAAATAATACTGAAATAAAAAAATATTCAAATACTAGCACGCAACAAAAAAGTGCACTATCGCAGCCAGCAGTCCGTGAAGAACTAAATAATGGGCGATTGTGTGAACACCTCAGGCCACGCCACGATTCCTTTGAAGTGTGTTAAAAAAACCGACAACTTCCCGATTGCGCGCCACGATGGACAATTGTCCGCCATTATATACCATTAGCCCCTGTACACAATGGCGATGGCGTTCAGTTGGCCAGCATGGCCCATTGTGTACTGGGGCGGACTGGGGCCTTTAGATAGGTGATCAATGATGCCAGATTATGCAAAATATCGCCATTTTAGTCTAGTTTAGTTTGTCAAATGGCGACCAAAAATACAATTGACAGTAAGGTTCTAAAAAGCATTCCTAAAAGCTAGGTACTAGTTTAGGTTACTTTAGTTAGTAAAAATAAATAAAAATAATTTATTTCAATGTGCCTTTCTTATAAAGAAATATTAACAGTATATTTGTATTATAAAAATATATAAAAAGCCCCTTCAGAAATTATGAACTACTACAGTCTGCGTACATGCGATATTTGTTCAACAAGCCTAGCGTCGCCTTTAATGATCACATGAACAATACAATGCGAAGGCCACTAATAAAAGAGCTTTTGAATCAGTTAGTTAGTTAAACTTGATTGTAGTCCGAAATACGGTTTAGCGAGATATTTAGGCGGATTTACGTGAATGCGTTTTTTTTTTGGAAACTTACTAGCTAGGATATATAAATATTCATGGACATTTCACACAATGTCCTCTGCTCCCAAGCTAAGCTTTTATGCTTGTGTTATGGGTACCAGAATACGGATATACTACCTACTTTTATTTTGTAAATACATACATACTTAAAATACATAGTAAACACCCAGACGCAGAACAGACATTTGTATGACATTTGTAAAGATCACACAAATACAATCATTTGTGTGATTTCACGAGGTCGCGGGTTTGATTCCCGCTCGGGACAATTCCCGAGCGGGAATCAAACCCGCGACCTCGTGAATCATGAATGGCAGTTCGATATATAAACCACTCGACTACACGAGGCCCGTCAAAAAAAGGATAAAATAAAATCAAATTATTTGTTTCAATTCCTTTACTGATTGTTAAATAGGTAGATTATGGAATAAATATAAATATCTAAAATATGTATCTATAGACACAAATGTTACACGAAAAGCGAAATACAGCTAACACATTTGGCTACATACATAACGAAATATTTTGTGATACTTGACAGACTCATTAAAATAACCCACTTTTTACAGACTTCAATCTTAAAATCTAGCCCGACGTTTCAGACTTTTTCTAAATTTTATTTTAAAAAATTATTCTAGTTTTAAAAAGAAATCAAATGTGGCTCTAATTCTCAAATTTAATAATCCACTTAGCACTCAATTATACCAGGAATCGATTATTTAAAATACACCGATCGATAGGACTTATTTATATGTATTTAATAGAAATATGGTTTCTTATTATTGCCTTGATTTATCTGCCATGAGTAGTCTATTAAGGCCGTTACAAGCATTGCTATTTAGCGCGGCCTGAAAATATTAAGTTGTGGTGAATGTAGTGTTAAGTGACATTTAGGATATCTACGAATTGGGGCAAAAAACATCCGCCACTGATATAACTGCGAAATGTCTTATCAAATAGTTTTAGTATTAATCGCTAGGACCTGTGGCCATGACATAAAAGTAAATGATAATATATTTTACTTTATTTTCATGAGATAAAATTTATAAACAACTAGACAGTTTGGCACAATTTAAGTTACATTGCAATGTAAGACTCTAAAAGCAGGTATCTACATTTAGTTAAAACTCTTCTACTTCTAATAAAAATGTAACGCATTAAAACATCCCTAAGGTCACCAAAACGTTATTTTAATAATATATTTTTTAAATGATTTGAGCCACAGCAAATAAATATTTTTAAAGATAAATTACATATTTATATACAGTCCTTAAACTGTTTGTGTAAATATATTTTGTAGTTCCACGTAACCAATTCAAAATTGAACCGCACTAAGCGTGACGCGATTCTTTAACATACAATACATACAAAGACCTTCATCATACATAAACTATGTTACGTGTTATTTTCGTAGCAGAAAATTTATTTCTTAGCGTCGCGTAATGAATGCCGATGCCGAGTAGCGCGGTTTCAGTTTTACATGTAAATTATGCATTATAAAAGAGACTAATACAACAATAGCAAAAATTGAGCTTATTAAGGACAGAAGTCACTTCTAGAAGTGAAAATAATAGAAAACACATAATCTTGCTGTCATTTACAAAGATTGTCATTATAACAATGATTACTTAATAATATAGTAAAAAAAATGTTCGCGATCTATAAAAATACATATTCTATTAGTGAGCTAGGACTTTTCAGGAAAACTATATAATGCAAATCATAGACACAGTACTAATAAAGATTATCAATTCCCATACTTTGGCATGTTCGCCATAAAATGCACGCTAAATCTAGGTGGCGCTGTTCACTAGCGTAACAACTTGTATAAAACGGACGTTACAATAAGATACGTTTAGACAGAAAAAAATTAACTTAAATTAAAAGTCTAATACATATTTAATATGTTACATTCAACGAAAAAATACAATAATAATTATTTTCCACTGATTAGTACATGCAAATAACCTCTTACGATAAAATAACCTCTTGCGATAGATGGCAGATGATTCGCTTCAATGATCGCTTTGTTATTTTTAACACAGTTTTTAACTAGATGGCATTTTAATATATTTAAATCATTGATTGGTGTTACAAAAACTATTATTATTATTTTAGGGTATTAAATATTAGTAAGTTTTAAGAACAATAATATATTTATAGTTTTATAAAAAAAACAAAAAAAGGTTGAAAAGATAAAAAGTTACAAACTAAATTATCTCATAAAAATCATCAAATTGGTTTATTAAAAAACAGGTAGTATTTATTTGGGTTCAAGGTCAAGCTTGTTAAAACAAATAGTGATGCGCCACTTGATTTCGACGTTTTTAGGGTTCCGTACCCAAAGGGTAAAAACGGGACCCTATTACTGAGACTTCGCTGTCCGTCCGTCAAAAAAAATTGGTCAAGTGCGAGTCGGACTCGCGCACGAAGGGTTCCGTACCATTATCTATGCAACATAAGGCAACGTTATTAGTATCGAGCAAGAAACGGTAAAAAAATCATGTTTGTTGTATGGGAGCCCCCCTTAAATATTTATTTTATTTTATTTTTAGTATTTGTTGTTATAGCGGCAATAGAAATACATCATCTGTGAAAATTTCAACTCTCTAGCTATCACCGTTCTTGAGATACAGCCTGGTGACAGACGGACGGACGGACGGACGGACGGACGGACGGACAGCGAAGTCTCAGTAATAGGGTCCCGTTTTTACCCTTTGGGTACGGAACCCTAAAAACGATGTTGCTTGTTATGACGTTCAAATAGCGAGTGTATTCTTAGAAATTACATTTGTCGTGTGTGTGTGCGTGTGTGTGTGCGTACGTGCGTGTATGTGCCTGAGTGTGCGTGTGCGCAAATAGTATATTAGCTTTGGGCGATGTATGTATGTAAAAAAATTGGTCAAGTGCGAGTCGGACTCGCGCACGAAGGGTTCCGTACCATTATCTATGCAACATTAGGCACGTTATAGAACCAAATATTCTGTGAATAGTTAAAGCGTCTACCTGTCAACGTTATTATTATTGAGCAAGAAACGGTAAAAAAATCATGTTTGTTGTATGGGAGCCCCCCTTAAATATTTATATTATTTTATTTTTAGTATTTGTTGCTAGAGCGGCAATAGAAATACATCATCTGTGAAAATTTCAACTGTCTAGCTATCACCGTTCTTGAGATACAACCTGGTGACAGACGGAGGACGGACGGACGGACGGACAGCGAAGTCTCAGTAATAGGGTCCCGTTTTTACCCTTTGGGTACGGAACCCTAATGAACTGTCTCTTTCAGCACATCCTCAATGTATAGGTCGTCATCGTACCTACTGAAAATATTTAACAAAGCCTACCGCTTTGTTAAATATTTTCAGTATCATGTAACAAGTAAGCGTAATAATTGAATGAGATATTTTGTTGTGATGAAAAGTAAAAAGGATTATTGACGTCACTCACAATATCAAAAGAAACAAAGTACTTTAATATTTATTAACAGGTTGTTATATTATGATACTAAATTTATTATAAAATAAGTTTTATTCTATTATCAGCTCGGTGAAGGTCGATTTAGGTTCGGATCTTAGACTATAAAGTATGTTGTTATGGTTGATATAATATGATATCGTCGAGGCCTTTGACACAAGCCGCCTTCGCGGTGATCGGTGTTTTTGAGAATGTTAACAAACAGAATGAAAGCAACCTTATGCCTCAATAAAGAAAGTATATTTTTAAATGTTGTTGTTCCGTTCGACGTTCATAGCAAAAGCAGCTTTGCGTGTTTTAATGTTTCGTCTTCAATCGTCTTTAAGAGGGTACTGTACTCCTCATTTAGGTATTTGCCTTAGGTATTGCTATCCCTATTTCCGAGCGCCGCGCTGAAAGGGACAAATATAGATGAAGCGGATTTTACCTACAAATTCTTTGAAAAAAGACGTTTCGTACTTCCGTTTTTTTTTCGCGAAAGTTAAACCGATTTTAATAGTTTTTGCGTCATATTATAGATAAAGAATATATCTATGCTTCTATCGCTTTCTTTTGTGGTAAAACTTTACCAAATTTGTGTGATAGACGCTGCAATTTTATCTAAAGAAAACCGAAAAAAAAAGTTTTCCGGATCGTCATATTTCTTTTAGTTATTATGTTTTGAAAAAAAGAAAGTGAAACGTATTTTTAGGTGTGGTACCTTGGGTATATTTAGAAGTAAGAGATATTGCGTGTTCACGTAAACACTGTTTATTCACGACTAAGACCAAACTAAGACTAACATAATGTCTAATCTTACATTCTGCAGGAAAGGTAACGATCCCGTTATGTTCAAGGGACGCGCTACTTGAAGTTGTCAAACCTATGTCATTAACAGCAATAAATTCTTAACTAATATCGATACAAGTGTGAGAGCGAAATGTTAGGCAAAAACAAAATGTTAAAATGTCTACCATGAGTTGATCTATAAGTGGCTGGGCATACATAAAAATAATATATAATGGTACCAATTCTACATGCACAAGTAAACTAAACTTAACTAAAAAATAAATATTGATTATTTCAATAACACAATTCCGCAATTCGGTACTGTTAACTACACTTTCTTATTATAAAAACGGTGTATTATATAATAACAATTTAAGTTACTGTGAATGTGTATAAGAAAATAGTCAATTAATCAAAATACAGCATAGTTGCTTTTTTATTTTTGGTTAAGTTTAGTTGTGCATATAGAATTGGTACCAATATCTGCTTGACCGAGCGTAACTCTCGATGGATTTTTGTGAAATTATTCTTAATAAGGTAAGTCTCAGTAATAGGGTTCCATTTTACCTTTTGGTACGGTCAAGTACGTGTTGGACATGCACGCGAACGGTTCCGTGCGGTTATTATGATGATATATTCGTGACACCAACCACAAATAACACCATATAGCGGACCCCCAAACAATGGGATAAGGGCAGGATGATGATGATGGTGAGTCTGAGTAGGTATTTGTGGTTGTAGTATCATCTGATCTAAGCAAACTGAAAATTTCAGCTCTCTAGCTAAATAGAAAATTTTCATAGTACGAAAACACCGACAAAAAGAAATTTTATAAGTATACATAAATCCAAAATCCCATTTATTTAAACACAGGTATTTAATATACGTTATACATATAAAGTAAAATCACGAAACATGTAAAATATTACAAGCCGCATAGGTATGTACGATGTATCGTGCTGTCGCTAGTCGCGATGGCGATACTACAATCAACTACAAATGTAGGTACAAGAACCTCACGATGCGATAGGCTGAATTGAATGAAACACAACGCGGTAACGTAACGCGCAACGTTGCCAGTTTGACAAACTTGGTAGGTAAGTACCTACTTGATAAGAAGCTTAAAAAAATGAAGTTTGTAGTTTGCGAAAGATATAAATGTATTTACTAATTAACTAAGATATAAATCTATATACTGTAGTAACTAAATTGCCTTTTTTTATGTGTTTAAAAATACAAAAAGTGAAACCGCATTATCAAAAATCCACTTTAATTTGAACGCCAGACCTATTAACATTCGTGGCCCTGCTATATATATGCTTTACCCGATACGCCACGGCACTCTTAAAAAATCGTTCGAAATTTATATGTGTATTCTAAGCCGCAAAAGCGTATCTTTACTTTTTATGATAAAAAAATTGTAAATTCTATGATAAACATATTAAACTATTCTATGATAAACAAAATTGTGTTCATTTCAATTCTTCAGATTATCTGAGGTAAATTTAAAACTAGTTACGTAATTGATTTATCAAGATTATGAAATAGTGCCATCTGCCATTTTTTTTTAGTACTACCGCTATACAACGTGACGTAGTAAGATTATGAATGATTATTGATTACGATAAATTATGTGATTTGATACGCTTAGTGCCATCTGTAGATTCAGAGTGTAATGATAATTGAGTTTCACAATTTGTTGGGAGGTTATATGTCTTTATTATACTGTGTCTATGATGCAAATATTATAAACGGTTCCCTAATGATTGACCAAAAAATTTTTGACAAATGATCATTTGACAAACAACGTTTCACCAAATGATCATTTGGCAAACAATACACTTGACAAAAGTATCATTTTACAAAAACTTACTTAGCAAATGATCCATTAGCAAACACTACACTTGACAAATGTGTCAAGTATTCAAATATCAATTGACATTTTTGTCATTTCACCACATGATATGTTTCATAAATTAAGTTATTTTAAATGTATCATTATAATCATGAATCATTATTAAAGGCTGAAATGCCCTAAAGTCACTTCTAGCGTTTGGGGTTAAAGTTCTAACCTAATATCTCCAAAGACAAGTAATTATTTTGCAAATACATAATGTAAAAATCTTTTTTTTTTCATTCAATCAATCTATATTTAATAAAATATATCGATTAATACTTATAAGGTTTTCCTTTAGGAAAATCCAGAGCAGTAGCTTTGCAAAAATATGTGCTAAATGTGGTCAATTTAACAAGAATACCAAATTTTTAGACCAATAGTATATTTATCTGATAACTCAGTTGCCAAATGTTAGTTTTGTAAAGTAATCATTTAGAAAAGGTCAATTTAAGTGTTGATCATTTGGCAAAATGAAGCATTTGTAAAATGATCAATAGGCGAATTCATTGTTTTGCCAAACGTTTTTTGTCAAGTTTAGTTTTGCCAAATGACTTTTGGTCAAACAATCGGACACCATTATAAACACTTAGAAAAATATTAATTAGAGCAGAAAAATTGCAAAGAATGCTGTCGAGCATTAGTTAAATTTTAGAATAGGAACAATAAGTACTGTAATACAAACTAAGTCTAGGCCGTTAGCCTTAGCATGGTTCAAGAACTGACAATTGAAATACTGAAGCTACTAATAAGAAAAAAGATAGAATAGATAGCATTTATACCTTAGATTAAGCTATCATTCATTTTTCAACTACAACTGGCTACAATATTACTCGCAATATTATTTATTGCTCTACGTGAAGAACACTTTTTGGAAAATATAATAATTGTCCTATTTTAGGGTTTAAGTTATCTTCACAACAAATTTCATCCAAATTAGACCAGCTGTTTAGAGTAGCAGTGTAATAAACTAATGTCTTATTAGAAACTAGAGATTACACAACTTTATCTTATATTGTTTAATGAATTTTTTATTAATTACGTATTATTATAATCTATTGTTAGTGTCAACTTGTATATCTAATAAGAATACTCTAAAACATAGAGAGCATTTTGATATTTCAAAAGCTTTTGGGATAAGTACATCTTAAAATACTTGATTGCATAGAAGTAAATTTGAAGATATCAAAAAAGCAATAGAGGACGCAGTTAGTAAATGGTAATAAATCTGCTACACTTTATAAAATATATATGTTTAGAAAAATTATATTTACAGGACATCTTAAATAATATCTTCATGTCCTGGTATTATATGATAACATTTAGTATATGCCATTATCATCATGATATGACCTAACATTTTAATATTCAGGTTTAAACTCAATACAGTGGTATAATATATTCCACTATTTATATAAAAATTGTTTAGGCAGTACATGTTTCTCAATACTCTCCAGCTTCAAACCTGAATTGCAACAAATAATGTTGACACTTCTTATTATAAAACTTAAAAATTAAGCACAGATTAATATAGCAACTACAATAAAATTACATGAATGTTATTTGCACCAAATATTTTAAAAAAATATCACAATCTTAACTGGGAATAAAAATTCAATATAACAGAAGTATCAAAACATGCAGTTTGTAAATATTGTTTGACTTTATATGTACCTAATTAGTGTAAATAAATTTAAAAATTTCGGAAGAGATTTCTTACAGAAATAAGCAGATCCTGTGTACAGACATTTCTTGTCCAATATTCTTTACATAATGCTTTGTACTGTGTGCATAAATTTATAAATAAAAAAAATAAAAAAAGTCTTTTATTACAAATGTAGGTAACTTTAAAATATATCACATAACCGAAAAGACTACAAAATAGCCACTATTTATACAATTAAAATATACCTATTATATCATAATAGTTAACATAGTTGTTTAAAGAAGCAAGGAATAACAATATAAATAAATGATTATACATAACTCCTTTTATACACATATTTGTGAAAAAATCTTGCACGAGATCATAGTTTTATTCGAGATATTCAAATCAGATCATTTATATTCAAAGATTAATTCGAGTTCTCTAGTCTTTCCTTGAGACGGAAATAAACTTTAAGACTAGGTCTTATTATTGTAAAAATCATGATCATTAGCACTAGAGTGAAACTTATATACCTTAAAGCCTCACCAAATTTCCACCATTCAGAGAATAGGCCCAACAAAATTGTAATAGTGCCGAGAATGAATGTCAGCAAACCAGCTGAAGCATGAAGAAGTTTAGTATAGATAGGTGCAAGATAAAACTTTAAACGTAAACTGTAAAGTGCACCTAAGCCTCCAAACATTGTAAGAAACATGAAAATAAAAGATGCAAGTCCAAATTTTGCATGTAGAGAAACAAAATGTGAAGAACCTTTCAATATTTTGTTTGTAAGAATAACAAGGAAACCAATAAGTATTATTGATCCTCCCAGTAATTGAAGAACCCAATGACGAGCACTTCTCAAACGTATAGGCATCCATTCCGTGGCCAAGTCACCCGGAGTAACAGCATTTATAGCAGATGTCATAAGCACCATCCACTGAAAAAATCGTTAGCGACTGTTAATTTAATAATATGTAGGTATATGACGACAATAATTTATCTATCTTAATATGTACATGTATAACTTACTCCGAGAGTCATTAGAGTAGGATGAAACGCAAAGAGAGAGGCACCGCCGTTGAAACAACAATATGTTATCAAAACCAGGAAAGTCAGTGCGCATATGTTGCTGGCTACGTTCAAGTAGCTAGGTTTAGTGCTCGTGTTCGGAGCAACTAATCGTGATGTTTCTGAATTTTTATCACTGGTTGCCATTTCTGTTTCGCTGCCCTCTGCGTTAGCCATCGATTTTTACTTTATTATTCCAATTTAACTGTTCCAATTAACCTGTTTTTATATATCAAAGACCACGGGAAAAACACTTTGAGGCCTAATCAAAAAGAATATTTTCACTACCTACGTTAATAATGTTATTAAATTTATTAATAAACTGATAGTCTTACTAATAAAAATTACGACACAGTGTATACAAGTACTATTAGCATTGCGTAACGAAAACGTAACTAATAAAAAAAAATTTGACAGATGGCGTGTATACATGCGTTATACGAGATCAAAATTTATACACAAACTTACACAAGCTCTACGCGCGCTTGCACCCTTGTATTAGGACTGCGTAAATGCAAAATGGCGGCTATTTAATCAGCTGAGGTTGTCACTTGTTAGGAATATAAAATAAATTTTATTTGTGAAGATATTTATCCGAGTTAAATTTTTATCTAGCGATGGATTATTTACATTACGTTAGTTTATTTAATGTGTTAGATAGTGAGGACACACAAGGAAATCAAAGAAAGACAAAATCCTACAAAAATAGATTTGATCCATTTGATCTGGATGATAAAAGTTTTAAATCTAAATATAGATTCACGAAAGCCTATGCAAGGAAAATAATCGATTTGGTGAAAGACGACATCAAAAAGGATAAAAGAGGGGGCGCCATTTCACCTGAATTACAAGTTTTAACAGCTCTAAGAAATTGGGCCCGTCAGGAAATACAAGACGACACAGCTGACTTACATGGCATTAGTCAACAGTCTGTTACCAATATATGTCGCCGAGTATAGCTATGTGTACAAATCAAAACGTAGTTATCCTTCGGAAAATAAAAACCTTCTTCGTCTTTAGTTTTTGAACATTAAATTAATAGATAAGAGATATTTTTAAGAAGAAAACCCTTTTAATATATATTTAAGCTTGTAAAATGCATTAGTAACTATAAAATACAATTAAATTGTTAAAACGATGTTACGAGCATAAGTTTTTGAACGTACTTCGTCTAAGGTTGCCAGCATAATTGCCGTACACAGCATGAGTAGTTACACAAGCTTGTCTTTGCGTTTATTAGTAGCGATGTTGTGTTAACCCTGTGTAACTCCTATACAGACGTTATACGCTGTGTAAGTATTCACACGTTAAACGTGTGAGTAATATTTTTTTATTAGTAAGACAGTGAAAGTGCAAAAAATCGTCCGACTGTGTGACACCTGTGAAAGATGACAAAAAAAAAGAAATCTCAGATTACTGTCCATCTGTCATATTACTGTCAACTGTCAATCACATATGATCACAGTGTTGCCAGATATCCACTTAGTCAAATCGCTAATTTTGCCATAATTATCCTGCTGAGTTTTCACGTCTTGAGCCTCTATTAAACCAATACCTTAAATAACCTGCAGCCTGCTTTTCGTCTGAACTTCTAGTAGATAGTCATCTTTGACGATAGAAGATTGAAATTTTCGACTGGTATAATGTTTCAAATGCCTTGTCTTTGAACTCTATGGACCGTCCCTAGGACTCACTATTTCTGATTGGTTATTGCATTTGTTTACGAAATATAACAGTCTTTCTCTTTTTAGATTATGAAGATAAACAAAGACAGACAATGTGTACAAGTTTGAACCTGTCGTCTCATTCAATTGTTTTCATTGTTGGCGTTAAAGCATTCAATTAATTCAATTTTGTTGGGAGCGGCGCCGAAGGTTGTGGTGTTTTATTGTTTGTGGATCAGAATTCATGACGTATAGATTAACGCGTTTATAAAGAAACATAAATATAAAGTTGTTTTTTAAAAAAAATCTTATGTTTGAACAGATGAGTCTGCTGAATATATATTTATTTTAATCGTATTTGTGTATTAAGCCAACTGTGTCAGTGTTTAATAATTAAAATGTGCTGAAATTAGGAAATAATTAACAACTGTGTACAAAATAAGTTTAATTGGTAATGCTGAATAACTAATTATTTATGTTGTCAAACAAAAGTTCAGTGTGATTTGTTCAAACAAGTTTACTCTTGATTCCTGAAGGCTGATAAAAATGTTGGGGTAAGTACATATTAATTTTTTTTAGATTAATTATGATACCTTTTTCTTATAAGTTCATAAGTTAAATAAAAAAATATAATTAAAATTTATTATCTTATAAAGCCTAAAAAAGTTATATTCTAGCTAGCCTAGTATTTTTATTTTCATGAAAAACTTATAAGTAGTTGTGTAGTTTTTTTTTAAATGTTATGGGTCAATTATTTTATTGCAACTGTAAAGTGAGTAGACATTGATACTGATAAAAACTTGCATACATTGTATAGTTCTAGCCTATGAGTAAAGGTATATAATCATTATTTTACATAGAATATCAAGCTATAGTGTGAGCGGAGCTTTATAAGCATGCATTACATAGTAACTATGTAAATAATAAAATAAACATGCAGTTGGTACTTTTACCAACTGCATGTTTAGTTTATTATTTTGAATAATTTTATCAACTATTTTTCATATACTTACATACATTATTTACTGAATATTCATATTAACGAGAACAATATTTGATAACAGAGCTCAATTTACAAAATAGTTGGTATAATTTTCTTTAAAATTCTTTTTGCAATTTATAGATGTTATTTAGGTGAATAAGTCGTTAAAACTATTTAATAAATTATGTAGCAGTGTTTAACATTTTTATTATTAAAGTGATGTTATTATCCATTATAGTTATCAGTGATTAGTCATAACACATAACCTTTGTGTTTAATTATTGTCCTATATTTAACAAGATTATATTTCAGAACATTATGTAGCCATGATTTGGTGTATTTTAGCAATTGTAACACACTTTTTATTAGCTTTGAAGTAATGACTAAGTGGCCTCTGTGTTTCATACAAGTGACGGTTCAGCATGGAAATGCAATAGCATGTAATTACCATAACACTGTTGACGGTGTCTAATCGATAAGCTCCTAGCTCCATTGATTTTGTGTTGATATACCAACTAGTCAGCAAACCTATTAAACATCACAAAACTAGGGCGTCTAAAAGAGTCTGGAGTAAAATGACTTGGTTATTAATGTCATTACATATGCAGTTTGTACTCTGTTTATCTCTATTAACTTTATGCATATCATGTGCTCTTAGGTGGTCAGCTAGCCATCTATTTTATACTACTACCTTAGAGCATTAATCCAACAAGAGTTGACATCATAAGGCGCTCCCGCTGAAAAAGTTACGAGAACAATGATCATACTCATTGCGTATGGATACTGTTGTCTTAATGCGCGGAAGGCGTTTTGGGCGGTGCGTGCGCAATAAAGTGACGTTATAGTATTCGCGTGTTACCCGGGCACCCTGACGAGTGACGACGCAGCGTAGCAGTATTGTTGTCAAAGCAATCAGCATGTGTAACAACTGTTGATTTAATACTCTACGATTCTATCAATATGAGGACTAAGTAATAGTTTGTATGTGGGATTTACTTACTGATGTAGAAAATGTTCATGATTACTCTGTTATGTAATATTTGAGGTTTATATTTTAAGCTTGGCGAATAGAAGTTTTTGTCTTGGTCTCTGGTTATCATTTGACCAAGTTCCTATATCAGTAATCAATGTACAGTGGACAATCGGTAACGTAAAAGTTTTTGCGTTGTCTGAATGACGCATTTTAACTGTTACCTAGCTTATATCCATGAAGTGGAGAGTGGACGAGGCGCGTTCTAAGCAACCATTAAAACTTTACTATTTTACTATTACTTACGCATTATTCTGTTTCAACTTTAGACTTTACTTTTTGTTGGAAAACGGTCCTATGTCCTTTGAGATATATATACAAGTGCAAACAGTTTTTAAACTTGCTCTTGCACTCTTGTGTCGTGCGATCACGAACTTCCTGTAAAAGCAGGTTTGTGCAGGTGACATTACAGGTACCCTACCTTAGCTAGATAAGTCTACCTGCAAATAATTAAATCTGTCATAACAACATTAATTTTTAGTTATTTTTTAAATAGTTAGTTGACGTTAGTCACAGAAACTATTAAGCTGCTTTTTAAGAATTTCACTACGTTTATTTTTGTTTTAAATTAATGCCGACATTTCGGAAATACATAGCAGCTACACGGTAATGCGTAAAAACAAACTAATTCGTAAGATAAATAGTTAGATAACTTAATAACTATTTCATCTCGGTATATAGCTATACGAGGCGATATGTCTTATCACAAATTGGCATGACAATATTACCGAATTACTCGGAAACTTAGGCTATCATAATTTTTTGTACCGGCAAATGCCTATTCTTGCTTCTGTAATGCATGAGCATATTGAAAACTCGGCGAGTTGTTTTGTTACAACAGCAAATTACACCTATGGCATTTTCAGTTGCTGAAAAGTAACTAAATCTGTAGAAAATGCATTATTCCATACCCCACAACCCGCGGCTTACTCCAATCCAACGTTCCTACTGCAATTAGTCGTTAACAAAATCTTGTAATGAGGTACTATCTATTGGCATTAATCTATGGTAACGACACAGGTCCAAAATCTCCATATTGTACCTCTCATCTACCAAGTAGTTAGTAGGTATAATATTGGAATTTTATTCCTCAAAATCAACTTACAAATTACGGAAGTTCTTTGGTTTCCGCGGTTACTCCAAATTTTGAAAAATAAATAGGTCCATTAGAGGTTGGGGTGCTGGTTGTTCAGAAATGAAAATTGTACCACAAAAACAAGATTTACATAACACATCTCCTAGATAACTACTTAATTCCCTTTTTATCAAACCCTCAATAAAACTGAGAATTGGAACGCTTCCCGAAACTAAACCCTGGCTAATCCCATCGAATACATATGCGATGCGACTGTAGAAAATGAAAATATTTACGAAGTAAACTACAAGAAGTCAGAGACTGATGCCATTGACTGAAAATATGAAGAATGTGTGGCGGCAATCCTGTCAGTATAATAAGGTAAATAACATTGTTAGGTGTGTTCTGCGAATAAATGTGGAATCGAAGGAATCAAGTATAAAGAAAGACCAAAGAAAAGATTGTGTAAAATGGATAAGAAAGAATAAGGAGTAAACACAGATGAGTATAGAAGAGGCTAACCATGTTACGCCAACTTAAAGGCATGAGATACGAGTAGAAACCGCAAAGCTCCCAAGTTATTGCTTAGTAATACATATTATTATGATTTAATTTTGATAATTGACCTGCTTTTGATAATGTATCGATTTAATAATTTATTTACCTCCGATCAAATGTATAAAGTGTTAACTTTATCTTTACTTGTGGCCCCTTATGTGAAGATAAAGCAAAAAAAATTGCGCAATATTGCGTCATCTTTTATTATCGCCTTGTTCCCGCGCCATAAGTGTCATTATCCTTCGTCCTGCGCACTTAATACTTTTATTTTTCATGTTTATATCGGCAGCCATCTCTCTACACGGTCGGCTCTAAGGTGTTTTAGTTTTCGTTTTGCTTCTCAATCGTACCAGAGAGCGCATGGCACACACAAACCGGTACTATGACTCAGTGGCTATTCCACATAGCTGGAGGAGCAAACACTGCTCTAAACACTATAATAAACAAATTTACTTTCATTGTGCCATAACTATTTTGTTTTATAACTTTTCAAAGAACATACGTGGACCGTATGGTTTGATAGCTGCTTATGTAGCTGTAATTAAAGATTATTTAATCGATATTATTGATCTCTATGCCTATACCCAGAATAAAGAACTAACCAGGATATCGTGCTTATAATCCTATAAATATCTAGTTATAAGCACTTGTAACGTTACGGGAGAGGCTGTAACTATGACATCATGTTTAATTATTTAGAGAAGATATAGAAACCATAAATAAAGTTGCTTATCTATTACCTAATTTTCTAATGAATCATTTAGACCAGGAATATGTCTTCAAAACAAAAAAAGCACTACACTACAATCAATGTAAATCAACAGCTTGATGTGATATCAGCGAGCGATAGATATACATAGATATACAGGGAATTCATATTGTCAATGTTAGCTGCGTTGTTTATGAAAGCAATGTTGTAATATCTCACTATAAAAATAGGCCAAGGACCGAAATTGCATGTTATCTATCTAAATAAATAGCTAATCAATGAGCGATATACCTACAAAATAACACTGATATTTGATCATATGAAATGATAATGATATTGGCATGACTAAATGCTGTGGCTGCTTATAATCTGATAATAACAAATGCCTAACAAATTTAGTGTATTACCTAAAAATGATGTGTTTGTTTGCGAATTACCTTGTTTCTCAGAAACACGAATAATTTTATGACCCTGAATTTAGCAGACAGCAGACAAAATGAAATTTCAGATAGGGATATCTATAGCAAAATAAGGTTTTCCAAGTTTACGAAATTGGAAAATTGTTTGTCGTTGACATACCTACAGGTGATAATAAACAAATTTTTTTTTTGAGTTATAAAAAATTTTTTACAAAAAAAAATTAAAATTTTGGGAAGCTCTCACCGTGGCGCTAATTGTTTTAAAATTCTGAAACTTTGAAATTTAGTTTATTTTTGGATTTAGAAAAGGTGATTATAGTTAGTTTTTTTAATTTTGGCTCAAAGCATTCTGGAAAATATATCGGCGAAAAAAATAGAAAAAAAAAATATGGTCATCTCTTGGTCTTTACGAAATCTAAAGGTGATATTTTTTTGATTTTGAATTAGTTAGTCGGATCGTAAGATATCTTTAGTTTTAGATTTCTTTTGAAACTTTGAAGTGGGATATCAAAGCTAAAAATAATCTAAATCACTTTGTTTACTACTTATGAAGGTTACTAGTTATGTAGTTAGTTAATTTCATTTTGTAATTTTTGTTCGTTTCTGCTTTTCGATATACGTAGTGTGATGTACTAAAGAGACTAAACTAACTAATACCGATTTACTTGGTGCTTGGTTTGCCAAAGTATAGTTATAATATGTGGATTTATAATAAACAGTTTCTACAGACATAACTTATTACCGGTCTAGATAGATATGTAAGCTTTTATCAGAGAGTTTTAGTCTTGTCCAGTACTGGTGTAGAGCCCGAGACGCTGCTCTCAAATTTACGCATCACGTTACCACCCTTGCCACCGAATCAAGGAATCGAAACTATCAAATTGCGTTGTTTCTTATCACGATATATACTGTGATATAGTTCTGGTTAACTTACTAACTAGTTCGAAGGCTGATACGCCCTCAATGTAGAAAAGTATGTAACCTACGCCCCAGTTTTGGGCACATGACTCAACTACGCGGGAGCATCGTAATTAGTCAACTTTATCCAAGTGGTCAGACAATGATTTAGGAATACAATAACAACAGTGACACATTTTTTCTCACAATATAGGTATTTTAAATCCGCATTCGTAAATAAATCGTTTGTCATTAGTATTATAAACGGCGTAACTAACTTTTTCCTGTATAAGATTGGTATACAAGGAGGAAGAAAGGTTCTAACAAAATGTTTTTCAAAACTGAAAGGAAACCAACATGCCTCTGTTTCGTTAAAAAATATATTAAAAATCTGCAAAGCATTTAGAATATAAAAATATAAATATTCAGGACATTTCACACAACGTCCTCTGGTCCCAAAGTAAGCTATATTTCTATGCTTGTATTATGGGTACCAGATACGGATAGACTACAACTACATATACTACTTTTCTTTTGTAAATACATACTTGTAATACATAGAAAACACCCAGACGCAGTACAAACATTTGTATGACATTTATGGATATCACACAAATGATTGTCCCAAGCGGGAATCGAACCCGCGACCTCGTGATCGGCAGTCCATTACATAAACCACTCCACCACGAAGCCCGTCGAATACATGTGAGATACTAATTGATTGTGTCATTCTTGGCATAGAAGCATTGCCTGTGTTCTATTAGTAAAAAACGCAAGCATTCGAACTGATATTAAACTGTAAATTATTTCATCGCAATCTTAGGTTGGGTCAGAATTGAATATCCGTAACAACCTTTATTTTGATGCAGTTAGTTAATTTAGTTTTTAGTTTTAAGAGTTCGGCACGAAACTTAGTGCGCTAGGTTACGTCTCCGTTGCTCATAACTGGCTTTTATAGTTTTAAGTTTAACTCACAGCTCAACAGCGCGCTCTGTCCTCCCACTGTGATTTTTGTACATACCTACCAAATTATTTAAGATACCATAATACTTACTCAACTCGCGTCAAGGTTACTTCCAATAACTATAAGTATTATATTTATAACTATTGTCGTTACTTTAAAACGTAATACATTATTATTTGTGTATGTTTGCGTGCTTACATCGAACATTAGAGCATAATTCATGGAGCATTAGTGCACTAATGGTATTCTACTTTAAATATAGTTAGGAACGCAAACATGATAATTAATTTCAGCTCCATTAATTATGTACTTACTCTTTATATCCTCTTTCACATACCCTAAATATTAAGCCATTATCACTAAGACCTAGTCATGAAATGGCGTGATTATGTTATCATGTAGGTACCTATTAAGGATAACAAAGTTAAGGACGATGTTTTGAATATTTTAATTAGCTAATCTCTAAATGTTTCAATGTATACCTACATCTTTACGTGATGGTTACACCACAAGTAATTGTATAATACTGTATAGTTATATTAGAATAGATGTACCTATTAAAAAAGTTTAACTAAACACTACAGGAACTGACCCATGCATAGAGAATCCCATTAATCATGACTTTTTCATAATTTCTTACGTCTTGCAACGAATTATTGTATGTATTAGTTAGTTCATGGCAAGTCTTAGTGCGTAATAATTTATGTTAATTTTTTACAGTCCTGCATCTTAGTTATACTTGTACACCTGTTGTTTACTTGCACATTATGATTGCTGAAATAAATAAAAGTTGTAAAACGTAGTTATGTACTAATATTTTATGGTCCTATTCTATCAATCTTCTATGAATCCGACTAGCAACGGCGAGAAAATCTGTCGTAACAATTTTTTTTCTTTTTTGTTTAACTTGCTTCTTGGTTATAATTATAAATAAGTATAACTTTTAATAATTTTATTCTGTTAATATTAAATGTGACTAATTGTTTAATAATGATTTTACAACATGATTGTGCTGAATTTCCTGGATCTCTGGTTGTCGATGACTGTTGACGCGAGTTACTACATATTTAGTACCAATTTGTAATGTTATTTACATTACGATCTTGTCCGTATTTGTCATAATCTACGTTATGAGGCTCAAATAAACGATATTCATGTGCCTAGTTACAGTTTATTAAATGCTAATGGCCCTAAAATTTCAAACATTGAATAGAAAAATTTGCTAGTTAATTCAGTTAGTATAGTATACGTGCAAAATTATGGATATCTCAATTTATAGACACACAAATTAAGATGCTAATTTTTTGTGGCGGTCATCTCGGTTCATTGTGTATTTTTGTGCTGAGTTTTAGATAAATAGATAAATAAGGAAGCCCAATAAAACCAAACACAGAGATTGATGACTTTGTAATTATGTCCTTGGTTATTTGTCAAGCTTTTGCTGTCGAGCATATTATGTACTTAAATTTTACCAGTTTTGCGTTGCGAATATCTGTTCAACTATCTGTATAAGAGTAACTGTAACGTCATATCTTACTTTAATTTTATTTAACTATTTCAAATAGACCAGGGTTAGGTAGTTACCTGATTTATAACGGTGAAATTGTCTAGCAAGGTACATATAGTTAATCATCAGTAATAAGTTTTTATTGACGATAGCCTATTTTCCACTGTATAGGTAGTCCACAGGAAGTTTAAGTTTAGTATTGATAACTGTTGTGTGAAAATAATGATTGCATCACCCCCCATTTGAGATCTAGTGGTAGTCTGTAAAGTACCTACAACTGCGATGTGTTTTTAGAATAAATTAAAATAGTGCTATGAATAAGCGTCTGCGATTCTGTACCATTTACACTTGCAGATGCTCGTATATATCGGTCCTTTTTCACCACAGCATATTACTACATGCACTTCACTATCCATAGATATTATGGCTATGCAGGTGTTTGCCATTTTATTGATGGTAAATACAATAATAAATGAATCTTCACTTTGAAATTGCATGCATTTTACTTTTTACACTTTCTTTAAATTGCGTGAATTTAGAAGAATGAAATTACAGTTAGCTTTTATGCACTCAGGGTTGTAAATATTTTGTTTGCAACAAACTTTTTGTTATATTTTCTTATTCTTATCATTTGTACACAAATCAAGACAGGATTAATTTATTAAAAGTTCGTTCTATCATCATGCCATTACGCGTTTTTCCTATGGGGATAGGCAGAGACTAAAGCACCACCTGCTACGAACTAATTAGTTTGTTACATAAGATATTAATAACAAATATATAATATTATAGTTATTAATGTTACTAGTGTTGTTCCAATGCCATATGGCCGTTATGTACTCACCTCTTATCTGTTAGTGAACAGCAGCGGTAGCGGTAATATTATGTCGCGGTCGCTATGCATCGCAAATTATGACGTCACTCATTATAATGCCCATTTTACTTAGTGATAAATATGGTGATAATTGTTTTTCTGACTTCATTCTTGGAGGCTAGGCAAATGCTTTAGTTAGTGTTTTACTATTGGGCCAACTAAATACTAGTAGTTCTGCTAAACATTTATCCACATTTTATTATTGCGACCTAAAAAATTCAGACCCAAATCCATTAAGTGAAGTTTTGTTTGAGTCACCGGTACCAATTACAAGTACAAAACTAAACTGAACTAAAAATCAAAATTGATAGTGTTAGTAACACATAATTCAGCACTGTCAACTGAACTTATTATAAAACCTGTATTGTAGAAAAAAGATTTTAATCAGTATAAATGTGTAAATAGCCAATTAATCAAAATACGCCATAGTTAGACGTATTTAATGCAGATATTTGGTCTTTGATTGACGTAATATAAGCATTTAGGTAGTTACTAACTATGTCGATAGATTTTGACGATCAATACTTTTTCAGGAAGGAGATTATCCTGTGCCTTGCGGCGTTGTGCTTGTGTGCAGCAAGCAGCCAGCCAGTGTTATGTACAGAAGAGTCACAGTGTTCCGCAGGCTATTATTGTGAGGCGAACGCTCACATTTGCAGAGAATGCCTTAGCTGTCAAGATCTGAAACGGGAGCCGCCTATTATACCCAGTGCTTGTATAAAATCTATTGCTGAATGTGGAGATTGTATCAAAGGGTATGTATACTAGTTATTCATTTTTTAAATAATTGTGTATAAAATCTTAGCTTTTATCAAAAATACTTACGAGTTAAACATTTTAAATTCTTGTAAATTCAGGTGACTAATTAATTTTTTTGTTTTACCGAATACTGGCAATCTTGATCCGACGCTTTACGTTAGCGGTAAAACGGTCATTGATCTGATTTTTGTCAATAAAGCTCATGGTTTATTATTAGAGTACTATGGTACATCGTTAGATTTAGGTCAAAGCTTTTAATACGTTTCCAGAATCACAATAATTATATTCGTCATCTTATTAAGGAAAATACTATTACATATTTCGTAATAAATAAATCATTTTGTATCTTCAGCCAAATTGTAAGGCGAGCAATTCTAATACAAAATGTATTAGGCTTGCCTGCCATACAATTCCAAGAAATTAACATTAATTTATGAGAGTTTTTTTTTGAGTAAATTAATAAATGAGCAATTAGACGATTATATTAGTAATTTTGCTAAGTAATATTGTAAAATATTATTATAGATGGGAGAAGGATGGTCTGGGCGACGTGAACTCTGCGTGCGTGCTGTCAGTCCCTGGAGGGACAGCGCATTACGCGTGGTGGCCATGGCTCCTTGCTGTCGGCATTTTCATATTCTTAGCACTTATGGTTGGAATCGTCGTCTATGTATGGATGAACCCGTATATTTTTGAGAACTTTAAATTGAGGGGTAAGTTAATTGCTGTGAATTTACTTTATTTATACCTCAAATATTTTTGCTGAAACAAGATTGTTTCGAGATTTTCTTAAATTTAAGATAACACAATGCATACACATAATCTTTACGAACGCTTTATCTCTTTGGTATTTGGTGTCCTGCTGATTTTTAGATTATTCTATAATACAAGGTCAAGGTGCATGATTCATTTGTATTCAGTAAAATGTTATAAAAACTTACGTATTTTTAAACCAAATCAAACATAATCAGATTTATCCATTATGGTCCATCTCTTGGTATGCAAGTAACATTTAAATTTTGCCTGACGTTTCCCAGACGTCACGCTATTAAAAATCTTATTTTATCCACAAAAAATAGTTATATTATTATTTTTATATAAACTAAGCTAAAAATAAGCCAGCTATATTATTATTACTGAATCTATAATTAATTAAATATTTAATAGAAACGTATATATTTTGTAATTGATATGATGCAGACGTCCTTTTTACACGTCACTAAGTTAAATGCGTAGTAAGTAAGAAGTGACATCATCGTAGGTATTGCAACATATGTGCAGCCTGGCCATGGTATAGCTATTTACGCACTTGTTATAATATAAATGTTAAGTAATTGAATGGTATAATAATATGTAAACCATACAATGTTACTTGAGATAACCGTTACGTGTGAATCACTTCACTTGTTATCATAACCAGTTTTCGATCCATGGTTTTGAAGATTCGCTAACGTTTTTCGTTTACCTCATACTTACATAAATATTAGTTATTAGTGGTCAAAAAAGAAAAAAGACTTAGTTAATTTCTTACTTGAAATTATCTTTAAAGATAATATTTTAAAACAAAAACAACAGTTCGTGACGACAAATTGCACAATGTTAATTTATTAATTTTTGCAATTGATTTGCAATGCTTTTACTTAAACACTAACTTAAATTTAGTTTATTAAATTGCATAATGTTTTTATTTTAGCTCAAGCCAAGACTGTCTATGCAATTTTTGGAATAATAAATGGTTAAATTGATAAACGAAAATTGTTGTAATAATAGTCTGCTTCCTACGACAGCATAAACTAAGGCTAACTATAACTAACTATTAAAGTTTTTTTTTCCTATTTTATTTATTTAACAATTTTACGCGCAGGAATAGTATAAATTTGATTTAAAACAGATTGAGCCTGGTACTTAAGTGTTCACCTCTTAAGTATCAGGCCCTATCTGTCTTAACTCAAGTACTAAAGAAGACGTAAATATGTACTTAGAATAGTTTGCCTTTATTTAACGTAATTTGTTTATTTGTTAGGCAACAGTCAAGCTGGTACAGTAAGTACGGATATCCGGACAGTGGCGCGCGCTTCCGCACCAGAAGCACCGCCGCCCTACACTCCAAATTATTCCGTGCCTTACTCGGCAGTACGAAGTACAGAGTCACCATGTCCGCCACAACATCCAACTGGATATACTACTGACTTGCATTCGGAAGGTATGGGATTTTTCTATTTTATAATTAATCGTAATTATATCGATTTTAGGCAAAGATGTATGTGTGACAGCATTTAAAATATTTTCATATTAAAACCACCACGCAATCGTCACCTTTCAACAAATATAATGTTGGAAATATGGCCCACAAATTTTGAATTAGTGGGCCATATTTCCAACATTACATTTGTTGAAAGGTGACGATTGCGAAGAGATTATTTGAGTAATTTTGGGCTCTGTTAAGCTTAATAATCAATATACATTATACAACTAAATAAACTGATTTAGACATAAAACGTAGAAAAAAGAACCTGTCACAACCTGCCTGTCAATTTTTATCGTTATTACTAGGAATGGCAATGTCTAATGAAATGTTATGAATTTTCAGAAGAGGGTCCATTTCTCAAATGGGGAATGAATACCAATCAAGGTGATAACCGCGAGTCGTCCATGAACCAGGCGGCCACTGTGTACAACCTGCCCAACTACGAGCGACAAGATCATCCATCAAGGTATTTGACATAAATCTATATTTAAACATCTATCTAAAAATCGGTCAAGTGCGAGTCAGACTCGCGCACGAAGGGTTCCGTACCATTATCTATGCAACATACGTTATTAATAAATGAGCAAACAACACACACAATACTTAATTAATCACATTTGTTGTATGAGAGCAAGAAACGGTAAAAAATTCATGTTTGTTGTATGGGAGCCCCCTTAAATATTTATTTTATTTTATTTTTAATATTTTTTTGTTATAGCGGCAATAGAAATACATCATCTGTGAAAATTTCAACTCTCTAGCTATCACCGTTCTTGAGATACAGCCTGGTGACTGACGGACGGACGGACGGACAGCGAAGTCTCAGTAATAGGGTCCCGTTTTTACCCTTTGGGTACGGAACCCTAAAAATAAACTACGGTTTTGTCCTATTATGTAAAATATTTTATATCATTATACATGTTTCATAATATACTTATCGATCTAAATACTTTTTAGGTCTCTGTTTATTAGGTTTCATGTTGACATATCTGGAACAACTTTCTCATATCATAACCCCGAAAAGGATCTAGAATCTATCCAAGAAATGGTGGATTAAATAGGCCAGATTGTTTATTATTACATGTTATATTTTATACGAAAATAATGTTATTTCCCAGTCCTGAACCTCCGACAGTAACGGAAGTGACGAGTAACTTGCCGATCTATGAAGAAGAAACTATGGATAGTCCGTGGACACCGAATGGACCGAGCACTGCTGATATTAATGCTAAGTACGTATGCTGACTAATGACATCTATACTATTATTATAAAGCTGAAGAATTTGTTTGTTTGTTTGTTTAAACGCGCTAATCTCAAGAACCACTGGGCCGATTTGAAAAATTCTTTCAGTGTTAGGTAGGGCATTTATCGAGGAAGGCTTTCGGCATTTAACATCACGCTACGACCAGTAGAAGCGGAGCAGTAGTGAAAAATGTTGCAAAAACGGGGAAACTTTTCTAAATTCCACGCCGTCGAGGTCTCGGGCAACAGCTAGTGTTATATATAGATCTTGCAATAGAATAATGTGTCAACAATAAGGCTTTAAGAGGATACCAAAATAGCTTCGTGCATTTTTCTACGTACGAAGTTTTTATTTTTTCTTTAGATTGAATGGCTAGAGCTCTAATTTTTAAGTATATGTTTTTTCAATATATAATCTAGGATCGCATAAACTCAGAAACGCGATTGAAAAAAGTTTTCTCGATAGAAAATCTTAGCGAAACAACCTCTCTTATTTTTTATTTTTTTCATTTGTCGGTTTATTATCGCGTATTAACAAATGAAATAACTTTAAAAACATAGGTAACTATTATATATAGAAACACGTGGATCAGAATTAAAATATATTTAGTAGATTTTGAGTAAATAGGAAAAGTATCCCTAATTCTTCATTTTCTGTGCCTACTGGCTGTGTTAATATGTACGTGTCGGCGATGATATACGATAATATTGATGTAGGCCCTTAAGTACGCCACTAGGTGTTAATTTATAGAGACTGTATTTTTATATCTTCTTTTCTTATCAATATTTTCGATTTGTTGAACATGTGCTTCTACCAATAAGGGTCTGCATTTGGTTCATAATCATGCTGACCAAAAACATTGGCCTCACAATTAATTTGGTGTATTCTGGTTCTCGAGGAAGTGTTTCTCTTACCCGACTCCTACAGCAGTCTTGGGCTGGGTCTGTTCTGCTAATATATGTATACTATTTAATCATATCATTCTCCTGTCCTTATCCCACTATTGTGTACTATTTAATAGGTGTGTTAAATGTTAATATATAATAAATTAAATTTTCGTGTCACAATGTTCGTTTCCATACTCCTCCGAAACGGCTTGACCGATTCTTATGAAATTTTTATGTACTTATATTATATTCAGTAAGTCTGTGAAGCTACTATCTATTTTTTATACCCCTAAGTGACAAGGGTTGTCCACCCCTGACATTTGTATGGCAAAACAACGTTTGCCGGGTCAGCTAATAATAATATAATATATTGTTCCAGTGTGAGTGAAGCCAGTGGTGTTGTTGAAGACCCACCCACATCGCTGGCGGTGGCGAGGGAGGCCACGCTCGTAGAACATCCAGAACCTAAACGTATCCGCCTAACACCGGTCAGTACTAACAATATTATATCAATTATACAAAATACAACTGTTTTATATCATCAACTTAATAAATAGTATTACAAACATACTATAAATACTTTTGCTGTAGTTTAAGATTTCAGGACCAAAATGTAAAATGGTACTCAATTTCAAGATTTAAACGCGTATAGTTATTTTTTATGTATCTTATTGACATGCATAAGACGTTGGGACTGACCACTTTGTGCGGAAATTAAACTTTTACTTAGCCATTTGAATCTTATTTTGATACACATTCTAAATCGTCTCCGAAATGCTATTACGTAAAATTCACTGAAATATTATCATTTCAGATGCCTGCTAACAATAGGAATAGAGACAGCAATTCTCCAGGTGACAGTAGTCAAGGCAGTTTCTCCGGCGGTCAGAACGGTCAACCTTATAATTTTATAACACAAATTACCAATGTTGTTCAAATTAATCGAACATCGTAAATGATTCACTGCCAAAAGTAATACTCATAAGTAATATGTACAAGGTTCCAGGTTTGAGTCTTGTAATTTCTATATACCATTTATGCTTCATACCTCAACTGCATTTCTTATTATAGCTAAGCTGATTTTTTTTATAAATTTAATACTCAGTATTGTATAAAATATACAAACATTAATTAAATTCTAGAGCAATTTCAGTTCACTTTTTAAAATACAATTATTTAGTTTTTAAATTTTGAATTGAACAATAATGGTTTAAGAAAATTACATGATTTAAAAATGACGTAAAAATACAATTTTAAGTTAAATAAATATTTAGCAGTTTTTCCTATTAAAATTTTTAGTCTATTTAGTTTTAAGATTTTTAAATTAATTAGTTAAAATAAATTAGCTGTATAAATTGTGGCAGTTATAGCAATATGATATTGGGAATGAGGATTGGATGAGGAAAATTCTGATTATTGAGGAAAATTTATATAATAAGCCTATTTGGAGTTATATAAAATTCGTAAAATTATTGGACTGATATTTTTACTTTTTTTATAGGGTGAAAATGTTTTACCCATTTTACTGTGATGTAGGTAAAGTGCATTTATGCATATATATTATATGTATATGTTATGTAACTGAGATCTGTGATTGATCTCTTAAATTTGTGTGTGATATAAAGTTGATGACTTAAACGATTATATACGGCACATTACGAGACATAATGTTTGCTCAAATTAATATAACTTAGCTCATATCCTAGTGGTGCTATTAATATCGTTTAAGTAATCAAAATACCATTAGATAGGGAACATTTGAATATATGGGCGTAGCTAGGATTTACTTAAAGGGAGGGTACAGATTATCCCCAATGGATTCCGCACGCAAAGCGATCAACGCAAACCGAACATATGATCTTTAAAGCATAATATGTTCGGTGTGCGTTGTGAAACGCGCGTATAAAAACTGGATTTTTTAAACATGGCGTGTGATTTTGCTACGAGCAATAAAAATGCATTATTTTCTACACCACAACCCGCACTTCTCTCTAACTATAGTGTGTTTAGTCGTTAACAAAAATCTTTTAATGGGATGTTTATTGTGGTTGATTTGTCTAGGAGATTACACAAAAAGAGACACAGAAGACTTAATTTGTCGAAAATAGGATCAAATCTTAATATTTTGGCACGATAGTCGGCATTTCGACTCTGATCATTCGGGGGCGGAGGGTGTACAATCCCTAAACCCCGCCCTAGCTGCGTCCAAACTTAAATATATATTATGCATGATCATTAAACTTAAGCTCAAATAATGGATATGTACTTAATTCATGTTATTTATTATGCATAATAAGTATATCGTATGTTTTCTATGACTAACATAGTATTGTGTGTTCTGTAAATAAAAATAGTAATAACTAACATAAAATGATGAGTCATACGTAAGTATAAATTAGAAATCAATGTAATCAATTAAAATAGAATTGTATGAACAATTTTAGTTATTTCACTAAACTAATTTGCAGTTTTGAAGTATAGAACAATATTTTAAGAAAAAAAAATTCATTTTTTTTCAGACAAGTGTAATATTTTTATTAGCAGTCATGTATTTTTACAATTAGCTAACTAAGAATATTAAAATTTAAAGAAAAATTCTCAGTTTTTATTACGCGATAATACAGGATTACTAAAAAAATCGAAATAAGCTTGTACATAATGTATAAAGTTTTTATTTTATTTTATGTTTAATTTTTAGTATACCGAACATAAATACGGAACCTATTTTTATTTAGCAACTGCAAACGTGACGGACGCTGACTCTGGAACTATTTTAAATTTTTGCAACGTAAATTGTTATTTTTTGATGTGGGAATCAAAATTATTTTACCAATTACCGCGAGTAAAACCCCGTCATTTCAATCTAGCTTTATTGTTCGTTAAATGCACGCCTTGTCTTTTGCTTTGTTAATGGTACGGACATATCCTATTACTTTTAACTAGCAGTTGTCCGCGACTTATCGTATATCCGTGGAATGTCCGTTCCTACTTACTTGACACTTATCGTCACATTTTGGACAAGTCACACAATATCTTTATAAGTTGTAGCCTATGTGTTATTATGATGCATAAGCTACATTATTGTAAAGTTTCATTGAAATCCATTCAGTAGTTTTTGCCTTAAAGAGTAACAAACATCCATACTCAAAAACTTTCAGATTTATAATATTAGGGGGCCTCCATTAATTACGTGAGGCATTTTTGAGAATTTTGCGACCCCCCCTCCCTCTTTGGTAAGATTTCGTAAGATTTTCCTCAACCCCCTCCCGTTTTGGCTGAAAACATGTTGGATTATTGAGAAAAAAAAAACACAAAAACACAACTTACTCTATTATTACACGCTTTATATTAGCTTCACTTGTATGTTTGTAACCGACTCCTTTGGACGCTATTTTGACCCACTTTAAACGGTCAGATTCTATTCAAATTTTGCACACCTGTCAAAGACCGATGACAATGCAATAATTCGATTAAAATATCCGATTATCCTGGTTAGATTCGCCAGGATTCATTAATCTCTTTCCGGATCCTTTGTATGAGAGTAAGAGAGAGGGCTAGTACGCGAACTACGCATGCGCGCATTTCCAGAGAAACTCTTTTCTATTTTTTAGTTGGGTTTTCTACATAAAGCGTGTTTTTTTAGTTCTTTTAAACTACCGTAATTTAAAATCACAATCATAAAAGTAAATAATAAATATTGAACAAAAACGATAGCGCTTAAACAATCGAGCACTACTTTGCTGCTCTGCGGGGTTCGGACGAATACGACAAACACTATTGTGTCAGATTTGGCCAGATTTTATTCTAGAAATAATTTTTCAAAAATTACGTGATATTTGCTAAGACGCTCCTAAGTGAGATTTGGAAAGATTTCTCTTAATAAACAACACCTCACATAATTAATGAACGCCCCCTTAGTAGGAGTGTAGTTTGGAGTACGGGGGATAGATTTCTAAATCTTATTTTGTTGAAAGCCTAAACCATTATTATCATAGAATAAACTGCATTTAGTTGCGTAGACTTTTTAATTTAATAAATTATTACACTTTTTAAATAAAACTACTTTTTACGGATTTAGACGCGTATATTTGTTTTAAATTTTGGCCCGACGTTTCTATAAATTCAAATAAAATTAACAATTTCTTTTTAATATAAACTAATTTAAATCTTAAACCAATAATTCTTTTTTAAAAATTCTTGTTATTATGTAAATAATATTGTATTTAAGTATATAAACTTAGTTTTTTGCTTGCTATATTGTATACTACCTCTATAATAATTAAATCTTTAGTCTATGATAAAATTATGTATGTTTCACCTATTATTTAATTTAAAATTTTCTTTATATTGTTACAATTTGTTAATGTATTTGAGAAACTAAAATAATGTTATTGATTTTATGTAGTCTGAGCACAATGTAATATGATATTATAGTTTATAGTAGAAGTCTATCTTTATGGTCAATGTAAAATTAAAATCGAATGTGGGTAAACCCTGTAATAACTGATCGTAGAAGACACATTACAGCTCAGTCTCACCCGTGACCATGGTGACTGCAAAGTCTCCGAAACGTCGGGCCAAAATTTAAAACAAATATACGCGTCTAAATCCGTAAAAAGTAGTTTTATTTAAACAGATGAGTCGCGCAAGTGTTAGAAAAAATTATTACACTTGTTTAGAATTATATATAAAGGGAATAGTTAGATTTTTTTAAACCAAAAACTAATGTGTGTTGTTGGGTTATCATAGTGTGAAATAAATTTTTTTTTTTTAATTTTATTTAAAAGGTTTGGTCGCTTTGCGACTATATCGCCCTGAAATAAATTTAAACACAAAAGAACTTACTTTTAAAATTTATGTACTTACTAATTTTATTAACGAAATCAAAGTCATATTATAGAGAGCTACAACTCAAGAGATTATTTATACATTCGACAATAGTGGTTTTATTTACTGATTACATTTTGTCTTAATATTCTACTATTGTAGTTACTTTGCATGATTTTTAATCTAATTTAGTTTAATTAGTACGCTACAGTGTCAGCCGACTATCTTTAGATATAATTTTAATATTAATAAGATTGTTCAATTATAACTTAAATTGACACACATAATTCAGTTCTGTTTTAGAAGATTTGAAATTATCGGATTTGATTTGATAACTGCACTATGATTAATTTACACTCAGATATATGCTTTTTTTTATCCCGTGCCATTTTATTGTATACTGTATGCTTTTTTCGCAAAATAATCTCTCATTCTAGTAATAAAATTATAAAATATCATTATGTTCACAGTCACTAGGGGTAGGTTTATTGTAGATATATGAATGAAGTGCCTTATGTTAATAGGGCTGTGATACACATATTAAATATGCACTAATTTTTGTTGCTTGTTATGTTTAAGTATACGATATTCCTACTACGTTATATACAATGTGGTTGTTATTGAAATTTAGAGTTATCTTCCAGTGAATAAAGTGGAATTTAATATTATCATTTGTTTTATTTCACATCTTAAATATACATTAAAGAACTTTCAAAATGGATTAGAAATATAGAAAAAAATATAGATTCTCAGATTAGGATGTTGTATAAAATGTTATACAGGGAAGACAGATAGAAGAAAGTAAACATTGAAGACATGATAGTTCATATTCGTTATGTATCCAAAAAATTACGTTATTAAAGAAACTTTGATTAAGTACCGACTCCTTTATAGAAATTTGTGTAAAAAATACTTCCAAAATATGATGATCGAGCGACAGCGCGCTACGAATGAACCGCAACGCTGTATCTATCGGGAGGATTCGGGGCGCGTGGGTATAGAGAGGGTTATATACACAAATGTCCGCACTTTATTATTTTCTCAAATAATTATTTCAAATTTTAAATATTTACCTTTCGTAAGGAAGCACTTGGCAATCTGCATTTTGACAAGGATTAATAGGCACCTACTCATTCTAAATTACCGAAGAATAAAATAATAAAACCTAATTGTGATCGTTGGTCATATTACCACAAATTACAGGTCAAATTACAGGTACCAACACAATAGATTCATTTACCTATGTAATAAAAATAAGTAATCCCTACAACTTGGAGCATTTGCCCCTTTGTTTGTTCCAATTGTTTGCCTTTTTACAATCCCGTAACCGAATTACTTTCTTTAACATAACAAAAGGTTTTCAAAACTTATCTAGTATTGTTTTTGGGTGCAAGTTGTAACTTGTTTGCATAAATACCATTACATATTTGCAAGTTGTTACATGTTTCCAAAATATTGTATTGATTCCTTTTAGTATCATTCAGGTGCAGGATGAACACAGACACTTTCACGAAGAAGTTAATATTTGGTTAATTTAATTATTTGTGTTATTAAGTTTGTGGTGCTTTTTTGGAAACTTCGAAGATAGACTTGGGTACTAAGTTATTCGAGAAAAATGTTGATGTAAGTACATACCTACTGATATAGAAATTATCTTTTAAATGCCTACTATTGAAAGTTCAGAAAAATTTCAATACCTATCTCAGCTAAAGTAAAAAAAGTTTTATTTTATCTTTTTTTACTTTATCATTGGCCCTATCAAGACAAGCTTTGATTGTTTTTATTTCATCTTAATTTCACTCTCGTTAGTATTAGATGGTATTAGTATAGTGTATTCAAATTTTTTAAGTCTTGAGTTCGATTCCCGGTGCTTTAAACTAATGAACTTTATTTTAATTTAATTCTCTCTCTTACTTCTTCCCACTAATGTGACTAATGATTCCTTATAACTTAGATCTTTTTACGTTTTGCTGCTGTGTTGGCTAGTCTTCAGCCCCGTGGACTCCCAGCCGATGTCTTGTAAAGGAGACGAGCATTGTTCCGAAGGATATTACTGCGACATAGAAACCCACCTATGTCAGCTATGTTTGCAGTGTCAGAATTTGAACCGTATGATAGCCCAACACCAAGATTTAAACAACACTTGTATAAAGGCTTGTGGACCATGTTTTCAAGGGTAAGACCTGTAATATTTAACTACTTTTGTTTGCAATTCTACTTTTGTCTGTTTACTCACTCAGGGCAATTACTAGTGTGACAAATAGGCGACTCAGCACAAAACATACGAGTACTTAAACCTTAACCGAAAAAAAATGCATATTTTATATTTATTTGTTCACTCACTTTATGTACATTACCTTATAATATTATTTTTTTGTTTCATAGTTTCACCAAAATATATAGGAACAATGTGAAAGAAAAATGTGTGTCTTCAAAATTGTTAAAGTACAGCAGTGAAATAAATTGTGTTTATATTTGGATGATTGTGCTCGGCGTGGGATTTATCGTCGTGCTAGTTGTGTTGATCGACATTGTAAGGAACATTGAATTGCAAGGTAAGACTGATTATAAACTTAAAAATGTTACTAAGTATTAATTCTAATTAAGGTTTTTGTATAAACCTAAATAACAAGATTGAGAAGTTAAATACATAGTTACAGAAACGCGCAGGTAGATACACTAAAAGCTGATATCGGTAATGTTTCAAAAATAACGAGGAATTTTAAAAGATATTCTTAATTACAATGTTTATTTGCTTTTTAGATATTCGAATTCCATGGGAAGAAATGCCAGCATAATTTTATTCATAGGAGCGACAGACGCGTAAGCGTAGTTAGATTTAAAATTGTTCGATCCGGTAAGTTTAGACCATCGTCTTTGTATTACATGTCTCAATCTCTCTCTCCAGCCCATTTACGCCACACAGTTGGGCACGGGCCTCCTCCACTTTGAAAGGATTATGGTCTACTGTGCCGCGCTGATCAGGCGTGTTGGCACAGGGTTTATTTTCGAGTTTTCCGTCTTTCACATAGAATGTTATCTGTGTGCAATATCCCTTAGCTGACTTTTACAGCACCCTTGGGAGGAATTCTTAATCCGTCACCACACGGAGTTCTCAATATACTTGCACGAAATGCAGAAAATTTGAATAGAGAAGATAGGTACAATACAACTTGAAATATTCTTACAGTACTGAAAACCTCTAAAACCAAATCCTGGCATTCTCATCTAAAGCCACCATGCCACTTAATGGTCTGTGTATTTTACTTAACTACTTTAACCTGGTACCAAAGGACCGTGTGTGAAAAAATTTGGTATTTATTTTTGTTTCAGAGCCTTTTATACCATAATATTATGATAAGCTATAGAAGAAAATGGATAGAAATGGACAGAAAGTGTGATTTTTATTGTTTGTTTGTGAAATTTGTTATTCTGTAACACATTAATTTTACGTTAACTTAATTTTCTGTATCTTTTTATAGAGTTTTATTATTATAATTAGAATTTATTTGTGAAGATAGTTGTAGTTTTTTTCTTAGCTTAAAATATTTAAAATTTGTGGTTAATCAGGAAGGGTAACAAAAACACATTGAAATCTGCTTTTTATTTTTATTGAATGTTTTAAAGGCACAACATACAAATTTTCATTTTATGAAAATGTGCTTAATTTACTAGACAGTTACAAAATGTCGTAGTGTACGGTGGTAAGATTAAACTTTAAAACACATCTAGGCTGATCAAACTCGCCATTGATTACCGACGTCTCATATATCATATCTCTATAACAGATAATCATAACAGATCTGCTCTCTATTTGGTGAACCCCGTATTATGTGGTGTAGGAATCTTGAAGATTGGCGCAAAGGGCCCGTAAGATTTACTGCTTCATAAATTAACAGAGCCTGCTAAGTAGTGCTTAGACTAACCCTCACAAGCAGCCGCCTCGAGCCGTGGTTCTTAAGGGCCTACATCAATATTATCGTATATCATCGCCGACACGTACATATTAACACAGCCAGTAGGCACAGAAAATGAAGAATTAGGGATACTTTTCCTATTTACTCAAAATCTACTAAATATATTTTAATTCTGATTTACGTGTTTCTATATATAATAGTTACTTATGTTTTTAAAGTTATTTCATTAGTTAATACGCGATAATAGACCGACAAATGAAAAAAATAAAAATTTTGAGAGGTTGTTTCGCCAAGATTTTCTATCGAGAAAACTTTTTTCAATCGCGTTTCTGAGTTTATGCGATCCTAGATCATATATTGAAAAAACATATACTTAAAAATTAGAGCTCCAGCCATTCAATCTAAAGAAACAATGAAATCTTCGTACATAGAAAAACGCACGCAGCTATTTTGGTATCCTCTTAAGGCCGGCCCAATGGTAAATACGCTATTAAGGCCAATTCTAATGCGTCAAAAACTTAACCTAACTTAAATGAAGTGAAAACAACTATGGTGTATTTTGATTACTTGGTTATTTCGTTGTACACATTTAATTTAATTTAAATCTTTAGTTTATAATACATAAGTAGCTTTTATAATAAGAAAGTTCTGTTACCATTTTAATAAAGACTAAAGATTACAATTAATTTATATGTGCACAACAAAATAGCTAAATAATCAAAACACAGCAATAGTTGTTTTCATTATTTAGTTGAATCATTCAAAGATTTTAACAAATTGTGTGATATGACATCAAGAGACTAGAATATTATCACAATTTTACTAATAACAATGTAGACACATATTCCCCGTTTTCCAATCAGAGCACAATAGCGCATTATGCGGCACAATTCTCAACGTTGAGTGTTCCAATTACAGCATCGCATCGCACAATCGAGCGACAGAAAATTAACAAGTATTTTTTCTTTAAATTGGCATTGATTGAAATTTTATTTATATGTTATCGTTAGTAATATTATTTATTGTTAAAAAATAAATAAATATAAGTATGGATGAAGGTATAAACAATGACTTTTTTTATATTCCACACTTAAAATGTGAATACAATGTTTATTTTAGAATTTTTTTTTCAACACTGAACTTATCGCACTCTGCTGGCGCATTTTAAAAGTAATTCACGTTCCAATTAAGCGTCAGCATTGTTCAGCATTGTGCAGCACTGAGTCGCATTATGCTCTGCCTTTGGAAAACGGGGACTATAATTCTATATACCTATTAAGTAAAGTGTACCCATAGACTTACGGTATAGATCTAGACGTAACACAGTACAACAAATCCGCCCTGCTTCTTTTTTTAGTTGAACACATTAAGAAAAATAAATGACAAAGAGCCTATTTAGTAGCCTTTCTAACTCTTTCTCTTTGAGCTGGAGTAAAAGGGAAAGCTAGTAAGAAGAAAAGAGAAGGCAATGCTACTATTTTACTTATAAACCGTAAACGGGCCGGGCCTTGGGACAAATCTATGTTCCCGAGTTGTTCCTCCCTACTTATAACCTCGTTGAGTGTACCTCGTTTATTGATATGGTGCTATGTAAAGTGCGGGCGCGTGTAGTGCCGCACTATGTTGGTCCCAGTGTGTGGCTAATGGTGCACGTGCACTCAACACTAACGTACTGCGACTAGAGTCACTGTACACTGGTACTTCTATACTATTCACACTTGATGACTCACTCTCACGCTCCTGTTGTACAAATAAACATTTTTTTATTAACAATATAAATAAATTTTATAAATATTCTCGGACATTTCACACAGCGTCCTCTGGTCCCAAGCTAAGCTTATATGCTTGTGTTATGGGTACCAGAATACGGATAGAATACATATACATTTTTTTTTTAAATACATACTTATATTACATAGAAACACCCAGATGCAGAACAAACATTAGGATGACATTTATAAACATCACACAAATGATTGTCCGAGGCGGGAATCGAATCCGCGACCTTATGATCGGCAGTCCGTTTTACGAACCACTAGACCACGAAGCCCGTCAAAATATTAAATAATATTCTTGGTAGAAATCACTATAAGTCAGGAGCGGCCAACAGGTCGATCACGCGACCAATTTTGGTCGATCACTCGCAAGTTCCATTCCCCTAGACAAAGTTTTTTAACCCGTTAAATAAATATAATATTCACGTATGTTGCTGGAACTCGCAAGAGTGCACGGCGGCGGTATAAAAGCACATTGTATAAATGTCCCCCTTCTTACCTAAGAAATAAATCGATCGCGACTCAATTTTAAAATAATAAGTAGATCTTATGTGCACAAAAGTTGGCCACACCTGCTATAAGTGATGTGTCCGCATATTGTAGTACATTATTTTAAGAATATTCTGTACTATACTATTTCTTTATTATCTCTATGACAGATCTAATTTATCCATTTGTTTATAATATGCCCCATGCCTATCAGTTTCTTCGACTCTAATATAACCTTGTCACATAAGATAGCTGTTGCCCGGGACTCCGTCCACGTGGAATTTAGAAATTTTTACCCGTTTTTGCAACATTTTTCACTACTGCTTCGCTTCTACTGGTCGTAGCGTGATGTTAAATATCCTTAACCCTTCCTCGATAAATACACTAATTTATCTATTTAACACTGAAAGAATTTTTCAAATCGGCCCAGTGGTTCATGAGATTAGCGCGTTCAAACAAACAAACAAAAAACTCTTCAGCTTTATAATATTATCTTATATGTATATAAAATTCACGTGTCACTGTGTTAGTTACCGTACTCCTCCGAAACGGCTTGACCGATTTTTATGAAATTTTACATGCGTACTTATTCAGTAGGTCTGAGAATCGGCCAACATCTATTTTTCAAACCTTTTTTTTTAGTATGGCAAAACAACGTTTGCCGGGCCAGCTAGTAGTATAATAGTATAGATGATTCTTATTCAATTTTCTATAGGAGTAGTCATCGAAAAAATAAAAAGAAAACAAATAGTATGCACTTAAGTAAAATTATTAACTAGAAAATGAATGAAATAATGAGTAGGTATTATATACTACGAGAGTAATATATTGTACGTATAGTAGTGTATGTAATGTAGGTACCTGTTGTATATATCTGAGTCGCAGTGGTGGTGCTGCAGTGTGTGGCGCCGCTGTGGAGGATACAGGAGACAGTCCCGCAGCGAGCCACACCGCACCACTCACGCACAGACCTGTCACCACCACACCACCAACACTATCATCTGTATCAACAATATTGAAATAATAAGAGAAAAACATAATTAATAGTAATCAAGGAGGTTATAAGTAGGGAGGAACAACTCGGGAACATAGATTTGTCCCAAGGCCCGGCCCGTTTACGGTTTAAAAGTAAAATAGTAGCCTTGCCTTCTCTTTTCTTCTTACTAGCTTTCTCTTTTACTCCAACTCAAGGCTCTTTGTCATTTATTTTTCTTAAGAGGAAAATTAAAATTAGAGCTCTAGCCATTCAATCTAAAGAAAAAATGAAAACTTCGTACGTAGAAAAATGCACGAAGCGATGGTATCCTCACCATGGTATCCTCACCATGGCTAGAGCTCTAATTTTTAAGTATATGTTTTTTCAATATATAATCTAGGATCGCATAAACTCAGAAACGCGATTTAAAAAAGTTTTCTCGATAGAAAATCTTAGCGAAACAACCTCTCTCATTATTTATTTTTTTCATTTGTCGGTCTATTATCGCGTATTAACTAATGAAATAACTTTAAAAACATAAGTAACTATTATATATAGAAACACGTAAACCGGAATTAAAATATATTTAGTAGATTTTGAGTAAACAAAAAAAAAATCCCTAATTCTTCATTTTCTATACCTACTACGAGTAGCTGTGTTAATATGTACATGTCGACGATAATATTGATGGCCCTTAATGTGTTCAACTAAAAAAAAAGAAGCAGGCCGGATTCGTTGTACCGAGTGTTACGTCTAGATCTTTATTGTAAGTCTATGATAGTAATTAACTGGATCATCCACCGTCACCACCGGTGCATAGACGATGAACGGAGTCTTGGCTATTTCTAGTAGATATCACTATCCCTTATGACAAGAACCTCCATATCCGGCGATATCCAGACCTGACGCACGAGGTTACCGACATGTGGAGGGTGGTAACCATAGAAATAATCCCGATAGGTAATTAGAGTAGGCAAATGACAAAATCCTACCAGATGTTTCACACAGTGTTCTATTCCCGTTAAAGTAAGTAGAACAGCAAATAATAGTTACCTGCGGAGCTGTCCCACTTGACGGAGAGCACTAGCGCGTGTATGGGACAGTCTAGACGAGCGGCTGTGTGCACGCGCAGTGCCCATATCACACGAGACGGACGAACGAACGAGCGGAGATCTACCTCTGAAATAATTCACTAACAATGTACATTTATTTAAATACAACTATTTTTACGGATTTAGATGGGTGTATTTGTCTTATAATTTGGTATATGTTATCTGTGGCCAGACGTTTCGGAGACTTTGTAGTCACTATGGCCACGGGTGAGACTGAGCTATAAAGTGTCCTGTACGTTAGAGAATATTAATGTTATATTAATTATTTTTCATAAAAACTTCTTTCTCCTAGAACAATGTTCTAATACATGTAACATGAAACAAAATCTTTTTGTGTAATTTGTGATTACGAATAATGTACGTCTATTATACGGACTAGCTCTATAAGAGATAAAGTGTCTAATAACATGCACGTATTAATAACTTCAGCTAGTTAGTTCAGCAACGTCGGAAGGATCTACATATTTTTTATGGTATTTCTAGGGCACATTGGCCTCTGAAAATATTAATAGAGAATTAAGGCCCATTTAGACGGAGACAGTTTCTCGTCTCTAAGATACGATTATCGAAAGAATATAAAACATTTGTTTCGTCTAAACATTCACTCTTCTCGCTCGTTACCTTGGGCGACAATTGCCTCGCAATGGAATATTAACTGTGTCCGTGTAAACAGAATTTTAAAGCAATAATCTTATTTCGAGATTTTTTGCCAGTTGCTACCATGAATGCATTGTGCGAGGGTGTTTTACTTTTAGCTGCTCTTAAGGCAAGAATTAGTCAAACGGAAAAAGAAGAAAAGGTGTTGGGTTAAAAAATGGATAGCGAGGAGAAATGATTTGGGAGCATCTAACACGTTGTGCCTTGAATTACAATTGAAAGATGACATTCAAAAATATGTTTCGGGTCACAAAAACTCAATTTATATATTCGTCGATTAAAAAGAAAAGTGACTTTTCTCAAAAATATTGATAATTGACATTAACTGTTAAAACGTTTTGTTATCGTATGTATTTAAATAGAAAAGTTTATTTTTTGAGAAAATACCTATTCAATAATCATTATTTCTTAAGTGGAAAAGTTACACTTCCAGCTAGAATTGGATTTTTTTTTATCAAATTATTAAAAACAAATAAATCATCTTAATCAGCATTAAAATACCTTTAAAATGATATACAACACTTATTATTACTTTAAATCTAACAGACGCCAAAAAATGAATTATAATAAAATTGAAATCTTTAAATGTGTGTGTACTGTAAAATTTGGTCTGTTTGATTAATGTCACTTTTCTATTTAACCGACGATATTTACTTCAAGAAATTGGACCATCTATGTGTCATTTTTACGAACAACAATAAACTCGAATGACAAATCTCGCACTGAAAATGATTAAAACCGATTTGTACGATACTCGTATGAACTTGAAAATATGTCAGACGAGATCGTGTTTATACAAGTTGAGATTCTCGTAAGCAAGAAAAATGATTAAAACCGATTTGTACGATACTCGTATGAACTTGAAAATATGTCAGACGAGATCGTGTTTATACAAGTTGAGATTCTCGTAAGCAAGAATCTGCTTACTATATTGTCGGCGACGCAATTACCCATGTGCGACAAAAGTACCTACCTGCCACTGTTACTATGTAAGGTTATATGTTTTGTGTTATGTATAGGGTTTAATAAGAATTAATAGTGTTAAATACTAAGTTTAGTTTATACAAATCGATGTCGCTCAGTAGTAATCGAATAAGAATATTTTGTACTATCATAATTACGTAACTTGAAATTATGATTGTTTATTATTGAATGTGTAGGTACCTTTTGTGTTTTATAGTATTGAGTAAGGCCTAGAAATAAGAATAATGTTTAAATTATAGAAATCGGACCAATATTGTTGAAGTTATGGTAGTTTTAAGTTTGTTTTTTGTAATTTAAATGATAATTTTTTAGGTTTTAGTTCTAGAAAGGTTTTATATTCTAATTTTATGATTATTATTATTGACCTATATGATGTAATAGGATAAGACCTATTAAATAAGGTATCATATGTTAAGATATCTTTAAAAATAAATATGAAAGGAGGGGTCTAAAGATTTCGATTAAGTAAAAATTAGGAACGAAAGGGCTCTATTTTGCATGGTCGTCGCTACGGTAAAAGGCCGAGCCACCTAAGCGAGGCAATTTATCGTAGCGATATTCGCAGTCCGAAGCATAATCACCGAGCTCTACAATAGGAAGGAAATCGAAATCTGAAGACTACAACATCTCAGAAAAGAACCGGTGTTTTATTTGAAGTGGAAGTTTTCGCCTTTTACGCATTTAGGGGTGCGTGGGATACGGGTCAACCAGCGAGGTACTTGTACCTGTAAAGGCCCGTATCATTACGTTTGGCAAAAATCGGCTACGGGTATTGGTCGTGCCCTAGTCGAGTTCAGCCCAACATTTGGTCCTTCGAGCCGGATCCCTAAGAAACCAGAAGAAGTCCAGAAGTTTGCAAGATGCCAGTAACCAGGTCACAGAAGGATGCCCCCTCACGTCCATCGTCCCGTCCCTTGGTCACGGACGGGGCTGAGGAACCGTCAGGGTTAGAAGGGGTCACGTCTGCGTCAGAGTCAGGGTTATCAGCGATGGTGTGGGACAGCAGTTCTTCGGGTACATTGACGGCTGAAACAACCTCAACAGTCACGACTGCGACGACGGTGGCATCAAAGAAGAAAGAAGACGCCGCAGAGAAGAAGACGACGGAGAAGACCCCAGAACAGGCACCGGCAAGGCGCGTCCGCGGCTCCGCTGCGACTAGCAAGCCGACGGGGGTCAGTCGTCAAGCCAGGTCTACGAAGACAACGAGTTCATCCGCCAGGCGACGTGAGCTGGAAGCCAGAGAAGAATTGGCACGCCTGGAGCTGAAGCAAGCGGAGGCAGCGTCGAAGCTGGCACGCGTCCGGTTGGAGATGACGCAGCGTGAAGACGACGACTCCGTGGATGAAGACCTGGAAGATCGAACAGCACAGGTGCAGAACTGGGTCGAGACATCACTACGGGAAGGCAGCACCAGGGAGCAACCAGAGCAGCGAGGTCTACCTCCTCCAGAAGAGCAGCAGAAGGTCAAACCTGAAAACAACTCCACATCAAAGGGAGCTACGGTCGAGATTCAGGCATTGACAACGGCATTGAAGGAAGCCTTTTCTGCGAAGGGAGGACAAGCAGCGCAGCCAAGCTACATCCACGAGCTACCCTACTTCGACGGCAACAGCGGCGAGTGGCTGGCCTTCAAGGTGGTCTACGAAGATACGGCACCGATGTTCAGTGACGTGCAGAATATGGCGCGTTTAAGAAGAGCAGTAAAGGGCAACGCGAGAGAAGCTATCAAGAGTCTGCTGTACTCCGAAGCCTCTCCGAAAGAAGTAATGGAAGCCCTCAAGAGAAGGTATGGAAGACCTGATGCGCTGGTGCTGGCAGAATTGGAGAAGATCAAGACTTTACAGAAGATTTCAGAAAACCCAAGGGACATCTGCATCTTCGCGAGCCAGATCAACAACAGCGTAGCAGCAATAAAGGGGTTGAAGAAACCACAGTATCTGCATTCACCCGAGATAATGAAGCAGATAATTGAGAAGATGCCGACGGTTCTCAAGTTCCGATGGTACGACTTCACGGCAGCGTCAGGCGACTGCGATTTTTCCGACTTGGGAAAGATAAGCAAGTTCCTGAACAGCGAAGCGGACAAATGTGGGGCCTTCGCGACATTGGAAGACAGAAGCGTGTTCAAGCGAACTCCACGACAGGCGACGCATATTATAAACGAAAGGGACTTCAAAGAAAAGGATGCAAGAAGATATGTGAAGATTTGCCCTATGTGTGAAGGCGAGCATTTCTTGCTAGATTGTCAGAAGTTCAAGAAGGCGTCAGTCCAGGAGCGGTGGGCAGCAGTCAACAAGAGCCGCGTCTGTTTCAAGTGTCTCCAGGGGACTCACCGGAAGGAGTCCTGCAGAAGACCGCCGTGTAAGAAATGCAAAAGATGGCATCATCATATGCTGCACGTGGTACCAGAAGAAAAGATATCGGAAGAAAAGGATAAGGAAAAACCACAAGAAATTATGAGTGTTACGGCATCCACTAACCCAGTTAATCATGCAAGGGCGTACCTAAAGATAATTCCAGTGGAAGTCTACGGGACGCAAGGATCTAAGAAGATATTGGCACTTTTAGATGAAGGATCAACCGTGTCACTCTTGGATCAGAAGGTGGCAGAAGAGATCGGCGCTCAAGGATGCAAGGAAGAACTTGTCATCGAAACGGTCGGCGGCAGGATAATAAGGAAGAAGGATTCTCAGACATTGGACCTTACTGTGAAGGGGTCACATGAAGGAACCAAGAAAATCCTCAGGAGAGTCCGGACCATCGACGAACTGAAGATGACACCGCAGTTCGTAGATAAGAAGAGAATACAAGCTTGCCAACACTTGAGGAAGATCGCCGACTCTCTGTATTACGAAGGGGAGTCGCCACAGCTGCTCATCGGTCAAGACAACTGGGAGCTGATCGTGACTCAAGAAATAAAGAAAGGAAAACCAGGAGAACCAGTAGCTTCGCGAACAGAGCTTGGGTGGACACTCCACGGGTCAGACACTAGAGTGGCCAAACCAGTGCACTTCGTAAATACGTGTTTTCAAATCAGTACGCCAGAAGAAGAGATGCATCAGGCCATCAAGGATCACTTTGCGATCGAAGCACTCGGCGTGCAACCAAGAAGACCTACTACGGATTCAGAAGGAAGAGCACTTGCCATTCTAGAGAAGACTAGCAAAAGATTGGAAGATGGTCGATTTGAAACTGGACTGCTGTGGAAGAATGAAAACGAACAGATGCCAGAGAGCTACACGTCTGCTAAGAATCGTTTAATTAACATCGAAAAGAAGATAGATAAAGATCCTCAGCTGAAAGCAGAATACAACAAGCAGATCCAGCACTTAATCGACAGTAACTACGCAGAAGAAGCGCCTGGTAATGAAGAAGATTATAAGAAAACCTGGTACCTCCCTCACTTCTCAGTGGTACATCCGTTGAAGAAGAAAATAAGGATTGTCTTCGACGCTGCAGCCAAGTCAAACGGAAGAAGTCTCAATGATGCTCTGCTGCCGGGACCTGATCTACTGCAGTCACTCTTCGGGGTACTATTGCGATTCCGTCAAGGACCATTAGCAGTAGCGGCCGACATAAAGGAAATGTTCCTGCAGATTCGCATACGAGAAGAAGACAGAAACAGCCAGAAGTTCCTGTGGCGAGGAGATCATCGCAACGTGCCGCCAAAGGTATACAGGATGTCATCAGTCATCTTCGGCGCATCATCATCTCCAAGTACAGTGATCTACGTTAAGAACCGGAACGCAGCGGACTACAAGGAGCAGTTTCCTGAAGCGGCCAGAGCAGTCGAGCGAAACCATTACATGGACGACTATCTGCACAGCTTCCAATCAGAAGAAGACTTCAGAAAAGTAACAAAACAGGTGGACTCCATACACAAGAAGGCGGGCTTCGAACTCAGGGGATGGGCATCAAATCAACCTGAGCTGCTGCAAGATGTAAAGACCGAGGCAATTGAGAAAACAGAAGTGAACCTTGGCGAGAAAGAAGAAAAGACACTAGGATTGCGCTGGTCTACAGTAAGGGACTCCATCGGCTTCAGAGCAAACCTTCGGAACACACCAGAAGAAATAACCCAGGGGTTAAAGGTGCCGACGAAGCGAGAAGTCACCAGCGCCGTGATGTCAACTTTCGACCCATTAGGGCTAGCATCACCAGTTCTCGTCCAAGGCAAGAAGCTGCTTCAGAGCGTATGTAGAAGCGGTGTTGGTTGGGATGAAGAAATAGAAGACAAGGAGTACGAGGCGTGGATGAACTACCTAGAGAAGATAAAACTATTGCAAGACCTACAGATTCCAAGATGCATGGCGCCACATCGCACCGAGGGGGAGTTGCACACATTCTCGGACGCCAGCGAGACTGCATATGGAGCAGCGGTATATTGGAGGTCAGAAGAACCGAACGGAACTTATCGTGCTATCTTGATAGCAGCAAAAGTAAGAGTCGCTCCGTTAAGACCGATATCGATACCGAGACTCGAGCTACAAGCAGCCCTCCTAGGAAGCAGACTGCCACACTCAGAGGAAGAAGATCCCACCTGGAAAAGAACTTTCAAAAAGGAACCCACTGGCGAGGAGAAGGCAGTGGACGTCGCCACGGCAGCAAGCATCACCCATCCTTTACCAGATCCGAAGAGATTTTCGTCATGGAAAAGACTTCTACGAGCTACAGCGAGGGTTCTGCAGTTCATACAACTCTGCAGAGCTAAGGAACGGGTCAATGCAAAAAAAGAAAAAGAAAAAAGGGAGCAGATCCAGTTCGAGAGTGGTGCTATTGGTGCCGGAAGCATCGCCGAGCCAGTAGGATGGTGCAGAGCACGAGGGGGAGAATGTCGGCGACGCAATTACCCATGTGCGACAAAAGTACCTACCTGCCACTGTTACTATGTAAGGTTATATGTTTTGTGTTATGTATAGGGTTTAATAAGAATTAATAGTGTTAAATACTAAGTTTAGTTTATACAAATCGATGTCGCTCAGTAGTAATCGAATAAGAATATTTTGTACTATCATAATTACGTAACTTGAAATTATGATTGTTTATTATTGAATGTGTAGGTACCTTTTGTGTTTTATAGTATTGAGTAAGGCCTAGAAATAAGAATAATGTTTAAATTATAGAAATCGGACCAATATTGTTGAAGTTATGGTAGTTTTAAGTTTGTTTTTTGTAATTTAAATGATAATTTTTTAGGTTTTAGTTCTAGAAAGGTTTTATATTCTAATTTTATGATTATTATTATTGACCTATATGATGTAATAGGATAAGACCTATTAAATAAGGTATCATATGTTAAGATATCTTTAAAAATAAATATGAAAGGAGGGGTCTAAAGATTTCGATTAAGTAAAAATTAGGAACGAAAGGGCTCTATTTTGCATGGTCGTCGCTACGGTAAAAGGCCGAGCCACCTAAGCGAGGCAATTTATCGTAGCGATATTCGCAGTCCGAAGCATAATCACCGAGCTCTACAATAGGAAGGAAATCGAAATCTGAAGACTACAACATCTCAGAAAAGAACCGGTGTTTTATTTGAAGTGGAAGTTTTCGCCTTTTACGCATTTAGGGGTGCGTGGGATACGGGTCAACCAGCGAGGTACTTGTACCTGTAAAGGCCCGTATCATTACGTTTGGCAAAAATCGGCTACGGGTATTGGTCGTGCCCTAGTCGAGTTCAGCCCAACAATATTTTCGTCGTGTAAACAAACGTAGGCAATTATCGCCTAGCGATAAGTCATATGCGAATCTCGTATGACTTAATCGTAGGCGAGATTTTAGTTCTTGCCTGTATGTAAACATTCTGATACGATTGTGTTATGGCGACTATTGCTTGTGATAGTAGCGTATGGTTTCTCGTACCGAAACGTACGAGAAACTCTCTCCGTCTAAATGGGCCATTAGGTATAATTTAGTATTGAGTAGATATAAAATATATTACCAGCCGGCATGTAGTCAGTTGGTTGTCGACTCGTGTCTAGTCTGTGCAGTGCGGCGCGCGCACGTTCACCGAGCTCACGTACGTACGTGTCCGCTTCTATCGGACCACTCCATAATAACTGCCATTCGTCACTCGCCTGGAAACGTTACATTTCATTTGAGAATATTAAACTGAAAAATAAAGCAATGATTATAGTAGAAAGTAATATAACAATACTTGAATCTAATTTGATTCATATTTGATTAAAAATGTACAATGTTTACTAGGTATACATTTTCTGACTAACGAAGTGAAGAAGTAACGAAAGCTCCTGCTAAAATCAAATTACATAGTACGCTATAGCCATGAACCAGACAAACTATATATTTATTTATTTATTTTTGTGTACAACCAAAATTAGCTTGAGCTCACCAATCAATGTGGACGAACAATATAAATTTAACGAAACTTAGCAACTGTTGTTACCTGTTAAAACTTGCAGGGTTGGATGATTTCAACCGCAGCTAATCCATGGTTCGATGGCACATTTTTGACGAATTTCGGGTTTATGGTAGAAATGTAACTCCAGAAGTCTCCCCTTCCCCTTCCAGCCCATCAACGTCCCTCTGTTGGACACGGGTTTCCTCCACTTCGAGAGGGATTATGGTCTAATGCGTCGCGTTGACCAGGCGTATCGGCCGTCTCTCACAAAAGATGTTATCTAGATAATATCCCTTGGCTGGCTTTTACAGCACTCTGAGAAGGAAATGGGGTGGTGACATTTGTATTCTTAATCCGTCACATATTCCAGAAATCCGCCAGTACAACATTTAGACTTTGACCAGAAAGGGCGAATTCACCGCGATTCTCTTGCGCGTATTACGCGCGACCGTTGCGTCCACAAGGACTGTTGCGTACCAAAGCGCGAGCATTTGGGTAGGAATTCAGTACTAGCTTTAGAATTCGCTCTAGAGTTCGCGCGTTAACTGGACGCAACAAGGCGTCCCTAGTATATCGATCGAGTCGAGAGTCTGGCGTAGTGCACGCGATTTACCTGCGTATTTTGAATTCGCGCGATGCTTGTGGACGCGATATATTGATGTCTAGTACCTCGACAACGCGCGTATGAATTCGCGCGATAGGGTTCGCGACGAATTTGCCCCTTCTGGACAAGGTCTTAGTTAACTAGTGTTTGTGTGTGTGTATAATACGTACACGATGTATATGTGCGTGTGTGTGGTGCGCGTGGTGCGCCAGTGTGGCGTGCACGGTGCGACACACGCGCGCCACGTCACGTGCCTCCCCCTCACACACGCACCACCACCACCCCGCACCACACTGTACACACAACAACAATCATTATTATAGTATCACATACAACATGTCTGTCACGAATGCACGTTCACAGTATATTGCAACTGCAAGTGAACCATCGATGACCAGGTGTTCATTGTTGTGGGAAATGTAAAACTGTTGTCGGCAATAGCAAGACGACACCACAGCCGATCGATGAGGAGGTCCTCTCTTCACCGAGCTTAGCTCTTTGATCGATCGCCGATCAATTAGATCAATTATTGCAATCTGCAATCTTCAAAATAAAAATTTTACCATTTATTATGTTATAGGTTAGAATAAGTACCTAGGTATACTATATTAAAAAAAAAGTAATGTAATATTAAAAATGTAGTGTTAGTTTCCGTAGTTGTGTTTTATTTAACAAACAAAACAACAAACAAAATATAACGTTTTGACTTGTAATGGTAGACAAATTATTAGTGTTCGACCGAAATTTCGGTTACGGTTTTAGCCGAGTTTCGGCCAAAAATCAAATTTCGCCGGCTGTTTCAGTTTCGGCCAAAAGCGGCCGAAACTTTTGCCGAAACCTAAACTCACGCTCGCCTAACTTCGTTTCCCGCGCACATTTGACGATATCGTCAGTCCATCCTTCGAGGGCCAATGTATTAATATGCATTGTGTACACAAATGTTTGAAATATAAATAGAGAGAGAGAGAGGGAGCGAGATAGAGAGTCTGAAACATCCTTTGGCCTCAAAATTTTGATGAAAAATATTATACTGCACCTTCTCAACATGATAATCGCGTTTTATAAACGGACTGCCAGACATCAACTTTTTCCAAAGCGACAGTAGTGACTTGAGCGGTGTAACGCCTTCGTTACTGGTAACCTTGACAGTCGAGTTTATTTCTGGAAATTATCACGAATTTAATGGATAAGTAGCCAAAGTGTTTTATAATCATTTATATATTTATTTATTTCCTTACTGATTCCTGAAAAATGGCTAACTCACCTTTAAGTCTACTGACGATATCGTTGGCTGCAGTTTTCTCCCAGGCGACGCGACAATTAGCTGGTAAAGCCAAAATAGCCGGCGTGTCAGTGTTCGGCAAATTGTCGAATGCTAATACATAATCCTTGAAAAGACAATTTATAAAAGTAAATGTGAAATTCAATAAAGTACAAGAAAGAGCATCTGTCTAAAGAGTAAAAAAATAATTACTGCCGGTTTTTTTAAACCTTCGTGTGTTTATGACAGACTAAGGCATATAAGTAATTCTTGGCATCTCTAGATTATTATTTATTTAGTCTAAAAGTGAATAAAGTTGTGATAATTTTAAAAGTAATATGTAGCAATCGTTTATAGGCTACAATAACTACTTAACATCAAAAGCTATTTACCTTTTGCTTGCTATTTACCTTTTATACTAAACAAAGTCATTATTTTTGTATATGTATATGTCCCAATGTGAGCTCATATATTCCAAACTACGCAACGGATTTTGATGCAGTTTTTTATAATAGATAGAGTGGTTCAAAAGAATGGACTTTTTGTATAATTTATTAAGGTTTGTGTATATTGGGAGAGGGGGGCTCAGTAACTATAAACGTGGGTGTAATCGCGGGTATTAGCAAGTAGAAGTATAAAAAATACATGATACATACCTGTAGTTGTGTAGTGTTAGGTAACGGTTGTACAAAGGGCGGTGGTCTCCACGTGTTGTCTCGCGCAGCGCTAGTGATGTACCTGTGTTGTAGTGCGGACAGTACGCGCGTGTCCGCACACGCACACATACGTGCACCGTACACCGCGCACACAACACTACCACTACACCCGCCACGTAGCAGACGTGACGTCACACTCGCCTCACACCACTCCCACCCGTACCATTGGGACCAACCTGAATATCAACAACTTGTTGTCATCCACATAACTACGTGCTGGCGTTCGTGGGTTACTTTAGATTAAAAATACAAGTGGATCCGCCTCAGTTCATCCCAACAGCGCGTTCCAAGAGTCAACTTAATGCGAATAACAGAGCTGTCAGCTAAGGAATATAATAAACATAATATCCCTTAGCTGACAGCTCTATTATTCGCAATGAAGTGTTATTCAATTGAATAACGTTTTGTGGAACACGAAAAACTCGAAACATAGCGCGACGCCAACCAGCCTGGTCAGCATGGCTGCAATAAAGTTTTTACTATATAAAACCATTTACCACGTCACAATTGATACTCAATTTCAGTTTAAGTCACATAACAGTCACTCTATCATCCCTTACATTAAAATAAATATCCATCTCGAAGACACAAATATCCGGCTCGAAGGACCAATTAAAATATCATTACCTTGTGGTATGTAGGCGCGACGCTCCTGTACCAGCGCGTGGAACAAGGCCAGCGCTGCGTGCATTCGCACCGTCTTCACATCCGCTGTGTAGTTGCCCCACGACGATAGTGTACTCATCACGTTGTTCTTCACACCTTCTGGAGACTACAAATATAAATTATTATCATAAGTCAGTTAAATTAATTAGTATTACAGTTTAATTATCCTGTGTATGATTTTATCCAGATCTCATCAGAGATTTACCTCAAGTATAACTTTCACACAAGCGTTGGCTACGAGCGGAGGTATATCGCGTTCTTCAGACAATATCCAGAAACGAAACTCTTCATGATATTTTTCAGTCTGAAAATAAAAACAATTTATTAATTCTAAAACAGACATGAAGAATATACCAGTTTAAAAGTTATAGTTATTTGGTGATTATGTACACAACTGTTCTAATACAAGTACAATATAGACATTACCGGTGATTCCAAATATGAAGTGATGAAAGTCTGCAAGTCTTGTGTGAATGGTGAAGCACCAACCACTACAGCTAACCATCCACCACTCTGACACGACTCCAGAGCCAAGTCCCAAGCGTCTCTGCCTTCCCCGATACCCACCTGTTGTTTTAGAGACATTAATTACAATGGATAATAATGCAATAGTTATTTTTTATATCTGTTTTTTAGTGTACATATCCCATCTGTTCCTCTTTACCAACTAGTAAAATAATTAACAAGTAACTTAAATGCATAGCAGGTTTGCAGACTTTGAGTTCTGAACTTGTGTATGATACTATCGTTAGTTGGAATATTCAATAAACGGAACACTATTCTGTAGCATGTGTAAATTTTAAAGCAGTTCAACTTCTAGTAATAGTGTTCTATAGTATTCGTAATATGTTCAACATTATACATATACTTACATAAGACAATATCCGTCCACTAGCGGCGGCTGCCAGCACGTCATGAGCGTGCGGCGCCAGCAGCAGAAGTGGGCGGGGCGGACCACGCGTACGCGAACACAGTGTACGAGCACGCTTTATGGGCTCACCGCCTGACATTACTCCTGCACCTATATTATAATGATATTTTACTATAACGTCTTCTATACACATCTGTGTTTAACTTACTATATTATCAATGTAAGAATAAGTTAAGAACTTTAAGGCTGTCATCATATGAAGAAATATTGATTGTAAACGTACCAATATTGGCCACGGGCCTACAACGGCAATATATTTGGTTTGTTCAACATTGAACTTCCCGTCCTTCGCAGATGTTAATCATTAAATCTTTCGTATCTGATTCTTTGCAGCACTCATGAGAACACGATACGTACATAATACACATTATGATTACACTTTAGAATAAATTAAAATAACTAACCTAATAGCTGGTCAACGAAGAGCACAATAGCTCGATACAGAGTATCAGGTCGAGTGGAGGCGACCGCTATAACACTCTCAAAGGGACTCAGTTTTAACTTGCTCATTATATTTACATCGCCACTTTGTTGGAACTCCTTCCATACACTTTCGTTGTCTAAACACAATCTGTTGTAGAGATCTTCATTTACCATCTGAAATAGTAAAACGTAAAGTAGTTTGTTTATAGTAATTTAATATCATACTAAAATTTTAACAATAAGGGAAACCAAGGATAAAGTTTGATTTGAAAAAACGAAGACGCGATTTTTTCCATTATTTTCAATCTTTTCATATATTGTTACGCATGAAAAATGTTAGTGTTGCAAATGTTAGTCCAGATTGCAGAAATTAAGCTATCCTGAAACTGACCTTGAGGCTTATAATTTTCTTAGCGCAATCTTCAGGAAGCCAAGAATATTTGCTTCTTATTTCTTTTAAATTGCTTCTTTCTTCAACCAAATCATAACTACCAATCAAATGTTGCCAGAGCTAAAAGTAATAAAATAGATAAAAATCGTGATATTTATTGTTTTTAAGACTATAAAATATTAATAAACTGTGTTTTATCACCTCGTTCGGCATAACATCGTCGTAAACTTGCTTCAACAAATATAAGACAACAATATATTTATCCTTTTTGTGCAGACTTAATAGAACTCTTTCTATTATCTTCCTCATTAAATATTTTATGACCTCTTCGTTATTTACTGTATTTGGACCCTGAAATAACATGTTACATTAGAAAACTTAAATTTTTGAAAGAAAACGATAGAAGATAATTTATAGAGGCCAGTATGGTTGCTTTAATATCTTGTAAAATTTATACCGATAATTACAGGAGTATTGGACAGAACAACATACTATTGTAAAATAAATAAAATAACAGTAAATTATAGAGTCTGATTCGAAGGACCAGCAAAGTAAATAAAATTTCCGGCTCGAAGGACCAATGCTTATTGGTCTTGCATGTATTCACAACTTTATGCAATCATTTACGCAATTTTGCTGTAACTGTTACTTACAGAATGTTTCCTAATGGCATCAACGAACACATCTTGTACAAAGTCAACAGGCAGCGTTATAAGCGGCCAGCGTTTGGCGAGCTCGTTGGTAGATAGAGTAAGTGAAGCAGCGCGCTTTGCAGATGGCTCGTATGCCTTACAAGCTGTACGGGTCACTCTCTCTATTTCTCTTGCTTCTGACAACGATTGAGCAATCGTGTCGGTGGTGGCTCGCGTTTTACTCAGAGATGCCAAGAAACTAGCATCTTGTAATATATCGCCTTTGTTCGACAGCTCACGAAGCAAGTTTTCCTAAAAACACACGTATTAAATACGAATTCGACAAAAAACTACATTAAGGGTTCAAACTAATGAAATATAATACCTGTAGTTCATGCTGCTGCTGTCTTAGGGTAGCCTTTTTAAGTTTTATTTGTTTGAATTTGGCATTTACTTCAGGGTTTTGTTGTTGCAAGGCGTAGTGGACCAATTGATCTGAAATATATGCAGATAGAATAAAAATAATATTTAGAATGATGCAAATACACAGTTAAGTACTTAATTAGGTAAAAACAAATAATTTATAAAACAATCTTATTTAATATACGTTACCAGTGAGCGCGTGCGTGGTATGAGTAAAGTCTATGGGTGAGAGCAGCGCGGCGATGTGCGGCGCTAGTGTGGCTCGAGTGCGGGACTGCAGCAACACGCGGCCTGAATACACCTCACTGATTGATTCCACTGAGGTGATCACTACCGTACGGGATAACCTGGGGTAACAACATAAGATATACAACTCGGTCTCTGAAAGGCTAATTGTACAAAGTAATTAACTGTACGTGAAATAACAAGATAAAGTCGTAGATATTATTCACCGAGTTAAAAGTGACAATGAAAAGTTACAAAACAAAGCTCGTGGGCCGAAGCACTCTTAGAGAGGAGACCTTGGGGAATATGAAGTATCAGGAAGATGACAAATATGGTAGTAATTAAAATAAATAATTATTTGTGCTATAATATGATATTCACAACATTTATGCTCAATCTACAATTAATAAGAACAAAAAAGGAACGAGTTACCTGGCAGCGTATTGTAGTGTAGTTGTTAATTTTTCACTACGTTGTGGTACAAAGTCACAGTTAGTATTTGAGAGAGTGTTCTTGAGCCACATTAACCCTTCACCATCCGGATCTATTATCAATGGAGTGAATCCACACTTTTGACTCTCCAAGTACTAAGAAAAAAATAATTAAATGTATGCGATACTTAGTGAAATTCTATAGCAATTCTTGTCTCACAGCTACGTCAATGTTACAATACTGAAAAAGCTTATAGGTTTTGTACAGGTATGCAACTGACTAGAAAAAATATACTGCAGCACTGTCATAATTTTGAAACTATGCAGCTTTGTGGCAAAACCAATAAATGACTATCAGTTATTGCCTTTGTCTGCGACTATCAGTTATTTACATAAAGTAAGTATTGATACAATTATAAATTCCAATACCTGGTCAAGTATAACAGCATTCTTGATAGCTGATGTGTCGGAAGGAAGTCCATCTGCCTCCCACTTTAATTGCTTCTCGGTAGTAGACAAATAATTGATGATCGAAAACGAGCTATCATCGAAGTCTATGAGCGCACTCCATTTCGTGACATATTCCCTTCAAAATAAATCAAACTCTTTACTGCTCGTATAATAAATTCAGAAAAATGTTAGTCACTTATCTATTTGTCAGGTGAAAATGGCTTAAAACAGTAGTTTTTGACCAAGTTTCCTGAAATTATTTCACATACCTTGCTTGAGGTTCGGTAACATCCGGCAGATATACGATGTATGCGGCTGAGAGCAACGAGCGTTGCGTCAATTGAGATATTTCTATGGTTATGTTCTTCAACTGGAAAAAGAAAAATAATACATATACCTAAAATAATAATATTACTTTTATAAAAACGTTTAATTTTTAATTACCCTCAAAAGACTAAGCAAATTAATATATAATTTCAATTCGCAAGATAGAATAGGTTTACAAAATTACAAATATACTTGACCGAAAATCCTCTCGAAGTGGAGTGGGTCTCTGCCGTGGAAGGTTAATCTGGCTGATAAGGAAAAAAATACTCTTTGTATTAAAATACATATTTTTCAACTCACATCGTTCTCCCACGAGGTGTACTCATGTGCTAGTTGGTCGATCAGATTGTTAGCGGCATTGATAGTGTCGTTAGCGCTGGTCAACTTAATCTCAAGTGCAGCTGCATCTCTAGTGTACTGTCCCAATTGACCCTCTAATGCTGCTACACGTTCTTCTACAGTTGTCAGCCCTGTTGACAGTGCTGTCATCTGTTGTTCGGCATCCAACAAGTTTCTGCGAAACAGAGACATTCATACCTATCAGAGAACCTTCCTTAACCCTTTATTCTTTTATGAAGTACTAGCTGTTGCCCTCGACTCCGTTCGCGTAGAGTTTAGGAAATTTTCCTCGTTTTTGCAACATTTTTAACTACTGCTTGAGTGAGAGTATTATAAACGTAAGAGTAAACAAATAGAATCAGAATGAACGAACTGCTAAGCTATCAGGAGTTACACGTGTTATTGTGAGTCAACCATAAAATATAGATATATGCTGTTTCGGGATATTTTTTAGACAATTTTATGTAGAATATTTCCGTCATACATGATTTCTATGTTACTTTTACCATTAAGGCTGCACACGCGACGGAAGCTTAAAAAATGGAGCAGCTTTTCCCGTTTTCCCAACATTTCCCTTCACTACTCTGCTCCTATTGATTGTAGCGTGATGAAAAGTATACTATAACCTGCCCAGGAGTATGAAGAATAATTGTACCAAGTTTCGTTAAAATCCGTCGAGTAGTTTTTGTTTCTATAAGGAACATACAGACGGACAGACAGACAGACAGACAGACAAAAATTTTACTGATTGCATTTTTGGCATCAGTATCGATCACTAATCACCCCCTGATAGTTATTTTGAAAATATATTTCATGTACAGAATTGACCTCTCTACAGATTTATTATAAGTATAGATAGGGTTAAGATAAAATATGAATTTAGTATAAATCTATAATGCACTGCATTACTTGTGTAAGCTGGCCTGATGTGCTTGTAGTGGTTGTACCCGCTGCAGCGCTGCAGCATAATGCAGGTTAGCTCGTACCCAAGCAGCAAGCGGCGCGCACGCAGCGCTCGCTCGCTTGGCTGTCGCTGGCTCGAATGATGAGCCGCGACTTTCTAGAAGTCGCTGTACTGATGCCAAAGCCGCTGGATTTATTTGACTTGCATCTAAACACCTGCACATACCCTATTGTTACAAGTTATCTTTAAGATTTAATACGGAAAATGTTGTGTTTATCGTCGAGTTTAATTTATAGAGACAATTCATTTTTTCAATATTGGCACAACTCTTTGTGGATTTAGAAGACGCAGCAGAAGGATGATGGACACAGATAAAATGTTTAATGACGGACGGACAAAACTTGAATGCAGGTCACATTTTATTTAGTCTACTATACATGGAGATGGTTCATACCTAGTAGTATTCTGAACAGTGAAACCAAGATTATTGTATTAGTTAGAGAGAATAAAACATAAAATTCTCTGAATGCTTATTACTATGTACCTTATGTCTTCTTTAACGCCACGTTTAGACAAGAAATGTTTCATAGAATGCCACGAGGTATCAGCTATACCCATAAGACGCAGAACTCCTTCCAGTACATCGCGTACTACTTCTGGTGGCGCTCTCAGAGATCTCACCTATGTAACAAAAGATTCAATATAACTATAAATCTCCACAAGTAGACACAGTTCTAACCGTACATGGTGAAATCACAATAACATATCAAACGAGAAATAAAGATATACAAAATATATATTGCATACTTCGCTCAAGGACTCTGGTCGAATATCTCCGACGGCTGCTCGAGCTGCCGCTATTATAGGCTCTACCGCAGCCAATTCAGCTTCTATTTCTTTTTTCCTAAAATAATATTTTCCATTTTTATTGAAACGAATATATTAACATAAACATGGTAAAATTCACAAAAATAACCTCCAGATTGATTATGAAAACTAAATATATGTACTTTATTACTTATCGAAGCTTGATGCACGTACCTTAAACTTCGTACGTCAAAAAAGCACAAATTACATTAAAATCTATGGTAACATGGTTACTAACTGTGCTTGTAGTTTGTCATTCTCCAGTTCAATATTACGTTTGAGTGTGTGCATCTCATCCTTCTGTTGTGTGTTAGCTCGTACTGTTGCACTGATCTGTTGCAGTGCGTGTGCGGCCTGCGCCTGCTTCTCTCTGAGCGCTACTTCTTGTTGCGCCGCCTCACTCTGTAGACGAGCTACGTCAGTTCGAGCGCGACGGAGAGCTTCTAAACCAGACTGTAATACACAAATAATATACGAACAACTGACAATGGTACCAAATCTGATGCGTACCCGTCTGCCACGTCGGGGGCGGTACTGAGATAACGCACACAAACTCTATAACGCAATTTCATTGGTCGTTACACACGTCTCGCCCAAAATCGCATCACGCTATCTAAGAGACGACAGCGTGCGTACACAATGGTGTCGATCCTACGTCCACAACTAAACTTAACTTAACTAAAAAATGAAAACAACTATTGCTGTATATTGATTATTTGGCTGTTTTGTTGTGTAATTTTATATTAATTACAATCGTTAATCTATAATAAACAGATTTGCTAACAAGAAAGAATCAATAACATTACAGAATGGTGTTATTGACACAATCAAATTTCATTTTTTAGTTAAGTTTAGTTGTGCGCGTAGAATTGGTGCCAATGAGTAACTATGTTCAATTATTCTCGTACCTTTTTCAGCGGGTGTCGCCTTATAGTATCACCTACAGTATATTAAAATTGTTATTTCACATTAGAATTTTTTTGTTGTCTATTAGATTTTGTGTTAATTTATTAACAAAAACATTTCCAAGAATTTTAGATTAATTATTAGTTAATTCCGACTCACCGACAATATAGTTTGTCTTTGCAACAGCGCGTTTTTCTTTCTACTGTTAACATGGAAGTATGTCTTGATAAAATTGACATATCTACATGGAGCACATTTCCACTCAACGTCGATACTCCTGTGAATGTTTACAAAGCCCTTCACTGGTAATGAATCTAACAGTTCCTTTGATGCTTCTACTGCATTTTCTTTTAATAATCTAAAAATAAAATCACACTTTAACATATATTTCGAATAAATATGAAGAAACTAAAACACACATACATATTAATATGTATAATTATTAAAAATTCTGAGCTATAAATAGATATGAGAAAATAAAAGATATTTAAGAAATATCAAATACTTAGTTACTGTAATCATAATATCTCAAATCACGGGAGTAGCCAGGAGGTTAAACTTCCTCTCCCAAAAATAAAATCTACATCTCATAATGAAATAAAAACTGTGAGTATTTACTGTGAAATATTTGTAATATACAAAATAGTTTTTTTTTAGTTTCTCCCCTTATCTTAATAAGGGTAGGAAGAATAACTTGTATTCTAATGGTCTTATTCATAATGACTTATCGGAGGTTTAAACAATAACTTTATCGGAGAGATAATAAATATTTTATCGTAAAAAGACTATTATGAATAACAATTTTTGACAATTTTAGCGAGCCGATTTTAGCGAACTTTTAAACCTCCGATAAGTTATTATGAATGAGACGATTAAAATTTAAATGAGAATGTGGCTATTATCCTTATGACTATCGTTATGACGTTGTGGTTTAATATAAAACTAATAACTACATTAATATTGTAAATATGTACAACAATACAGTGAAATATACTATGTACCTTCAACTAAGTGCAATCAGTGATGTATAATGAACAAAATGTGCTTGGCAGTGAGACACACAACTAGGTACTAAGTACCTCTGCACGATCAGATGCGGCATTTGATTCAGCGTCTCGTCAGACCATTGTTCCAACCAGACCACGGTACCTTCGTTATACAACATCGGGTATTGATCCAACAATTCAGGGAGATTCTCCTGATCCTTGTCGAGGCATATTACGATACCCAGGTTTTCTTTGATGTCTGTAAGTGAATTAAATAATAGGCACCCGTTTTACTTTTTGGTTGCGAACCCTCTAAAATACAAACTACATTGATGAAAAACTTATTATTTAACTTTTAAGCCAATTGAGACTAATAAAATAAAGATTTATATAAATACAGTATGGTTCTCATCAGTTTTACCTACATTTTTTATACATCTGTCAGTACCAAAACGTAAAACAGGGACCCTAAATCTAGGACTGCTGTCTGTCCAACCGTGGTGTTCGTCCGTCGTCTACTTCTTCCAAAGAGTAAGAGAAATCTAAAAGAACAACTAGACGGGCTTCGTGGTGGAGTGGTTTATGTAATGGACTGCCGATCACGAGGTCGCGGGTTCGTTTCCCGCTTTTGACAATCATTTGTGTGATATCCATAAATGTCATACAAATATTTGTACTGCGTCTGGGTGTTTACTATGTATTATAAGTATGTATTTACAAAAGAAAAGTAGTATATGTAGTCTATCCGTATCTGGTACCCCTAATACCAGCATAGAAATATAGCTTACTTTGGGACCAGAGGACGCTGTAAAAAAAAAACATTATCTTTATCATACTAGCACGCCTTTTCCCCATTGGGGTAGGCAGAGCGGTCAGTAAATATTATAAAGGCTGTGTACCGGTAAGCATGTTGATGTCAGCAGCAGGAGGCGCTAGTGCGGGCGGCAGTGCGGCGGGTGTACGTGCACGTCGTAACGTCTCGAGTGCAGCCAGCACACGTGCGCACACCGCGCCCGCCTCTACTAACACCAACGTACGGGTGCGCTCGCTCGCGTTCGACACCGCCTATAAATAATACCTCACATATAAAAAACTTATTGTAATCTATACCTATACTAGCTTTACCCCGCATCTTCGTATGCTTGGAATTTAGAAGCCAAACCGTAACAAACTATAAACATAATATAAACGTTCCTCGAACTACTCTATCAGGTTCCCTAATGATTGACTAAAAAATTATAGACAAATGATCATTTGTCAATAATGTTTTGGTCAATTGTCAATTGTGTTGTGTATTGGTTCAGTTCAGGCGGGTGTTTAAATATACTAAAACTCATATGATTAAATAACAAAATTTATGTACTATCCCTTTTCTTGCTAAAGTGGTGTTTATAGGTGACCTAAAGTTGGCTATGCCCTTTACATTTTATAAATGATTACTTTACAAAACTAACGTTTGGCAACTGAGTTATCAGATAAATCTACTATTGGTCTAAAAATTTGGTATTCTTGTAAAAATGACCATCTTTTGCATATTTTTATATCAATTAAAACACGTCATAGCTAGTATTAGTAGTTTCTCAAACTATAGACGTACAGAAAAATGACTTGTTTTATGATAAGTAAGAATAATTAAACAAAATTAAGACTTTATTAGAATGTATAGTACTTTTGTTAGAAGATATATAGACTTACGTTTTTAACGATATTATTGAAGTGTTGTTGATGTTTGATGAGGTAGAGTGTGGCGGGCAGCGCCGCGCTCACCACGTGCGCGGACAACGTGCGACCCACACCCACGCTGCACACGCACACTGACACACCGCCGTTTGTCTAACAACACATAACAACACATAACAACACAATACTGTCATAGGACGGGCTTCGTGGTGGAGTGGTTTATGTAATGGACTGCCGATCACGAGGTCACGGGTTCGATTCCCGCTTGGGACAATCATTTGTGTGATATCCATAAATGTCATACAAATGTTTTCACTGCGTCTGGGTGTTTACTATCTATACTTATAATAAATCTGTAGAGAGGTCAATTCTGTACATGAAATATATTTTCAAAATAACTATCAGGGGGTGATTAGTGATCGATACTGATGCCAAAAATGCAATCAGTAAAATTTTGGTCTGTCTTTCTGTCTGTCCGTCTGTATGTTCCTTACAGAAACAAAAACTACTCGACGGATTTTAACGAAACTTGGTACAATTATTCTTCATACTCCTGGGCAGGTTATAGTATACTTTTCATCATGCTACAATCAATAGGAGCAAAGTAGTGAAGGGAAATGTTGGGAAAACGGGAAAAGGTGCTCCATTTTTTAAGCTTCCGTCGCGTGTGCAGCCTTAATGGTTAAAGTTACATAGAAATCATGTATGACGGAAATATTCTACATAAAATTGTCTAAAAAATATCCGGAAACAGCACATATCTATATTTTATGGTTGACTCACAATAACACGTGTAACTCCTGATAGCTTAGCAGTTCGTTCATTCTGATTATATTTGTTTACTCTTACGTTTATTATACTCTCACTCAAGCGGTAGTTAAAAATGTTGCAAAAACGGGAAAAATTTCCTAAATTCTACGCGGACGGAGTCGAGGGCAACAGCTAGTGTATTATAAGTACATATTTACAAAAGAAAAGTAGTTTATGTAGTATATCCGTATCTGGTACCCATAATACAAGCATAGAAATATAGCTTACTTTGGGACCAGAGGACGTTGTGTGAAATGTCCTGAATATTTATTATTTATTATTATTAAAGTAACAAGTAACTTGTTACCAACGTGTTTTATTTGAAAGCAAGAATTATTAATATTGTCAAATACCTGTGCGAAAAATATGTTTGTCGATTAGGTAATGTAAGATGAAATAGACAGCTAGTCTATTCCATCCATCCGCCCATCAGCCTCTCTCCGTCCACTGTTGGACATAGACCTCCCCCCATTAAACGCCACAACGCGTGGCTCCCCGCGAACTAGACGACATCGTCACTTCACCTTGTCAGGAGCCGCCCAACACTGCTTCGTCCGGTACGTGGACGTCACTCTAAGATTTCTCTTCTCCAACGATCATTAGTCCTATAAGCAATGTGGCCTGCCAATTGCCATTTCAGCGTACTTACCCTTCGGGCTATGTCAGATACGCCAGAGACAGCTAGTAAATAAGTATTATTAGCCTTTTGTTACTTTATCAGATTTTATATATTTTCAAAACTACACTTTGTAGAGAAAAATAAAAATTTTTGTATAATATTCTTACCGCTCGTGCCATGGCGGGACACAACACAGCTAGTTCTGAACATACTTCAGCGCTATTTTCACCAAACACATTTGTTTCGTGCTCCGTTACTAAAAATATTAACATAATTAAGAAACAAACAAATATACATGGAAATAATTTTTTTTTTGCAATCTTTACTAATATTGTAAAGCTAGAGGGTTTGTTTGTTTGAACACGCTAATCTTAGAAACCACTGGTCCGATTTGAAAATTTCTTTCAGTATTAGATAGTACATTTATCGAGGAAGGCTATACAAAATCAAGCTGCGACTAATAGAAGCGAAGCATTATTGAAATATATAGCTTAAACTGGGAAAATTTTCTAAATTCCATAGTCGCGGGCAACAGCAATTACGCAATTACGCATTGTAAAGGCAAAGCGACAAAATACTAGTGATGTGATGATTGATTTTGGCAATAAAACTTCCATCACCTCATCAGCCTTTTACTGTTCAATAAAATCAATCTCAATCACAAATCCACTAAAATGTTAAAACATTAAAAAAAAATGTTCATGTGTATTAATACTTACAGCACTGATTAATAAGTTTTTGTGTATTCTGATACCAATCTGTATAGTCCGTTTGTTCTAAATAAACACCATCCCCTCTAAGTTTGTATGAGAAATACATCGTCTCGTTATTTATTTTCAAATGCTTTCTACATATTGAATTAAATATTGCCTTTTCATCATCTGTTACTAATCGCTCCCTGAATATGAAATTTGCTTCTGCACCAATTGCCTAAAAATTTATAATTTTTGATATCTAGAATTTTTTTGTTTACTTGGACATCACATGAAGAGAGGACTACAGTCCTAATTTAGGTAATGGCCTTAGGTATTTGTATTATTACATACATGTGTATTATAAAAGGTATACATGTGTATTATAAAAGGCCTTAGGCCTTTTATCACTTTTGTTTTTGGTAAATAAAACCTTACTTAATTTGTGTGATAGACGCTGCAACTTCATCTAAAGAAAACCGGAAACAACAGGATTTATGGGTGGTCACACGGGTGGTCATATATCTTTCAGTTATAATGTTTTTCTAATAAGTAATAGTAACATAGATATGTATATAAGTAAGTAAGTAATAGAAACATAGATTAGGGTGTCCCTTAAATTTCAATGTCAATATATTTTTACGCATACCGTCTAAAAACTTTAGTATTGACCTAATATAATACAGAAATAAATATTAGCCCGATTTATAAACGATAACCCGTGCCGACTTGAGTTTTTAACTTGTCCATACAAGTTGCCCGGGTACAGCTCTGTGACCTGTTACTGCGAATTTCAATTGTCATTTCATACGTGATTTCTAACATTATTAATGCGTTGTTGTTTATTATGTGAAGATGTCTGTGGAATTACGAAGTGATAAACAAAATATTTACCTTATCGGACTGCCAAGCCACCAGATAAATGGTGCAAAATTACCATCTAATCGACAAGTTCTCACCGTTTTATTTTACAATATACGTGAAGTCAAGCTGACTGTTAGTGAAAGTGCGAATCTTGTTGTAAGAGAGTGCATTATATTTTGGGAAAAAGCCAGAATTCCTACGAAGGCATTTCCTAACTGCGTGAAGAAACTTGTTGATTTATATCATGTTTGAAGGGAGCTGCAAAAAAACTGTAAGAAAACTCAGGTGACGTTCAAGAACCGTGAAAATAATTTTGTAAAAGACCTTGATAACTTATTTGATATTGCACATGCTGATGCCTTCGCCAGAATTAAGATATAGGAAGACAAAGATTTTTTAAGGAAACAGAGAGAGGCAGGTCGACCGGGATGCTTAGGTGGAATTGACAAAAAATTGGCGGAGAAAGAAGAACGAGTTAGGCAAAGACGATTGGAAGAAGAGGAAAGAAAGGTAAAACAAAGAGAGTTATTGGCTGTTGCATCTACTTCTTCGATAGATAGCTTGAAATGTCTGGAGAATTCGGATGAGGAACAGATTTCGAACTGTGAACTTAGTACTCAGATTCTTTGCCCTGAAAAAAGTTCTAAAAGAGGCACGAAAAGTTTCATAACTCCTAAACTGGTAGCAGCTTTAGATCGTTGCCAATTAAGCATAAGAGACACAGTTTACATTCTCCATGCGGTTGTAGAAGCGCTTGGTCTGAATGGAAGGAAGAAATTACGCAAAATTTCTTTAGTAAGTTTAATATTTTCTTGTTTCTTTTTTCAAAGTTTCGTGGCTTAGTTTTTTTTTAAACTGTTTTTTCTTTCTTTAAGATATGACGCTAAATGATTTTGTGACTCAAAGAAGCAAACAATTTCTATCTCGACTGCAGATCGACGACAGTTTTCTTCGGGAGGATATATCTTCTTGGGGTGACAATCCTACTTTTTTGGAAGCTAGAAGATGAATAAGTCGTTTTAAGGTCGTAAATGACACTGATGAAAGAGCTGTTAAATTAATGCAAGATTTTAATGGACTTATCACGGCTGAAGAAGAGCAAAAACAGTTTTTGTTGCGTTGTGTTCAGGAACACAGAAAACTGTATCCAGACTGTAAAAAAACTACACTAAAGAGAAGTTACCCTAATTAATTATTATTATAATTTGTATTTAAATAAAAGTTTATGTTGATCTTATTTTATTCTTACTCATATTTACTTTATTTGTTGCATTTTAATTAGTTTTGGATCAAACCAAAATGTCAGGCTATAACACCATTTTTTACTAAATTTTAGGGCTCGGTCGGGCACGGTGAACTGTGCGGGGATTGAACCCGCGACTTCGTGAGTCGTGTCAGTTTGTTAAATTAACCACTAGAGCACGAAGCCCATAACTATGTTGGATGGGATATTTCCCCACATCAGCTTACATTCGCTTACCATCAGGAGGCATGGGATCAAGTGCCAACATGGTTTATGTAAAAAAAAACATTAAATATTTCCGTACCATCAATAGTTGATCCATGTTGGTAGGTGCATACCACTTCACGTTTTGACATAATCTTTTAAGATGTGACGCATTCCACTTGTAATGTGAACGGGTACTAAACGTTTCTGTCGTCTGTCAATATATACATTGGAGATTAAAACGTAATTTTAGTTGTTCTTAACCACTAAAATACAGGGATTTCTTTGTAAGGTAAAAAAAAAATTTCTTATAAAGAACCAAGAACCTTACCTAATTAAGAACTTTTAAATTTATTCGATAATTTTGCAACTATATATTATGTTATACTAAATATTTGTTTTATTACATTTTATACAATTTAATTTTAAAGAAATAAGTTAATAAATTTTAATGTAAAGATATTATTTTAATTAAACAAAGTAAATAGCATGCTTGATCAGATTACCTTATTAGGTTATCAAAATTAATTACTAGATTTAGTACGTCGAAGTGTTACCTCTTTATAGATTGCTAGCACTGTCTCAGCTATCCGCGGTACTTCATTTGTTTGTATACCCTTTCCCATACTGATTTTTAAATAATTCGCTGATATTTCTAATAACTCATCATCTTCCGGCTCGCTGGAATAATGTAACATAATGTAGGTAGTAATCCAATTAAATTAATTAAGCAGACATTAAATTCAGATCATCAATCATTAAGTTTCAAATAATATAATTCAAATAATATTAAAGTTTATTATACATACTTTTGCAATTTTGAACTATTTATGTGGCATGGCTAGTTCATGAAAACATTTACAAAGAAAAAACAAATATGCCACTAATGCCAATAATATGTACTTGTTAAAGAAATAACACACAAAGTGGTCAGACTTTTATGACCGCGACTGTACATCTATATAAATATTAATTTATCACATACGTAATAACATTGATCAAGAGCGCGGCGGCGAGTCTTGTGTCAACAGAGCTGAGCGACGTGGCTGTGGCTACGACACGTAGCTGAGCTACTTGCCACCATTCAACACCGCCGCCTTCTTCATCGGTACCCACCGACCAGAAACCGCTGTATTGTATTAACTGCAGATCATAATATACAATTGGGGTTACTAACATATTTTAAGTATTCGCTTGTTTTGTAAATTACCTATATCTGAAGCTGAACAGTAAATTAGTGGCTAACAAATTATCTTTAATCTATATCCCACTCTACTTTAGATTTTAATTTATTGAGGGTAGAAGCAATTTCTTAAGGCTTAAACATTTATGAGTTTTAAAGAAAAAATCAATCACTATGAATTTAGTAAGAAACGCAGGAGATTCGCACACACTGTTATTCGTCACTCAGGGATAAGAGCTCAGAACTGGAAGCGTAAACAAAGAATCGACATCAACGATCCCATAAAATTGAGTGTTAGCCATACACAATATTTAGTATTACATACATAATATTTTGTCTAAGTAAACAAAGAAGTAAAACTTTTTTCGAGCGTACATAAATACGAGCAAACATTTAGTTAGTTTCCAGTTATAATGGAGTATTTTTGTGTGTTTGTTAGTCACCTAGTTTAAGTGCAGATTGTTAATTATTACATTTAAGTTGTTTATGTCGCTACTGTATAAATAAATCTTTACTTTACCTGTAGTAGGAATGCGTGCACGTGCGTAGATCTCCACACATCAGTACGGGCGCGGTGTAGAGCACGTACACACAAGGTCGCTCGACCACATCGACCGCCGGTACTTACTACCTTGTTCTGTGATACAACAATCATGTAAATATATAAATAAAAAAAAAATGTTTATTGTAACATCAATAACGTGACTCGAGGATTTTATTAGTAACTAGCTGACCCGGCAAACGTTGTTTTGCCATACTAAACAAACAAAAAGTTTGAAAAATAGATGTTGGCCGATTCTCAGACCTACTGAATGTGCATGTAAAATTTCATAAAAATCGGTCAAGCCGTTACGGAGGAGTACGGTAACTAACACTGTGACACGTGAATTTTATATATTAGATATAGTCTGAATGTTTGAACTTCTTGAAATTTCTGAAATAGTACCGAAACCTTGTATTTGGAATAATATATATATACTCTCTCTCTCTAGCCCATTTACGTCCCACTGTTAGGCACGGACCTCCTCCACTTTGGGGGGGATTATGGTCTACTGTGCCGCGCTGGTCAGGCGTATTAGCACAGGGTTTATTTTCGAGTTTTCCGTCTCTCACAGAGGATGTTATGTGTGTGCAATATCCCTTAGATGAATTTTACAGCACCCTTGGGAGGAGATGGGGTGGTGACACTTGTATTCTTAATCCGTCACCATACGGAGATAATACAAAAGAGTATTTACTCCATAACTGTATTGTAAAATCTGGTCTAATCCCTGAAAGGCAAAAGCTCGTAATGTGACTGCTATTATTTTATTTTATTCTAAAGCATTATAAATAGCGTACCCTTTTCAGTTCAGCTATGATATCAGCAGGTTCCAACATAGGTGTACAGTCAATTGTTATTAAAGTTGAATTGCATTCCCTTGCTAAATGCTCCGCCAACATACTGTAACATTTGAAAAATGTTTTATTGTGCTTGAAGATGGCAATTTATAATATTAATTACTTAGTTAAAGACTCACTATGCTATATTATAGTATTTTTGTATTAAAACGTAGGTAATAATAATATCTGTGGAATTTACTACACAGTCAGACATAATGATATGTATTATGTATATGGACTATCACATCAAATGTATTCGTTACCATTCAAAGATAATAAATTGTTAAGACTACGATAATTCTGCATTTATTAGCTATATTGTAATGAGAGTTGCTATAGAAAAAAAAATATAAATACTTCTTAGCAGTAGCTTCTGGTCCAATGATAAGTAAATGTCCGTTGTCAGAACTAAGACAAGCTCTCAACGTGGGTTCACTCATGTACAGCCGACGTGACATAAGCAGACTGTCTGACACCCACTCTGAGGGTGGATAGGCTGGCACCGATGGAGGACCAAGCAATGATGCCATCTGAATTCGGATAAAAAAGTAGCAACTCAGAAACATTTTACCTTCAAGTACCTACTGGAATCAATATTTTTCAAGGAACAGGAAAAATAACCGTAATGTGCAATCTATGTTGAGTACATAGATAGACATACTGGATGTTGTAAATAAAGCTAAATAATTTGTTGTTATTATAGGTTTAGTTTAATAAGAAATGTGAAAAAAAAACGACAGATTTACCCGATAGAGCGTCTACATCACTATCATCAAGCCACATACAAAACTGCACATACTCGTAGTTGTTGTTTGCTTGAAATATGTATCTATGCGTCTTTGATACAGACTACATCATATGAAACATTATTAGGCTATAAAGTACGATGTAGTCAAGCTATTAACTTGTTTTCAAGACTAAATGATCCACTATCTTGTAAATCTGTGAAAATAACTAATATCAGTAATAACGACCTGTTGATGAAAGTTGTCAACAGCATTTTCTTTCAGCAAGTGAATCACACTTCGTTCTATAGCAAGGTAAACCGTCTCTTCTTGTGTCATACGACTAGAATTAGCACTCGACTCCTGCGTTATATATTCGAATTGCGTTAAAATATTCTTTACCTGTAAATAAAAAAAATATAAAGGAGATAATTTTCCAGTATCCAGATTCTACCTTTTTATTCGAATAAGAGGTGAGGGAGAAACATATAATCTTCAACTTTTCTTTTAGCCGGTGACGCGTCTTACGCGCACTCTGTGCGCCTACGCACCATGTTTGGGGAACTCTGTTCGACACTTTGAACAGTTAGTTTAACTAGTTTGTATTTCATACCAGATGTGAATAACGTCATTTTTAAGGATTGGAGCCCTACGTGCAGGAGTACCTACTGCAAATCGTACTTAGCCGATATTCTTTAAAACTTACGAAAAAGAATAATAATTTGCAAATACCTAATATATAAAATGACTTACTTACCACACTAATATTGTATACGCTGAGTTCAAGGTCGGTCTTGTGTTCAGTTAACCATTGTAGACACATGGTGGTAGCTTGTCGTAACAAGGGTAGGGCTAGTTTCACACTCTCGTTGTCTAACTCACACCGCTGTACCCAGTTCGATAATACATCCAGGTCACAACAGACTAATTCGCTGTAAATGTAGAAATATATCTATATCCATATAGCTCTTCATTTCATAAATTAAAGCAAAAATACGCTATAAGAATGAATTTTTTTTTAAATCTTCCAAAACGACCATTACTTTATCAACTAACACGTTTCCATAGTAAGAAAAAATTAATACAATTGCCTTGTTTTCTCTTGATTGTCTACACAATATGAATGAATCAATACTCTTTATTGTATGCCAAATCAAACTACAGAACCTTAACACTATTGAGATTGTGCAATGTGAAACAACGACAGACATTATACGGCAAATTATTTAATAAGCATTAAGCCGCGATTTGCATAAGTATATTTTGAGTTGAGTCACTTTTTTGTAACAATCATGGCAGACCACTTTAAACTCTAACACAGCTGTATAGCTCAAAGGCAAAATCTAGTACAAACCTGAGAAGTATAATTCCCATCCTGGATATAGTAGCAGGTGAGGCGTGTTGTAGTGTGTGCGTCTCGAACACAAAGTTGACGTTATTATTGAATTGTATTCGACAGCCAGACGGTAATGTTAAGAGACGGTTGTCGTCCAGCACTGAGTTGAGAGCCTCCACCCACTCCGGATCTATATCACCGTCGCATACCACCCATGACCATACCTCTGTGTCAAGACGAATATTAAGTATATTAGGTTTTTTTTTGTCCCCCTCTTTCCCCTACCGGGCCATGATGGTGCCTTGAGCTTTACCATGACTCGGCAAGGGATGGTCCCGTTAATCGGGGCTCGACCTGATGAGACGAGCACTGGTCCCCCCTGTCGCGTTTGCTGCGGCAGGTCTCTGGATGCCAACCCGCCGCGCGCGACCACCTCTTCGCCGCCGGCTATTGCGCGCCGACGACCCCTGCCCGGGGCCCTGCGGGGTGGCAAAGTTTCGCCAGCGCGTTCGCGCTCCCGCAGGGCCTTCCTTTTTGCCACCATCACCTCCCCAGCGAAGGAGGCGACAACGGCCCAACACTGTTCGCTCTCGGCCATAAGCGAAACGATGGCCGAGAGCGACAAGTCCTCACCCAGCACACCAACTAGTTCGGCGCGCTGGGCGTCCCAGGCCATGCACACGGCAAACCGCTGGTGCAAACCGCTCGATAGATGGCGTTGTACACAAACATCGAGCGATGTTTAACTCACATTGAGAAATATTGTAGTGGAAAATTTGGTTGTCATGTACTGGTCACATGGTAGCTCAGTTGGGAGAGCAATGGAATTATATTAGGTTATTTTGTTTAAAGTATCTTCCACTTGTTCAACACGTAATATCAATAGAAAAAATAGAAAGGGCCACGCCTACTTTTTAGTTTACCGGTAATGATGTGTTACAATAATTGTAGAGCATAAGAATCAGGTTCTTTTGTATCTGTTAAATGTATAAGGGTATTTACAAAAAAGCTAAATTAACTGATACATCCGCAATTGGACATCCTGTTGATTGTCCAATTACGAATGTATCAGTTAATATTGCTTTTTTGTAAATACCCTTAAGTACAAACAGTAATCAAGGAACAACATAAATTAAAAATTACCGGTAGTTTTACAAAATGTTTAAAAAAAAGAAAAATAGAACAAAGTAATATATAATTGAACATTGGATTTTACTACCTACTTAATATAATTATTATAACTAACCAGATGGTTGATTGTATACTTGTAGTGCTGTAGAAGATATAACTCCGTCGGTCCATTGTCGCGTGTCCTGGTCTATATTACCGAGCAGCCACTCACGACGCATCGCTTTAGGACATATCGTGTACTCAACTACTGTCTTGCCTTGAATGCCGAGAGCCTATACAATAATATTAATTTCACATCATAAAGTTATCATTCAAATGGATAAATATAAAAAGAATACCTACCTATAGAAATCTATATTAATTAAGTCAGACATGTAATATAGATTTACATATAACTAGCTGACCCGGCAAACGTTGTTTTGTCATACTCATACAAATGTTAGGGAGGGACAACCCATAACACTTCAAGCTTTAAAAAATAGATAGTAGCCGATTCTCACACTTACTGAATATGCTTAAAAAATTTCATAAGAATCGGGCAAGCCGTTTCGGAGCAGAATGGGAACAAACATTGTGACACGAGAATTTTATATATTAGATTAACTGATATGTTATGTTCCTGTGAATTAGTTTTAAAGTTGTCGGTTCGTATATGACCGCTTAATTATAGGTTAAAGGCCCATAAAACTTATGCCTAAAAATAGTGCGCCTGAAAAAATTGGTAAAGCAAATCTAGCAGCGAACTATTTGCTCTTTAACATTATATCAATAAAATAAAAATGCTATTTACAACTCTAGCTCTAGCTAAAACAGAGATCTATGGATCTAAGTGTCATTAATAAATGTCCAATATGTATATTTAAATGTTAAAATTTTGCACAAATTGAGTATTTGGCACAGGTATCTTTAATAACGTGACATTGTCAAGTGACACAATGCATTCTTCAGTTTATATAATTATTGTAATAAATATCTAAGTACTTTTATTTCTCTTCTGTATAAGTCAGCGGTTAAAATGGAACGTACGTATTTCAATAGACGTCTAATAGTAGTTTTTCCGGAGCCGGGCGGTCCAACAATCACCACGCCCATACGTTGTTGCAACTGCTCATATAACTCCGTACATTTTTGTATCTGGAAATTATAAAAAAAAACCTATAATACTAACTGCATAATTTTATCGAAATGAAGACATGATCCAGTTTCATTGAAGAATTGTTCTAAATAAATGTCATTATGTAAACACTAAAGCCACAGATTACATAAGTGCATAGATTCTAAAACGGAAACATTACAAGAAATTGATAATTTCTATGTTGTTTAACTGCTATTAAATTTAATTCTTTCAAACAACTTTGTTTACTACAAATCGACCGTTCTACAGTCATACAAGTTATAAATTTGTCATAGGAACATAGACAATCATCTAACTATTAGATAGATTTATTTCAGAAAATAGGTATTTAAAGTAATTTATTAATTTTACAATTGACTTGCTATGCTTTTACTTGATAAATTAAATTGTAGTGGAAAAAGTGATCACCGCAAGCGGGACTAGAACCCACGATCTCGCAATACCGTTCTCGTACTCGGATCGGTATTCCGAGGTCGTGGTTTCAAGTCCCGCTTGCGGTGATCACTTTTTCCACTATAATGTACCTAATTGATGAAATTGGTATTTAACATTTTAATTACCTGTAATTGGTTGCGCACAAGTTTGAGGCTATCAACAGCAGTTTCCAGGGCAGACTTGATTGGATCTGAACTGGATTCTTCAGTAGGCACATCTTTGAACACGACCGATAAAATGTTTTCAAACCTGTCAAACATTTAATACAGTTGCAGACGGTTGCGAATCAGATCATTTACCGAACTGAGTAAAACAACTTTAAAAAAAGTTATTTTTAAACTTAACATTTACTGTGAGACGGGCTTCGTGGTGGAGTGGTTTATGTAATGGACTGCCGATCACGAGGTCGCGGGTTGATTCCCGCTTGGCACAATCATTTGTGTGATATCCATAAATGTCATACAAATGTTTGTACTGCGTCTGGGTGTTTTCTATGTATTATAAGTATGTATTTACAAAAGAAAAGTAGTATATGTAGTCTATCCGTATCTGGCACCCATAATACAAGCATAGAAATATAGCTTACTTTGGGACCAGAGGACGTTGTGTGAAATGTCCTGAATATTTATTATTATTATTATTTATTTATTACTGTTTTAAACTTAACTTTCTTATGGTTCTGATTACCCTATTTAACTATTTCCATTTCTTTTTTTTCACATAGCTTATTTATCTATTTACTTATTATTCGAAATCGATAGAGATGGGGCACATCTCTATCGATTTCTTCACCTCTGGAAGTTTTGTATGACGTGGATAAGCGTCATATTTTTATAAAATGATGCATACGCTTATTCAAGTTTCTACAGGAGCTGTCTTTGAGAAATAAAGAATGGCGATAGTTTAACTGACCGAATAGCATCAGGCGCTGTAAGCTTGGACATATTGTTGAGTGTTAGCACTCTTTTCGCGAGTGATCTATGTGAGCGTGCGTCGCGTGTGCCTCCCACGTGTGTAGCGTGTGCGGCTGCACAGCTGCTCACAGCCGCCTTGAGCGCGCGTAGACCCCAGTCGTAGTGACGCTGCTCACTTAGAAGGTGTCTGAATAACAATAGACTACTTGTAACTATAAGGTTTTAATAGAAGGGGTTCGGCCACAAGTCACATAGTATATTACTGTAACTTACGCACGTTGAAACAAATAAGTTAAGAATTTCAATCGGGAATACAGAAACATTAATTTATTAATTTTTGCAATGGACTCAGTATGCTATTACATGCAGTTTATCAAACAGGAATATAGATATTATGTTTCATTATCATAGAGCACTGTCATGAGTAAGTGTATCATAAGTTTCCCTGTAGGAACAGGAATGTACAAAAGTGCGTTATCAAGAAAAACTAGTTTGAAACGACTGCTTCTCAGAGACGACACAAGAAGTTTTTTATTAAACCATGACGGTCGCTGTCAAATTTGAAACATACCTAATGTAAATAAAAACGCATTACGTCTTTATTAAGTGTGGTGTTAATTAATTCGAATTTCATATCTTTACTTATTGTAGAAAAAGTAATACATAGATATAACTAGGTACTAAACACACATTTAATACAAAAATCTTAATCAAATGAAATTAATTATATGTATAACACTAACCTAGCTAAGGTGAACACATTGTTAAGATCATTAGCCAACAGTTGATAGTGCGGTACACATGTAGCTGCTAGTAGATGTGCGGCTACGTGCGTGTGTGGCGGCTCCAACATCGCTATGGGGCGGAGTTGTCGTTGTAGTGCGGCAGGCAACTCACGACGACCACCGTACCCACGACAAACAGGGTTTAATGTACAAGCCACACCGCACAATTCTGATACTAATACCTGTTATAGGTATTTAGCATTAATACTAGGTAGTCTAAATATTATTAGGTTTTACTTTATTGTAAGGTTAATATAAATACTGACGGGCTTGGTGGTCTAGAGTGTTTCATGGAACGGACTGCAGTTCATGAGGTCGCGGGTACGATTCCCGCTGGGGACAATCTTTTATGTGATGTTTATAAATGTCATACAAATGTTTGTTCTGCGTCTGGGTGTTTAATATGTATTTAAGTACAAAAGAAAAGAAGTATATGTAGTATATCCGTATTCTGGTAGGCGCACATAACACAAGAATATAAGCTCAGCTTGGAACCGGAGTATAGCATGATGTGTAAACAAAAATATATTTGCCGTATATCGTTCAAGATTTCCCTCCTGCCGAAGTACTATTAAAAGGCGGGTACTGAAAAACTTAACCTTTTTGATTAGTATAAAATACAATAAAATAAAAATATTCCCTATATTTACACAAAATATTAGATATAAAATAAGTATTTACAAAGAATAAAAATCATCATTTCAAAAAATAAAGTACAAAAAGATTCTCTCCGGCGGGGAATCGAACCCCGGTCTCCCGCGTGACAGGCGGGGATACTGACCACTATACTACCGAAGACTTATCACCATAAGTCGAAATAACATATCATAAGTATGTCTTGGATTCATTATGAATTCATACAATATTATGTCATTCATAATAATTTATTTAAATAGCAAACACGTATTTTAATATCAATACTTTAGAACTAGATACGCCATCTTTATATTTCATTCATTAAATATATACCTAACCTAAGTTTAATTTATGTAGGCATAATGTATGCCTACATAAATTAAAACCAGATATAACTGTTACCAATTTTATTTTGGATATTTATTAACGAAACATTAGCATTAATAAACGTACAAAAATGGTCTTTACTTATTGTAAAGCAGAAGTCGCTCTTCAAAATCAGCAAAACTACGCAACGTATCTTGATGCGAATAGCGGGTTTTTTAGATAGAGTGGTTTAAGAGGAAGCTTTATAATTCGTGAAAGTCTGCTTCCTAATATCCACGTGAATGAAATCACGGGCAACAGCTAGTTTCATAATAATTGAGTAGGTATTTCCTACTTACATGTTTGCCATTAAGCAAAGCTTGTGGTTCTGTATTAGGAGTACGGTCAGCAATAGCGCTGAGCAATGCGGCTAGTTGGTGCGAGACAGCGGCTAACGTGGACGATGACAGCCGGTTGAACTCGTCGAAGCAGCCCCAAGCACCACACACAGCGACGCCGCTCAATAATCTACCCATGCATTCGCTATCCATACCCTAGAAGAGAAACTACTAAGTAATGGGTATAGGTACCGGTGCTATGTGCACAACTAAACTTTAACTAAAAAATGAAAATTGATAGTCTCTATAACACAATTCCGCTTTGTTAACTATTTTATGATAAAATCTGTATATTATAGTCTAACGATTTTAATTAATAAAAATGTACACAACGAAATAGCCAATTAATCAAAATATTTAGTTAAGTTTAGTTGTGCACGTAGAATTGGTACCTTTGACAGTCCCTTAAGGGTACCCAGTAGGATTCTGTCAAACAGACCCCGAAAATAAAAAAATATTAAGCGCTGATTTTTATTAACTCAGCGCACTTTACGAGCGATAGATATTTAAGTTTTACTATCATATTTTGAGTTTTTAAATAATAAAGACAGGGCCACAGTTAGGGGACAGGGCTTGAGACATTTCTTCCTAACTTCGCCTATCGGTAAATAGATAATAATATAAAAAATGTTACCTAAATATTATATTGAAACAAGATAAAAGCATAGCATAGGTATTTTAATTAAGTTTGTAGTTTATAAACTTACTTCTCTATGACAAATTCTTAGATAATAAAAACAGTTACTATGCCATAATGGGCTAACTAAAGTACGAAGGATACATTTTTTTCTGTTCGGTCCCACATGTTCGATTGAGTAAGATACCGGTTTTAACAGAACAACAAATAATTCCTGGAAACAGTGAGTCTATTATCCTTCTGTGAATGAATTTTACAAGGAGAAATAAAATTTTTTTTTTGAGATCCTTCACTTTTCTTACCCAATAATCGTATTCTTTGCACAACTAAACTTAACTAAAATAGAAAATTGATAGCGTTAATAACACAATTCGGCAATGTTAACTGAACTTTCTTATTAAAAAAAACTGTGTATTTATAGAACAACGATTTTAATTTATACGAGTATAATAATAATAAGCCTCTATTGCCAACATTTGTAGCCATTAAATATAAAGATATGTTTTTTCCACAAGCACAGTTATTCACCGTCGGCGTGTCCTTGTGACACGAAGGCTTCCTCCAGCTCCATCCATTCCACTCTTGATTGAGTTGCTCGGGTTGATACGAGTATATTTAGAACTAAATAGCCCGTTAATCAAAATACATAGCAGCGTAGTTGTTTTCCTTTTAGTTAAGTTTTAGAAGCATCAGAATTGGCTTCAATATTTACCTCATCGCAATTGAAGACCAGAACTAGTCTCCCAACTAAACCGCCAAGCGCTTTTACGGATTCCGTCTTCCCTGTACCGGCTGGACCAAAAGGGTTTCCCACCAAACCAAGATGTAATGACTAGAATAAAAAAAATTGTTGCCAGACATAAAACGTTCAATAATATCGGTTCGAACTATAGAAATGCCGTGGAAAGTAGATGTCTAACGAAACAGGTTATAAATTGTAATTTTTAAAAGGCAGAACGGCTTTGCTTTTTTGAAACATACGTAACTAACAACACCCTCGATCAATCATTTAACAATATTAAACATAATACCTAGTTTAAAAAAACTAAAAAACACGCTTTATTTAATCGAATTATTGCATTGTCATCGGTCTTTGACAGGTGTGCAAAATTTGAATAGAATCTGACCGTTTAAAGTGGGTCAAAATAGCGTCCATAGGAGTCGGTTACAAACATACAAACAAACATACAAGTGAAGCTAATATAAAGCGTGTAAAAACGAGACTAAATATATCTGGGTTGCCGAGTCTTAATAAGTTTCTAATAGGTACAAAATTTCAGTGCGTAAGTGGCCTATTAAATCATAACGCCGCCGCGCCGATAGGAAACTAGTCAGGGTTTCTTTAGGCAATTTTGTTTCTTAGTAGTGAGTTTTGTATTATATCGGCTTAAAAGACTCCTACTGATAGCAGTAGGAGAGACAATAGTGTCTCTAAGCAACGTCAAAATTCAGGCGAGTAATACATTCTGTAAATAAAGTACCATTATTATAATTGTATATCTTTAAACTTCTTATAAAATTGACGGTGTTTACAATTTTTCAATATGCTTACCTGGGTTAATATGAAAAAACAATCGTCAGCAAGTTGTGTGCGTACAAACTGTCCCGTATTGACACCCAGGTACTCGTACGAATATGATATCTGCGCCAGACCCATTTTAGCCACAACTTGCTTGTTGCTCAGTAAGTAAAACCTAAAAAGAAACATTACAATAACATGATAAATAATAGGTAATTTAGAGCATTTCAGATTTAAAGATACCTTTATGACATGCAAATACATTATAATACAGATAGTCTAAGATCATTACAACAATTTCTTGTGCATTTTAAAATTGTTCCCCTAAATGTTCGAGAGATATTTTACTTTAACATCCTTACCTCAATTGTTTCTGCCACAGCCATTCACTCGTCGAAACTACATTATTGTCTATCAGCACTCTAATGACCGACAGATAATGGGCGCACTGTAAAATCAATGCTTGTCTTTTACGTCGTTCACTTTCATCCTCAATCTCTGTAGAAGCATAATATAAATTCTCCTTTTCAATATTGTCTTGTAATTTGTGTAACTCTTTAGAGGCAATCGCCCTCTCAGCTTGTTCTGTGAACCGTATGTTTTGTGCAAGACATAGAATCTGTGTGGGCATCGTAAATGGATCCTGCTCTTGTAATGAGTTTGTAACTATGCATTTTAATGTCATATTTTTAAGCGAAGAACGCATCTCGGTTTCAAGATTTTTCAGCCAAACCTAGGAGCAGAAAGCAACAGAATAGTAAGGGTTACTTTCTAGGCCGACTGTAAGTGAGCAATAATAGAGAATTTTTATCCATAGCCTAATACCTCTACTGGACAGTCAATATCGACAGGATGGTCTAGCTGGAACATTTCACCATAATGGCTACACAATGCAGTGATAGACATATCGCCAGGTCCGAGACGAACTCCAGTAATGCCAGGAAACAACTTCTTGAGATGAGTCTGTATAACTACTTCTCTGCCATCGGCCCCACCACGCGCTTGCCCCAATAACTCCAACATGTCATCATCGCTCAGGAAATACAGCCTTGGGAATATTGAGCGCTTCTCCTGGAATAAATCTCGCGTATAAGAAAGGAAGGGCCTGTTTACTTTCTTTTACAGTAGCAAGAACATTATACCAGGGCCTTAGCCTGGAGATATCTGGAAATACTCAACATGTAATAATATTGTCTGTTAATATAATATAGGTAATTTTAGGAAGTCGTGTCATACAATAATAAAAGCTTTTTCGTATTAAATATAAAACTAAGTGCTATAAACTTGCGGCTCGTTTTTACACATGTGCACGTTTGACCTTTTTTTGATCTATACTTGTCTACATTTTTTTTGTATAGGTATTATGCCAGCGTATTAAAAGTACTTAGCTAACATATGAATGAGATCATACGAATAATTGAAGATGTAAGAATAATAGCAGATATAGTCGAGTCATAATCGACAGATTTTTAGATTTAGAATTTTTTGTTCCTAGCCCAATACCTATTTAAATAAATGCTTTAGGTATACATTTTTTTGGAACCATAACCTAATACTATCGGTACATATTATGTACTTACATCAACATAGGAGTTAAGTGCTGACTGACAGGCTAGAAGCTGTTCGGATATAGAATCTAGCATCGGCTGGAGCCTTGATGACTGTACCAGAGCTGATAAACGCGAATCTGATTCTAAAATACGCGTCACCTGTCTGAATCCCTGATCAACTTTCCTGAATTTTACACCTAGCTCTCCATCGTCGTTAGAAAGTATTGGTTCTAAGTATAGCCATCTGTAACAAACAAATAATTTGTAGCACTAGTTTCAACTGAATGAAACAGTTGTTGACGAGTATATAAATTAGTTATCTACTGTTTTGTTGCTTCTGTCAGACATGTTAGTCATTCACGCACTCTATACCCAGGTCACACACGATGCCCTGATTTTTTCAGTTAGAAACTTCTCAGACCAAGTCCCCGTTCTTGTAAAAGACGTACAGGCTTTACAGAATTATGTATATACAAGCAAGGGGACACTAACTAGCACGGGCGTTTCTGAGAAGTTTTGACAAAAACGACTAATCTTGAAAGCCGAAGCATTGGGCGTAGTGGTTAGTGATACTGACAGCTGTGACTATTCAGAACATTATTTGCGTTAAAAACACACATTTTTGTTTTACGACTTGGTGTTTTGTTTATTAAAGTAATTAACTATTTACTCTATTATAGTCCACTTGTTACTAGGTAAATTGTATACTTCAGGGAGTAAGAACAATGGAACGATCTGTATTAAACTTTGTCACCCCTTTGACCCCTTGAATTTTTTTCTGCTATCATTTCATTCATCTACCGTGTATTGATATTTTAACATGCTGAATTTACGAGATACCTGCGTCTCGTCTACGTCTTTCGATACTTAGTCTTTTTACAAAAGCCAGGAACAGTTTTTTTTCTAGAAGAGAATAACGTATAGCCCAGTCCATAGCATAATGTACACTGTTGAGCGAAACCTTTATCTAAATAAAGGTTTTATTTCGTTCTTATACTCAAACTTGCTTAACTGGTTACAAGCAATCGCACGCTTTCTGTTTTTGATAGACTGCTAACACTGATTATTTTGAGCCTAATGTAAATAAGAAGCATTATCAAGTTACAGGCTGACTATACGCTTTGGCTTTAATTAATAATATATATCATTTATTTCTTCCACAAATAAAACAGTTACAATACAAGGACAATATTTACATTTAACATTAAAACATTTGCCGAAATATTAGAGAATAACTATTACTATATGATAACTCTCAGCTTTATAAGAATGTTCGTTCATTTATTATCGCAAGCCAAGCGGCTCTAATGATTAATCATTTCCACGAACAAAGTTGTGAGAGTACTGTGTAATTTTTTGGGCAAAATATTAAAAACGCACAAAGATTTCACAACTTAATTCATAATATTATGAAAACGAATAACATACTATTTAGAAAAGTATACTGAAGTATAAGTGTCTGTATCGCACTTAGGGGCGTAAAAACAAAATATAGAAATTCCTTTACAGAAAAAAAGGAGTAGGTAAGTAGTATAAGGTTATCCTCGTATCTGCTGCGCCAAATCTCTTACGTCAGTGTCTGAGGATGGCATAGGATTTGGTTCTAGGATCTAGTTTAGGGAAATTAAGGTATCATGTTTTTATATATGAGCATTGAATAATCCTCGAGCGTAAATAACTCCCGTTATCCCCAAAACAAAAACGAATATCAAATTAATGAAATGTTTTATTAACAATTAAGTATTGGCGCCTCGTATATTACAATAATATAATGGAAATATTAAAAATAGCGTCTCAAATGCATAGTATTGACTAAAGTGATGTTGTAATAAAAATATCTAAATAATTAAATGCATGCTTAGTCAGGCTTACTCAGTATAACCCGAAGACAGAATGTTGATTTAAATGTAAGCATAAATACTTTCACACTGATGTCAAGCGATGAATAAAAGCTACGAAAGAATTGTTTATATTATGTCAGTGGACAATTAACTATTCAAACAAACTTGTAGGCATGACAAATTTTATCACTGGAATGTCTTTACAGTGCATCTAGATCTACATCCTGCATATAAAGAAATGAATAAAATACTTCTGTTACACTTAATATGGTTTATATGTATAATAGGTACTTATGTATCTAATATTATCTATGTCGACAGTTCAATTAACTCACAGTAAATAAATCTATACACACAATTATTTATTGCTGAGACACAAAGAATATTTCAAAGACAAATGTAATATGTAAATAATATAACGCACACATAAATTACCTATACTTATTTAAAATGACTATAGGAAACATTTTTTTATATTATTACAAACTGTACGTTTATAAATATGCATTAGTAAAAATGTAAGTCATTAAGAAATTATAATGTAATTCTTTGGAATAGTCATAACACAAAGTGTGTACCTAACACAATACAATAACACTAATCGAAGAACTTAAATATTTTCATGATAGATTTTTAGTTTTAATTTGCTTATTTCAGTGTAAACTCAAGACAAAGTATAAATCTTGAATGTTTTTAAAACCCTAAAGCGAAAAAGGGTCTATTTACATTACATAGACGAAGTGAACAAACAACTGAGATTCACAGGAACATTATCATGGCAATAATTATAATACAGGTCTAATGCAGTTACACTACATATTTATAACATATACTAACACTGTACAATATGTAGTAATTTCGTATTGAAATTTTTGAGAGTTTAACTCTAATAAAGATTATGTATTAAACATTAAATATTACGGTTTAGGATTAATCATCGCTAAGGTCACTATTTTGTCTGCGAGAGACAGAACTGATGTCCAACATAGTTACACAATTCCAAAACGTAAATTTCAGCCGTTAATACATGTTTCAAATATGAAGTATTATGGCACAAATGGTGAAACTTATAGGCACAATATTACAAATTCTATTGCAGATTGATACCGTTTTACGTTGTACAAGACCTGTAATTATCCGAGCGTTTCGTAATTTCAGACAAATAATAGTTCATCTGTGCATTAAGTTCACCAATTTCTTTTTCCAAAAAGTTTAATTGATCATTGTGAGCATTATATAAGTCTTCCATGTTTGCTAGTTGCTTGAGTTGAGATTGTGTACCACTAGCTAGTTTAGTTGCGCGGTCTAATAACATAGACGATCGTTCTCTAGAACTCGAAGTTTGATTAGCACGTTGTGAAAGAGCAATATTTGTCTCTTTATAGGTTTGTCTAAGGTCTCGTGCTTTTAGCTCTGCTGCTTCTGCACGATTAACAACATCATTAGCCTCTTGTTTAACTTGCTCGGCATCACTTTCTATTTTCAATATATCTTTTTGTAAATTAGAGAGTCGAAGTCGCAATTTTTCTACTTCTTCTTTTGTTTCATTTGCCTTCTTTTGTGCTTGATCTGTTTTCGTAGCTATCGGAGCTAAGTCACTCCTTGCTGCTTCTATATCATTATTAGCTTTATTAATAGCATTCTCAGCAGCATCTTGGGCTGCTTGCGCTTCGTCTAAAGCTGCTAGAACTTTATTGGCCATTTCTAAAGTTAAATTTGCTGATTTATTGACAACAGTTGCATTGAGTTTTAGTTCTTTGGCTCTTTCTAAATCCGGTTTAGTTTCTGCAATTATATTTTCTATGTTTGTCAATTGAGATACAGAAGCATTAATGCGTTGAGATAACTCGGTTATTTCTTTAGGTTCAATACTAATTGATAAATTAAGTATGTCATTGGCTAACGTTCTTACATCTGCAGGTGTATTAGAGGTATTTGATAAAAATTCTTTCATTTCAACTGTTAACTCTTGACTTTCATTTGTCACTCGTTCTGCAGACGTTTTAAAATCCAAAGCCTTTTGGAATAACTCTTTTGCTCGAGATCTAACATCAATAGTATCTTGCTTTACTTGTGATATTAGCTTGAACAAATCTTCAGCAGTAAGTTCATGTTCTTTAATTCGATATTCAGTCTTGTTTGCAAAATCCAAGGCTTGTTCTGCTTTTGTGACAGCCCCTTGATCACATGATATACCACCACATTTTCCACAGCCTGCACCGCCACAAATGTCACATGCATCACTGTCTTCGCCACACATTTTTTCATTAAGCTTTGGAATTTGTGACTCTAGTTCTGTCAATTGATCACGAATATCGGATAATTTCTTTTCATTTTCATTTTGAGTATTATTAAAGTTAGAATACTGCATTTCAATAAGACGATCCGTATTTTTTATTTGACGGTCACTATTTGCTATTATAGCCTGTACTTCTTCGGCATCATCAGTAGCCACCATGGCTCTTTGTTTAGCTTCACGTGTTAAGTTTAGGGCACCTTCCAAATTAGCTTCTTGTAACTTAGTAGCGTTGTTTCCTAAATCAAGAGTTTTTCCTTTCAGGTTTTCAATACTGGCTCTTAACCCATCTAAAGTAACATTACCAAGGTTAATTTTTGATGTCAAAGCATTAAGACTTTCTTTACTATCTACCACTTTTTTATCCGCTGCAGTTAGTAAGTTTTGCAGATGAGTAACGTTAGACAAGAGATCTTTGACAGTTGTTTGTCCATACTTAGCACTCTGTAGCATATTTTCTACCTCAGCCAGTTTCTTTGTCATTTCATCAAAATCTCTTGTATAAGCACCAGTAGCGCCAACTACTTTAATTTTACTAGCATTTCCTATAGCATACTCTGTTTGAATACGGAGGTTGTTTATTAAGAGATCCCAGTTATCAAAACATTCACCACATGCATAACATTGTGGTGCCTCACCAAGATAACCTCTTGCACACGTGTCACATTTATAACCACCGATACCAGGCTTACAAATACAAGAGCCATTATCCCGCATGCATTGTCGTGATTTAGAACCATATAAATTGCAATCGCATTCAAAACATTCTATATTCGGATCACCCCAGTGGTTTTCTTGACATTCATCACATTGTCTGCCTCCATGACCGGGCTTACAGTCACATTTGCCTAAAAATGGGTTGCATTGAGGTGATAAAGAGCCCACTGGGTCACAATCACAAGGATCACAGCCTGTTCCTAAAGCAATTCTCCAGTGGTTTTCAGTACACTGATCACAATCAACGCCCATAACATTCTTGAAACAAGGGCATTGACCTGTGTTGCGATCACAATTTCCAATAGTAAAGTTGGTACCCAACGCAGAGCAATTACACGGATAACATGTTTTTTCAACTGCATTGCCGTAAAAGCCAACCGCACATAATTCGCAATGCTCGCCATCAGTGTTATAAAGACAATTAAGACATTTGCCAGTGTAAGGATCACAGTTACCGGGTTTGGTTACATCGATATTTTCATTACATTCACATCTTTCACAAGTACCTTTGATTGGATCACCATAATAATTGTCAGCGCACACATCACAGAGTGGTCCAGCGTAGCCTTCTTTGCAATCACATACAACATCTTTTGTTTCTGGATCCAGCTCACATCTATCGGCATGGCTACTTTTATTAGAGTCACCAATTATACCAGGACATGGGCATGATCTGCAAGGTATATCTACTCCAAGGCGGGGATCACCATAGTATCCTTCTACACACCTTTCACAACGATGACCTTCAGTAAAATCTAGACATTCTTTACAAGCTCCAGTCTTATCATCACATTCAATAGCATGCCCATTACAATCACATTGTTGACAATTTGGAAAATTATAATAGCCTGGTTGGCACAAATCACAAGCCCTTCCATAAGTGTTTGCTCTGCACTTACATTGTCCACTTGTAGCATCGCAAAAGTTATCTAAAGATCCTATGCTATTACAATCGCAGCGCTTACATCCAAATTTGCTGAAACCGTAAGTTCCAGGAGCGCAACGATCACATCTAGCTCCTACGATATTTTCAACACATTGGCAATATCCTGTATATGGATCACACTGGTGACTCTTTGAACCAGTAGGATCACACTGACACGACTGTGAGCCATTTCTAACATAAAAACCTATACTTGCGTGATATTTTTTACAAATTTCAGGCACGTTTTCTCTATTTAGATCATAATAATAAGGATCACCGCAATTGTACCGATCAAATTCTTCCCGCATTGAACTATTATTAGCTAAAAATGGTAAATCGTCAAAGGAGGGAATAAGTGCAATTGAATCAATCAGAATAGATGCCCGGGAATTAGACGTACGGCTATCTTGCCGTCCTAAATAAATGCGAATTTCCGTTGTTTTATCTTTTTCCAAACACACCGCTGGATACACTAGCGCGCTACGTTGACTTCCTGGCAATCTAGTTTGTATAGTATCGTCTTCAGGTCGCAGGTTCGCGCAAGGTGAGTCTAAATCAATAGGTAAAGGTCTTTTTACAATGATAGTGGCTTCTTCCCAGTTGCCTGGCCACTGAGGTTCATACCTAACTAATACATTGTAATTCATACTCTTCTTTATATTATTAACTACAAACACAAGAGTACTGCTTTCGGGGAGCTTCATAAAGCCAGGTCCGGTCCATGTTTCCTTTTTGCCATCGGGATAATTTTCTCTAATAACAACATGACAAATTTGACTTTGAATAGCGTTATCGTCTATTTGTGAGTCACATTGGCTTGATTCACCCTCAATTACGAGAGAATCAAGAGCACCAACAAAGAAGTTTTGTATTGATTGATCACAACGACGTCCTGATACATTTGGTCGACATTTACATTGTCCTGTTATCACATCACAGTCACCATCTAGTGAACCTCCAACGTCACAGTCACAAGCTTGACATCCATCATCACTATCTGATAAACCATAAAACTGCGGTAAACACTGATCACAATTTCTTCCCGTAACATGGCGTTTACAAAAGCAATTTCCAGTGGCAGCATCACATCCCCTTTCATTGATTGTGCCTAAATTGTTACAAGTACACGCTTCACACCCATCAGGATTAAGAGGGTCAAAATTCCAGAATCCGTCTCTACATCTATCGCACCTCGTTCCATCGACATTCTCTTTACAAAGGCAACGCCCAGCAGTTTTATTATTTACTGTATCTGTCTCGTCATCACAAAGAATTTCTTGGTCAGTAGTGCCTTCTGGATCACAGTCACAAAGTCTACAAATATCTGGGCTCTGGATATCTAAATTCGGATCCTTATAAAATTTCGGTTTACAACGCTCACAGTTTACACCAATCGTATTGTGTTGGCAATTATCACAAACACCTCCACTCATTTTCCCCGTTTTATTGTAGACAGCTGGATCAAAGTGGCACGTAGTGGCATGGTTATTACATATACACCTCTTACACGCATTAGATGTTCTTCCAACAGCAGGTTGCCACGGCAGGTCGTTGTAGAAATCTTCACAATATTCACAATTTAGACCTCTGGTATTATGAGTACACTCACAACGGCCGTGAACCATATTATTTTTAGATTCGACTCCAGGCATAGGTAAACAACGCGACGCGTGACCATAACAAGAGCAGGAGCCTCTAACTGTCATTTCATATATTGAGTAATAGTATTTCTCTTGTATTTCTGCTCTGTTGTCAAGTTTATCATCACCAAGCGTATGTAGTTTTGTGAAGTTAATTCGAAGATTCGTCATACGCAATAGATTTTGTACTTCTTCCGAATACGGGTTCGTCACATTAATATTTGGTGGTAAAACTCTGAAAATCACTTCGCCTTCTGTGGATGGAGATACACCGGAATAACGAGATTCGCAAACAACTTCCGTTAAAGAGCGCTGTGTATGTTTCGGTACGCCCGGGAAGTAATCATCACAGCTATGAGCAAAGTATCGATATACTCGCCAAGTCTTTCCAAAATCAAATGATCTTTCCACTAGCATAGCTGCTGGTCGAAATGTTTTGAATTGTATTATTAAATGAGTGAGATGAAACTCTGCCTCCATGTTAAGTTGTATTGTAACATTTTCTTTCCCATTTTCAGATTGCCACCAAGACTTAGCTCGTGTTCCTGGATAGTATTTGTATATGATGTTCTGTATTCGATGATTCAGGTATGGATTATGAATGGTAGCATTCGTCGATTCGCACCAAAAACATTTCTTAGGTTCCAGATGAGATACAATACAATAACGCTCACGGCCACCGACTCCGCACGTGGAGGATGCAAAAAGCCGGGATTCACGTCCAATAAGCAGGTTCCCAGTGGCTGGATAACATGAACTTAGTTCACATGAGCGATCGTAGAGGCGGGGGTCCGCACGGAGGCGGTCACGCTCCCGGCTGTAGACGGCCGCGCAGCTCGCGATAAGCGCTGCCGAGATAAACAAAGCGCGCAGAGCCATGGTACGCAACAGGCTCTCCGCGCGCCGCTCACTGCACTGTCTGTCGGCTGCCGCTTGTCGCGCTTCGACACACTCTCGCGCCGCCCCACGCCCCCCATGTACCCCTCTGCCCTACATCTACAGGAACGGACTTTAACTTAAAGCTCATTTTTTATTTATTCATAACGAGTTATTACCCGCAACTCCGTGCGCTTGAAATTCGTAATCTAATATCTTTTTCCAGTAGATATATTACCCTGTAATAGAACTTAAACCTCCAGGTAAAATTTAGCACCGCGGTGTTTTGAATAATTTTTATATCTACATATTAGTTCAAGTGGTGAAATTCAGAATATATTATGTGTTATAAATGTCTAAGCATTTTAAATCCCATCTATTTATACATTCTTGCATTAATAATTGTAGTAAATAACTAGACAGATTTTACTCTGAATTTCACTGACTGAGAAATTTTATATACCTACTTAGATAAAGTAGCATAGGGATTCTCAAGCTTAGTATTCAAAACGAGTAAAACTCAGAATGTTACTATTTTATTTTACAAAATTTTTTTAAGTGCAGACTTAGATAGCACAATTGTGTAGTTCACTGTGTAATAGAATAGAGCAATATTCTAAATAATACAAATAAAAGTGTAATCCGGGCCTGTGCTATGTGGCCATTGCGAGGCGACGACCGCTCCCGCCCGCGCTGCTCGTGCCGTTCTCCGAAACGGGCACTAAACAAAAATAACATAGCATTTCGGGATGCGTTTTTTCTTTTGGTCCTTCAAATGGATATAAGCTTCCTAGTCAACCCGTCAAGATATGTAACAACATTTATAAACACTCGTAAGTAAAACTCCTTACAAGAAAGTCTTCTTTATAAAATTATGGATGAAGGTTGTACAGTTAAATGTTAGTTACCTACTAAAGAAGCTAAATACAATCACAACAAGACAAAAATTTTAATGCTCATACATATTTGTAACCACATTCATACCTATAGCTTAAAGATTCCTACCTAAGGCTATTTTATATTAGCCTAGGTGTGTAAAATCTATGTGTGTCTAATAAATTATTGTCTACCCAGAGTATCAAGGCTTTCAACGCGTATGTATATTTGATTTATTTAAAAATATGGAAGAAGGGGTGATATAATTATACAAGTCTTCATATCATAATATATTTTGTAAGCGCTTTAGAAATAACACTATATCTTTTAGTGTAAACTGGGTTCTATAGTCATGAACCTTTTTCTTTGAAATGTAAGCGGCGCGGGCGTGCCCACTAAAATCATATAGGTTACAACAAATGAAATAACCTAATAAAAGTCCCGACACTGTTTTACTCAGTGTACGTTGGGTCAGATATGGACACCGATTCGTCAGAGCTGGCCTTCCGTCCTAAACATCCGTTGGTGATAAAACACACATGAGCGATTTATACAATCGTCGAACCAAAATGCAAAGAAATAACTTAGCATCACCACTATAAATCCAACAGTCAAAAACAGACTTTTAACTTGAGTGGTTGAAGTTACGTAGCTGGATGAGATTGACAAATTATTAATTATAATATAATCATATATTATAATAAGTTGAAACTACTGATACTGAATCATTATTACGCAACCAAGAAATGTACTTGAAGTTTACAAATTAACATTAGCAACTCAGCAGATCCGAGCCATGGAAGTGTCCGATTTTATAGAATTGGGGAAAACCTATCTATATACCAACCCCTTGAAGAAGATCCGGCCCTAACGATATCACCATAACTTATACTCACTAATTAGTTATAATAATTTCATGATTGTATAAAAAGACACTGACGCATGAGTTAAAAAATAGCCCTCGGCCTCTTAACTAGCCCGATAACTTGTTACAATTTCAACAGTTTCAATGATAACCCTTTATCAGTAACAAAACTAGAAACATAAGTTTAAAAAACGTGTTAAAAAGAAGTAGGTATGGTGTTAGTATGTACTTATGTCAAGAATAATCACACAATAAACTTTGTAATATAGTTTAAAATATAAATAACTTAATCGCAGGTTCATTGATTCTATAAAGCAGCGACTGTGCTTGCACATAATATGTGTCTGTAGTATATATTACTAGCTGACCCGGCAAACGTTGTTTTGCCATACTAAAAAAAAAAGTATGAAAAATAGATTTTGGCCGATTCTCAGACCTACTGAATATGTATGCAAAATTTGAGAAGAATCGGTCAGGCCGTTTCGGAGGAGTACGGTAACTAACACTGTGACACGTGAATTTTATATATTAGAAGATATACTACAGACCATAAATAAAGAAATATAAAACTTTGTGAATCTCGAACACTGCTACTAACTATGCCAACTATGTAATGTATCATTAATATAATTTATCGCAATTATCACCTACCAAAGTCAAAACCATCAAGGTTTTGACATGGGAAATTTAATAAAGGTTTTAAGAAGATAGTTTTCAAATTAGACATTCAATAGCACAAAAATAAATTCTAAGCTCTAAGCTTTAACATTTTTGGCGTAGATAGGTATAAGCTATGTGACGTGTGACACTAAGTTAAAAGATTTGCAAAATCCATAATTTCCATATTCCATATTACGTTTTTTTACAGGGACACAAGACCACGCCTTTGGAAATGCCATAGGACAGCCCACATCCCGAGGGATAAAGACCGCCGAATAGATGGATAGATACCTAGTAGGACAACTAGTGGTAATAAATTGCAAATTTTACGCCTGTAGATAATAATATCTATTAACAATGATTAAGTAATATCATAACTATGAATTGAAAATGCTTCTAATTTATTAGTTATTAATACATACGAATCTCAAAAGAATGACATGCTACTGTGAATGAACGCTTCCCTGGTGATAAGGGTTCATTCTCAAAACGCGGTTACGATGTCAAAGTTCACAGATAAAACACACTACTGATCCGATAAAGACGTGCTTAGCATTCGTTTTCTTTTGTGAGTAGATACTCGCAAAGTTTTTATCAGAATTGTAGGACTTCTGTAATATGATATACGCACAAAATAAAGATTGTGTTAAGCTAAAAAGACTTATGACTCGATACACACACAGGTATATGCTTCCTGTAATCAGGTTTGGACTTATTAGTTATTATTCTTTTCGCTACGCTCGTTTCTTGGTTCAACATGTGGTCCAAGTCCATGTCGCCACCACTATGGCTTATAGGACTCAAATCTCAAACCATAATGAAATCCGTCCATGTTTACGTAATAGATCATAAACTCATAACACAGCGCCGTCGTTAAATAATTAACAAATGTCTATATTCAAGTGAAACTTGCCATGCAATCAAAATTTCAAAGAACCTAGCTGCTAGCTAGTTCTGCATAATTATTCTACATTTATAAGTTAGGTTACGTTTGGAAATAAATTGTTATGAGATTTTAAAACTAGACATTGAACAGCTCGGATGAATTATTATAAAATTTTCTTTTAGAGTATTACTTTACTACGTAGGTCGACGACCGAAGCCAAAGGAAGCCCGCTTAAGAGGGTACTGTACTCCTAATTTAGGTATTTGCCTTAGGTATTGCTGTCCCTATTCCCGAGCACCGCGCTGAAAGGGACAAATATAGCTGAAGCAGATTTTACCTACAAATTCTTTGAAAAAAGACCTTTCGTACTTCCCATTTTTTTTTTGCGAAAGTTAAACCGATTTTGAATGTTTTTACGCTTTGTTATAAATGAGGAGTATATCTATGCTCGTATCACTTTCTTTTTTGGTAATACCTTACCAAATATGTGTGATAGTCGCTGCAACTTTACGTAAAGAAAACCGAAAAATACGGGATTTTCGGATGGTCATATTTCTTTTAGTTATTATGTTATGAAAAAATGAAAGTGATACAAGCATAGATATACTCTATCTATAATATAGCGTAAAAACAATTAAAATCGGTTTAACTTTCGCAAAGAAAAATGAGAAGTACGATACCCATATTTTTGTATGGAGCATAATTATCGAGGTATCGAGCCCTCTTAATAGATCAACTTGCATTCCTCTGACACGTCATAAATCGCGTTTTCTTTAGATACAAATCATGTAATAAACTGCTGATGTCAATTAAACTGTACTTAACTGGATCTGCAATAGCATCCAGTTAAAGCAAATTATACAATATTTATCGATAGATTACAATAAACGAATTAATTTGATTGAATTAATGAACATTTACCTTACTGAATTACCTAATTATCGGACTAGATTGTCTAGATACTATTTGTGAAATTGTGAAATTGTCCTAGCATACTACGACGCTCTCGGCAGTGAAGTTAAACTGTACTTATACGATGGGCAATGGCAAAATATTATTATAGTTACGCCAAAATATATTAGAAAAATCTGGAAAAATCAAAGAGAAAAATGGAAAAAGAAAACCGAAACGAGGAGACTCTACGATCACTTTCTACGACATCGTTCGCCAAAACGCCGGTTTTACAAATCTCGGAATTTCATTAATCTGTACAACTCAAAATCTCACGTTAAACTCATTTTAAGTACATGAAATTCCTAATTTCAGTTTCGATAATGGACTTTCTATGGCTAACTGCCACAACAAAAATGTTATAAGTATTTAAATAATAGGTACGTCGCCTAATTTTGTAAGAGCCGTATAATGTGAGGACAGCGACCCTGCCTTATCGAAAATGGCTTCACGCATCCTCGTTAATCTAAGCTTATAAACTAAGAGCATTCTATATAATTGCGTCACATAATAAACATAAACGGGATAAAGTACCTAAAAATAAGAGGTCTTAGGGATTCTTTAGTTTATTTAAGTACGAGGGTTTCATAAATTATTCCCTTTACTCACTTAGGCACAATTGATTAAAAAGTTATTCTGTAAAGAACGAAATTTTGTTAAACCCTATACAGCTATGTTACGTACAAGCTAAAGGTCTAAAACAGTATAAGAAGTTTTGAAAATCGGGAAACTAGTAGATTAGGGCTAGGTATCAATTATAATAGCTAAGAGTTTGCTGAACATATTTGATATGTAACAAAAGCCTATTAATTTTTAGGATTTCTATGTATCTTTTACTTATACATTAAAATTATTAATCCTTTTTTAAAGAACCGAAGTGGCGACAATACTCTTCGCTTACATAACAAACACAAATACGCAGAGCTTTAATAAAAGACTAAAACAGCAGGCAAACGGGAACTAAACCAAATACTCGGACAAAATAGCCAGAACACGTGTCGCGCATATGGTACAGACGCAAATCCTGAGAGCGGTCCGCACATGTTGCCTATAATTTTGTCTACAAAACTAAGTATGATAGACTATAATTATGAATATTGCTAAAGATGTGATACTCGTATTTCCTAAAAGTTTATATTGGATTATAGATAGAGATATATATTAGATATACACTTTAGCGTTAGAGACCAGGTACCTACTACAAATACTACAATCATCTGTGCATTGCGTGCATGTTAAACTAATAACAAACAAATATATGGTTACCGCAAATGAGGTTTAATTAAATTCTGGTGATGACATCGCCATGTGAATGTTAAAATTATAGATGAAGTAATTAACACATATAAAAACGTCGATACCTTCAACGATAAATATAAATTATACGATATTCTAAGCTCAGTCGTTCACCCTCCTAACAACAATTTCGAAAAATTGATTAGAAATTTTAAAAATAATTACTTAGTTAATATTTTGCTGTGTATTTTATACAATACACAGCAAAATATTAACTAAGTAAAAACAATGTAATACTTAATAACAATTAACAAATACCTGCGTTGTCCGTGATGGGTAGCTCTGAGCAATGCACGTGCAGTACGTAGCCGAGCATCCCACGCAGCGCACGCGTCTGCACCCACTGAACTTGCGCCCGCACCCGATAGTGACGAAACTACCCACTGTTGTTCCTCTATCTATACCAACAGATATGTACCATTAGGTAACGAAAACGTCTTAATTACTAGTTGCGACATGCAGTTGCTCTAGCGTACTCATAGGAAACCAAACCTCCCTATTTTGTGACCTAATGGTATAAAAATACAACATGTTGACCTATTCTGACACCTACCCGCTATTTAAAATAGAAAATAATTAATGGTAATAGCTCTGCAAAGACTGCAAATCTAGTAAATATTACTGAAGTTAAAATGCTCGATATTGAAACTGGAATTAACAAGTTGAAACATAGCTCTGCCTTAGGTCCAGACCACATACCAGCCTACTTCCTAAAAGGGTGTAAAGAATTTATTACAGCACCTTTACATCACATTTTTAATTTGTCTCTATCTACCGGACAGTACCCTAATGCATGGAAGGTCACCAGAGTTCAACCTATTCCTAAAACGGGCTCGACTAGTCAGGTAGAAAATTATCGTCCAATAGCTGTTCTCTCAACACTCCCTAAATTATTTGAAATAATAATTCACACTTATTTATCTTATCAAATACAGCCATTTCTTTGTGATGCGCAACATGGATTTAGATTAAACCGCTCAGTGAATTCAAATCTTCTTACCACAGTAGATCTTATATCACAGCACTTAGACAAGGGTATTCAAGTTGATGTTCTTTACTTTGATTTTAAAAAGGCTTTTGACCGTGTGGATAACGATATTTTACTTAGTAAACTTCAAAATATTGGGTTTTCACCGAAGCTATTAAAATTTTTTGCGAGTTATCTACAAGATCGTCAGCAATACGTTCGCTATGGGTTATACATATCTTCGCCATATCATACCAGATCTGGGGTCAGTCAGGGCTCAATTTTGGGACCACTGCTTTTCGGGATCATGATAAACGACTTACCATCAATTCTTAAACAATCCAGATGTCTACTATATGCTGATGATTTAAAATTAATTTACGGAATTGAGAAGACCACCGACTCATTAACTCTGCAACATGATATTGACGCGGTACTACTCTGGAGCATTGATAACAAACTCCATTTTAATTCATCGAAATGCAAAGTCGTGTCATATACCCGCGCACAAATTCCCTTTCATATACAATATTATTTAGGTACAGAATCTATAGCCAGGGATTGCTCTATAAAAGATCTTGGAGTATTATTTGATTCTAAATTGACGTTTCACGAGCACATGCGAGTATTAGCAAATGAATCATACCGTAGACTGGGCTTTGTTATCCGAAATATGCGAGAATTCAGTAATCTTTCGGCTATAAAACTTGTATACCTAGCTCTCGTCAGAAGCAAATTAGAGTCAGCCTCAGTGATTTGGAATCCTTATGAAAGTTCATACATCTTACTTTTAGAAAGAATTCAAAAAGCTTTTCTTCGCTTTCTTTACAAAAAAAGTTACGGTTTCTATCCTTTCCTCTTCCCTTCAAAATTTCTACTTGGAATGCTTGGTCTTAATTCCCTCGAAGTGAGACGTAATTTCTCCTTACTCACAACAGTTTGCCGAGCTCTACGAGGCAATTCTGATTGTCCTGAATTAGTTTCCGAACTAGTCAATCTCTTCGTTCCTGATGTTCCCAAATATAGTCTTAGGCCGCGTAAGCATAATTTATTGGCTGTACCGCAGACACGTACTGTTTCGCATGCTAAGTCACCCCTAGTCCGCGCGCGTTTTATGCTAAACTCACTCTTAGCATCAAAACCCGAATGTGATCTGTTTGCTGCGAGATGGACGGATGTGCATTGTGAATGCCTTAGATATTGTGAACAAATGAACAGTCATTAATAGGATAATATCCTCATTATTGTATTTTGCTGATCTTTGTGTTTTTTTTTTTCGTTTCTCATTGTTTTACAAAATTTTGTTTTTTATTTTTTTTTATTTTTTGTTCCTATTTTACTAGTTTCTTTTTGTGTTCATTTATTAGATTTTACATTATGTTTTTTGTATACTTTTTTTTTTATGTATAACGCATTAGTCTTAAAACTGTAATGTTGTACATTAATTATGTGTAATAAATAAAATAAATAAATAAATAAATAAATATAAAACATCTTGTAATTGTAGAATGAATTCATGGTTAAATTCAAATTTCATAAAAAATATTATAAAGGTTAGAGCTAAACTATATTTTATAACCGCTGTGGCCGGCGTATTTGGACGCCTGGAATTTCAAATAACTACATAATAATAGGTTGTTCGGAAAGTCATTTCGTTTTTTTTGTGGAATTAATCTTGTTGAAGTTGAATTTAATTGGAATTTTTTACACACAAGCCTGCTATATGAGCTCTGTAAAGCATATAAAAATTATACGGCTTAAATGTGAAGTTGGGTGCAAAAGAATACAATTAAATCCTCTGTCGGGAAAAAACGAAATGGCTTTCCGAACAACCCAATATAAAGCCTATCGCTTATATTTCAAGTTCAAATAAAAAGCTAAGCCTCCACTGAGCTTTCAGCTAAGCCAGTACAATCATTCTTGAGTTCAATACCGTATAACTAACACGACTTTGTCATATATATACAGGTGTGTGTAATTAATTAAGTCTTACCTTGCCGAGTATATCTTTGAAATCCTTCACAATAGGTGTAGGACGCTTTGATTTATCATTATAGTAAGCGATTGTCAGTCGAGCTCCTGCGAACCATATTTCTAACTCATTGAGCGCGTTCCTTATTGCAAATTCACTTGAAGCTGACGTGCAAATTTTCTAAAATATGTATAATAAAATTTATTATGATCTGAACTAGCCTAGACAAAAATGTCATATTAGTTTATCAGCTTTATATTAACCTCTAAGCAATGACGTATAGTTCTATTTTTAAATATGGTTATAGTTAAAAAACTGAGAGCCCGCGCTACTTAAATATTAGTCGAATCTAAAAATCCCTGTACTGGCATTCATGTGTTATTTTTGTTATCGGTATTTGATAAGTATACAAAATTCCAAACTGATCCGGCTATATGAGGGCTTAAAATCGGTTCCCTAATGATTGACCAAAAATTTTTTGACAAATGATCATTTGACAAACAACGTTTCACCATATGATCATTTGGCAAACGATACATTTGACAAAAGTGTCATCTTATTTTATTTTATTTATTTTATTTTATTAGGGTAGCTTACAGCATCTTAAACAAACTAGGAAACTAAAATTACAACTAAAAAGCTAATGATAAGCTACCACATACAGGTGACTAAATACAGCACAGCGTTAAGAGTTTAGGCAAATAGGAAAGTACAAAAAGAAACAACCACCACGTTATACCTATACGATAGATAACAATATAAATATTACAAGTTATAACAAAACCAAAAAACCTTATATAATAAGCTGCTAAGGGCGACGTGAGTATAATCTCACCAGTGAATCCCGTACACTGTTTAAACTGCCGTGAAACAGATCTAAATCAATATTATTAAGGTTATTGAAACCGTTAATGGCCCTAATAAGGAGACTGTTTTGCCTATAGTTGGAGTGTGCAAACGGTGTGCTCAATGGTTTGTATGAATTGCGTGGTAAAAGTACCGGCACTTTAAATGAAATTTTAGTGAGTAAATCCGGACAATCTACAATACCCCTTATTAATTTTAGGAGAAAGATAATGTCGGATATGTTACGTCTAGTAGATAACGGCAACAAATGGAAGTTTATACAACGTTCATTGTATGGATGCCTAGGCACTACAAATTTGTAGCATAAATAACGTGTAAATTTCTTTTGCACTCGCTCGATCATTCCACTGTAGATGTCGTAGCGAGGATTCCAAATCTGACTAGCATCTTACAAAAACTTACTTAGCAAATGATACATTAGCAAACACTACACTTGACAAATGTGTTAAGTATAGATAAATGACAAATGACCTTTTTTTCATTTCACCAAATGATATGTTTCGTAAATTATGTTGTTTTAAACGTATCATTATCATCATGCATCATTATTAATGGGAGAAAAGCCCTAAAGTCGCTTCTGCCCTAAAGTTTGGGGTTAAAGTTCTAACCTAACCTAACCCAATCTAATAAAATAGATATATATCTCCAAAGACGAACAGGATAAGTAATTATTTTGCTAATAAAGTAAAATATCATTTATTTTCAGCCTATCTATCTATATATAATAAAATATATAAATTAATACTTATAGTATTTTCTTTTTAGGAAAATTTAGAGCAGTGGCTTTGCAAAAAAATATGCAAAAGAAGGTCATTTTAACAAGAATACCAAATTTTTAGACCAATAGTAGATTTATCGGATAACTCAGTTGCCAAATGTTAGTTTTGTAAAGTAATAATTTGTAAAATGTAAATTTAAGTGTTTTGGCAAAATGAAACATTTGTAAAATGATCAGTAGTAAAATGATCAATAGGCGAATTCATTGCTTTGCCAAACGATGCTTGTTAAGTGTAATTTTGCCAAATGACTTTTGATCAAACAATCGGACACCCTTAAAATCATGTTCAAGGATTCTATAGTTCGAAGGGTTTACATAATATATTAACAGATATCCTAACATGCAACGATACATAGGAATATAACAAAAGCGTGTTAAAATAGCTTCCAGACTAGCCTCCTCAAGTCCAGTTGTACTATTTATATACCTGTAAAGTCTTAATATGTTTCTTAATATTAACAGCAGCGGTTAATATATCACGAACTAGTAAACTTTCTGGTTTCTTGTACTCTATGTCAAGGAGGCTGAATACTTCTCTCCAGTGGCGTTCAGTGAACTCATTGCCACGTAGATATTTCAACAGTGGAGTTAAACCCTGCAACAATAATTCGTATTTGAAACAATAATGTGCTTAGTATCTACAAAAACTAAATGACACGCTTGACAATCCAAAATTTTTTGTTTTAATTACATATTGTATTGTCGTCAGTCGGTGTAAAATTTCAGATGTACTCGGCTACAGCAAGTGGGTGAAAATCACATTCAAAAAATTCGATACATAGGTAGACTGATAGATACTTGCCGATCTAATAAAAGCAAAATAAAAATAGTTGATTATTTTTATTATTAAAGTGTTTTTAGTTTAGACGCGTATATTTTTAATAGACGGGCTTCGTGGTGGAGTGGTTTATGTAATGGACTGCCAATCACGAGGTCTCGGGTTCGATTCCCGGTTGGGACAATCATTTGTGTGATATCCATAAATGTCATACAAATGTTTGTACTGCGTCTGGGTGTTTACTATGTATTATATGTATGTATTTACAAAAGAAAAGTAGTTTATGTATTATATCCGTATTCTGGTACCCATAACACAAGCATATAAGGTTAGCTTGGGACCAGAGGACATTGTGTGAAATGTCCATGAATATTTATTATTATTTATTTATTTTTGCTTTAACTCCGAGTACAACTCAGTTCTAATCGCGACCATGTTGACTGAAAAGTCTCTGAAACGTCGGGATAGATTAAAAACTGAACAATATACGCGTTGAAATCCGTAAAACTTGGTTTTATTAAAATAATCAAGTAGCGCCAGCATTAAATAATATTATGAAAAGAGATAAATAGATAATTTTAATTCAACACAAATAAACAAGTAAAAAATAAATAAAATCATTATACGCATTGTACCTACCGTATACTTTTCCAATTCTTGCTGTATAAACAAAGTCAGAGCTGTGTAAGGTTCCAGGCGTTCCTTCCATTTTAAAGTAAATTCCTCTATTAAATGAATCTTTTTCTGGAATACAACCCAATCTTGTTCCGCCATCAACTCGAATTCTAAAATATATAAATGCACAAGTACATTAGATTCAGTTTTAAACGTATTTTCTCAAAAAATTAATATGAATTTTGGATAGTTTAAGAAATTAAGCTCACATAAGAACATACAGAAATAACGACTTTGTTTTATAATAAATAAAGACGAGACAGTCTCACCCGTGACCATGGTGACTGACTGCAAAGTCTCCGAAACGTCGGGCCAAAATTTAAAACAAATATACGCGTCTAAATCCGTAAAAAGTAGTTTTATTTAAACAGATGAGTCGCGCAAGTGTTAGAAAATATTATAAATAATGCTTAGATAATATTAATTGGCTTATTATCTGATTAGATATCTTACCCTCATTATATTCTTTAAGTGGTTTCCAGAGGTCATTATATTCAGTCATTAATTTTTCAGCATCGTTCCATGTATCAGATAAATCGATTTTCATATTGAATTTTTCGCATTCTTTTCTGCAATAATGTAATTAGAATTATTAACATTTCATTACGGTATAAAATGATTAACAAATTGCTCATTTTACTTACAGCAATTGATCTCTATCGGTGACGAATTTATTCCACTGCGCCTGCGCATCGAACACAGAGCGACATCTATCGAGCATTTCTGAAAACTGAACGTTATGTGTATCTTCTAGTCGAGGCTTCGCTAGATTCCAGCGAGATGACCACGCCTCTACCGTCGAGTTTAAGTTCTCCCAATCACCACTCAAACTTGATTTAACTATTTCAGCCTGAAACAATATTTACAGAAATGATAAATTGTTCATAAAAATATATATTGCCCATAGATATTTTTTCATCATTTATAAAGCTTACTAGCTTTTGCCCGCGGCTTTGCACGCGTTAGTGGAAAAAATATATTGCCTATTTTACTTCCAGGACTATAAATTATCTGTATACCAATTTTCGTGCAATTTCATTCGGTAGATTTTGCGTGAAAGCGTCACAAACGAACAAACAAACAAACTCACTTTCACCTTTATATAAGGATTACAACTAATAAACTACCAAAACTAGAGCGGCAAATATCTAATTAAAATATACATTAAATAAATAAATAAATATTCAGAACATTTCACACAACGTCCTCTGGTCCCAAAGTAAGCTATATTTCTATGCTTGTATTATGGGTACCAGATACGGATAGACTACATATACTACTTTTCTTTTGTAAATACATACTTATCTAATATATAAAATTCACGTGTCACAGTGTTAGTTACCGTACTCCTCCGAAACGGCTTGACCGATTCTTCTCAAATTTTACATACATATTCAGTAGGTCTGAGAATCGGCCAACATCTATTTTTCAAACCTTTTTGGTTTTTTTTAGTATGGCAAAACAACGTTTGCCGGGTCAGCTAGTAATATATAGAAAACACCCAGACGCAGTACAAACATTTGTATGACATTTATGGATATCACACAAATGATTGTCACAAGCGGGAATCGAACCCGCGACACATTAAAGTAAAGTAACATTAAGTACATTCACACTAAAGTACCTTTTTTCCTACTTTGCAACGCCTTTTTCCCATGGGGGCAGGCAGAGACTATAGAGCGCCATTTACTAGTTTTTTTTTGTGTAAACATAAAATATGTGCTCAGAATATGGCATTTTAGAATAAAATAGAAAATTGTTGATAGAAAGATAATAAATGATAGTACCTAACAGGTAACAAAATTATCAGGTAACAATTTCACAATCATCTACCCAGGGTTGCGCAGTATTTCAATTACATGTAATTGAAATACAATTACGTATTTTGTAATTGTATTTCAATTACTGCCTCCAAATGTAATTTGTAATTTGTATTTCAATTACCAGACGTCGAAGTAATTTGTAATTAGTATTTCAATTACTTGAGGCTTCAAAATACATTTTTAAAATACATTTACAACCGTCATTTTATGTAGCCAAAGTAGCTGTTGGAGCTGCAAAACTGTACCCGTTTAATAAGCTGTACGCCAAAATTGGTTTACAAAACGCAAATTGTCAATGACGTAACGGCGGCCCATAAAATTTTACTTTACCAACATTAGTTTAAAGTCGGTGTCGAAAATGATCGTTTGCCACAAATACGATAATCTCATAGGGGCTTATATTTTGCGCTGTTTGGGTTAAATACAGTAAATTGATACACAGATATGAAGTTAATTGTAAAATCGATACCTATGTTACTGTAAGTTAAACATGTTAACTTTTGATGAAAGTACTGACTTGGAAGGTAATGCTGCTGGTTTTTTACGCTGGTTCTCCGTGTGAACACCCAAATATTCCGAAAAACTTTATTCCGAATTAGTGTTAAAGTGCAATTTAACAACAAAAAACCGACCTCAAACAGTGCCCTATGATTTTCGAAAGTTGCTATCTAATTCCCTGGACTGCCATCACGAAAACCTAATTTCCCTATCATAGAACCACGTCTGAAACATTTTCTTTCCAACAAAAAAGAAGCATTTAAGTCGATAAACGATAAAGTTATTCGTGAACAAACATTAAAAAAACCTCCTGTTTTTTAAAGTTGGGTAAAAATGTTAGTATAAATGTATTTTGTAATTTGTATTTCAATTACAAACAGCCAAAATACTGTATTTTGTAATTTGTATTTCAATTACAAACAGCCAAAATACTGTATTTTGTAATTTGTATTTCAATTACTCCACTCAAAAGTAATTAGTATTTTGTATTTCAATTACTTGCAAACGCAGTATTTTGTAATATGTATTTCAATTACAACAAAGCATGTATTTTGCCCAGCCCTGCATCTACCCACACAGGCAAAATAAGTAAAAAAATTCATAGTTACCTGGTGTTCAAACATCTTCTGTTGACTGATCATAAGTTCGTGTATTTTCTGCCACTCTTTCATGGTACCATCGACTGATGTATCTCCGCCCCATGTACGTAACATGTAACCTTTACGTTTGAGCGCTTCTACTGTCTTCTCCATCTAAATAATAACGTGCCCAAATATTTAAGAGTGTTAGCTCGACAGAAAAGGATTGCTATAACATGGTATCTATATACATATACGACAGTATACGTATATAATATGTGCGTGGCGTCACATTTAGCCAGTTGGATTGACTTTGAATCAGTCCTTATTGTCTGAAAGAAGGCTTCTTCGAGAATGTACATTATCAATAAGTTATTTTATAAATCATAATATTAAAACAATAATCTCTCTCTTAATTGTACATCTTAATATTACAGTGGGTAGATATCACCAGACAATTTACAGATTTAAATACAATAGGCAGAAGTATAAGCTGTTGTTTGCATAAGACACATACCTCAGGAATTTGTTGTTGCAAGGCTTGCTGTGTGGCACTCATTTCAGCCAGTTCCTTAGCATTTTTGGGTAAGGTATTATTATCCAACATAACGCTTGCTGAAGCCACAAATGTATCGATACTGGCAGCGTCCGAGCGACAGCTGCTCAGTAACGACGACATTAGGCAACCCCATAGAGTGCGAGCTTGTGCTTCAAACTCGCGGCGTAATGTTACCGTACCTACTGTTATCCATTCTATCTTCTCATCTTCACTGAAAACGACCAACCATTATGTCAATGGAGATGTCATCATCTCCATATCATTATTGGTCTCAAGTATAAAGTGTTCTGGTTTGCCAAAAACTCAATACAAAACCCACATACCAACACGCCTATTCAACGTAGTATATTTATTTATTTATATACTTCATGCACACAAAACAGATGCATAGGTGGGCTTAATGCCTTAATGGACTTAATGGTATATGATAGTAGATTAAATACATTTTTCTTAGCTTATCTTAGCCAGCTAATATCAAGAGTGGAAAACGAAGCTAAACATAGATAGATACATGAAGGTATATACAGAGAAACTCACAAAGTCATCTTAGCAACAGCTTGTCCGTATGCTTTGCAAGCTTTAAAGTTATCCTCCCAGTGTAGTGGCTCAGTGAGATGTTGTTGACACAGTTGGTCCAGGTCAGGCACACAGGCTAGCGCCGCACGTCTGGTCCACGCCGTACAGCAACTCTCTACAGACGAGAGGGCAGCTTCTAGTTGCTTTACTGCCTTGTTGCCGAGCCAACCGTGTCTGCCGAATATACATTTTTTATAGTGAATCTTAAAACTAGAAACTATGTTATACAAATAGTAGTTTCACTGGTTAGCTAGCCACCCTCACTTTGACCAAAAATTAAAGAAAGACCTTCACTAAATTTTAAAGAAGATTTAACCCTTAACCAGCCAGAGCATAAATGAAAATAACAATGAATATCCTATAACAAAAAGTAACTAACTTGTCAACAATGCTGGTAAATATAGTATTTTTGTCTGTTATATTAGTTTGTACACCAACGAAGTGCGCAGGCATAGCCACCAGGCGGCGCAGTTGATGGTAGTGTTGTACTCGGAGCTCCTCTATTGCTGGCTGCACGCGTACACTGTGACCACTAACAACAGAATAATTTATCATCATCATACCGTTTTACTGTCCGTGTGGTGACGGATTAAGAATACAAGTGTCACCACCCCATATCCTCCCAAGGGTGCTGTAAAAGTTAGCTAAGGGATATTGCACACCGATAACATCCTCTGTGAGAGACGGAAAACTCAAAAATAAACCCTGTGCCGGTCAGCGTGGTACAGTAGACCATAATCCCTCCCAACGTGGTGGAAGCCCGTGCCCAACAGTGGGACGTAAATGGGCTGGAGAGAGAGATACCGTTTTACTATGCCAGTAGGCAGAGATTATTGGTGCTCTATCTGTTAAGATCTAAACACTAGATGTATGAGACAACTATTATTTAGCCATATAACAATAGTAAACACGTCTGAATTATGATATTTTAATAGCCCCCACTATATACAATTAGATGATTGAGTAGCTATCGAAGCATCCAGTGACGGCGGCGCTAGATTAAATGTGGACGACGACGAGTTCAATTTTCGATGCACCTTTTATCTTTTAGTAACGAAGCAGGAATCTCCCAGACAGGCAAAAATGAAGATTAAACTAAAAATCTTTCTTTTTCTCAGTCCGAAATTGAAACATAATAGAACCTGCTTTCGGTACTTACCGCAGTACTAGATCAACCCTGACATGTGGGAAGTGTTTGTGTAGGGACAACAAGGTCTTGATGTATTGATATTCGAGAGCCTTGTACAGCTGCCAGTCCCAGTGGGACCTCCATAACTCTGTGTTCTTGTAACCATTCGATTCCACCTATAACAATAAAACATTACAAATAAAATATTATTAAAGAAAAGGTGTTGGAATAGATTTGATGATTTTATTATTGACTAGCTGTTGCCTGCGACTCTGTCCGCGTAGACTTTAGAAAATTTTCACGTGCGACGGCGCGATGGCTTATTTCATGTATAAGTTTGGTGTTTCTATACCGATTTCTATGATTCTTTTTTTATTGAATAGGTAATAATGTTAACTTTTTGAAATTAGGAATGAGTGAGAGTATTATAAACGTAAGAGTAAACAAATGTGTATAATCAGAATGCTCCGAACTGCTAAGCTATCAGGAGTTACACGTGTTATTGTGAGTCAACCATAAAATATAGATATATGCTGTTGCAGGATATTTTTTAGACAATTTTATGTAGAATATTTTCGTCATACATGATTTCTATGTAACTTTAACCATTAAGGCTGCACACGCAACGGAAGCTTAAAAAATGGAGTAACTTCTCCCGTTTTCCCAACATTTCCCTTTACTGCTCTGCTCCTATTGATTGTAGCGTGATGGAAAGTATACTATAACCTGCCCAGGAGTATGAAGAATATTTATACCAAGTTTCATTAAAATCCGTCGAGTAGTTTTTGTTTCTATAAGGAACATACAGACGGACAGACAGACAGACAAAAATTTTACTTATTGCATTTTTGGCATCAGTATCGATCACTAATCACCCCCTGATAGTTATTTTGAAAATATATTTCATGTACAGAATTGACCTCTCTACAAATTTATTATAAGTATAGATTTGAGCTATGCTGTAATGCTGGCAGAGATCTATTAACATTCAACCACAGAACTTAGTAAATATCTAATTAAAATATTAAAAAGCAGATATCGTCATTGTGCTATAATTTTGTCGCTGCTTAAAAAATGTAGAAGAAAATGTACTAACAGTATCGATAACGTCTCTTATGTCTTTAACGTTTTTCTTCCATTCGGCTTGTTTGGACAACAACTCGGTTTCCATCAGTTTTTGTACAATATTCTTAATGGTTACATGTTGACCAGTGAGATATGTGTTCTGTAATCAAAACATAACATGACTATTATTAAATTAATAGACTTGGCTTTCATTAAAAAATCATCCAATCATCTTAAATACTCAGTATCATTTGAGGTTTATTGGCTTTCCGTAACCATAATTTCCATATATTTCGTTACTGTTTTAATATTTTTTTAGTTTTGACGTCATTTGAAGTACCCAACACAACCTCATGGGATTTTCACTAAAACAATTCAGTACTATCCATCAATTCAGGCCGTCACCTGTCCGAAGGAACCAGCATTTCAAAATTTTTCTACACAAATTTCGTTAAGGCTAACTTTCTCGTTTATCAATATTTTATCTCATAAGTAATTTAATTTGTTACATATGTAAGACCCTTAACCCATATGTAAATGTAAGAAGAATATGACATAATATACGAATAAGAAATAGAGTACCTGTGTCTCCAGTTTTAGAACAATTTTCTTTAATTTATCAGTATAGTTGACTAGTTGCTCCAAATCATCCCAGTAGACCGCTTTTTGATCTTGCACCAAGTTGGATAGGTCAAGTGCTGCTTGTAACATCATGGGCCGAGTCGATGGTATCATACGTTCACCGAGCGTGTTGTGAAATGATGCCACCTATAATAATAATAAACATATTATTCATCAAAGCACAAGTTTAGTGTCTTTTTTATTAAGTTATTAATTGTTTAGTCATTATGTTTACAGGGAAAGTGGAGCTGTATGACGTCATTGTATATACTATTAGAATTTTTTACACCGAATAAAACAAGATCTGAACATCTGTTTGTAATTATCTCAAATATTACTGAATGGATTATCTAGTGGTTCAGAATTCATAGCTACACAATTTAAGGTTTTATGTAAATTGGTTAAATTATGACGACTATTGTCGAAAAATGAAAAAGGGGAGCTATTGGATGCAAGGGGCACAAGACCATGCGTTCTCGCGTTATATGGGGGAGGCCCGTGCCCAACAGTGGACGGAGAGAGGCTGATACATGGATGAATTGGAGTTAGCTAGCGGTTTACTTACACAGCGTAATGAGAAATCTCTTAGCAATAATTGAAATTAGCTAACAGTGTTTCGATAGAAAAATATATTTATAATACCAGTATATACAACATGTAACATAATTAACGCACACCCTGAAAGTAATTTGTTCAGAATCGGAATCTGAATCGATTTTGATTGTTTTTTATGTACCAAATTCTTTTTCTAAAATTTACTTAAATCTAAGTAAATTACAGTCACCTTACACAGCTAGCTAAACAGTTCATAGAAACGAAAATGGAACGTAAGTCGGGTGGCACTCGGAGAGCGGGGAGCGGGCGCGGCGAGTAGGTACATGTGTCTGTGTGTGCGTGCGCAGCTCAGTGTCAATCGGTGACCATTTTATTTCCACGAAATGGGAATAACTAATTTCACAAATAATCAATGTTATCGCACATATAAATAATATTTGGTGTATGCATAGCGCTTATATTATTAAAGTCTAATTGGGGTGTGCGTTAAATATGTAACATGTTGTATACAGGGTGTGGCGTAATTAATGGATAAGCCTGTGCCTGTGGATAAGCCTCCTACTGCGCTATACGAATATGTATATTTTTAATTAATCCTATGTATGGTCTTGAAAAAAATGGCATAAGTCATGTTTTTCATAAAATGACTACTTTCACTAACCAATTATGCTACTGTTGCCACAATTTTCAAAAATTTTGCATTCTGTTTTTTTTATAAAACAGCTTAAGAGGTGAGCTATTGAAAGCAATAAAGAATTCCCTATTCGTAATACAAATTTTGGGAAAAAATACATGAGATATCAAAAAAGTGTTATTGATTATTCAATTTGTTGACTTTGTACATCGTCTAGCTTAAAAAATCTTTATGGGAGTTGATTTGCCCAATATCTTAAAAACATGCTTGTTTTATGCAGTTTCCGAAATGGTATAATACTTATTACATTTCACGAGGTTTTAAAAAAAAACGACAGTTGTAAAAAAATACCCTAATTTTCTTTAACAGAATTATTAATTTATCTTAAACATGTCTTTGTAAACAGTTTGAATGGACCCTTTTTTGTGTGCTCCGGAGCAGGTAGTCATTCACAATGGACCCTTTTTTGGGTGCTCGGGAGCAGGTAGTCATCCACCATGAATAGGGTAAGCAGATAACGACTCTAAGTCAACTACTTGTGGTTGTTTATCGCACGGCAAATCCAGACGGTTAGTCTTATCATAAGACAGAGACAAAGCATTTTGATGTCAGGTAAATAACAGTTGTGCGACAGAGATAGATTTTTATTATTCTCACAAACAACAAAACAGCTTTTGAACTTGTTTAACAAAGTTAGTGCTCTTTTGACTATCGTCTCTTGCGCACATATCGTTTGCTCTATCGTGTTTGTTATTGTGACGTGAATTTGGCTTATGTACTACGGACTCTGTTTTTGCTATACGAATTGGACAATTGTGATATTATCGACGACTTCTACATATCCCTGGACTACTGATCATGCCGCGTCATACGTACACTCCTCAAGAGTATGCAAATATGCATCTTATTTACGGCCTGTGTAACTGCAATGCAAATGAAGCTGCACGCGAATATCGTCGAAGATACCCCGATTTGCGACACCCAGACTACCGGGTGTTTACACGTGTGCACATCGCTTTTAGCGAAGGGCGAATGCCTGGTACCGGTGTTGGTGGTGCTTCGGAAGGCAGACCTCGACGACATCGTGATGACGAAGTTCTAGAAGCTGTGCGTGCTAATCCAGAGTTATCAATTCGTGAGTTAAGTAGAGGAACCGGTGTAGATACGCGTACTGTGGGCAGAATTCTGCACAGGCATGAGCTTCACCCGTATCACTATCAAAGGGTGCAAACACTAATGACACGAGACTATGAGCCTAGAGTCCAATTTTGTCGCGTCATGTTGCGAAAAATACGCGAAGATTCGGCGTTTTTTGACAAAATACTGTGGAGCGATGAGTCATCATGTAAAAGAAATGGCTACGTCAACATGCACAATCTTCATAGTTGGCAGGCAACCAATCCGAGAAACATAAGGCAAGACCGAGCTCAAGTCCAGTTTAAAGTGAACCTTTGGACAGGAATTTTAAATGGACAAATAGTTGGGCCCGTCGAACTATCCGAGACACTAACAGGTCCCAATTATTTAAATTTTCTGCAAAATACGTTGCCGGAACTATTACAAAGTTTAAATGTGCCAGAAAACTACTGGTTACAAAATGATGGTTGTCCCGCTCACTACGCACGAATTGTACGGAACTACCTCAATGATGAGTACAATGAGAGGTGGATAGGTCGTTTGGGTCCCATTTTGTGGCCACCAAGGTCCCCTGATTTGAACCCTCTAGACTTTTTTTACTGGGGGTGTTTAAAAGAAAAAGTGTATAAAAAAGAAATAGCATCCCTGGAACAACTAAAGGCCCTGATTTTTGAAGCCGCTGATGAAATCAAGAGCTCCGGCTTCATCCGACGCCTAAAGCGGTCATTTATCCGTCGATGCAGGGCCTGCATAGCCGCAGGTGGCCGCCATTTCGAACATTTTTTGTAAAATAAAATTTTTGTAGTGTTTGCATCTTTAGAATAAAAAAAATAAAATAAGTTGTTATTTTTTTTCAACGACTAACATTCCCACTGGTAAACTCAGACAGATAAGTTAAAATACCACTGACAGTTTGTTTAAGTTAACAGTATTAATTTGATTAATTAAATCACAATAAGAACATTTTTTACGAGTGTCATTTGGTTCTTTAATATCACATCAAACTTAATAAGTATTATAATAAGTATTATACCATTTCGGAAACTGCATAAAACAAGCATGTTTTTAAGATATTGGGCAAATCAACTCCCATAAAGATTTTTTAAGCTAGACGATGTACAAAGTCAACAAATTGAATAATCAATAACCCTTTTTTGATATTTCATGCATAATTTTCAAAAAATTTGTATTACGAATAGGGAATTCTTTATTGCTTGCAATAATTCAACTCTTAAGCTGTATTATAAAAAAAACAGAAAGCAAAACTTTTGAAAATTGTGGCAACAGTAGCAGAATTGGTTAGTGAAAGTAGTCATTTTATGAAAAACATGACTTATGCCATTTTTTTCAAGACCATACATAGGATTAATTAAAAATATACATATTCGTATAGCGCAGTAGGAGGCTTATCCACAGGCACAGGCTTATCCATTAATTACGCCACACCCTGTATAATCGCAAGTTTATGAAAACATTTTAATACTGTAATTATATTACCTGATGCAATGGCCTTGCATGCGCCAACATGTTAGTAAGTTCATGTAAGGTTGCAGCGGCTGGTGGTGGTGGTAATCCCAACGCAGCCAACACACGCGCCTCAAGCTCAGCGCGGATCAGACCAGGGTTGAAGTTCACTACCATCAGTTGACTGCTGCCAGTGAACTCTACCACCGGTTTGTCTACTGATATTTGTAGTGAGCCGTTTTTCGCTTGTGCCTTTTAATTAAATAAAATGAAAATTTAGGAATTTCAACGATTAGGATTTCGTACCTACTAAACTGCAAAACATAATTAACTGCATTAAAGGGCGACATTATCTTGAAGATAAAGCCCACGTTCTTTGTATTTTATTTTATTAAATAAAGATTTAAAAAAAACTGCAGTAAAATTTATAGTTAATTAAGCTTAAACCACTTCATCTACTTATTTTTGTAATTGAAATATGTATAGGGAACCGCCTACATTTTAGCGAGTTCGTAATAGTATAAACATTTTATTCGTATGATGTGGTAATAAATTACGAGTTGTTGGACTTTATTCTATATCAGCACTACATAAGCTTAGTCCATGACAAATTTTAAGTCTGTAGGGCAGTAAGATGTAACCTGTAGGTTTTGATTCCCTAGCATATAGGTCGAAAACGCACACAAGTGGTCGTTATTTGTATCAGCATATTACCTGTAAGTCCCGACACCATCCCTCATGTAGATGAGTGTACATATTTTTAAGATCTTTTAATAGTTTACTTGTAAGACTTAACAATTCTTCACTACCCTCAAATTCTTTTAAATGCTTTTCAACACAAACTTGGACTTCCTTGACCTGAAAAGTGAAATGTATGTATCGCACACGTAACGACCGTTGATTCTATGTAATAAGCAATATTCTAACATTTTAGTGCCTACGATGTTTATGATAGTTCAGTGAATATTAGCTGTTTGTAATTTCAATATTTTATGATATCCATAGCAAAGTAGTATTGTTTTCAATTAGTTAGGAAACGTTGCTGTTTTAACAAAATTTTGTATTTTTTATGAAGCAAAATGTTAAAAAAAATAACGCAATTATATTTTATTAAAATTAAACATTATAATTATGCTATTACTTTGTCTTCCATATGTTTAGCCCACTGTACTTGATGTACTACAGGCGACATTTCCGCCGGTTGGTACATGTTCACGTCTACTTCTTCTGACTCCATTTGTTTCTGAATACTATTGAGCAGAGTAGTAAGAGATGACACAAATATCTCAAGTTCATTGTTGAGAGCATGCTTCACCAGAGGGCGCTCTATCAACGAACTGTATCGCATAAACTCGTACAACATCTGGAAATAGAATCCGTCAAAGTAAAATTTGGACTCGCGCAGGGAGGGTAAAATTTTTTCATCCTTACATTTGTCACTTGCTAAGATGTTTTTCGAAATTCATGTGGTTTATCTAATATATAAAATTCACGTGTCACAGGGTTAGTTACCGTACTCCTCCGAAACGGCTTGACCGATTTTTATGAAATTTTACATGCATATTCAGTAGGTCTGAGAATCGGCCAACATCTATTTTTCAAACCTTTTTTTTTAGTATGGCAAAACAACGTTTGCCGGGTCAGCTAGTTTATATAAAAACTAGCTATCCCGGCAAACGTTGTTTTGCCATACAAATATTAGTGGGGGGAGGAAGGGTTTGAAAAATAGATGTTGTCCGATTCTCAGACCTAACGGATATGTACACAATATTTCAGGAAAATCGGTCAAACCGTTTCGGAGTACGGTAACTAACACTGTGACACGTGAATTTTATATATTAGATATATTTACTAAAATATATTTTTTTACATAAAAAAATTCAGCGACGTCCCTATCCGCGGAAGTCGCTATAATCCTTAACTGCTCTTAAAGGCTCGTCAAATTAAAACATTAACCTTTTATGAATGTAATAAGGCAGATACCTGATTCTAGATCGTCTAAACCTTTCAACAAAATCATAAATTAAATTAAATTATATGTACTTACTTGTTTAGTAGATATATTATGCAATCTTGGTTTCAGTTTTTCAGCAACTTTAGTTTCGGCTGGTCGTAAGCCTACATAAAATTTTGTAGAGGCTGTTTCCCATGCTAAATTGGGACCATTATACATCCATATGTTAACATCTGTAAAACATAAGCCGTTTGTACGATAACTTGCTGACAAGTTTCAGATCATAGTGCTATAACCTGAACACAGAGATATGAAAGTCATTAACAGAGTGCCGGATAGTTCGTTAGCAGTCATTGTTTGAAGGATGATTCATCCATTAGCCTTTTTCAACCTATGCTGGTGATAGGCCATATCAAATATAGCCACATTGCAAGGTTTTGTGTAGTTTGCATCCAACGTTGGTTGTGATATATGCTTGCACTCGGCAGTGTCCTCTTTCTGACATCTTTTTATTAATTCGGTACGTATCTATCAATGTATTAATCGGTTTAATAGAATTTTTTAAAGTAATTTTCATCTACTTGCGCTAGTCGGTTTGATCTGATATTTTGCACACTTAATAAGGACTGATAAAATGCATCAATTTAAATATTATTTAGGATTTTCAAGTGTGTTGTTTAGTTTTTTGACTAGCAAAATTATTTCTTTATTAATCTCGATTATATCCAAAGCAAGGCGTTTTAATCCGTATGGTGACGGATTAAGAATACAATTAGTGTCATCACCCCTTTTGTCTTCCTAGGGTGCTGTTAAAGCCAGCTACGGGATATTGTACAAAAAGTGAGGGTACATGAACATTCTTACTGTCAAATGATGCAAACAGCAGGTTTGTTTGCAAATCCGATCTTTCGTTTATTGAAAGCAGTTTATTCAGTTGACTATGTATTGATCTAATAACGTGAATCTGAAATTAAAGTAACGATTATTTTATTTTACTTACTCAATTATCAATTTGTTAAATATTTAATAATATAAATAAATAATAATAAATATTCACAGACATTTCACACAACGTCCTCTGGTATATACATATACATAATTATGATGATATACATTAGATATAAAATTCTATCAAAATAGTGTGTGCCTACCTCCTTTAGTCTATTTTGAAAGTTGATACAAAATGGTGGTACATAAGGTTTGCCATTCCAAGCGTGTAAAGCATAGTTAGGCCAATATGTCTCAGTCAACGATTGACAAACACTGTTCCACGTTTGGATAACTCTTAAACTTTCCGACAGTAAATTTAACACTTCTACGTCTTTGTTTTCACCTTGAACTTGCCAAAGGTTGATTTCGGAATATGAATTTTGTATGGTGGTGCAAATTGTGTGACCTGAAATAAAACCATATAAAGATTACAATTATAAAGATTACGAATGATTTCTAAAATTTATTGATTGAATACTACGAGTACAAAGCTAGATAAACTTGAGCGACTTCAGAATGTTTGCATAGGGTTCGTATTTGGACTTTGCAAATAGAACCACGTTTCCGCCTTTCGTAAAAAACTCAAGTGGCTTCCAATTTATCTTCGCCGGAATACTCATGTTCTTTCACTTCTCTTTAACATACTATTCAATCCCAAATCACCCATCTTAAAAAACGTTTTGTATTCGCTCACGACGCACATCTGAGACCTTTAAGGACATTTGGAAATCTGAGACTTAGTGTATCAAAGCATTCCACGGATTTTTATGGGAAATCGTTTACAGTTGAAGCAGTGCGTCTGTGGAATGCTCTGCCAATAGAAATTAGAAGGGCGCAGTCTATATCTAGTTTTAAAACAAAACTCAATCACTATTATTTATCACTAGCGACATAATTCTTTTTTTATTTTTTATTCTGTCTCTTCTTTTTATTAGTAATAATGTATTGTATATATTTGTATTATATTATTATATATTGCGTATTGTGTACTTATATATTTGTAGGTATATGTATGACATGTAGGTATGTTTATATAACATGTATCTATATTTTATTAATGTACTTTATTTTGTATTTATTTACTTATTATAATTTGTCTCTATTGTATAACACTTTCAACTACGTTACGATTTTATGTATTTATTCTCCATCCTAAGGTTGCCTGTAAGAGATTGCATTTTGCGATAAGGCCGCCCTTTGTACATTTGTTATAATATTTATAATTTTTCAAATTGTGATTTTAGAATTGTAATTATGTACAAATAAAGTGTTATCTATCTATCTACAAATTGCAAACACAAGTACGCCCATGGTCCGTTGTTCACTGGATTCCATCAATGAACGAAGATCGTTTACAGTGCTGAATATACGCACATATTCTTTAAAGAAAAGGCTGATAGAAAAGTTCCTCTATTAACGATAGCAAAGCCCCCAATTTTTGATAGAGATACTTCGATTAATATGCCAAACAAATAAATAATGAAATGCTGAAATTGTTTTTTTTTTATTACCTATGACAGCAGACCAGCCAATGGCCCACCAGACGGAAAGTGGTATCCGTTGCTTATAGACTAGGCAACATCAGAGGCACAGCAGAGCCGCTGCCTACCTTTAGAAAATTACTCTTTTTAAAACTCGCTTGAAGAGGGAAATGTCGTAGCGCTTAGGAAATACCGCAGCAGGTAGTTCGTTCCAGAGTATGCACGCGCGTGAAGAACCGACCGCTGGAAACGTATATAGGCCATATACGTAGGTAAATATGCGGCTCTCTTAGCATACGGAACAGTATCTCTTAGGATTAATACTCACCAATAATATCAAAGAGATGAACCATCCTCTCTTGAGCATATGGAACAGTAGTATAGCGCCACACGTCATCTAGAATCCCACCAACATTTTCAGTAGACTCCCTCATTTCAGCCATTGTGCTTGACTGAATTAATCTATATTAAACATAAAAGTGATTAAATAACTGTTAGACCTCCTTCTTGAAAGTGGTGAACAATTGACAAATTAACCTTTTTTTACACGCTTTATATTAGCTTCACTTGTATGTTTGTTTGTATGTTTGTTTGTATGTTTGTTTGTATGTTTGTTTGTATGTTTGTTTGTATGTTTGTTTGTATGTTTGTTTGTATGTTTGTATGTTTGTAACCGACTCCTTTGGACGCTATTTTGACCCACTTTAAACGGTCAGATTCTATTCAAATTTTGCACACCTGTCAAAGACCGATGACAATGCAATAATTCGATTAAATAAAGCGTGTTTTTTAGTTTTTTTAAACTAGGTATTTTTTTAAATAAAACCTATTATAGAGGTCTTGATATAAGATTATTGATATTATGTTAAGGAGATACTTTATATAACCAACAGCCACTTGACGACCAAAATTAGATCGATATGTGCACAGCATATATAAATGCGAGTGGCCCCTTTTAAAAGTTGGTGGATTGCATCAGTAATAACAAGATTACGTGCCATTTTACCTACACGACCACCTTCTTCTCAACTAGTATTATACATAGAAATGAATAGTATGAAATCTATCTCTTAGTTAAATATGTACATGTGTACAGGGAAAGTATTGAAACCATTAGTAGGGAAGTTCCATATATATTAGGTACCTAATTTCTTCAACAAGATCTTGAAAAAGTTCACAAAAGTTTGTGGCTGCTTCTTTCTCTTTTTTACTGCACTCCTTCTTAGACTCCATTGTTCTCCAATATTCCTGTTCATCATCTATAGACAATATCACTGGAAATCCAATTTGAACATAATTAGATACATATAAGAATTTATAAAATATGCTGTATACAAGTAACAAGTACACTCAACAGACCATATAGCCACAATCAGTGTTACACTCAGTAGACTTACCATTTGTATTGGGGGTTCCTTTTCCATGTATTAATATCCTTAAATTGGAATCTAAATCTGAAATGTTCCTTTGTAATTTACTGGAATATAAATCATTTCCCTGCAAAAAAAAATATTTTATGTGAATATGATTGCATAATAATATGAAAAACCTGAAATTGTCAATTAATTTTCACCTCAAATAATTTTTAAAACAGTTTAGTGAGTTAAACATAATCTATTTACTTAATTCGTCACCCAGTACATAAAAGGAAAGGCAACAAGATTTTGTGGAATAGTTTGGAAGAGGGTTCCACCCAAGCCGGGGTTTATATCTCAGAGGAATAAGTATGCTAATACATACTCGTATAAGCAAGTATGTATAAATTAATTATCTAACAAGCCTACTAACAAACAACTTGCCATTTTATTTTCATTTTCTTCTTTGAGATTTTTAATCTATGTTTATATTTATATTTAAAAAAAGTTATGAAGCAATCTGCAATTGTTGCTATTAAATTTTGTTAGGGTATACCGTACAAGTTATCTTGTATAATAATAATAATATATTTTTATTTCACAGATAACAATTTACATTTGACAACAGAGTGTTAGAGAAAATTATGTTAACAAAGAGTAGGTTTATAATATAAAATTTTATTGCACATTTGGTTAATTCTCTGACATCCAAGCTAAGATTAAACTTGTGTTATGGATGTCAGGACATATGACAAGAACTGAAAACAACTACTCAATTGTTTTTCCAGTTTGAAATTACAATTTATTAATACAACACAGAAGTATTTGAATAACAACGTTTTAAAGTAGATGTGTATTGTGTGTGTATGCGTGTGTGTGTGTGTGTGTTTGTATGTGTGTGTGTGTGCGTGCGTGCGTGCGTGCGAGCGTGCGTGCGTGCGTGCGTGCGTGCGTGCGTGCGTGCGTGCGTGCGTGCGTGCGGGCGTGCGTGCGTGCGTGCGTGCGGCCGTGCGTTCATGCGTGCGTGCGTGCGTGCGTGCGTGCGTTTAAACATCTATAGATTTGCGGACATTTCTAAATATTGCTATAAGCTTACGCACCTTACCCGATAACTCCCTAATTTGGCTGTGCCAAGAAATGTGACAGTCTACGATAACTCCCAAATATTTAAGGTGAGTAACCCTTGAGAGTTGAAGGCAGTCACAATTATCCACTCTGCTGTCACAAACATGAGCTTTGTTGACGAAATCGTCATTAGGCGCCAAGAAAGACTTCGTCGAAAAAGGCATACAATATGTTTTATCTAGATTTAAAGTGAGGGTGTTAGCGGATAACCACGACATGATAATTTCGAGTGCTGTTTCTGCACGGGCCCGTACCTGTTGCCAGTTCTTACCACAAACCAAAATTGCAGTATCGTCTGCATACGTAAAGACATTACAATTGGGGAGGGATAGATTACACAAATTATTTACATATGTTAGGAACAAGGTTGGGCCCAAGATTGAGCCTTGAGGTACTCCATAGGAAATAGTATGTTCGTCACTTTGGTATACAACATACAAGATAACTTGTACGGTATATCGTAAATCGATAATTTTACTTACAATAGCCAACAAAGGAGTATAGACCTGCCTCCAAATATGATACAATGATTCAGCTGCATTGCTTGATAGAGTTAAGATATTCAAATTGTCTGGAGTATCACCTCCTGATAAATCTTCAGCTCTTGTCTTGTAAAATACAATAGATTTTCTCTTATCATTCTGAATCTGGTGAAACATTTAAAATTAAATTAAGAATGAAATAATTAATGATTAACATACATTCAGCCTTTACTATTATTCCACTTGCATCAAGTAGCTCCCTGCAACCCTAGCAATATTTTCTACTTCCTACTTACAAAAATAGTAATTTAATTTATGTACTTGCCTTAGTATAGAGTAAAATATCTTCATTATGTATAAATCCATGTAAAATTAGTGTTTGAGGATTGTTAAGGAAATCAGCTAATGCCTCTTCTGACTTGACAGCAATGCTCAAGTTTTTCTTGTTGAAAAGATGCTCTAAAAAAAATGTTACATTTTATTTTATTGTACATTTTAATTTTTGTAATTAAATAAGGTCTTCTTGGTTAAATTTAAGATAGACAAGATAAACTTATAATAATTTATTTACTAATAATATATTATTACTAAACACAGATTTGCAGATAAATCTGTGCAGATATATCAGTGATACTAACTTGAACATACTGATACAACCTGTAGATACAAAGTTGAATTAAAGAATACACTAACCAATTGTTTTCACAATAAAATTATGAGACACAGACATTTTGCGAATTAATCAATTGTTCATTAATCGACATAACGTGACACATATTATGTTTTTAGCGTAAAACTGTGCGTACATGAAAACCTAAGTTATTTGTAAACACAGTAGATTTTTAATGACCACAACTATAAAAGAATAAGCGTTAGGCAAAAAGATTTTTTACATCCGCGCTGTTACTCTGTTTAGTGAAATAATATCAAAGAGTATAATAATATAGATTGAATAATATTTCGTTTGCTTGAAAATACCATAACAACTTCAAACATTTAAAATCACAACACTGTTGTCATGGTAACACAAAATAATAACAAAGTAGTATTCTGTGGCGGTAAGATACTAGTGTAGTTACCACAGTTTCGATATAATGACGTAACCATTTCGATTGTTCAGCTTCAGATAACAGCTTCGAAATAAATGTTTGAAATAAAATAATTGTTGATTGAAACGTGAAATTACAGTTTTTAAAGAAATTACAAACAAATGATACATGACATAATATATTTAATATTGAGTATTGCTATGAGTATTATACAACAGGCTAGATAATTAACTATGTAGGCTTTGTTTGGACCCCTCTCTGAAAAGAGTACAAGGACAATGCTCATAGTTGTCACTGTGTGTTGCTACGTTAGTGAATTTGTGTGCTGTTGTATCGAGGTCACGCATTTGCTTTAACAGCACCCCATTAACCTTAGCCAGCAGTATACTTTACAAAGAAAAGGAGGGCAACCACTCCTGTTGGTTTTTTGTTCTGATATCAATCAATAGTGATCGATTTTAAATACATATTTTTAAGCAATACTTATGTAATTCATCACTAAACCGTGCACAAAATTTATATAAATTAATCTGTGTTATAACTGGTATTCAGGGCAAGCCGACAGCACTCACAGCACATCAACACCCAAAGTTCTGTTGTGGTTTTAAGCAGTAAGAGTTACAGCTCACGTGATAGGTATGTATTAAAAATCTTGTGGGTTGCATTAAATTACACAGGTTTTTACTATAAAGCCACTGAATATGCTCCTGACGTCCTGTCGGTCCGCTGTGAATGCTAAAACGAAAGTATGAGTCCTCTTGTATTTTTTTTGTGATCTAGTCTGTAGTCTTCTGTCACCGCTGTCAGTAAAGTCAGTACTTGGTGTCATGTGTCATTAGTGTCATTTGGTATTGTACTGCATCGGAATCTGCTAAAATAAAACAAAATAAAAATTAAATTTCACATGTTTTTGTTGCTTCCTTTTATCGCCTTATAAATATATTCATTTCCTTTTATTACGGTAGCTCTTTCAGCAAGCCTTGAGCCTTTGTTCGATATTGCTTGATCACAGTTCAAAAATGTTTCAACCACTAAGATCTCTGGTTGCTGTAGGTATTTGACTGCTTTTTCATTATTTTGATAAATTTATCATAGTAAGCTTACTAATTTAACTACTCGTATGGTTCATTTGCTTATGAGATTCTAAATAAAATAGTGTTACACTTGTGGCTATGGTTATAGGTTATGTTTATGAGAAAATCAGTTCTATGATTGTTTTGCTTGGCATAACTGAGAACTATGCCGTGTTTTACTTTAACTATAGTCCAGGATTATCCAAGGATAACTCATGGCATGTTATTGATATAGCAGAATTTCATAATACTTCTTCTTTGCTTAGTATTTCCATAAAATTATCTGAAAACAATGTTATGTAATAGATCTTTATTTGCGTGGGATCTCATATTAATATTATTAATCCATTTGGAAAACTCTTAAAAATAATACTAAGTTTCAAAATTGTTAACAGCCAACTGGCAATTACTGCATTATAATCTACAATTTAATTGTTAAAATAATATTTTCAGGGGTGTAATGTAGCAAAACTACTTCCAAGAGTAGCTTATCTGAGTGAAACATCTAAACCGTTTGACACAACATTTCTTGAAGTTCCTTTGTACGATGTTGACAAACCACAGTCTCTGGAGAAGAGGAAGGCAAGGTTATTATTTTAAAATCATTGTTTTTATTACTATCTTAAGGTAATCTTTAAAGTAGCATAGATATGAGGCTATCCCAAAACAGATTAATATTCTGAGCAATTGCTCAGAATAAATATTAAACTGCGGAATCACTCAAATTATTGCTTGGTTAGAGTTTTCTAATGGTGTTATTTCAGAATTAAACTCTTTACATTTTGATCAACACTGAAACATTTTATTTTATAGCAGATGTAAGGTTTTGAATGAATTGTAAAACTAGTAATTCAAGTTGTAATAGATTCCCATTCTTGGTGAAATTATTTAATTTTTATTAACAAGTTTGTCAAATATTAGTTCATTTCACAACATCCACTGTTACCAAGCTGAGTATATTTGGTTGTGTATGCATAACACAAGCAAATTAGATTAGCTTAAGACAAAAATGAACTATCTTCTGACACAGTCATGTAGGTACTGTCTTTACTGTACTTTTCTACAGTCTCCTCAATGACATAAAAACAGATATAAATTGAAGTCTACATTTTTAATATTGGTAACAAAAACATCACTTTAATGTCATTTAAACTTTGTTTGAACAAATCTTTAATACAAAGTCGCAATAAATATATTTAACTAAATAATTTAAATGTGCACAGCATACTAGCCATTAAATCAAAATACAGATTTGTTAGTTTCATTTTGGCTTAGTTTTTGGCACGATAGAATTGGCGGCATTGTTTAAAAAATAAGAGTTGTGCCTGGGACTCCACTACTGCTAACTATCCAATTATGGTGTCAAGATAATATAATCAATCTTCATAAATAATAAATATGTAGAAAAATATTTTTTGTGTGTTTGTCTGTGCACGCATCACGTAAAATATACGGCACTTTGGAATTTAAATGTTATTCATAAAAATTGTAAACAACTCAAGGTTAAGTTAAGTTAAGATTACTTAGTCTTTGTTTCATCGCAATCAATCGACTCGATCAAGAGATATTTAGAAAATACGAAATTAGTATTAAAAAATTAAAGAACACTCAATTCAGTTACTTGCAACGCCATCTAGCGATCCAAAATAGAATTCGAAGATACTACCGCGGGGCACTAGCTGTGCCCTGCGGTATGGTGGGCATATAATTATCTAATAAAAATATTCAGGATTTTTCATTTTTGTTTTAGTTTTTTTAACTAAGCAACTTGCTTAAAAAGAAAGCATACAAATAAATTGAAAATTCACTACTAATTCCTCCATTTCTCCAACTAACGCACAACAAAAAACGGACTCTTCAGTTTTTTATTATTAGTAGAGATAAATAACTATGCACGAACAGATTTACAGAATTAACTAAGTACTTATAAAACTATCGCTTGTACAGATCGAACGCGCCCGCGCCGTGCTAAACCACACCCCCAATGTAATTACACTAATAATTACCAATCATAAATATGACGTTTCCTTGTTGTGTAGGTACTTGATTATAATTGAACCATATTACTGCCAGTTGCGAAGGTGTGTGTTATGACATTTTCGTCATTATAGTTATCTCTGGGAAAACTTATGTGTTCGACTTATCTGATGTTTTTCTTCCGTGTGCGCAATACTTTTATAATTTTCCTCCCATTAGAACTGCCGCGATGGCTTAGTAGTTTGAACGTTAAGTATGTATATGGGAAACTTATTTGGTATCTGATTGAAACGAAGGATATCTGCTGCATATAACGATTTTGTCGTACATCATGAGTTTATGATCATAAATTTTGAAAACTTATTAAAGCCCTACATATTGCGCTTTCAAAATTAAGATTTCTGGTATAGTCTCATTGCGGTTGGAAATAATAAAACTAAGTTACTTGTTGCACTAAAATTTATTTTAAATATTTAAAAATAATTTAATTTCTTCAAATAATCTTGCTACGTCCTTGAGTTACCGGTCGATAGTTGATAACACCATTAATAAGTATGCAATTTAAATTAGAGACGCTCAGGTCTCAAATTAGTGCCAGTTATTAAAAAAATGCATTGCGAAGATATGTGTAGGGTACCTACGTATAAGTGCCTATAAAAGATTCTGGTTCTCTCTCTTTCCAGGCCATTAACATCCCACTGTTGGGTACGGGGCTTCTCGCCTTTGGGAGGGATTATAATCTACTGTGCCGCGCTGATCAGGCGTGTTGGCACAGGGTTTATTTTAGAAGTTTTCCGTCTCTCACAGAGGATTATCTGTGTACAATATTCCTTAACTTTTCCTTGATCATCGTTATCAATACCTATTCTTTGTTACCTTTTAGATTGCTGTATCAATCTCGCAAGCGAGGTATGTTAGAAAATGATTTGTTACTCAGCACCTTCGCTAAGAAATATTTGCCCATCTTCAATGAAGAACAAACGATGATGTACGACCGGCTGATCAATTCTCCGAGTAACGACTGGGACATATTTTACTGGATGGTAGAAAAACAGCCAACGCCCAAAGAGTTTGACAACGAAATAATGAATCTCTTGAAAGAGCACGCCAAGAATAAGGATGGAGTGGCATTGCGTTTTCCAGACCTCTAACTTGTTATTAAAATTAATGTTATATTGAATATAATTAGCTGTTATATTAATTTATTTAGATATTAAAATTCAGTATTGAAGTTTCTTGTTTGTTCAATTATGTACCTGTTATGAACATTGCATATACATGTGTATATGATTATGTATAGAAAAAACTAATCAATATGTATTAAGATATGAGTTACCATACAAGTTCTAGGCAAATTGATTACTTAATTGATTTCATACGTATATTGTAGCTTAACAATGAGATTTTTATCGTTGGTGTTAAAATTTGACCTTGTAACTTACTGTTGGAATAATAAATGTATAGTTTAAATGAAGTCATTGTAGTAGAATTTTAATACCAATCATTGATATAAAATTATAATTTTACTAGCTGCCCCGGCAAACGTTGTTTTGCCGTACAATTCTGTATAAAATAAAATTTCATCAAAATCGGTCCAGCCAATTTGTAGCCTATGTGTTATTCTGATGTATAAGCTATATTGTGGTAAAGTTTCATTCAAATCCATTCAGTAGTTTTTACGTGAAAGAGTAACAAACATCCATACATACATCCATACTTACAAACTTTCGCCTTTATAATATTAGTAGGATTTATTGCTATACCTACTAGATACTCCTGGCCGTGGTCACCCGATTCTCTAAGTTACGGGAGGGTAGGTAAGAACATAAAACAAGAGTATTTAACTTGTGTTCTCAAATTTGAATATGGGGGAGGAGGGAGGTAAGAAGTTGCTCCTACCTAAAAACCTGAATACAAACTGATTCTGTCATTAATTAATTCATGACACGACTTCCGCATTTAAAAATTACTTATGTAAATAAGGCGATTTACTATTGAAACAAGAACATTAAAATCCTAGTTTTACTAAGTGCTGACTTACACAGAATACCTACTATATATTTGTAGGAAATAAAGTCAGATCTTCTGAGTTTGGTACTGTTTTCGACATTTCGGGAGGAGGTTGAATCCTGTACAAGAACACGTGTGCTCTAAATTTCTTGGCGTTAACTTCGACACAACTAACTAGGTACATAGTTATGGGCTGTACTAAGTGCTAAGTAAAATATGAGACTGACTAAGTAAAACTGAGACGTGGTCTCTGAATGCTATGAAGAAGGCTATGCTCGATGTTTCCCTACGTGATAGCATCCGGAATACCGAGATCCGTAGCAGGACTGATGTGTACGATATAGCCCGAAGAGCTAGCATTCTGATGTGGCAATCGCTCGACAATCTGGCGACCATTAGGGAAGTAACATCCTTTAGTGGCCATCACGTACCGACGACATCGTCAAGTGTGCAGGTTTAGGTGTATATGTCGAGTGTGTCGGTTAGAGGATAAAATGAAATACGTCCGGACTTGAATGGCGTTTATTTGCGACTCTATACATATATTTGATATAGTAATAGGTTATATAGGTAAGGAGAAATATCGATTCTATATATTCCTAATACTGCTGACACGCATAGTGTTGCATACAATGAATCCATACATAATATATTTGTATATAATAACTTAGGTGGCTTGCACAATGGTCTTTATGCATTCGTAGGCCTGTTGACATACGTCTACTTGCAAACAATGAAATCAGTATATTGTGTCCCTACAGTAGCCTCCCCGTTAAAATAAATGCAGTTTATATTACATTAAAAACACAAAATAAAAATGAGAATACAATGTATACTTATAATATAACCAAACAATAAAACAAACAGTAAACTCGGACAATACGTAAAATGTATATAAGGCAAAAATAATTAAAATAGTGTTTACTAAATAAGCTGACAATTCATTTCGCAATAAATTCGTACTAATTACCATATTTATGATATAGAAAAAATATAATCTAAGTCATTGAATACTTATAGTTTTATTTTACACTACTGATACAGTTAAGTATTTAAAACTAATAAATCATAGCATAATACATAAACTCAGAACATTCTAACAAACTAGTCACAATAATATACGATAAGCTAAAGTAAAAATCTTATCGGTCGTTTGGCCAATCTCCCACTGCGCGTGGTACGACTTAAGGGCTTATCACTAGGTAATACATTCTTAGATTTCTTCTTCTTGGCTGTACGGCACTGATATCTTTTAATGCAAAAGGCCTATTTATCACCGTAAGATAGTATCTATGACCACTAGCCGCTGTCGTAAGCGGTCCGACAATGTCAGTGTGGATATGTTCGTTTAAACCGGTCACACGCCTCAAATATTCCTAGTCCCGACACCGTGTCTCGAATAACCTTCGACCTTTGACATTGAATGCAGGCCTTGGACCAATTCCTAACGCCTACATTCATATTCGGCCAAAAGTACTTGGACGCAACTAATTTTGTAGATGCTCGTATACCTGGGTGAGATAAATCATATACAGAGTGAAATGCCTTTTTCCTAAACTCCGTAGGTAGATAAGGCGTAACACTATTCATAAAAAAAAACTCGCACGTAAACTCATTAAAAGCATCTGGCAAAACATTGCGCTTGAATCATAAACTATCGTTCTTAACAGCTAACAACTTCGTTAGTTCTTTGTCCGCCCGTTGCGCTATTGCTTCATATTCGAGTCGATTCAGTCTTCATATTCGAGTGTTGACGGACAAATAAGGGTCTCAGCACGCGAGTGTTCGCGACAACATTATCGCTACCACTTATGTGTTGAATATTTGTAGTAAATTATAAGTACATATAAATATAAGTTAATTAGTTAAAGTTCCATTTGCTGCGCACAAGTTATAATTCCACCTTTTATCGGTACGATCACACAAACTATTTTTATACACAGGAATCACTGATAAATTAGCCCCAGTGTCTATTAAAAATTGCATACCTGTCTGTCTGTCGCAAACTATAAGGCGGTTGTTTAGTGACAACGAGATTCAACTTGGCTTCGTCACAGACCCTCTGGTTTTCGATAACGGCTTCAAACTGGATGAACCGGAGTCGCGTTTGGTCCACCCAGAACTTCGGAATCTCAAGGATTCCGATACGGTTATTATGGCTGCTAGGGCTCTGTCTTCAACGTTGCTAATAGGACTGGCAACAAGCTGTTCAGGTTTCTCCATGTTGTTAATCAATTTCTTTGTCCGGTATTACTTAAAAAAAAACACGTCTCTAACACAATAAATCACGTCGGTGTCACCACTTTAGGTGTATATGTCGAGTGTGTCGGTTAGAGGATAAAATGAAATACGTCCGGACTTGAATGGCGTTTATTTGCGACTCTATATATTTGATATAGTAATAGCTTATATAGGTAAGGAGAACAATCGTTTCTATAAATAAATAAATAAATATTCCGGACATTTCACACAACGTCCTCTGGTCCCAAAGTAAGCTATATTTCTATGCTTGTATTATGGGTACCAGATACGGATAGACTACATATACTACTTTTCTTTTGTAAATACATACTTATAATACATAGAAAACACCCAGACGCAGTATAAATATTTTTATGACATTTATGAACATCACACAAATGATTGTCCCGAGCGGGAATCGAACCCGCGACCTCGTGATCGGCAATCCGTTACATGAACCACTAGACCACGAAGCCCGTCAAAAATATATTCCTAATACTGCTGACACGCATAGTGTTGCATACAATGAATCCATACATATTATATTTGTATATAATAAATTAGCCGGCGAGCAAACAATAGGCCCATACACACTGTAATAAATATATTTGTATATAATAACTTAGGTGGCTAGCACAATGGTCTTTATGCATTCGTAGGCATGTTGACATACGTCTACTTGCAAACAATGAAATCAGTATATTGTGTCCCTACACAGGGAGCCGTTAGATGCAGATGTCGGATCATCAGTGGCGGATTTACCCTAAGGCCTGGTAGGCCCGGGCCTAGGGCGGCCAGATTTAGGGGCGGTGATTTACAAAAAAGCTTCTTATTTACAAAATAAAATTTATTTAATTAACAAAACTGAAGTTTTCTCCTAAATTTCTAAATCTATTTAAATATAAGTTGGCAATGAAGTAATTTCATTATGTAGTCTATATGGTGGAAGCTGAGAAAGGGGAGGCTATTTGCCCAAGCAAATTGGGGCCTAGGGCGGCCGAGACTGCAAATCCGCCACTGCGGATCATATATGTATAAATAAACGTAAAATAAAAAACTATTCCTAATAGATAGAGGAGATAATGTATGTACCTATACACAATTGACGCTGCAAACAACTATAATCAACTCCAACATTTCCAAGACCATGCCTCTGTAATACAATGTGTAGATATGTACTTATTATGCGCCATATATCTACCTATGATGTACCGTCTCCAGTGCAGCAAATCATTCGTAGTACCTATTGTATGTTAGAAATTATTAGTAAAATGTAGCCCGCGACTTCGTACGCGTGGAATTTGGTATTCTGGAACTACTTGGTCTACTCTCGGAGACTTATTAGCTTTCTAATAATAAAAAAAATTTTGGTATTGGACCATTACTCTCAGAGATTACCTCCATACAAACTTTACCTCTTTTTAATAGTATAGATAATATTTGTGGGTGTGTTTCATTTAAAGCGTATGTTTCAGCATAAGACACACCCACTGTGTTGGCCTGAACAAGCTAAACAGCTGGTGTCACCTTGTGACTAAACGAGTACCTACCTTTGTAAGTATATAAAGAATTTAGTTTTATTCTACTGTATGCGAATGTAATTTCATTTCAATATTCTTGAAAAGACTTTACGTAGTAACTATTTACTTTTTCACCCGCTACCTCCAACACCTAAACAAATAATGATTTTCATAAATTTATTAATATAAAATTAAATGTGAATGTAGCTCTGTTTGGCTATCGTTTTATCGGGCGAATCTGCTGAACACATATAGTCAACAGTCTATAATACAACAAATTGTATTTGTAGAAATTCTAGGCTTTTAAAGTTACGAGCTTTCATACAAACCTCCACTCGTCATCAAGATACACAGAAAACGACTAGTAATGCATCATCTGTGAAAAATTTTAACTCTAGCGATTGTCATTCATGAGATACGGCCTGGTGACTCACATCAGAACAGTGAAGTCACAGAAATATGGTCGATTTTATCTTTTTGTATGGGACCCTAAAAATTGTTGAGGCTCAGCCAATGATAATTTTCTAAATGCGAAAGTTTTAGTATGTATACATTTATATCTCTATCTATACTACTGATAACACTGCTTGTATAGTTATGTAGCTTTATATATCAGAATAACTACCTAATAAGCTACATACTTAAGTACATTCAGTCTCACCCGTGACCATGGTGACTGCAAAGTCTCCGAAACGTCGGGCCAAAATTTAAAACAAATATACGCGTCTAAATCCGTAAAAAGTAGTTTTATTTAAACAGATGAGTCGCGCAAGTGTTAGAAAATATTACATATTTAAGTTTCTATCATGAAGCTGAAAGACAAAAAGCGAGCTTTAATTATCATCGCGGGTGAATTCGCGGGCGTTACCTTTGTAGTAATAATTATCAAACCTATAAATGGGTGTATACTGAACATTTAACCATTTGTTCGCGAACAACATTAACATATTCATTTACATGTGTATAGACGTGGAAGCTCTGTGACCTAATACATTTCACTCGACCTTACGGCATCGTCACAGGGAGCTACGCAGCAGTTAGTTCCTCAGTTTGTATTTAAGTGTCGCTTGCCACAAGCTGACACATCGTACCGCTCCACTAAATATCGAAGTGCGCTATCTGTATTACGATTATAACTTCGTTATCAATTATATTATTTTATAATTCGTGTTGATTATGAATATTCAATAATACGTCATACACAGGTCAGCATATCTTATCTGAAGTTTACATGTTTATGCTTTGATCCAGTGAAGTCAGTTATTTTGAAGCAACTTGTGAATGTAGACAGTATACTTATTAGTGAAGGAACAATCGAATATTAAATAATTCTGTCAGTGATTAGTGAATTATTAATTATATAAAAGTACATATTTGTGTTTTGAAGTGAGAACATTTTTTCTGTGAATAAAAATGCCTATTCGTCGCAGTAAGGTAAGCTCCTTACTGAAGTCATTCTTAATTATTTAGGCGTAGTTTTATAAGTTTTTAATATTTAAGTACTTACATCAGTCAAGTTTTTATTTTTTGTGATTACTTCACATAAAAATGCATCAATTTTAACAAATTTCTAATACCTAAATGAATATCAAAATAACGTGTGGATCTGTAGGTATCTGTTACTAATGAGGACTCTGCGGATGATGAAATAAATTTAAAGCCTTTCGTTAACTTTTTATTATTTTTATTTTCTGTAGAACCTACGCGCATAATGTGATAAGTATGCTTTAGAATATATAACTAATTGAATTAATTAGAGCTGTGCAAACTCACAACAATTTATACCGGCAATTTAATTACGATATATATCTAATTGAGCCATTTGAGTACACCTATCAAAGTATTATTTTTCAGACGCAATATATTGCGAATAGAGATATAGGTTTTATGAAAGTACATAATATGTTATGAATATGCAATAATATGTACCTACGTAATTAAAAATTATGTAAACGTATAATAATAGGTACCTGTGTGCACTAGTGCGTTACTGTCTGAAAACTCAAGGAGTTAAAAATCTTACGGAAAGTATAATTCATGAACTGTGTGTACCTTTTTAAAAATGTCCCAATTATTAAATTAATTTATAAGAAATAGCAGTTAAATCTACTACTAAATTAGTTTAGATTGACTAAACTAAAATTTACTAAGCGTTAGAATAATCCTTTTACAATCTTAAGTCCTTTGTTAGTCCTAATTTTCTAAAGATATTAAAACGAAGATTAACAGTAAATGTGTTGTTTAAAACATTCAATAATAGTCCCTTTTGTATTATTGATTAATTATTTATAAATGAATAAATACATGTGGTACGTTAAATATTTTGCAATGAAATGATTAGGTTGCTATTTATTCAAATTAAACACGTGTAGGTACCTGCGACTGTTAAAATACTTGTTTATTTTAATGAATACTGAATTTTAACGCAATTTGCTTAAAATCTTTATGAGGTACCTAAACATGTTATACTTAGAATAGAACTCGGAAATGTGGCTTATTATAAGTAGATGTATAAAATTTAAATATCTCTACATTATAAGCTGTATTGTAAACTTCTATTTAATTACGCTTTTAAATTACAGGTACTTGTAAAATGGATCTTCGAGAACCAACACAAGCTGCAAACAATTCGTTGTTGCAGTTCTTCATTACGTTACAAGGAACTAGAAGAAAATGCAGCGCAAGTTGCACCAGAGCACACGTCTCCACTAATGACTCCGGCCTCTGATAAACCACGCCCACAAATTACGCCGGAAATCTCATTCAAGGTAATTGTAATACCGTTGGTTGTACACAGTTAATATCAATGAGCGATAACGTATATCTATTTCGTATTAGGATATTTTGAAACGCAGAACAAACGCAACCGACGCCGCTGACATCATTATTTATTCCCTTTAAGCAATTTAGGTATAATTGAATTTGTTATTCAAATCAAAAAATACATTTGAATATTATACAAAATTACTATTGTATTTTTGTATACATGCTCTGCTATTCAGTCGCAATATTTAAGTTTATTGTGAACGTAGGTGTGTGTCTTCAAGTTAAGTAGTTACGTTTGTATTGATACATTCTTTGTTAATATTGATACGCAATTAAGACCATTACGCATTACTGCACCATAGCACAGTAGAAAAAAGGCTATATAAGTAGCTTAAATGGCTTTTCTATACCCTTTAGCCTACAGTATTTAATTATTTCATCAAGCGACATGTGTTTCCGTGTGTCTATGGTGATTGGTACCTACGTCCTTCAATACTTGTTGCTGATGAAAAAGTCAAGAATGATTTCTTGTTTAAATATTACTGTTTTATCAGCTATGCAAATTATAGCTGACGCAATAAATTGCTGGACTGTTTACCATGTAAAATGTATAATTATGTAGACACACGCGCGATAGTAAAAGTGTTTTTACATCTGTCGGAACAGTTTTTTTTACTTCGATATTTTACTAAAGGTAGACTCGCCTGAAAATTCATCACCTACGTTACGAATTTTTTGTAGACAGAACTTTATACTTTGATCATGGACTTTGAACCTTTTTAAGAGGACGAGGGTCTCATACAACGTGCAAAAAAACAGGGGATTGAAATTTTAATAAATCTTAGAATTCAAATGTTTCTGTCTTATAATTACTTTAGTTAATAGGTAATTAATTTTAATCGGGCCTGTTTATACTAGTTGCTTGTTTAAGTACCTTTATCTTAAATGGTGCGTGATTTATATGTGGAAAGTGTCACACCCCTCGCCACGTGCCTCTGTTACCTTACTTGTTAACTGTTATAACGACTGCTAGTAATAACTACATAATGTTGCATATGAAATGTTTATACTGTAGACGTCAACTATTTCGTTACTGTATGCATTTATCTGAAACTTGAATCGAACCATAACGTGAACTATAATCTTATATTTTAATAAATAAATATCATATCTTTAACCTCTTTAACAACAAAACTATGTCGATAATGTAGATGAAGTAAATTACCTTGGTAACTGCCAATACGTGGTCTTGTTAGAAAGGCAATGATTTAATTCTAAACTTTATGGTAAATTCTATACGCTGCTGTTGCTACGATATTATTATACGATATTATGTGGAATTAACGTGGTATATGAGTTATTTTTCTTTTCTATTTCTTGTTATTTTTACAAAAGCGTAAACTTGCTCTTCTATTTGTATGACATCTTTGTTAATTGTTAAACAAGGCTAACAAGCATAAACTATATTCGACCCTACAGGCGCGGGCGCTCAGAGAGCTTGTAGCTTTCCATTAGCCAAAAAAGTCAGAGATTACAAATGCATATTGAAAGGTTACTTCATTACCTATAATATTAGTATAGATGAAATTATAAACGTATAATTCCAATGTAAAGACAGCTGGTACGATATCAATCCACTATCCGGTATCTACTGCCCGTGAGATGTCGTCCTCATATCCAGTTATTTCAGTTCTTATTTATGGCTCGTCCCATTATTGTTTTCTTTTTATTACCGCATGTAAACTGCATAATTTACCATGTTTACAAATCATAAAAATACGAGTATAGGTATGATTTATGTGATTAATAAAATGGTTAATTGTTTTTTATTAAAATTGCTGGTGAATTTTTATGTTAGGTACTAATTTAATTAACTCCCTGAAAGAACATTTCGTTATGTAGTTTTTTTTTAATACTTTTCTCCTCGTACTATCCGGGCCATGGTGTGAGCCTGACCATGAGCCGGCAAGGGGTGTTCTGTTATTTAGTTCCCACTCAGGACAATTAATTGTAAATTAATAACAGATATTTTCAATGTATTTGGTTCTTAAAGTATAGAATAAGTATTTATTACTAAATGGTCTGGGTGCTTTCTCTGCACTAGGTTTACTTAATGTTGTTACTATAAACAATTTGTGATGATACATAGCCCGTGTGTTAAATCCTATTTCGTGTGTTGAAAAGGAAATATGCCGTACCTATTAAAATTGAAAGTTATTTCCTTCAATTACAAAATATAGTTACGTTTATTATTTTATTATGTAACTAGGGAGTGAGCTAGCTCAAGAAATAGTAGTAAAACTTCAAGGCAAAATATTTAATTCGAGATACCTAATGAAATTAAAATTATTTAGCTTGTGCCTCGAGACTTCATCCTTTCGGGATCGAAATAAATTGTGTAGTTACTTCTATCACTCCTTTCTTTTTCTTTCTCAATTTTTGCTTCCTGGCTGTGCATTGATAAATATCTTATATCTATACATATAATAAATCTGTAGAAAAATATTTTTTGTACATTGAATATATTTTCAAAAAACATAGTCAGACGGTTAAAGGACAACCAACAGAACCCATTTCCAGCATTTTTTAAATTTTTGTCTGTTTGTCTGTTTAGATGTTTGTCTGTGCACGCATCACGTAAAATGCACAACACTTATAAATATAAATGTTATACATAAAAATTTTACACAACTCAAGGTATTACTTAGTCTTTGTTTCATTGCAATCGGTCCACTCAATCAAGAGATATTTACATAATAAGAAATTTCTCAATTAGTTACTTGCAACGCCATCTAGCGGCAAAAAAATAATCAAAAAATTTCTTGGGTCGATCGAAAACAATCGATCCACGCGAACGGAGTCGTGGGCACAGCTAGTCTACAATAAAAACTTAGTACGAACCTTAGCAATTACGTACCTAATGTATCCAAGTACATAATTGCTGCAAGTTCATTATGAAATTTATGTGCATTTATCTGACAAATCGATTGCATTTTCTTCTCACACATAGATGGTGAGGAATTATCGCTCCCATATGAATTTTCACACATATGTACTGACTTCTATATAAGTACACACGTAACAATGTCAATGTGAGCGAGGAATGACGTAGAAATAGATTATTACTTAGTAACTCGTTAATTAATACGTTAATTTGTACCAAGATTAACATAATACAACTGTGGAAGGTTGAGGTAGGCCTCCTGGCTTGCCTTCGCATATCAATCATGATCGTGCCATGGTCAATGGCCAGTAGAACAGTGAGTGGGTATCATATAGTCCAGTCAAATTACGGCTGAGAATGGGAAAAATAATCACTAAAATACCTAGTTTGGGAATTATGAAAGATCGATCGGGGGGTGTATTCTGAGCTTATATTCCAATTTGAGGGAATCTAGGGAGGTCAGCTCAAGGTCATTTCGATGAAAACGCGTTTAATTCGATATCTCGAGAACGGTTAGTGTTAGGCAAAAAATTGTAGAGACCTTTTCTCTTTTAAATTAAATTTACTAACTTTTTTATCCGAAACTTTTTTTTTATCATCAATATTTTTCAATTTATTGCTTCTGATACGCAAAAATTTTACTTTTTTCCTCCCTTTTTTTTATTTTTCGCCATTTTCTCCCCAACCGTTAAATTTTATTAAATTTTACCCGAATATGAAAGTGTTGCTCTTTTAATTATGAACAACTTTATATGTAAACTTTTTTCTGTAATGCCAATACCTTCGGAGTTATATATTACTTTACCGAGCGAAATCCGTGCCACTGTCGCAATATCATCGACATCAGTGGGTATTTAGTATTTGAAAGAAAGATTAAAGTATTCCATGATCATTTATTAGCCAACTTACCTGTATCAAAAGGTGAATCGATTAAACTATTAAAAAATTGAACTTCATTTAAATATTAAATATTGTAATAATTGAAATATCATTTAATTAAATAAAATAACAATTTGACGAGCCTCGTGGTTGAGTGGTTTATGTAACGGACTGCTGATCAAGAGGTTGCGGGTTCGATTCCCGCTCGGGACAATCATTTGTGTGATTTTTCTAATTGTCATACAAATGTTTGTACTGCGTCTGGGTGTTTCTATGTATTATAAGTATGTATTTACAAAAGAAAAGTAGTATATGTACTCTATCCGTATTCTGGTACCCATAACACAAGCATATCAGCTTAGCTTGGGACCAGAGGACGTTGTGTGTAATGTCTGTGAATATTTATTATATTTATTATTTATTTATTTAAATATTGTACTTTTTCAATTTGGGTATTTTTTATTCCATTCGATGGGATAATAATGTGAATAAGGATTAGAAAAAGAAGTAAACGAATAATTGAAACTGTTTCACACTTTTATTGATAAAAAAAGGTCATAAAATTAGTAAAATTAAGTACGTGAGGTCGATGAAAGTGAATCGTCAATATTAAAGGGCCACACTAATGCACGCAACAGTGTGTCTGTGAATACGCGTCGCGACAGTGGCACGGATTTCGCTCGGTAAAGTAATATATAACTCCGAAGGTATTGGCATTACAGAAAAAAGTTTACATATAAAGTTGTTCATAATTAAAAGAGCAACACTTTCATATTCGGGTAAAATTTAATAAAATTGAACGGTTGGGGAGAAAATGGCGAAAAATAAAAAAAGGGAGGAAAAAAAGTAAAATTTTTGCCTTTCGGAAGCAATAAATTGAAAAATATTGATGATAAAAAAAAAGATTCGTATAAAATAGTTAGTAAATTTTATTTAGAAGAGAAAAGGTCTCTACAATTTTTTGCCTAACACTAACCGTTCTCGAGATATCGAATTAAACGCATTTTCATCGAAATGACCTTGAGCTGACCTCCCTAGATTCCCTCAAATTGGAATATAAGCTCAGAATACACCCCCCGATCGATCCTTCATAATTCCCAAACTAGGTATTTTAGTGATTATTTCTTTCGGTAATTTGACTGGACTAATACACGACTGCAGTAGATGGCATAGAAGTTATAAGTACTCCTGTATGTTTTATCACTTAGAGAAAATGATAGTTATCTCGATAATTGACACAATATATTTTTTTCAGCATGAAGATTTGCAAGTGCGACTCGCAGCTCCATACCAATTATCTCCAAAACCAGAAGCCGTCGATCTTGGCTTTGGCAAACACTTCACTGACCATATGATGAAAATAAATTACTTTAAGCAGTTGGGAGGATGGCAGAAACCAGAAATAATGCCCTTTGAAAATTTGAGCATACATCCTGCTGCTAAAGCCTTACATTATGCAATACAAGTAAGTACCTAATGGTTATTATTGTTCGAGAAAAAACATACAGACGTATAGGAGATACGATGCCACACAAAAATACATAATGTTAAGTTTGCGATACTAAATTTGTTGTCAAAGGTTAACAAAAAAATTTTACACAAATCTTCTGTACGTTCCAGAATAATCCAATATTTTGCTTTCATTAATTATCTATAAGTGTTTTTGAATCACGTAATTGTTACTATAGATATTATCAGCAGAGATATGAAGGTTTTTGCCTTTTGATAAAGCATGTTTAATGTTTTGCAGTTGTTTGAAGGACTGAAAGCGTACAGGGGGGTCGATGATAAGATAAGATTGTTTCGACCTGAAATGAATATGGAAAGAATGAATTTAGCAGCAGCTAGGTCAGGTCTACCTACGTTTGATGGACAAGAATTAATCAAATGTATAACGAGGCTGGTGCAGATAGACCAGGAGTGGGTGCCACATTCGGAAACTTCTACGTTGTATATACGACCGACGTTAATAGCAACCGAGGTAAGAACATCAAATTATATAAAATATTTTTTAGGTTTGGTATAAAAGACCGAAATAGAAAACTGAAGTGTTAAGAGTAGGTTATCTTGCAATATTCTCGAGCTTAAGACAATGTGAAAAGTACATAATATATATATTCATGCTTATATTTTACTCCTTGTTCGACACGTCCGTCACGATAATATAATATTTAGTTAAAAGGTAAACATCTATGGTATATATTAGGAAGGTAACGCTTCATAATACATACACATGTTCATACTTAATTATCTAGTTTAGTATATTTGTGATATCTCTTGCAGTTTCTTAAAGAAAATTAGGAGCCCTTAGACTAATTGTTAATCCTACCTAACAAAAGTTTCCAAAATACAGAATTTAGGTACATAGGTATCATATTTCGAAATAATTGGCACTTATGTTTAATAGAAATATAAAAAATTGGTCAAGTGCGAGTCGGACTCGCGCACGAAGGGTTCCGTACCATTATCTATGCAACATAAGGCAACGTTATTAGTATCGAGCAAGAAACGGTTAAAAAATCATGTTTGTTGTATGGGAGCCCCCCTTAAATATTTATTTTATTTTATTTTTAGTATTTGTTGTTATAGCGGCAATAGAAATACATCATCTGTGAAAATTTCAACTCTCTAGCTATCACCGTTCTTGAGATACAGCCTGGTGACAGACGGACGGACGGACGGACGGACGGACGGACGGACGGACGGACGGACGGACGGACGGACGGACGGACGGACGGACGGACGGACAGCGAAGTCTCAGTAATAGGGTCCCGTTTTTACCCTTTGGGTACGGAACCCTAAAAAGAGGAAAAAATATTAAAAAAGCTATAAAGTTTAAAGTAATACAATAAAGTCATTTAAATTAACGATAACGCAAAGAGGATATAAATAGTTACTCCTTAGGTGCTTCCCAGCATCATTTGCTAAAATATTTGATTTTGATTAGTCTACAGTTTACAATGAGCCATGTGGTTAAAAAGTATTGTATAGGCCACTACTTTGAATACTATAACAGTGCAGTTGTGTCCAAGTCTTATAAGAATGATTTTACTTCTCTCATAACGTCTTTGTTGAATAGATGTGTACGTTACATATAGCCTTAGTAAATATTTGTATAGTCATTTTAAAGACATGGCATGGAAATTAGGAATCTTAATTTTTATATCTACTACCACCATAGGACCCTAATTTTTTTCTTATATGTACCTAGTAGTTGAATCAGTGAGTCCTACAATACACCGATTTAAGAAGTAATTAAGTAATTTGTTAATACTACCGGGACTGTAATCACGTTAATAACTTTAAAATGGCAAAATACCTCTGCTCCCGACGTTTCGACCGAGTTGCATCGATAGTGGTAACGGATCGACTGGACTGTTATTAAAAAAAGTTATTAACGTGATTACAGTCCCAGTAATATTAACAAATTATGAGTTGAAATCGCGTAAGTTTAAAATCAACTAAGTAAGTAGTTGTGTTTGTCATTGGATATTTTTAATGCGAAGTTGTTTCTTTTATCTGATGCTCGTACCTGTAACTGAAACCTTATCATTTTAAAGCATTGATAAGCTCACCCAAGGTGGTAGGACCAAATATTATAATCCTTGTAATAAAATTAAATCAATGTTAGTTGCGGCAACGTGCAATAAGGTAGTTCATTGTTGTTATCTGGCATATATATTACACACTGTTACTTACGAAGAATCCATTTATTATTAACTGATAAAGTCAATAATATTATCGGAATTAGTTATCATATTACAGCTGTCCGATCATACCATAATTATCAAATAGTCCATTTTGTACAGAGTTGTTATTGTCATTAAACTTGTATTACTCATTTAATAATACTTGCATGTAACGTGATTTTGCGTTTTCATTAAACATCTTTCATGACTTATTATGGGATGGACTGACATCTAAAGATTTCACTTTTACAATGAAAGTGCGAGGTCGATATTATCTCAATAATAGTTCAGACTAACATATAACTTAACTAAACTAAAAATTGGTCAAGTGCGAGTCGGACTCGCGCACGAAGGGTTCCGTACCATTATCTATGCAACATAAGGCAACGTTATTAGTATCGAGCAAGAAACGGTAAAAAAATCATGTTTGTTGTATGGGAGCCCCCCTTAAATATTTATTTTATTTTATTTTTAGTATTTGTTGTTATAGCGGCAATAGAAATACATCATCTGTGAAAATTTCAACTGTCTAGCTATCACCGTTCTTGAGATACTGGGTACGGAACCCTAAAAATCATGTTTTTTGTATGGGAGCCCCCCTTAAATATTTATTTTATTTTATTTTTAGTATTTGTTGTTATAGCGGCAATAGAAATACATCATCTGTGAAAATTTCAACTCTCTAGCTATCACCGTTCTTGAGATACAGCCTGGTGACAGACGGACGGACGGACGGACGGACGGACGGACGGACGGACGGACGGACGGACGGACAGCGAAGTCTCAGTAATAGGGTTTCCGTTTTTACCCTTTGGGTACGGAACCCTAAAAAAGGTTATATTTATACCAACAGCTTAAGAAACACTTTTCTTTTAAAATATACTCGTACCTAATGAAGCTGAGTCTGAGACACCCAACGGGTAGGTGTGTTAAAATTCCTGTTTTCTACAGACAGGCTTTCAAAAGGCAAAAAACTTGAAATTTATGCGACCAGTTATGCAAAAATAAAATTTGCTCGAATATGGCTCTGTATCTGTATTAATTTTAAATTAATGATTGTTATACGAATACTAATCAAACATTATCATAATATCTACCAAGCTGACATTATAATGGGAGGTTTTGGACGCTATTCTAATTAAATTACAAAATTTTTGTATCTAATATAATGTATGTCCACAATTTAATTCCCTTTTTAGGGTTCCGTACCCAAAGGGTAAAAACGGGACCCTATTACTGAGACTTCGCTGTCCGTCCGTCCGTCTGTCACCAGGCTGTAGGTATCTCAAGAACGGTGATAGCTAGACAGTTGAAATTTTCACAGATGATGTATTTCTATTGCCGCTATAACAACAAATACTAAAAATAAAATAAAATAAATATTTAAGGGGGGCTCCCATACAACAAACATGATTTTTTTACCGTTTCTTGCTCGATACTAATAATGTTGCCTTATGTTGCATAGATAATGCTACGGAACCCTTCGTGCGCGATTCCGACTCGCACTTGGCCAATTTTTATTACAACTTAATTTTGGCACTATTGTGTGTAGCTTCGTATTTTAATATCTACGTTTCAAAAATTGTTTTTATGAAGGAAACTTTTAAGAACGAAGTAACTTGTTTTATATATATTCTGTGCTTTAAGTAACTAGGTATAAATTTATACTGTAATATTCTTATCCAAGAAGTGAAAAAATCATAAATAAAAAGCGGGAAAAAGGCAACCACGGAAGTTACATATTGAAATATGTTGTGCAACTTGTTTTAATTTTATGATATTATTCAGCATTGATTAATGGAAAAAACATATAGTGCCTCATTTAAAAACAATTTTTTATTCCTATAGCATAAATCCGTCTTATTTAAATTCCACTAGAACGCGTTTTATTAATATAATTATTCATTTATCAGCCTATTCACATTGATGAAGGGTATAGGGCTAGATGTCTATAGGTATAACATTACAGTACTATGCAAGGAAATCAAGTAGGTACATTGATTGATATCTTATATATCGACAGTACTTTATAGCATGGGCGTGCGCTCTATACAAGCAGAAAAGCCTGCTTTACTTGCCATTCACAGATATTTTAATAAAACGTTCGTATGTTTTAGATGACTTTATTCATTTATTTACTATTAATTAAACAAAATATTATAACTTAAAAACGCCTTTTAAAATGTTATTTGATTGTGAAATGAGTGTTGATAGTGTGTGTTTGTTAAAAATTTAAAATAAGAAGTTCTCACAATTGTCATTTGAAAAGATTCAAATTGTGTCTAAAGGACAACTAAGCCAGCAAAAAGGTAGGTAATTTAACTCGAAAATTTCATGTTAAAAGTTATGAAACGTATGTACATACGTACATGTACGTATGTATGTACGTACGTAGTTATTGTTTAGTAATTCTAGTACAGTGTGGACTGATTCGGGATATTCAGATTTAAATTTGTTCTGTTGGCATGGTTTCCGACTTAGAGATCCGTCGCGTGGCTATGCTAAAAATCTATAAAAGAAAAAGTTTTTGTGACTGCCTACCCTCAGTTACATTCCAGTGCACGCCGCTGCTTTATAGCACTACTCTAGTGTATGTATATTGATATAGCGTTAACCTTGTACGGACTGGATTTTGCTTGCGTTCATTACATCACGCAACACGCCCCCTCGCAAACTTGTTTTACTGCATTTTTAATTTGTTTACAACTGGATTGTAAGATATAACGTGTATTTTAAAGGTTATTCGCCTGTCGCATGCGAGGGGCTTGGTCTTGTAGGTATATCCTCTTCCTAATCAACCTGGTAGGCTATGTACTGGTAGCCTAGCCTTACATATTATTATGTATAATAAATAAATATTCATTCATGGACATTTCACACAACATCCTCTGGTCCCAAGCTAAGCTTATATGCTTGTGTTATGGGTACCAGAATACGGATAGACTACATATACTACTTTTCTTTTGTAAATACATACTTATAATACATAGAAACACCCAGACGCAGTACAAACATTTATATGACAATTAGAAAAATCACACAAATGATTGTCCCGAGCGCAGGCAGGGCAGTCCGCTACATGAACCACTCGACCACGAGACTCGTCGAATAACATAATTATGATCTGATGTAGTTATTACAAGGACTTCTATACTATCAACTACTACAATTTGCAATCGACTGTATTAAATGCGTGCTTAATTAATCTAGTGACTAGTACTTTTGATAAGATTTTTGTTATTTCCCTATATATTTCTTTGATTTTGTTTTACACTTGTACGGCTCTTTTGCCTATAAAAGTCTGCGAATCGTTGGGGCAGATATAAAGAAAATACGTATACGCATCAAAATCAGTAATAAACTCTCCGGCTCTTCCTAACTAATTTTAAAACGATTCCTAATTCTACTTGACACAAAACATCTAGTTAAAGAGTTTTTATTTTCATTTACCTGTTGTTATTGGATTTTTTTTTGTACCAACACATTAACGCAAGCATAGATTTTAATTAAAGAAAATTATTTGTATATCTATAATTGATATTAGAATGTTAGCCCGATAATCATCTAGTTTTGCAAATATGTTTTTAATGTACGTATTTATCAATAACATGTCCGTGTTATCAGTTCAAGGTATTTGATATACGAGTAGCAGAGAGGTAAACATTCAGATGTACTGATTGATATTAATGTGTATATCAGTAAAATGGACATTTATTTCTAGATTTTGCATGTATAATACCGTAACTTAAAACTTTGTCTAGGACTAGGTGTATCTGATAGGTACCTCAGCAAAAGTATTACGTTATTGAAGATAATAATAAGCCTAATATTCTATAGGTATTATAATAGGTAGGAGCTAGTAAGATTAATTATGATTTTAATTTCTTTAATTGTGAACAATCAAACCAATATAAATATTTATATAGGTATGCGTGAAACGTCACTGTTGTAACTAATTACATATTAATTAAATCTATTGTATGGAAATATAATATAATATATCATGTGATAACTGTGTGTTTTGATATACTTACATGACATTATTCACGCCTGTCGTCATAATAATATTCAGATAATTAGTATCTTATTTTTGCAGACTACAATATAATCTAGGTGAAGAGTGCACAAGTTAGCGTGTTTTAATCATAATTTTTTTGAAACTAGTTATTTAAGTAATTCTTTCATTTGTGACATTAGTTTATATTATATCAAATAACGTATGTAAATATGCGTGTGACGTGTGCACATTTGGATTTTCCAAACAATTCTACGTTTAATTTAATAAAGAAGTAAAATTAAAATTTACTAGCTAATTGCCCGCGATTATAGTTTTTGAACCCCCCGCACCAAACCTTAACATAATAAACAAGAAAACTATCCTCATTAACCACTCTATCTATTAAAAAAACCGCATCAAAATCCGTTGCGTAGTTTAGAAGATATAAGCTCACATAGGAACATACATACAGAAATAGCGACTTTGTTGTGTAATAAGTAGAGATATCTATGACATTAAAACATGGCTCACCATACCATTATATTACCATTAACAAGCTAGAATATAAGAACAAGATATTTATCTTGCTTAACCATCGCTTTGGTTTATCTTTACTTTAAAAAGTTCCTTCATCTAGTACAAATATTTTTTAAAAAGAATTTCTGTGACTCCCCAAAATAAGCAATAGCATTAAATTTAGTGTTATCAGAACCTAAACGGTAAACGCAAATCCGTTTCAGACTTTCCGCTCTGAGGTAGTGCGTCGTGTATTGAAACGTACGTAACGTTTTAGGATCTAATAACCACAACTACAAACCGCTTGTCGAAACTTATTTTATTATTTTCTCTTGCTAGCCTACGTTCGGTATAATGGCACCTGAGATGGCGCTATTGTTCGTTATCCTGAGTCCAGTAAGTGCTTACTACAAGACGGGCGGTGATGGCGCTGTCTCAATATATGCTGACCCAGCCGTGGTGCGAGCCTTCCCAGGAGGTGTGGGCAATAGGAAAGTTGGCTCCAACTACGGTCCTACCATAGGTAAGTGTTAGCTTAGTCTAGAACATCGTGATATGTACCTACTACTATACCACATATTGGGACAGTGGACAGGCAGAATATGTTTGTGGAATGCTTTCTTAACTTGAGCTCACTGTGGTGGGATTGGTTCAGTATGATAGAGAGAAAATCAAATAAGTTATGTTTAAACTCCAAATTACTATTTGCTATTATTCCATGTTCTTTTTGAATTCCCAGAACTGTTTTCTTTCATAAAACACTACCGATATGAACATTATGAATTATGAACGATTAACTGAACGTAAACATTTACTAGGTTTTATAGATATTCATATTAAAACTTCTTATAATATCTGAAAGTTTCTGTAAACATAATGTTGTGGTGTGAAGCACGCTATTAGGTATGAGGAATTGATTTCGATCGAACAAGATGCAATTATTTAATACTTAAGATATTATTGCGTCTTGCAACAATTGTCTTGTCTTGATAATTGTTTTATTTGTTTACTTACCTATCTAATAGTAAACAAAACAATTATCCGCATTTTAAAACTATAGGTACCTACTTTTGTAGATAGGTAGTTCAGCTTGGTATAGAATATCACGTAATTTTCATAGCTATTACCTTTGAAAATAATTGTGTAACTAAATATTCCATTCATATAACTTCTCTTTCTAAAAGTAGACCGATTTATTTTAATTTAAATTTTTACTTCCCGTCGTTTAACTAACTGAAAACGGAAACGATATAAGAATTCTTTGAATTTGTAAAATGTTATAAAAATAATTTAAGTTAGTTATTAGACTTGTAATTTGAACAACTCAATGTAAAAACATTTTTTTTACCAATATAATTGATGATAATTGAAATTCAATTTATCAATAATTTAACTAAACCGATGCTCAGAACATTCTTGCTTAAATCAATATTGAAGCAAAACTTGAACACCTTTGTTACTACAATAGTAAATCGCGCAGACACACCTTAGGTATCGGCACGAATCTTGAGCGCTGGTCTTTACCTGCGCCGAAGTGAATTATTGGGTCTATTTGGAGGTAGGAGGTGAAGCGCGGGAGCGGTTATATCAAATCATCGTATGTGATTGGCCTGCTGCGCGTCGCGTCATATCTGCCACTCGTGATTCGTTCTCTGTGCTTGCTGCACTTTCCTTACGACTACGAGTACACTTCGAGACAATTATATTGATACATACAAATTTTTGAATTGAAGCTTTTAAAATTTGTTTGTTTTCATCGACGGGCCTCCTGGCGTAGCGGCTATGTAGCTGACTTACGATCGCGAGGTCACGGGTTCGATTCCCGCACAGGACAATTATTTGTGTGATGACCACAGATATTTGTACTGCGTCTGAGTGTTTTCTATCTATTTATATAATTACAAAAAAGTAGTATACGAGTATGTAATAAATCCATAATCTGGTATCCATATCACAAGTATCATTACGCTTAGTTTGAAACCAGCGGACGTTGTGTGAAATGTCCGTAAATATTTATAATTAGAAACAATTATTATCCCTAAAATTATATAAATAATAGACAATAATACAAGTATTTTAAAGCATCAACATGTAAAATATAAAATTATATTAAAGTATATATATTATTATTATATTAAAGTAAATCATCCCCATTTTTTTGCAATGAAGTATACGATGCGCAAAGCGATCCCCACTCTACCACCAAGCGCTCAAGATTCGTGCCGGGACCTATACTATACAATATAATAAAATTGGTCAAGTGCGAGTCGGACTCGCGCACGAAGGGTTCCGTACCATTATCTATGCAACATAAGGCAACGTTATTAGTATCGAGCAAGAAACGGTAAAAAAAATCATGTTTGTTGTATGGGAGCCCCCCTTAAATATTTATTTTATTTTTAGTATTTGTTGTTATAGCGGCAATAGAAATACATCATCTGTGAAAATTTCAACTGTCTTGCTATCACCGTTCTTGAAATACAGCCTGGTGACAGACGGACGGACGGACGGACGGACGGACGGACGGACGGACGGACGGACGGACAGCGAAGTCTCAGTAATAGGGTCCCGGTTTTACCCATTGGGTACGGAACCCTAAAAACTGTTCCGTATACCTATGTATATTGGGCGTTAGAAATTTATGAATATTTTTTACAATTCTTTCTTTTAGCTCATGAACTTCCCTCTTTTTTAGTTGAAGCATTATAATTACCTTTTCAATTGATACAATGCACTCGTTAATTTTAAAGTATGTACCTATGTCGCCACACTATTCGTGTGAATGACTGTTCGAAAGATCTTGAACTTGCTTGGCGGTTGCAATGACCGCCTAATTTGTTGTGCTCATAAATATTTTAAACAATTTTATACATAAGGAATTATACAACTTTTTATAAAAAGGTATACTTTAAAAAAAGTTTAAGTACATATCCAAAAGAGAACCAAAATATAATATAATAGGTTTAAGATTTTAGACACTTCAATCATTTTTATTTATTAACTAGCTGACCCGGCAAACGTTGTTTTGCCATACTAAAAAAAATAGTTTGAAAAATAGATGTTGGCCGATTCTCAGACCTACTGAATATGGATGTAAAATTTCATAAAAATCAGTCAAGCCGTTTCGGAGGAGTACGGTAACTAACACTGTGACACGTGAATTTTATATATTAGACTAGCTGACCGGGCAAACGTTGTTTTGCCATACTAAAAAAAAAATCTTTGAAAAATAGATGTTGGCCGATTCTCAGACCTACTGAATATGTATGTAAAATTTGAGAAGAATCGGTCAAGCCGTTTCGGAGGAGTACGGTAACTAACACTGTGACACGTGAATTTTATATATAAGACTAGCTGACCGGGCAAACGTTGTTTTGCCATACTAAAAAAAAAATCTTTGAAAAATAGATGTTGGCCGATTCTCAGACCTACTGAATATGTATGTAAAATTTGAGAAGAATCGGTCAAGCCGTTTCGGAGGAGTACGGTAACTAACACTGTGACACGTGAATTTTATATATAAGATATTAACTAACAACTCGAATCCAATTGCGAATTATAGACATTAAAAAAATTTTCTTTTGAAATAATAAGCAACTTCGCATTTTTTTATTATATTGCCAAATTACTCATTATTGGCCAATAAATTGATTTTATGATAAACACTGAGTTGTTCATAAAAATATTTATTATTCTGTTTTCTATGGCTTAATACATATATTACGCATTAACAAACCATATTTATTGTAATTAAAATGCGCGCAACAAGAATAAATAACAAATAGACACAGTTGTTGTATATGCCCGTACTTACGTAGAACACTGCCTCTACTGTTAAATAACCTTGTATGAGAATCATACGATTGTATTTAATTAAAATGTTATTGTATTGGGGCAGTATAATAAATAAAGTTGTTTGTGAATCCACTCATTAAATGGGAAGTAAAGAGTTTGAGGCGGCCACCTCCATATACGAAATGTCACGACTTTAAAATTAAAGATATCTGGGACGTTTTGCGGTGCAGATAATTATGTGCCAAACATGTTCTACAGCGTCGTCGCGTCATCGTGCGAAATATTCATAAACACTTTATTAATATATGATGACATTAAATTACGACTGTTTACTTGAAGTCTTAGGTAGCTCATGGTTTATCAAGTCCATAGTATTTTACACTTACCTAATTTGAGACCGGATGACTGAATTCGTAAATAAGTAAATAAATATCGCGTTATCAAAGAACTGTGCTGACAGGGCGACTTTCATTAAAAATAATCTCAATAAATTCCTTAGACCTCTGATGTGAAAATTTGGTGAACATTCCATTAGGAAAATACTTATTCAAAATTTTCAATAACCTCATATGTTCTCGTACATTGACGATACGAATCTTTTCTTCAAACAAGGTTAGGTACCTACTTGTTACATATTTTTTTTATAGTACATAAGAATTTTGAGTTTATTCACATCCCGTTGTCTTAGAAACTTTTCAGCGTGCTTTTTGAAAAATCAATTTTATCTTCATCTGCTTTCTTTCGTCCCTTTCTTTTCAGAGGTCGACTATTCCACGTTTACCCTATACAGGGTGTCCCAGAACTCAACGTCAAGCCGAAACGGGGTGACAGGATAGATCATAACCATCACGAGAAAAATCAGAAAAAAAATCTATCCCATGCAGTTTGGAAATTATGGGCATTTTAAGAAAAACCTAGAAATTTGGTCTAACTGTACCATTTTTCGGTTATTGTGGTTAATTTTTATTATTTTTGGTCATTTAAACTTTGGAACCGTAACCCTAAATAACATCTCGAGAATCACAGTCTAAAATAATGACACAATTACCCCAAGTTTCCTAGAATTTAGACTATTTGTTAAACTATGAATTTAAAATTTTCAAACTTTGTCGACTTTGAAACACCCTCCTTTAAAAAAAATGTACTAGAGTGCCTTGGCAAGTGCCATTAAGAGTTGGCGCATTTAATCAGGATTGTAAAATGGTACAATACTTGTAAGTTTCGTACTAAAAAAAACGAGTAAAAAATAAAAACCTCAAGTAACCCGATTTTTGCTAACCCATTTTACTCAGTTAAAATGTTTTTTATTCGCACAAGCCCTTGGTAGGTTCTTTATTTTACGGTAAAATGATGAGAGATATGGATAGTGGACATGTTTGCCATGAGCGAGCGAGACAGATAGTGACGCCACTTTTACCAAAGCAACAAAATACTAATAAAATAATAAAAAATGTTGACCTTGTTTTGTTTAGGTTTATTGGAATAAAAGTCAGATTTGAAAATAACATTTTTTATTAAAACAAATGTTCAAATTGTTTACCATCAGCTTCAACACACGCCCTACATCTTCTTAAAAAAGATCTACTTATTAGCCGGGCATATCCTCGAGAGTTGATGTCCTCAGCAGCTTGAGAAATTCGTTCACGCAGCTCGGCTACGCTCTCAATGGGCTTAGAATAAACTTTTTCTTTGAGAACGCCCCAATAAAAAAAATCCAGGGGATTTAAATCTGGGGAACGGGCTGGCCACGAGATAGTGCCTGAACGTCCAATCCACCTTCCCGGATATTCTTGGTCAAGGAAATCTCTTACTTGCACTGCGTAATGCGCTGGGCAGCCATCTTGTTGATACCACATGTGGCAACGATCTGTTAGTGGTACGTCCTCTAACAAACTTGGTAAATTTTCTCGTAAAAAATTTAGGTAATTCGTGCCATTCAAATTCTCAGGCAGCTCAAAAGGCCCAACTATTTTGCCGTTTAAAATTCCTGTCCACAGGTTAACTTTAAAGCGATATTGGGATCGGTCTTCTCGCATTAAATGTGGATTCTCCACATGCCACTCATGAAAATTGTGTAAGTTTATGTAGCCATCTTTTTTAAATGTAGATTCATCTGACCAGAGAATTTTTTGGATGAATTGGGGATTTTCATTATGCCTCTGTAGCATTGTTCTACAAAATGAAATCCTTTCAGGATAATCTCGAGGGAGAAGACTTTGAACTCGTTGTACGTGAAATGGATGCATTTCAGCTCTTTGTAAAATACGATGTGCTGTGCTTTTGGGTATTCCCGTTCTTTCTTCAATTCCACGAACGGAAATACTTGGGTCATCTGCGACCTCTTCCAACACTTCTTCTTCGTAAGGAAAGCGAGGTCTACCTCCAGCCCGTATTTGATTCGGGAAATGGCCGTCCTCTGTGAGTGAATGGTGCACATTAACAAACACGCGGTGATCCGGATAGCGCTCTAAATTTGGATATCTTTCACGATAAAGTCTAGCGGCGGCACTTGCGTTGCATCTGCATTCCCCATAAATGAGATGCATGTTCGCATATTCTTGTGAAGTGTAGCGCGTAGGCATAGTGATGAGAAGGATGTCAACACAAAAGTCCAATTCCAAAAGAGAGAAGCCAAAGTTGCCGGTATGTAATCAACAAGTCCAATTCACAAAAATCCAAGTCCAAAAAGAAAAGCCAAAGTTGTCAGTACTAAATTAACACAAGCGAATACGGAAAGGTGCGCAGTAGACGAATGAGCGAAATGTACTAACTGGTGTCAGACTGGCAGCGTAGCTATTTGCTTGGTATGGCGTCTGTATCTGTTTCATTCGCACTCGTTTAAACGATGCATCTCCGTCTCACTGCGTGGCGTCACTATCTGTCTCGCTCGCTCATGGCAAACATGTCCACTATCCATCTCTCTCATCATTTTGCCGTAAAATAAAGAACCTACCAAGGGCTTGTGCGAATAAAAAACATTTTTCCTGAGTAAAATGGGTTAGCAAAAATCGGGTTACTTGAGGTTTTTATTTTTTACTCGTTTTTTTTAGTACGAAACTTACAAGTATTGTACCATTTTACAATCCTGATTAAATGCGCCAACTCTTAATGGCACTTGCCAAGGCACTCTAGTACATTTTTTTTAAAGGAGGGTGTTTCAAAGTCGACAAAGTTTGAAAATTTTAAATTCATAGTTTAACAAATAGTCTAAATTCTAGGAAACTTGGGGTAATTGTGTCATTATTTTAGACTGTGATTCTCGAGATGTTATTTAGGGTTACGGTTCCAAAGTTTAAATGACCAAAAATAATAAAAATTAACCACAATAACCGAAAAATGGTACAGTTAGACCAAATTTCTAGGTTTTTCTTAAAATGCCCATAATTTTCAAACTGCATGGGATAGATTTTTTTTCTGATTTTTCTCGTGATGGTTATGATCTATCCTGTCACCCCGTTTCGGCTTGACGTTGAGTTCTGGGACACCCTGTATAGATATCAGTACCTCACAAATATGTTTGTCGTGTTCACATATCCGGTATGCAGCGGTACAGTCGGTATATACTTATTGTGTGTTTACAGAAGCAACAGCGCGCGCTGCCAAACTGGGTCATCACCAAGTGTTGTGGCTCTTCGGACCCAACCACGAGCTCACTGAAGTCGGCGCAATGAACATATTCATGGTTTACATCAATGAACAAGGAGGTAACTATGTTTGAATTGCTAATGTACTATAATATAATAGGTACACAACATGTCATGTCTTGTCCCATAATTCCTAATGCATCCGTAAAATACAGCCTTTGTTCCGGATGTTCCAAAGCGGGAACTATTGGTCCTATTTTTCCTTATAAAAATACTAGCTTTGAACATCGTAACAATAAGCTAGCTAGACTAGAATTATGTAAGAAGCGATAACATATGTGCCATTTCAGCTTCTATTTCTGCAGTTTGCATGTAAAGGATATATACTAACTTTATATTTTGGTTTGGGCTTGTCGGTAATATACCAGATGCATTAAATAATTATCACAATTAAAAAAAGTACTGTGTACCTAAGCTACACAGTAATTTTTTTAATTAATATAAAAATTTATTTTTATTTCTTTAAATGTATTGCAGTCCTATTATTATATTTTTGAGAATTAATTAATTTAATGAAAGTAGTATTTTGAACATACATATTTTTATGATCGTCTTATATTTCCTTACTGCGCAAGGTCAAATTAAACTTCTGTTAAAATATAGTAATTTACAGTAGTTTAATTTAGCAGTATTGAATACCAATAACATTTTATTAGAACAAATTCCCAGTCGACAACAATTTGTTTTTTCAAAGCGTTGCAACGCTTTGAAAACGCATTGGCGAGGTTTGTCAGGTAACATAGCGGAAAAAATAATGTAAAATATATGAAATGTAGAGTAAATAGTACCTAGTCTTCATTTTTATCACACCCTATGCGAATAACATTTTAAAAATCAGCAAAATATACAAAAATGTGCTCGCTCAGTAAACTACAGGTGCAGTTAGTCACTAGCGAACAATAATAACATGATTTAATCAGCAATAAATTTGCTATGCTTTTCACGATCAAATACTTATCGGTTTTTGTGTCTGCGATCTATGATTTTCATTAAAAATACGCTAGGTTGCATTCGGAAAATCCTTCCTATACCTACATAATGTGTATTGAGTATTTATTGGATCATAAAAACAAAATGGTTATGTGCGGTTAATGTTTGGATATCCGTATAAAAGCGGGTGATTGCGGTGTTATCTGTGAAGCTGTTGTCACTGTGACCTTATGACCGGCTGTTTCTCGTCTCATATCTGAAGCAATATTTAGGGTCACTCACATCACGTCTGACGTCCTTTAATAACATTCTATTTAGATTAATATAAAAAAACAGGCTTCGTATTCATTATACATAAAAAACACTGGAAGTGACGTAATTGCTGTTCTTTATTTAGATGTGGGTATACTGTAGAGAGTTTATCCCTAAGCATCCATGAGGGCAAATGTAGTGATGACATTTGCTCTTAATTCTTAATCATAAACACAACAGCGCCTCCCATACTCGTAACAGAGTAATATTTCTTTATTCTAAGTTTGCAACTTGTTACTGTGATTAGCTTAACAACTATTATGATATTTTTGATGTAAGAAATATCCGGTTTATTTTTCAGATAAACAATTAAGTACTCCGCCATTGAACGGCCTCATCCTGCCGGGAGTGACGCGTCGCTCGATTATTGATCTGGCCAGCCAGTGGGAGGACCTAGTTGTGAAGGAGGAAGTTATCACCATGGACAAAGTAATAGAACTGAACAAGAAAGGACGAGTAAGTTCACTTACATTAGCTTTTCTCTATGTTTGACTATTGACTATATAACTGCCTATAAAACGTGTTAAGCGGCTTTGGACGTTCTAAAACGCACGGTATTAGTATCAAAAATCATATATTGGTTGCAGGTCAGTTTGAAAAATCGCAAATCGACATTACTTTTTATTTTAACTTTTAATAGATTCTTAGGAGATTCTGATGTTTAAACCCTAGATAAGGTACCAGAAGTTAAAATTGTTTATCTTTTTTTCATAATATTTATTATAATAATTATTGTCATAACATGTATTTTACAAGAAATTGAACCAAAGATATCCATATAAGTATCTAGAATGTTCTTCAATGTCACAGCACACTAATGTGAATATTTATAACTGTTAATTAAATTTCATTGATTATTGTACTGCGTAGTTGAATACTTACACAAACTCTAAAAATATAATGATTTCAAACAATCACTTTGGCCTAATTAAAATAATTTATACATTGAATATTAATTATTCAGTAGTTTCTAGTTCAATTAACGTTAGCTGTGTTTTCAATCTTAATTGCTTTGTCACATGTCCAGTACTTTAGTAAACTTTAGACGTTGCGGTCATCGTTCACTTACGTACGTTACGACTAATCTCGAAAGCAAAATAAAAAGAACTTATACTAATTATACGGAATAATCAGACGGGCTTCGTGGCGTAGTGGTTCATGTACTGGACTGCCGTTCACAAGGTCGCGGGTTCGATTCCCGCTTGGGACAATCATTTGTGTGATATTCATAAATATCATACAAGTGTTTGTACTACGTCTGGGTGTTTTCTATGTATTATAAGTATGTATTTACAAAAGAAAAGTAGTTTATGTATTATATCCGTATTCTGGTACCCATAACACAAGCTTAATAAGCTTAGCTTGGGACCAGAGGACGTTGTGTGAAATGTCTATGAATATTTATTGTTATTATTATTAATTCTTCACCATTGGGAAGTTAATTATTTAGTTAATTATAGTAACATTTTAATTAAGGGCCTACATCAGTATTATCGTCGACATGTACATATTAACACAGCTAGTAGGTATAGAAAATGAAGAATTAGGGATATTTTTTTTGTTTACTCAAAATCTACTAAATATATTTTAATTCTGATTTACGTGTTTCTATATATAATAGTTACTTATGTTTTTAAAGTTATTTCATTAGTTAATACGCGATAATAGACCGACAAATGAAAAAAATAAAAAATTAGAGAGGTTGTTTCGCTAAGATTTTCTATCGAGAAAACTTTTTTCAATCGCGTTTCTGAGTTTATGCGATCCTAGATCATATATTGAAAAAACATATACTTAAAAATTAGAGCTCTAGCCATTCAATGAAAACTTCGTAGAAAAATGCACGAAGCTATTTTGGTATCCTCTTAACACTGACGCGAGCAACGAGCAACTTTGTCTATAATAAAAGCTGCCGCACCCCGTGATTTTCAGCCGATTCAATTTATTTAAAACTTAAAAGAAACATATTTATAAAAAAAATACTTATAAACATAATATCTACTAATGTAATTAATACAAACGAGACTTGACCAATTTGTTACATATCAGCGATTCATTTTGATTTGTTCCAATCTATCGATTTTGATGATCCATGACCCTCGCAAATTACTTGCACATGTTTGTTCGAATTATCCGTGTGCACAAGTACCTATCGCTATTTCTATGACTAACCATGTTAAACGATTAAAGAAAGACCGACTGCAAAACTAGGACTCAAAAAAACTGAATTATGAAATCAATTCAAGTGATTACGCGCAATTTTTTATTGGCGTTGTTATTACTACAGTATAGGTTTAAGTTTATAGGTAATTAAACTTCAGATAATCAGTAAATAATAAAATAGGTAACTACCTATACATTTTTCATTGCGCTTCATGTCTCCGAAGGGATAAGTAAGTCAAAATAATATGCACTGAAAACCCAAGAGATGACGGAATTTTATTTCTTTTCATAGCTTTCAATTCAATGGACTGTTTGTAGCAAAATCGTAGAATAGATAGTGAATTAATTTTATAACTTCCAGCAATTCCGAAGTTGTGTAGTGTGTTACATGACCACTAAAACTGCGCTAGCACAATCTATTCTTCTCCCGATTCTTGACTACGCCGACACCAGGTATCTTGATCTTAACGAGGACCAACTTGACAAGCTTGAGCGACTTTAGAACTTCTGTATTAGATTCATATTTGCACTTCGTAAATATGATCATGTATCCGAGTTTCGAACTATGCTCAAAAAACGGTTCACGTTTCTCCATGACACACATACGAGGGACCTCAGATCATCGGAAAACCTAACATTGACTGTAGTTACGCATTCGACTAGATTCTTTAGTAAATCTTTTACAGTAGAAGCGGCCCGGCTATGGAATGCCTTACATTTGACGATAAGAAACGCTCAAACCATATCATCATTCAAAAAACTTGTGAAGACGATACCAAAATAGCTTCGTGCATTTTTTTACGTACGAAGTTTTCATTGTTTCTTTAGATTGAATGGCTAGAGCTCTAATTTTTAAGTATATGTTTTTTCAATATATGATCTAGGATCGCATAAACTCAGAAACACGATTGAAAAAAGTTTTCTCGATAGAAAATCTTAGCGAAACAACCTCTCTAATTTTTTATTTTTTTCATTTGTCGGTCTATTATCGCGTATTAACTAATGAAATAACTTTAAAAACATAAGTAACTATTATATATAGAAACACGTAAATCAGAATTAAAATATATTTAGTAGATTTTGAGTAAATAGGAAAAGTATCCCTAATTCTTCATTTTCTGTGCCTACTGGCTGTGTTAATATGTACGTGTCAGCGATGATATACGATAATATTGATGTAGGCCCTTAAGGAACACTACTTGTCCCTACCGATAAACTGATATACTTCCATATGAATATTCTATGTATGTATATAATATGTATGTATTGTATTGTATATGTTAAAATATGTATAAAAGTATATATTTATGTAAATGTTAGGTATGTATATGTATTTGTATATTATATCTGCTACTATAGTATATTCACTTATTTTTAGTAAGTACACCAAAAGTCGCCTATTCTGCCTCGGTCAAATCCATCTTATGGTTGTCTGGGAGAGATCGCAGCTCGCGATAAGACCGCCCTTTGTACCTATGACATGTCTGTTATGTAAGCTTTGTAAATCATTATGGTGTGCAATAAAGAATATTTTACTTTACCACTACATATTACTTACGAGAAATGACAGTAACCTAAGACTAGGCCATTGTATGGTGTATTTGACAATAGATATTATTATGAAGGAAGTCCATCCATAAAGATTGTACCTACTTAGCTAGCTTAGCTTAGACACTGTACATAAGCATTCTTAAAATAACTTGTTTTAGGTTCATAGATTTTGGTTAATTCTAAAATATGTATGTATTTGGGTTTCTTTGAAGCTTCGATACTCTGGAGATGCTTTTATACAAAGTTTTATTGCTGTTTCAGACTTTAAAACAAATATCCAAATAATTAGTTTAAATTTAATGTGAAGCAAAACAACAAAAGCTGATGATGATAAATCTGTTTTAGTTGCTGGAGATGTTCGGCGCCGGGACTGCGGTCGTAATCAGTCCGATCAGCAGGGTTGGGTTCTTGGACCACGAGATCAATGTTCCTACTATGACCCAAGCCCAGCCTGTATACCAGAGGGTCAAAGACACCCTATTGGCGATACAGTACGGACACATAGAGCACCCATTCGCCAAGGTCATATCATAGTGTCTAATACGGCGAAAGCCTTCGTGAGTGACATACACACGTGGAATTAGTGACACTTCAGTTTTGTAATTAAAACGTGACAGATGAACATACAACGGAAACTGTGTTTGAATCAAACATAAAACTTTCTGTATGTAAATTGTGGACGATAAATAAATTATATTATTTAAATGATAATGTAAAGATAAGTGAAGGTTACATCGAGCCAAGGAATGTGAAGTGTTGCGCATTTACACACAAAATCTCGCCTAATTACTTTTTTATCATAAGTGATATCAGTAAGTACGTGTATCTATGTTCTATTTATTTATTCTTTATCAACTATCGTATGAACGTGGTAGATATTATTGTTAGAAGAATTTTCTCTACAACAGCCTCTTGGCGTTACCTAGTTCCTCGCTCGGGTTGCATAATCGTTCGAGTTTCAATCTACTTGGGTCGTTATGAGTTATTGATTTTTTCACATAGAAAAAATCTTAATAACTAATTAGGAGTCGGGAAATATACCTGATGTGCCACCATAGACTTATATTAAATAGTACTTAAGAAATTGTTTAAGTATGTTTATTTTTTTTTTATTTACAATATTGAGTTTATATATTTCTTATATGTATATTTGCCTAATCTCCTATCCTTAAACATTTGTTAGTTTGGGACTATAGACGTCGTCACGTGAACTGTCCGTAAATAGGTATTAATTTATTTTCTATTATTTTATTTAAGCTGTCATTTTACGATAGTTAATTAGTTAATACTACCGAGTTTTTCCTTTTCAATGATAACATTTAATGTAGATTTTCGTTTATAATTTGTGGATTTTATTATATGACTATGTTTATTCACAAAATAAACTAGAATTCGTTGGATACAATAACACTGTTTCTTTTCTTTGTTTGTATAATAATAGTATAGACTTATTTCCCTTAGTAAATCACTGGTAAGGGTTTCATATTTCACAGTACATGAAGATAGCGAAAAATTTACGTAAATAAAATTAATGTTTTTATAGTGTACTAGGACGAATCTAATGTAATCTGGGAATCGATGTTTTTAAGTGTAATCTGGAGATAAAATCCCGCAAGTTAATTTTAACAGTTATAATTTTTAATGATATTTATGTATTCTTGTTGTTTGTAGATTATTTATATTTATGAATAGCTAAAATGACCTACTAGAAGAATTGCAAAGACAATAAAGTAAAAATGTGATATTATGTATAAAAAACCTGTCAAGAGCGAGGTAAACTCGCACACTTAGGGTTTTGTACCTACTAGACATATAAACATAAGTAACTGCATTCAAATAATCAGTTAATTAAACTCAAAACAACTCACCAACTTAATTTTGTAGTTGAAATATAGGGAATCGCCTACATTTCAGCTACTTCATAAGTTGGTATTAGTATAAACACTTGTGATGTGATGACAAATTATAAGTTTTTTTGATTTTTCCCTATATCAGCACTATATAGACTTGATCTATGCCAAATTTCAAGGCTCTAGGGCAACGGGAAGTAACCTGTGAATTTTGATTCCCTAGCATAAGTCGAAAAATTCTTAAAAGTGGTCGTAATTCGGTTATATCTTTTAAATGCGTAGAGGTGAAAGGTTGACTGTATTTTTTGCACCATGGGACCGCACAGATCTACATATCGTATCAGTTTCAAGTTGATACCTTCAGCCGTTGCTGAGTAAAAAAAGTTTGACAGACGGACAGACAAACAGACAGACACCGGAGTGATCCTATAAGGGTACGTACGAAACCCTAAAAATTACGATAAATTATTACGAATGTATTTAATAAAGAATTATCTGTGAGCTACACGTTACGTTGTTTTAGGGGTTGAATAACAGCTATATGATACTTTATCAAATGATGTTCATGGAAAGAATTGTAGTTGTGGCATTCGTTTAGTTCAGTGGGTGTGAACTATTCCATCTAAGATGAACACTAAGGGCCTCTTTCACCATTCTCAAGTAAAGCGCCAAGTAGACAAATCGTTAGTTAAAGTCACCAGTAACTACACGTGCGACGTTCACGACGTTTGAGTAGCAGTAATCTTAAGATTAAAAAATTGAAATTGACAGAAGATACTCGTAACTATTACTTGATAATATACGCTATTCGTTAAGTAACTAATCAACGCTTTACTTGAAGATGGTGAACGAGGCCCTAAGAATCATATTGGCAAAAATCCAGGGTGTTTATAAAAATCGTGTAACTCCGTATCTGTCAAAACAGAGTCTACTATGTTTTGTCTATTTACTAGCCCGAGTATTGTTCAGTTTATTAGGATTGTTATATCAGTTATAAAACCATTAAATCAATTTTTCATAAATATAAAGAAGCTGAAAGTACACCGTCAGATGTTAGAAAAGATGATTTAAGGGCGAAGGAACAAAACTTCTTGTATTAGAATTTTTAACAGAGCAGTGAGAATTGTAAGCAAAACAATATGTATTTTCTTGATATAACAATGTTTTTACTAACATTTATAAATGTCAAATTACATTTTCTTTTCCAAGGTTAAAACTGAGATAAGAGCCAATTTTACAAATAAAATGTTATAATAAGTTTACAATACCTTTTATAATACCTAGATCTTTATTTAATACAGCCATTAAGATTTTTCTTTCAGCTACTTGATAATTAAGTACAAAAAACCTTATTTATTTATATTGTATTGTAAATGCTGGGAAAAAACGTGTTCCTTGATACAGCACGTGATGTTTATAATCGGACCATGAAATATTTTATAAATACTTTGTTAAAAATGATTTATTTTATATAAGTAACTAGTAGTACATCTTTTTAATTGTATACTTATAAACTCCCATAGGCAGTACTTAAATTAATTTTATTTCATTTATCTAATGTTAAATATTACGAATTTGTAATAATAATTCCTATTTCAAATTTCATTTAGATATTTATGTGTTTATTTGAAATACAAAGTTGACAATAAACTACACCTTGCATGCATTTTTCTAGTCTAAGGTAAGAATCTGTATGTTTTGTTGTATATTTATAAAAATACATCTGTTTTAGATTTATACAGTATTTAATTTTATTGTTGTTTAGATACCTAGGTACAACAGTCTCTTCGACAAAAGGCCGTAGACGTGAGTTTCTTTTTTTCACAGTGTGATCGAAAGTTAACCAGAATTTAACGCATATTGTAAGGAATTCGAACATTAAGAATACTGACCCGACATCATAAGTTTTCACGTTAACTTTGACGCGCTCACTTAGTGACAAGAAATAAGGATTAAAAAAATCTTATAACATATAGCTCCGTGACAGACAGACGGACGGATTATTGGACATACGGTCAAGGAAGTCTTAATAGGTAGGTTTTACTTTATGATATGGAACTGTAAAAACCAGTTTGTATTGTTACTATATGGATATACTAGCTGTTACCGGCAACTTCGTACGCGTGGAATTTTGAAACTAAAACTTAACAAATTATACAAAAAAGCCATCCTCTTGGAACCGTCCTATCTTTTAAAAAGAACCTTTTGAAACAAAATCCCTTGCGTACTTTTAAAGATATAAGACCACATAGGGACATACCCCTAGTCCCTCTTCAATGTATATGACACCAACAATCCCACAAGACATTCATGAAATTATTCAAAGTCTAAGGAACACTTACAGTACTGGATATGATAATATAAGCACAAAGATTGTAAAATTCGTATCGACAATCATTGCACCGGTATTAAGTTATTTGTTAAATTTATGTACGAGTATCTTACAAGGTACTTTTCCGGACAGCCTTAAAATTTCCATAATTACACAAATATTTAAAAAAAAATGTAAGGATAATATGTCATGTTATAAACCTATTGCACTTGTTCCCATATTTTCAAAGATTTTTAAAAAGGTTCTCTATAATTCGATAAACACGTATTTTGAAGAACCTTATTTATTTGCCGACGATCAGAAAGGATTTCGCAAAAATAAATGTGTTAATAAGGCTATTTATGACTTTTGAAAAATAATTATCTCTAAAGTTCACATTAAATCACCAGTCTATGCATTTTATATGGACATGACTAAGGCATTTGACTATGTAGACCACTCCATACTATTAACAACGCTATATAAGTATGGTATCAAAGGAAATTTGATAGATCTAATCCAATGTTACCTGTGTGGACGAAATCAGGCTACAAGGGTTAGTAAAATATGTCATAAAACAAAAATTGAATGCCATTATGACTCTGATCTTAAAACTGTGGTGCTGGGAGTTCCACAGGGGAGCGTTCTCGGCCCTTTATTATTAAATATATTATTCTTTATTATTTTTCTTATATACATTAACGATCTCTCTACACCAACAACATACCCAATGGTTATGTTCGCTGATGACAGTACCATCATATTTGAAAACAAAATATCATCCTCATTCGAATCAGATATAAATAATAATATTAAATCAGTAATAAATTGGCTGGAACTAAATAAGTTATTAATAAATTTGGACAAAAGAACGATTATGACGTTTGGACAAAGAATTAATACAGAAATGACATTTAATATAAATTATAATAATACACAAATCAAGGAAACTACTGTGACAAAATTTCTTGAACTTTTTATAGAAAATTCCTTGACATGGAGTAGTTACACAAATTGATAAATTATGTAAACGACTGAGCCAACATGCCTATGCTCTAAAAATACTCAATAGAACAGTAAGTAGAAAAGCAGTAATAAATTTGATTTGATTTCATAAAAATAAATAATATGAACAACGAATTGATACATAAATATTTTATTGAAGTGAAAACGTGCGTACTGTTAACATGTCACCTATCTCCAATCACTATAAATAGATATATATGACTTTCATACAAACAATAACAAATGAATAATAACACATTGAGGTCAATTCTGGTGCGTCATAAATTTAATCTAACTAAAACGGGAACCATTACGGTATATTTCGATTAATTGGCTATTTATGTAGACTTACATTAACACAGTTAAATAATAAGAAAGTTCTGTTTCATCCAACTATTCATCCATCCATACATAGGCCTCCCCCATAGAACGACACAAAGTGCGGTCCTGCGCTAACAGCATCCAGCGTACCCAGGCCTATTTAACGATATCGTGAGTCCACCTTGTGTTCCTTTACCATTGCCGAATTAGGTTATTGACACAAATTTTTATTTTTTGTTAAGTTTAGTTGGCCACGTCGAATTGGTACCAATACCTAATCATCTACTGTCCATGTGAGTGCAGGCGATTGGCGATTAACGATTCACGTGTTTAATTATCTTCTCTTAGTGTTATTTGTTATTGATTAAAAGATTTAATCATTATGTTAATTGCCGTCATATTGCGTCAAATATGTATTAAGATAATTCTTACACATATCGCCACCAAAGCAACTTGATAATTATATTAAAAAATTATAATAAAACAATTCACGGCCACTTCACAAAATGCACAGTGGTCCGCATCAGCACACTCATAGCCATTAAGCTGATAATGGAACTATTGGGTGGCTGTTACTTCAGATTATAGCTAGGTATAACACACATACATACGTAATAATACACAGAAAACAACCGGACATGGTGTAAAAATCACACTTATGACACAAATAGCTACCTAATCGTTCAGAGTGGGAGTGAAATAGAATTAGTTAGGCTCAATTTTCCAGACTCTGAGTGTATATTTAAAACACAAAATCTAAGCCCATTATTTATGTTCATTGAGTATCAAACTACTAAAAAATTTTTTTATAGCTCTCATACTCCATGCACGTAAATATGGATTATTCACAAAAAGGCAGAACTTTTTTTTTCCTATTGGGCTGATTTCTGTAGTCCAACTGACGTAAAATGGAAGTGCAATAATCCAAATACGAGGACAGCTAGTACAGTGTTGATGCACTAGCCGTCTCTGCCTTGCCGGCCCTCAAGGTGCCTCTTCACGCCTGCTTTAAAAGATCTCATATCGTATCCAGATGAAAAATCGTGCGCAGGAAGGATTTCTCAAAAGTGACGCGCGAGCGATGCCTTTGGTATATTTTTGGTAATCTGTAGGCTACAGTGACTGCTTATTATTATTCAGGCCGAATACCTGTTCGCCACCTAATTGGTATAAAAAAAAAACTTATCTACGTTTTCTGTTATTTTGGACAACAAAGTTACATATGTTTTATAATATTTCCTTATTCCGGTGGTAGAGGTAAATCGTCATCAAAATCTTCAGCTGGTTTCTTTCTATTCTCTGTTCGTGTAATAGAGCGGTTGACTGGCTGCAAACCTTCCTGGGCATTCGCTGCTGTATTGCTGCGAAATTAATAGCAGATAAATGTAATGAGTTTTATTTTAAACTAAGTGTTGCCCGGGACTTCGTACGCACTTCACTCATGATTCGTTGCTATTATCATAGCGTATGCCTTCCTCGATAAATGTACTTACTATGAAAAACTGAAAGAATTTTTCAAATCGGACCAGTAGTTCTTGAGGTTAGCGCGTTTAAACAAACAAACAAAGCTTTACAATATAAGTATAAATGCTGCCAAGGTTTGTTTGGTCATTTTATTGTATTCTTATAGAAGATCAATGTATAAGACAATACATAACTAAATAGATAAAAAATTTAACAACTTTTCACGAATTTAGACGCGTACCTATATTTTTTTTTTAATGTTACGTGATCATGGTAACTGAAGTCTTCAAAGCGCCGGGTCTGGATTTAAAACAAAACATAGCTATGCGTCTAAATCCGTAAAAGTGATTTTATTTCGACTGAATATATGACGCAAGTGTTTGAGAATAATAATTAATTGTACTATTGAGTTAGAACTATTGTATGTGAGCATCTGAAAAATAAAACATATTAACGTTAATTTCAGTTACTAAACAAATGACTTGCTAGTTGCTGCTAAGAGGATACCAAAATAGCTTCGTGCATTTTTCTACGTACGAAGTTTTCATTTTTAGGGTTCCGTACCCAAAGGGTAAAAACGGGACCCTATTACTGAGACTTCGCTGTCCGTCCGTCCGTCCGTCCGTCCGTCTGTCACCAGGCTGTATCTCAAGAACGGTGATAGCTAGAGAGTTGAAATTTTCACAGATGATGTATTTCTATTGCCGCTATAACAACAAATACTAAAAATAAAATAAAATAAATATTTAAGGGGGGCTCCCATATAACAAACATGATTTTTAGGGTTTCGTACCCAGTATCTCAGGAACGGTGATAGCTAGACAGTTGAAATTTTGACAGATGATGTATTTCTATTGCCGCTATAACAACAAATACTAAAAATAAAATAAAATAAATATTTAAGGGGGGCTCCCATACAACAAACATTATTTTTTTACCGTTTCTTGCTCGATACTAATAACGTTGCCTTATGTTGCATAGATAATGGTACGGAACCCTTCGTGCGCGAGTCCGACTCGCACTTGACCAATTTTATTTCTTTAGATTGAATGGCTAGAGCTCTAATTTTTAAGTATATGTTTTTTCAATATATAATCTAGGATCGCATAAACTCAGAAACGCGATTGAAAAAAGTTTTCTCGATAGAAAATCATAGCGAAACAACCTCTCTTATTTTTTATTTTTTTCATTTGTCGGTCTATTGTCGCGTATTAACAAATGAAATAACTTTAAAAACATAAGTAACTATTATATAAAGAAACACGTAAATCAGAATTAAAATATATTTAGTAGATTTTGAGTAAATAGGAAAAGTATCCCTAATTCTTCATTTTCTGTGCCTACTGGCTGTGTTAATATGTACGTGTCGGCGATGATATACGATAATATTGATGTAGGCCCTTACCGATCATATATGAGTAAGGAAAACCCCACTCGTAGCTATCACATTTGTACTTAAATTTGATTTATTATGATAAAATACAATCAGCCATTCACATAATGAAGATCATTGGTGGTAGATAAAAATAATAGCATAAGGATTTGTTTTTAATCTCAGTTTCATTGCATATCGCAAAAATCGATTGGCCATTAAAATATATCAGTGCACTCATACCATAATACGTACTCGTATGTACACGATATTAGTCAACATGATTATTTATTTATAACGACATCAATATGCGCAGTTAAATATCGATAGAATTGTTTATTGTAGTCGTAATCCCATAAAGTGTGTTTAAACATGTTAATATATTGCACCTTGAATTAAGACGATATATAGATAAATATGTACAGAACTATTTATTGAGCACTGATAGCGTAGATAGTGGACATAACGGACATAATATATTTAACTATGAGCACATGAATGCAACAGGAACTGGGATTGTTCATAATTACCTATTGACCTGTTGGTTTAATACTCTAAGATTTAACTATATAAAGAGTTAGTTAAGATTTAACTATATTATATAGAGAGTAGTACAAGTACAAAATGTAGGGGTATATAGATGAGTAACTACATACCTGAGCAACTACCCGATATCAAGACTTCCATAATTCTTATCAGTGGTACTAGTATTTGATTCCTGATAATAAAGACATGTATTTAGTAAAATTAATAGCTACATAATATAGGTACGCACGTATATGTCCGTGTGAGAGCACTATCTGGCTGTCCCGCACTTGATCTTCTTGATCCTGAAGCACGCGTAGATGCCGTAGCGCTGTCCACTCGGCCTAATAAATAATTTAATAGTTAATAAACGCATTGTTTTTAGGGTTCCGTACCCAAAGGGTAAAAACGGGACCCTATTACTGAGACTTCGCTGTCCGTCCGTCCGTCTGTCACCAGGCTGTATCTCAAGAACGGTGATAGCTAGACAGTTGAAATTTTCACAGATGATGTATTTCTATTGCCGCTATAACAAATACTAAAAATAAAATAAAATAAATATTTAAGGGGGGCTCCCATACAACAAACATGATTTTTTTACCGTTTCTTGCTCGATACTAATAACGTTGCCTTATGTTGCATAGATAATGGTACGGAACCCTTCGTGCGCGAGTCCGACTCGCACTTGACCAATTTTATTTATATTTGTATTTAGTGTTTCAAACAGTAACATATCAATTGGTTCATGAAATCGTAACAATTACGTTAGTAACGTCCAGCACAAAAAAAGAAAAAAAGGAACCATTTCATAGTATCACTTCGGTGTTCGTACGACTGGCTGTAAAGCCTTCTTTGTATTTAAATTGGACTTGAACCCTTCACCAACGGTGTAAAATAACGAAATTCAAATATAAATAATAACTAAATAACTAAGCTAAATGTCTAACTTCCTTAATTTGTTGCGTATAATTCTGTATAATCTCAATCTTTAGTTATTATAAAACAAAGTCGTGATTTTTGTGTGTATGTCCATATGTGAGCTTGATCTTTGATGATCTTTAAAACTTCGTAACGGATTTTGATGCGGTTTTTTTCAATAGATAGAGTGGTTCAAGAGGATGGCTTTTTTGTATGTTATGTTATGTGTGTATTGTGTTAAGAATTTTTATTATCTAAATTCCACGCGTACGAAGTTGCGGGCAACAGCTAGTTCGATATATTTGGTTTCTTTGTGGCACTTTAGTGACGAAATATATAAATTGATTTACTAATTATTAAAGTGACCTCTTTCTATAAGAAGTTCATTTTACGATAAAATAACGGTAAGTTATTGCATCATTTGTATCATTACTTACCTCTTAATTGATCTATTGGTGAGTGACTGGCCCCTGATGAAACACTTCCGGCTGATGCAACTGTAGTCGCTGAACAAATTAATAAATACATCATGTGAATATTACTTTGCAGGGATGAAAATAAAGCAAATCGCTAGCTTGTAACACGAAGCAATTATAAGTTTCTCGTACATAATTTGTTTTGACGTGACAACGTCTTATAATTCGATAGAGCCGGCTGCACGCACGAAAAAACATGACTCATTCGGCGTTACCTCGCTCTGAGGCGTTCCGTGTAAGGCTTAAGTTGCAAGCGTCTCGCTTGCACTTCTCCTTTCGCTTCACTTCTTCGAACGAGCGACAAAGAACGTGCTTTCATCATACGTGCTTTCATCATTAAAATGAATAGCATCGGTCCGCTAGTGCAGCGATTGTAGGTTATGCTATAATTGACAAAATTAAAACAATTAAGACGTTGTCACGTTCAACCATCGTCAGTAAACCGACTTTACAGACAACCAATTTTTTTAAATAAATTAAATACCTCCTAAATGCATAACGTCCGGTTCGATTGCACCTCATCGAATAAACATTTTTTTGTTATGTTACTTATTATTAAGTACACAACACAGTTTGTAAAAAAATAAATTAGAATATTCTAGAAAGAAAATATGGCGGTACGAAGATTGCTGGATCATCTAGTTTCTTTAATAAAACTAAGAAAACATTAGTTTACCTGGTGGTAATCTTATGTTTTCTGAGGGGAATGAGGATGAATTAAGGGAATATTGTCAATATCGAACCTTGCTCTTTTTGTTTATGCCTTGCTTGAGCTCGCTGCAACTCACGACTCCAAGCACTAGTTTCAGAAAGTCCTTGGTCTCCACAAAGTTTTACTATTAATTTCAAACCTGAAACAAAACTATTTTAGTAAACTGATTGGTCAACGTTGACAATTTTACGTGCATAACTAGCTTTGATAAGGGAATAATAGAGGATGTGTGAAATAGTCACGTGACTTGAAGCCAGTTTTACTCCAAAAATGGCGTCGACTCCGCCTACCACCGATTAGATAAAGTGCTGTGCTCAATATTACCATCGATATAGATAGAAGGTTAGCCCAAACTACTGGGGCTAAGGCCGTGAAAATAGGCAAGTCCCTTTCATACTGTAAGTGAGCATTTAGACAGGATTTTTTGAAATTCATCGCCTAAGGTGGTGAAAAGAGGATGAAAGTTTGTCTGAAAAATTGGTAATTAACAAATGAAAGAAAAACCTACAAAGATGTGATTCTAATTTTTTTTACCGCCTAATGATAACATTTGGAAACAGTAAATTGTAATGTTCGTAATAAATATATAAGCTCTTTTTTTATCTTAACTGGCAAAATATGTTGCTGATCGTTCGATATATCCCCATTATCTGTTAGTAATACAAAAAAGCCAAATTGCCTTAACCTGGCGCATCAAAATATTCAGGGAATGTTAGGTAAGGAGTTAGAATTGGAATTGTTTTTGAACTATAATAATATTGATATTTTATGTGTTACAGAATCTTGGCTAAAAAGTCATCAGGTCATATTCAGTTCCAATAACCACCAGGTTGTAAGCTCTTTCAACAGGGTTCGTATGATACGTGGTGGCTCTTTAATAATTATTATTAATAGGTTACTTAAATTTAAAGACAGAACTGATATTGTGAGCCTCTCTGTTGAACGGGTAGCAGAGATTGCATATTGTGTTGAACTGGAGCAACTTATTGTTATGAGTGTATATTAACCTCCATGTGCGCCTTATGAATCTTTTATTAATATCATGGAGGATGCCTTATTTAAATTAGCTAATAGTCCTAAAATAATTGCTATTTGTGGAGACTTTAATATAAATATACTGGAAAATAATTCACTGACTGGTAGTTTTTTAAATCTGTTTAAATCATTTAATTTACATAATGTTTTTCTTGAACCCACAAGAATTACTGCTTCCAGTGCTACCTGCATTGATAACATATTTATTAACTTTATCATCTGATCATTTTGGTCAGTTGATATCCATTCCTAAAAAGAGCAATAGGGTTCAAGAAAAAATAATTTGTTTTAGACCAATGAATAGGACTCGCCTAGAAGAACTAAAAATTGGTCAAGTGCGAGTCGGACTCGCGCACGAAGGGTTCCGTACCATTATCTATGCAACATAAGGCAACGTTATTAGTATCGAGCAAGAAACGGTAAAAAAATCATGTTTGTTGTATGGGAGCCCCCCTTAAATCTTTATTTTATTTTATTTTTAGTATTTGTTGTTATAGCGGCAATAGAAATACATCATCTGTGAAAATTTCAACTGTCTAGCTATCACCGTTCTTGAGATACAGCCTGGTGACAGACGGACGGACGGACGGACAGCGAAGTCTCAGTAATAGGGTCCCGTTTTTACCCTTTGGGTACGGAACCCTAAAAAGTAACTTATTAACAAAGCTATCATAGATGCCAGTTCATGGAACTCCTGATCCTGATGTCCTTTATAACTCTTTATTTAACATAATAACTGGTGAGTTCAATAGAATATTTAAACCAAAATCTAAGATTAGTGATCAGTTGAAGTTCAGTGAATGGGGAACTGTTGGAATGAAGAAAAAACTTATAATCAGAGTGAAACTTTAAAAAAATATGAAAATAATTATTCTAAAGTTTTTAAAAAAAGAACAGGCTGTTCTGCCGCAAAGATCATTTACTTAAAAAATAAAATAAAAACTTCATCAAACAAAATTAAAACTACTTGGGATATTTATATAGTGAAACTGGTAGGGCTACTGCTCGCAGCCGCTACTTTAATAGAAAAATAAATAATGTTAATATAACGGCGGACATGGAAGTAGCGACTGAGTTTGAACATTATTTTTCTAACATTCCTATATTAACAACCAGTTCACTCAAGTCCTCTCCCATCTCAGCCGAAGAGCTCCTCAAACAAAATGTTACAGAATGTATAACCGATTTTTCGTTTACCGCAGTTAATGACATAGATATTATAAGTACTTTCAAAACAATTGATAAAAAGAAAACCATAGACCTATGGGGATTGTCTGTCAAAACTATTGAAAATATTATAGGAATAATAGCCCCTTGCCTGGCTGAAATTCGCAAGATTCGTTAGGTGTTTTTTGCGATTTGTCCAAAGCTTTTGACTGTGTACAACATGAAACCTTAGTTAGGAAACTACATCATTATGGTATCAGAAATAAAGCTCTCGATCTTTTAAACTCTTATTTAGACAATAGAATTCAGAAAGTTGATGTTAACGGTAAACGATCTCCAGGAGCTGCTGTTACTTTGGGCGTCCCACAGGGATCCATTCTCGGCCCATTCCTCTTCCTTACCGTATTATGTTGGGAATGACCAAGAGATTGTTCTGTTTGCTGATGATACTTCCTTGACTTTTAAAATTAATAGACAAATGCGTGATTATGACGAGGTAAACAGTGCACTCTCAAAACTTGTACAATGGTTTAATGTTAATAACTTATTATTAAATTCTAAGAAAACTAAAGTAATAAAATTCTCTATGCCAAATGTCACCCAAGTAGAAACCAACGAACATTTGAGTGGAGCGAGATTGGAGTCAGTACAGTCAACTATATTTTTAGGAATCACTATTGATTCGAAATTACAGTGGGGCCCAGAAATTGAAAAAATGTCTGGCAAAATTAGCTCTGCGGCATATGCGGTGAAAACAATTAGAAGACTTACGGATGTAGATAGATGGCTAGAATGGTTTACTTTAGTTATTTTCACAGTGTAATGTGCTATGGAATTCTTCTTTGGGGAAGCTGTGCGGACATTAATCGGATATTTGTGCTCCAGAAACGCGCTGTTAGAGCTATATATAACCAAGGTCCTCGGGATATTTTAACGGTTCCTTCGCAATATATATATGAAAATTTATAGTATGTTCATAAAACTATTCATAATTTAAAAAAAAAGCAACCACCATAATGTTAATACAAGGCATAAACAAAATCTTGTAATGCATGTAACCCGTCTCCACAAAATATGTAACTCTTTCATGGGTCATTGTATACGATTTTATAATAAACTCCCTATTGATGTAAGAGAATTTAATAATTCTAAATTTAAAAAATTAATTAAAACTAAATTATCTAAAAAGGTGTATTATAAAATTTCTTATTATATTATAGATGATAAAGCTTGGGAGTAAGTTGCTCTGGAGCAATACATATTCTATATTGTAAAGTTTTATTAGCATTGTAAGTATAATTGACATTTAGTTAAAAAAATATTGATATGATAGAAAATGTCAATCGGTATTTTACGACCTTATTTTAAAAATCTATCTTATATATACATAGTTTATTTAATCTATGTGGTATTAACAGGATCTAATATAATTTATCGTTTAAAATATGTATTTCCTTATTGTTATCACCATGGTGTTGAAGGCCGCACTATCGCTTTAGATCCTTCCTAGTTTTCCGGAACACTTGCGTAACAGATAAGTTTTATTTATTTTTGTAATAACTGGTTTTGTTGTAATAATAATATACTGATTTTTACGCAGATACCTAATATTTGTTGCTAAAGGAGAAAATTTTAAACTAACTGCTATACGAATTGTTTAGGGTGTTATAATGAAATAGTACTCACTCCTAATAAATGAGGCAAGTGTTTTTGAATTAAAATAATATTTTTTAAAGAGAATATTATTTGTAATTTTGTCATTTAGATACATAGCTAAATCATGACCGACGATGCATTATTTTGACGGGCCTCGTGGTCTAGTGGTTCATATAACGGACTGCCGATCACAAGGTCGCGGATTCGATTCCCGCTCGGGTCAATAATTTATGGGATATTAATAATTGTCACACAAATGTTTGTACTGCGTCTGGGTGTTACTATGTATTATAAGTTTGTATTTACAAAAAAAAAGGATATAAAGCCTATGCGTTATTTTTATTCTTTTCATCAGTTCTTGCGTGAAAGAGCTACAGATATCTATATTATATAGATAATTTCTCTATTGTTTCCAATTGATCAGTTGCTTATATTAGTATGATTAGAAGAATAAAATATACGAACATTGAACGTTGTCTGGGAATCTTGTGTTCATCTTCTTGTACAAGGCGAGTGCTTCTTGATACTTGCCGCTAGCACGCAGACACACGCCCATTAGTAGACCCCATCGGGGCTAATTAATCAAAATATAATTACCTATAAACTTTGCATAATAATATGGCAGAAGTCACTCAAAATGACGTTTGAAATTTTCGAAAAAAATGTAGTAGATAAGTAAAGTCTACTTATCTACTACATTTTTTTCGAAAATTTGTCATTTTTCTGGACTGGACTGGACTGGAAATCCAAACACCAATATCTAGTACGACATTTTTTTTCGGTTCAAATAATCGGTATTTATCGGTGTAAAAAAAAATACGGTTGGCCAACACTGTTGCAAAAACGTGGCAGCATTATTTTCAAGTTTGACATTAGCAACTGTCAAATCACATTTCTAATTTTGGGACAAGCTATAGTGGCTTTAATTAATCCATATAAAATAATTTCTGTTTTAACTACCAATATTATAAAAAGGCAAGTTTGTAATATGTACCTAGGTATGTAGCGAAATCTCCGAAAGTTTTTTCTAAATAGGAAGCTGCGTCTTTCTGAGTATATTATAAAAAAATTGAGTTCAGGCGAAAGAAGTCGCGGGTAAAAGGCTAGTTAATACATACATTATTAGGTTGTAGTCGAGCAGCACGCCTGTAGTACTGTAGTGCTACATCGGGTTGTGCTTCATTGGCCAGCCACTCTAAAGCTGACAGTTCACACGGCCATACTGCTTCAACCTGTTACAAACATTTACTATATTTATAAAACAAAATACTACTACGACGGGCTTCGTGGTGGAGTGGTTTATGTAATGGACTGCCGGTCGCGAGGTCTCGGGTTCGATTCCCGGTCAGGACAATCATTTGTGTGATATCCATAAATGTCATACAAATGTTTGTACTGCGTCTGGGTGTTTACTATGTATTATAAGTATGTATTTACAAAAGAAAAGTAGTATATGTAGTATATCCGTATTCTGGTACTCATAACACAAGCAAATAAGCTTAGCTTGGGACCAGAGGACGTTGTGTGAAATGTCCATGAATATTTATTTATTTATATTTATTACGAACATATGCACAAATTATTTTCGTAGGACGCCAAAACAATAAAATCCGGCCAAGTTTGAGTTGGACTCGCGTACGAAGGGTTTCATGCCATTATTATCATCATATATTCGTCATCATACCATAGGTACCGTAATAATGATATCATCATAAAGATTCTCTGCTCGTATAAAATGTATGGGAGCAAATAACAAAACAGGACTCTATTACTGAGATTTCACTGTTACTCAGGAACGATAATAGCTAGGAAAATGAAAAATGTAACTGTCTAGTTAACACGATCCCTCAGTCACACAGACACACTGACAACGAAGTGCTGGACTATTATAAATAGGGTCCCGTTTTACCGTTTACCTGAAACCTAATAGTCTACTTAGTACCAAAACTAAAAAACAAGCTTGAAAATCCTGAATATTTTTTTTAATCATTGCAAAATTTCAGATCAATCCAACTACTGCAAGTGGGTGAAAATCACTTTCAAAGATTCCGTTACATAGATTAATACATTGATAGATACATACTGAACTTATGTGACGAGCCTCGTGGTTGAGTGGTTTATGTAACGGACTGCCGATCAAGAGGTCGCGGGTTCGATTCCCGCTCGGGACAATCATTTGTGTAATTTTTCTAATTGTCATACAAATGTTTGTACTGCGTCTGGGTGTTTCTATGTATTACAAGTATGTATTTACAAAAGAAATGTAGTTTATGTATTCTATCCGTATTCTGGTACCCATAACACAAGCATATAAGCTTAGCTTGGGACCAGAGAACGTTGTGGGAAATGTCGATGAATATTTATTTATTTAATAAAAAAATAAAAATAATAAAGAAAAAAAATTAAGCATTAAATTTATTTATTGATTGTTCATATACTTGCATCCTGGTAGTGATGTTTGGCAGTTTGTGTGTCACCCATTTCGTTATGTAGTTGTGCTAGAGCACATGTCACGCCTGCATCCCAACTACCGATGAGACTATACCTGACAATTAATAACATAATACAAACAATATGCAATATTACATATACCGTGCATGTACTTCGCGTTGAACGAATGATATATACCAGAGCTTTAATGATATGATTCGATAAGGATTTTATGATCTTTGCGACTATCTACAATTTGAGCAGCCTTAAAACGCTTAGTCCACACGAATATGTATGGCTAACCTTGATTTTAGGGCAAAGATAATGGTACCGATTCTACACGCACAAATAAACTTAACTAAAAAATAAAAATTGATAGCGTCGATATATCTATTACTTGCTAGTTCGGTGTACAAATTCGAATTAATTGAAATCGTTAGTCTATAATGCACAGTTTTTATAATAAGAAAGTTCAGTTAACATTGCCATTGCCATTTAACATTGTGTTATTGACACTATCAATTTTCATTTTTAGTTAAGTTTAGTTTAGTTGTGCAAGTGCACGTAGAATTAGTACCAATGTTGTCTAGATGAGTCAATGATAGTAAGTGTTACATAATTACCAATGTTCAGCTGCGGGTGAGTCGTGTGCATGTGTGTGCGCTATCCTCGCCAGCGAGGCGGCAGCTAGCGCACGCAGCGTGGCGCCCGCACCCGCCGCGTTACGTATCAGAGACCAGCGAGCACTTGCACCCGCAGAGCTAGACTCCTCACCACTGTTCTCGAGCGATAGAGCTGTTTGTAAATAACATTAAACTGTACGGTCAGTCAGTACAGTTGAAAAGGTTAAAAAGTCCTAACAGTAGGCGGAGTAAATGATGTTTATGAACTCGAAAGGAAGAGGTTTCTAAATTAGTACAATCTAGTGCGTCGATGACATTAAAGTCGGAGATATCTTTCCAGTACTGTACCTAGATCGTGTGCGGCCACGAGGTCAGCGGGGTCGAGGTGTGTGGCGGCGGCGAGCTGCTCTGAGGCGAGTGTCCACCCGTCGGAGGGTGAAGCGCGTGCGGTGGACAGTGCGCACGTGACCCGCGCCGCGCACGAGTACGGGTCGTCACGAGATGCAGCCTCGCTCAGAGACTTTGCTTCTGACCAATTTCCTAGCTGAATATGCAACTAAAATTATTACAGCAGCTTTAAATATTACAATAGTTATAATTATATATGTAGACCAATGGTGAATGCCAAAATAGATCCGAACAGTTCAACTTCATAGAGTTACCTGACACATATTTACAGAAAAATTACTTATTAAAATAATTTTTATCTTTCACATACAGGTTATCACATAAATGAATTTATTGTTGCGTACAGACCGCGTACGCTACAAATGCAGCATCAGCATTAGCCTCAGCGCGCAGCACGCGGTCGTGTGGGTGTGCTCGTGCCACGGCGCGCAATCGCGCGGCGGGCTGGTGTGGAGCACGCAGGGAGCGCAGGGCGGACAGCGCCGCGCCCAGCTCCAGGCGCGCACCCGCAGCACCGCCACTGTACCCACGGAGCGCCTCCACGCACCAAGAAGCACCCGCACCGCTAGAATGTTACTACCATCACCACAAACCGTTTTAACGATACGAGGCGATATCGGGCTTTGTTACTAAGACAATATTTGAATATTAGTCGCTTTCACTTCATTTTTAACGATAGAGGGCACAGCTGAAACACCCGTAGAAGAGACACAGTATTATATAGTTACGCCAGGGACTGCGAGATCGAGGTCACTATAGAGACGCTAGTATTTTTTTTATTTAGTGAGAGTACAGACGAGACGAGCGAGAGATAATTTAATTATGGTCTAAATAAGTATAATACGATTGCTGTCGGACCCAGTGTCAGTGGTACCGTCCGCGCCCCTCATGGCCCCCGCGGCGGCGGCGGCGAGCGCGAGGCAGCGCTCAGCGTGCGAGGAGGCACGACGCGACCAACGCGACAGTCTGTCACCACGGACCACGTCGCGAACCACGCACTCGTATGCATCATTCTCCTATAGATATTATGTAAACGTTCATGTATAGAAAAGTCTTATAACAGTGTGACTGGAGAGAGAGATATCAAATACGCAATAGATAAATAAGTTTCAATCTTACATCGTCGATAGTAATATCTTGGTGGTAAGTGGGCGGTTCTACGTCAAGCATCGCATGAAATGCTGACTTAGCGCCCTCAACGTCATTTAGAGCGACTGAACATAGCACTAAATGTAGACCTGCAACATTAATGGAGAATATCTGCTGGGTAAAAAGATTATTTACCCATAAAAAATAATCAATATCAAATTACTAACCGACCTAACAACGAACCGGCAAATTGTATATCACAAATAGTGATTAAAATTACTCACCGGTCTGAAAGTCACCTTGTTCATGCATAATATGTTGGAAGTTTGTCACTGCATCACGGAATTTGCCCATTCGTACCAACAATAGACCAATGTTATGCATAACTTTCATTCTAAAATATAAACAAGAATATCAATATTAGAAGATATCGTTTCGTCAACTTTGTTGGGATAAATAACGCTATGTAATATGACTCCATTACAGTAGACATCTTTCTAATCAAAAGCCGACAAAGATTATGTTACACACCTCAAATCTTTTTCAGCGGTCGGCGTTTGGTCTAACGCCATTCTGTACAGTTTTAACGCTTTGGGGTGCTCACCCATCTTGAAATAGATATTACCCATATTAACCTGCAAAGTCAAATTGGTTAAATACCACTAGGCATACGAAAATAACATAAGATGTTTAGCAAATTACTTCATTTCTTTAAAATAGTTACCTTAAGCCTGTTTGCATGAGGGAACAATTTGTTTCTAGTGAGCAATTGATAAGTGTTTAATGCTTCTGTGTACATTTCATTGAGCGCATATTGTGCGGCTAAATTACACAAAACCTGCAAATTACATACAAAGTTTACCAGTAAATCTTATTTGTTTTATCATCGGATTTACGGAAAGCTCCAAATTATAGGTGACAAATTATATGAGAAAAAAGTGAATTTGTAATCTCTATTTTCGCTTGGTTTCCGCCATTAGATTACATATACAGGTACAGCAAGGTATGTGCTATTGTGTACTTACAGCAAAAGTGAGGTCTAGATTATGCGTGTCACCAAGATTTGCCTGTTCTTGCATCCTTATTAACTGCCTTTCTAGAGCAGAAGCCTCTTGAGCTTTCGACAATGCCTGAAGAGGTTCACAATAGGTTGTAAAATTATGAAATTATTAACGACTACTCACTACTCGACAAACTCACAAGAAATATAAATTACCTGTCCCAAATCTACTTCCTTCTTAGGTGTACTATCGTCGTCAGATTCTGGTCTTGCGCTGAGCATACAAGACTCTTCTACTAAAGTCATGATGCGCGCCTCCATCTGCTTTACTCGATCTTCTATACTGTAAGCGAATTTTATCGTGATTATGTAAAATGATACGTTTTAAGCCTCGAAAATTTAAAGTAATGGAAACAATACGAGAACTCTTTAATGTGTAAGTTTAAACGTTAACCTGTCGTCCTTGATTTCTTCTCTGGTCGATATGTCCCTGGTGGCAGAGGTATACCCAGCCGCCCGCACAGCAGTCACAGGCCGAGCTGCGGTTGCACCGCGAGAACTATTTCCACGTACACTCACTGTACCAAGCCGCATCATCTACAGTTACGGTAACGCTAAAATATAATCAAGTGTCTAGGAACACATTATACTATTAGAATACAACCGGGTGTTTGGTAAGTATTATTATAAGTATTTATTTACAAAAGAAACGTAGTTTATGTAATGTATCTGTATTCCGGTACCCATAATAACACAAGCATATGTATAAGCTTAGCTTGGGACCAGAGGACGTTGCGTGAAATGTCCATGAATATTATTAAAAAAAACTTTTTTGTTTACAGCCTAATAAAATCAATTCTAAATCTCCAGAAACCTAAGGGCGTTTCCTGACACGCTCGTGAATATAACTTCCAGCCAAAATAAATGTGTTTAGGTACATAGATAGAGAGAATTAGATGATAAATATCAAACCCCAGTGCCCATTCGACTGGGCATCTTGCGTCCGATCCCTGCAGTGCGGAGTGTCTCCTGAAACTCTTCATCCTCCCTCAAGTTCCTCGTGTCGAGTGCAGGAGCGACATCGTTGAAGCCAGCGTAAAGTTCGTCGTCTTCATCTACTATCATGGCCGTACGAGGTTTTGCATCGGTACCTAGCCTCGATGCACTATAATAACGCGAACTCAACATTTCTAATACTTGGTACTTTTATTAGATTATCAATTTTAAATTCCACTGTTGTACCAAAGTTTTTGTACACAAATGTTGTGACGCCGTTACTATGGCAATCAATAGACAACTCACGTCAAGTCCCCCATAAAACCATAATGCAATAACCATGACTACGACCATTGTAGTATGCTAGTATGTAACCTCACTATAAAAATCTTTATATAGGTACCTACTAGCTGACCCGGCAAACGTTGTTTTGCCATACTAAAAAAAAGAAAAAAAAAGGTTTGAAAAATAGATGTTGGCCGATTCTCAGACCTACTGAATATGTATGTAAAATTTGAGAAGAATCGGTCAAGCCGTTTAGGAGGAGTACGGTAACTAACACTGTGACACGTGAATTTTATATATAAGAAGACTAGCTGACCCGGCAAACGTTGTTTTGCCATACTAAAAAAAAAAGTTTGAAAAATAGATGTTGGCCGATTCTCAGACCTACTGAATATGTATGCAAAATTTAAGAAGAATCGGTCAAGCCGTTTCGGAGGAGTACGGTAACTAACACTGTGACACGTGAATTTTATATGTTGGAGTAACATAGATGAAGATGGAATTGCTATGTTTTAAAATCAGTCTACAAATTGTAGACACTGTCTTTAAGATGTTCATACATCAATCTGACATTCTCTTTCACACATAAAAGGTTCCACAGCAGGTCTCCAACCAAATCCCCTATAACCTGCGCCTCTACCACCAAGATGATGTTCACACAAAACGTCACCTCTCAATCGTCACTTTACACTTTCTCACAAATACACACTTTATAATTATACACTCGCGATTATGACCAGAATAAACTCTTTATCACTAACTATAAATAGATAAATAGCAACGAGCAGCGTAACGATTCCTAAGAAAGGTCCGTACTGTACGGCGGCTCGAGTGTAACTGCCTCGATTGCCCACCGTGCGGCGGTATTTATAGTGCCGGCGCACGTGCATGTCATTCGGTCGTACCTGCACGTGTTCGTAAGTTTTTAGGTTAAGTATTGAATTTACAATGACGTTATTTTTACATCGTAATAAACCCTAAAGTAATCAACTTGGTGGTTTATAAATTAATATTGGAACAATCAAATGGTTTAACTTAATTATTCTAGGTTCTCTAGACTAATTGTTGTGGTTGCGCCGACACGGCCATTCTGACAGGCGGTGCGCGCTCTGCACCTGGCTGCGATGTGATGTGTGTTATCTGAAATTAAGAGTTTTCTCTGAGATCGGTATCTGTAAGCAACCCATGTTGCTCATTTTGAAAGGGTTATTGTTAGGACAGTACACAAAGACATCTCCAATGTACTGACTTATTCATTTAGTATCTGTGGTGTGTACGTGTCCACTCATGGCTCCACAAGGCGTCCCAACGGTATCTCATGGTTCACATGTGGACGCATCAAGGATCCGTGGTTAGCTCAAGGGTAACACATGGTTTAGCTCAGAGGTACCACTCTCCAGATATTTTGTTCTCGTAGATTATTATTACAGAGATGTAATTGTGAGGTTAATAAGTATAGTAAGGTTATTAGGTTCTCGGAGATTATAACGAAAGGATTTCGAAGGTTCTCGTAGAGTTCTCGGAGGTTCTCGTAGCTTTTCGTTGGATCTCGTCGATTCTCGTTGACCTGAAAGAAGAGAAATAACTCCTTTTGAGTAGTACATCTGTAAGCAACTTATGTTGCTCATTTTGAAAGGGTTATTGTTAGGACAGTACACAAAGACATCTCCAATGTACTGACTTATTCATTTAGTATCTGTGGTGTGTACGTGTCCACTCATGGCTCCACAAGGCGTCCCAACGGTATCTCATGGTTCACATGTGGATGCATCATGGATCCGTGGTTAGCTCAAGGGTAACACATGGTTTAGCTCAGAGGTACCACTCTCCAGATATTTTGTTCTCGTAGATTATTATTACAGAGATGTAATTGTGTACTGTTATCGGGGTAATATAATAGTAAATGGAATGAAATGAATGAAATGAAATGAATGAATGAATCTCGGAGGTTCTCGGAGAGTGAGGAAGGTCGATGCTGGGGTCTGGGCCTTATTATTATGACCGTGGCCCCAGAGGTTCTAAAGATCAATAGGATAAGAAAAAGCTAATACGAGCAGATAAAATGAATCTGACCAAAACGATGTCAGATACAACGCAACAATTTAACGCTTATATCCTCAGAAGACTCAGGAGCGCATCAAAACTATTTGATTCGTGATTTTGATTGTTAAGAACCCTTAACATCCATTATTAAAATTATTAGCTTAAGAATTTCTTGTATTGCTTTTTTTATCACTTTAATATCTTCGATAAAATTGCTATCACTAGAAGTTGTCAACACTGACTTCATTATTTGTATAGAGGTAAAAATATTAATAACACACCGGAAATCACTGTCTATTAGTTCCTTATTTGATTTAAGAACTGTTTTTTTTTTTTTTTTTTTTAAATAACTGATCGTAGATTTTAAAGAAATGGATTATGCGGATTTGTTATGAAATCGTCGACTGTAAATTTTAATCAATCTATTCCAATTTCTTTCAAAAAGAAAAATGTTTAAGGTTGAAGCGATTTTTAACTTGTTCCAAACATATTGATTTAATTAGCTATTACTAATCGACTCGACTCTTATTCGAACGATGTCACGATGATAAAATTAAAATAAATCAAAACGTTATCTATAAGGATTGAAAACTGCACTATATTCTAATTACGGTAATGTCTTCGTTATCTAGATGAAATTCTCAACTTGTTTTATCATTTTACAATGTGTGTGTAATTGTCGAATACAAAATCCATCGATTTCATCACAATTGTTAACTTTTCTACCAAGTCAAAAGTAATGACGGTAGTTCAACAAAATCATATTATTATAAAGTTCATTTCGGTAGTGAAAACGTTGATTACAAACGAAGCGCATCTAAGCGATAAAATTACGTGGTGTAATTTGTGAAACTTATTCAGTTTTTAAAAGATAACTAGAGAACATTGTTTTTTTTTTTTTTTATGATGAGTGTACTGAATATGTGGTGATCTATCAATTAAGTATTTTGTGATAAATTTTAAACAAATTGAGTAGTTTTATGGAAAGAGATAAGTGAAGTGAAGAAGCATTGTGAATACATTTTAATTTACGCAGTTATAACATGGGGTAAGTACTTGTGGCTTGTTTTTATCAATCTTACTTTGATGTTGGAGTAACATAGATGAAGATGGAATTGCTATGTTTTAAAATCAGTCTACAAATTGTAGACACTGTCTTTAAGATGTTCATACATCAATCTGACATTCTCTTTCACACATAAAAGGTTCCACAGCAGGTCTCCAACCAAATCCCCTATAACCTGCGCCTCTACCACCAAGATGATGTTCACACAAAACGTCACCTCTCAATCGTCACTTTACACTTTCTCACAAATACACACTTTATAATTATACACTCGCGATTATGACCAGAATAAACTCTTTATCACTAACTATAAATAGATAAATAGCAACGAGCAGCGTAACGATTCCTAAGAAAGGTCCGTACTGTACGGCGGCTCGAGTGTAACTGCCTCGATTGCCCACCGTGCGGCGGTATTTATAGTGCCGGCGCACGTGCATGTCATTCGGTCGTACCTGCACGTGTTCGTAAGTTTTTAGGTTAAGTATTGAATTTACAATGACGTTATTTTTACATCGTAATAAACCCTAAAGTAATCAACTTGGTGGTTTATAAATTAATATTGGAACAATCAAATGGTTTAACTTAATTATTCTAGGTTCTCTAGACTAATTGTTGTGGTTGCGCCGACATATATATTAGATATTATTTTTTAACAAACTAAACCTTCACGGTTTATCCATGGCAGCTGTGATGGCAAAAATGATTTCAAATGAAAACAATTGAAATTTAAATCGTTATTATTTGCAACAGTATTCTTCTGCACCGAGAACGCTCAAATAACTTTAATAATAAATATTTTTTTCTTCGCGATAATACGTACGAACTTAATCGCAGAAACATTATGTTACTGGGAATTTTCGGAAGAACAATGCCAATGGCCACTTCTAATCTTTATAGAAACATACACTACACTGGAAATTATGAATAAGTAGGCTAACTAGAGGTTGGCTATTTCGATGTGAATAACAAGGCCCGTTTCTCTTTCCATATTTATTTCATACTCCTAAATACATACAATCAATGTCCATCTCTTAAAAGTCACCAATGCAATGAATTGCTTTAACATACAACAAAAATGACTGAAATTAAAATCACATTAAAACTAAGTTTTTTTTTTCATTTTCAAGAATCAGTTCTATTGGAAGACAAGTAACATTATTCAGCTTATTCAGTAAACACACGGATATGAAAACTTAATATAAACTAACTTATACTACAATAATAACGAGACATGTCTGCACACCATGGCCTGCTCATATTAAGACTGTTCCACCGATTTAAAACATTCAAAATACTGGTTATAAAAAATAAATGATTTTCAAAAGTTATACATTGTATCATTATAGAAAGTAATAACAATGATCTATGTACATATTATTGTATGTTATCCGCCGTTTAGCCTACCGAAAATGTTAACAATGACAAATATTCGTGACCCTAAAGACTAGTTCAGAAATGCAAGGGTATAATATTTTTGTACATTACGCTTACTATTAGTATAACACCAGATAAAAATAATTGAAAGTCTATTAACATGGATATGACTTGGATGTTAACAATTTATACTTTACATTTTACTTGTCATCTATAAAAAAATATTATTTATTTACATACAAACAACAAAAATCACTGACATTCAAGCCTTTCACATGTACAGTTACTGATTTCACATTAATATGGCATTTTCTCTTAGGTCGAATTTATAAGTTATACCTCCTTACCGTGGGCTAAAAAAAAAACATTTTTACAAGGCATTCAGGTCATCATTTTGCCTTCTCATCATTATTGATTTTATGACTAAAGATATTTATTTTTAATGTAATGAAAATCGATACTTGTTATCTTATGAAATTAATATCGATTGCCGATTTTTATATCATGGTAAAGAAATATAACCCCTTTTCAATACAGTTTTTAATTACACGACACTATATGACTACAAGATTGCGTTGCATATTCTAAAATGTTTAACTAAAAGCCACAAGGTAAAATATTAAAGAAAAAAAGTTCACCTTAATCATAAAAATTTTAATTGACACGTCATTATTTTAATGGCATCTTATCAAATATACTACAAATAAAAAAAAACAAAGATGAAAACAACAAAATGCACTAAGATTTGTATTTAACATAATTTAAGTATTTTAACAATATTGTCAATGAAACCGAGTTTCTGATTGCTAAACCTATTTAATTTTAGGTTATGTTAAAAAAGTATTTTATATATTGATTTAATGATTGATTTGGTGTTTTTTTTTCAATAGTAACTCTGCTTATATTAATATTTTAGCCTCTTAAATTCTATATCAGTTTACATAATATTCATAATAGTTTATAGGGACTACCCTAAATATATATTTTTGTTGCCTTGGAATCTATATATTGATATTATTATAATATCTAGCTGCCATGTTACAAATCGCCAGTATAAACCTGCACTGTTCAATTCGAGAAAAAATTTCATGGAAGGTGTTTGCTAAGATTTTTAGCTAAAATAATTTTTTTAATCATTTAACAAATTTTGGATATAGTGAACCTATAAAGAGGGAATGATTTGGATTCAATCATTCATTCGTTCCTACTGAGTTTATTATTAGTGTTTGTACTTACTATACGTTTCAAATGAGAATAGGATTGGCAATGACCTCTATCTGTCAAAGTTGATTGAAAAAGTACAGTCAACAACGAAACCTTAATTGCGTAATAATAATGTCTTGAATTATTTATTTGTATAGGTCATATTATTATTAAAAAAAAAACACTATTTTCTTTTATAATTTCTTTGTTGAAAACAATGATAATATGGTTAAATGGCAACCTCTATTTTGTCGTTGTTCGTGTGTTTTATCGAGAAAATAAGGCCTGCCTACGTTTTATTTTTTTATGCTGTTAGTTATGTGGTTGTTTTCCGTTAAATAAATAAATGTTGTTGTTATTTCTCATTGTTCTTGTTTGTTAGTGTTGGTATTTTGAACTTGTCATAATTTGTTATTGTTTTATTTGTATTTGTCTCGCTAACTGCTCGAAAATGAGTAAACGATGACGATTAAGTGATAAATTATTGATATAAAAATATCTTGTTTTGCTGACCCTACTAAAATTGTTCGAATTGACAGCTATGACGTCACAAGATGGCGCGGGGTAAATCCTATTCTCATTTGAACGGCATGGTACACAGATTTTTGAGAATTAGCTTCTTTATCTGGTACACATGGTACACAAGCATTACGCTTAGTTGTACTATATTGTCAAATATTTATTTTATTAAAATTTTATATAGGTATATTTCACGATGATAAAATATTAATATTTAATAGATAATACTTAGGACAGGATCTTTTTGAGAAAATATTGAAAAATGTAGGCATATAAAGGACGATTGATTGTCACTAGGATAGGAAGCATAATATATTACTTATAATTTGGGTTTAGGGTCACTGTGATCACATTATGAAAGCACCAATGTGTGGCGAGTTCCATATACTTATACATGCACAACTCGATGAGAGGTTCATACTATTTATTACGCACTAATATAATGTTACGACATACTATTAGGGCATTTACACACAGCTACTTTTTCCATTCTGTTTTATTATAACTCGTCTTAAGAAATTAGCATACAATTTTAATAGAAATAACTAATTTTTGTCATATATGTACTTATAAAATTATTTTAATGCTTACGGTACTTTTAAAACAAATATCGTAAAAACTACTTCTATAAAACGTTAAAGACGAAGTAAAAAGAGCAGAATTATAGTATTTGTTTGTTGATCTATCGATTTTAACTGTTTTACAGCAGCTGCCGTTTTTGAGTGTAAAACCTTATTTTAGTTATAAAGAAGTTGATCGAATGTGGTATGATCTAGTGTCCATCAGCCACGGCTTTGAATAATACTAATAGAATAAACTATTAAACATAAGTCTTGTAACGTAGGTACTTGTGCGTTAGAACCTCTTTATAACCAGTACAGACAAAGCTCCGTATTCGCGGCAGACAGCTTATAAAAATCAATATATTAAAGTAATTTATTAATTTTGCAATTGACATGCTATGCTTTTACTTAATAAATCAAATTGTGGTGGAAAAAGTGATTACCGCAAGCTGGAACTCACGACCTCAGAATACCGTTCCGTAGTTCTGCCAACTGAGCTTATTGCGGTCGTGCTAGTGTAGGTAGGTACGTAAAAATACGATGTAAACTCAATCGACTGGCGATTGTGGTGGTCTAATTTGGTTACTGTTAGCACGACCGAAATAAGCTCAGTGGGCAGAGCTACGGAACAATTTGATTTATTAATCAATATTTTGTTATTTATTTTTCAAAAACGTTGTAATGTACCGTATAAATCCGCAAAACATATTTTAAACAGCAAAATTATATACATATATAAAACCACGGATACGGTTATCGTAAAAAACTAACTTTGAATGTATTTGGGCTTAAATACCTGGCGTTCAGATTACAATGGCTGAAATATAAAGCAGAGGTCTACGGACACATATGATAATATTCACGTGTTACTGCTGCAGACAGTGCAATAGTCTGTGTGTATTCGCCCTTACATAAGGTGTCACGCTAGATCTGAGTGGAAAAGCGTGGGCGTGGTAGATCGAACACGTCTCCGTGCACTGAACGAGCCAACGCTTTGATGCTCGCTGCTATATCTTGTGGCTCCTCCTGTAATAAACATATCCAACAATCAATATTCGCTGCCTTATTATAATATATATACTATGCTTTAGAAATAATTATTTAAAGTTATACTACTTTTAGCACGTAAATAAATATTTATTAGCATTTATTTACGCGCTAAAACTTGATTATTCTGGATGAATTAAAATATAACTGCACATTTAACTGTAGGTACTCCTGGCGTGTTTAAAGAATCGTTAAGTGTTACGAAAAAGTAAGTTACAGAAAATACAATAATATTAAAAAATATAAGTAGGTATCGACTTTCTTTGCCACTATAGTGCACATTTATGCTTACATATACATAGGTAATGATTCTCTCTAACATGATACATTAAATACCCACATTTCTTCTGGAGGTACAATCTAAGCAGATATTTTTATACCAAAGTAGCAACATTTACTCACATCTTCGTCAATATCTCTGCGTACTGGTCGTTCATTGGGAAACTTTGGCACATTCATGGGCAAAGAACGAGCGATCATGTCGACACCACCGCCGCGCGGACGTGAGATGTGAATGCCTTCGTCGTTACTCTCCTCTGTTGCACAAATAAAAACGTACATTATTTCAATGTTCAACTACAGTAGATTTGATTATAAAATTCGCAATGCTGAACGCAGAAATCATCTATTCACAATTTTTAAATGTACCCTAGATTAGTTCAATAGAAGTTATTCCTACAAAAGCCCACTGTTTGTAATAAAACATATTACCGTAATAAAATTAAAAATTTAAAACGTCCGAAGCTATTTCTTTGTAAACGCAAATACCATATTTTATCTAAGTTTTACAACATCTTTACAATTCATTCAAATATAACATTAGGATTTATTAACTAATAAATAATTTTAATAATATGCAATACTTATTGAAACCACATTATATAGAGATAAGTGTAAATTAACGACTTATATTTCATCTCTTAAAACTATTCTATTTTTATTAATTTCTAAATCAATCTGTTTTAGAGAAGAATCAAAAGATGTTTTATTTTATTATTGTCTTTCATGACTTTTTATATCAGCTTTCGTAAATCATGTTACACCTGTGTTATATATTATTTATTAACCTTTGAATGTTCAGATAAATGACAAACAATCTGTCTTATAGAATACACTCCATCAACCAATCAAACTATATTTAGTAGTTATAGTTAGTTATGGGGAATATTCTTAAGACTTGCAACCCAGTACCTAATAATACTCATTGGTTTATTACGTTAATACTGCACTAGACTCATAACTTGGATCTGATTTGTATCTGTAGGTATATATCAGTAATCCTACTTACGATCAGAATCATAGTCGTCTTCCTGGTCAGAAAACATATGATTCCGGGAATCTGTACCTTCAAGGTCAAACAGATCGTCCAACAAGTCCTCTTCAGGTGGCATTTGTCTTGAGCTCTAAAATTCAAATTTGAATTTACTAAGGAACTTTCCCTGTGTGAAAGGATTAAGAATATACCAATCCTCAACATTCTCATGGATGCTGAAAGAGTCAGCTAAGTGAAAATCCAGACAGGATAATTATCCAAAAGACAATAACAGTTACGTCGGTCACACCACTCTCGCAAGGTCTAACGTCGGTCGCGAAATGTGCCGGTACTACGCAGCCACTTTGGTGTTAAGCCCTGATCACTTCTCACTGTTATTAATTGTAAGATTATGACAGTATTTTCGATACAACAGCAGAGGGGGTCGCTCGACCCAATTACGGAACATTACCATTATGTGTTAGACCAGTATGTTTTTGGCTTACAAGAACTTTTAACTACTTTAAAGAGAGATGTATCCATTTCAAAATATTAATATAGACATGGTTAGTTGTAATATAAACAATTACATCAAACATGTTTCCTCAACAACAATTTCATTAGAATTTTATTTTAACATGTCTTTGAAAATACAACAAATTAGTTTAATTCAGTGAAAGCTACTAGTAATATTTACATAATATACATGTAATAATAAAATTAAATGCTCAAGGCAACTTTGATTGACTTTTTGTCTTTGAACCTACTATTGTTACAACTATTTCATATTGTGTAGCAAACAATACTGAAATAACTAATGTATTAAGTAATGTAACTTCTTTGAATGACTTTTTTTACAGATTTTCTGGTATAGTATTTAATGGCCTCGTGGTGTAGTGGTTCATATAACGGACTGCCGATCATGGGGTCTCGGGTTCGATTCCCGGTCAGGACAATCATTTGTGTGATGTTTTTAATTGACATACAAATGTTTGTACTGTGTCTGGGTGTTTACTATGTATTATAATAAATAATAATAATAAATATTCATGGACATTTCACACAACGTCCTCTGGTCCCAAGCTAAGCTTATATGCTTGTGTTATGGGTACCAGAATACGGATAGAATACATATACTACTTTTTTTTTTTGTAAATACATACTTATAATACATAGAAACACCCAGACGCAGTACAAACATTCGTATGACAATTAGAAAAATCACACAAATGATTGTCCCGAGCGGGAATCGAACCCGCGACCTCTTGATCGGCAGTCCGTTACATGAACCACTACACCATTTATTATTTATTTATTATTATTTTATTTATTATTATAAGTATGTATTTACAAAAGAAAAGTAGTTTATGTATTATATCCGTATTCTGGTACCCATAACACAAGCATATAAGCTTAGCTTGGGACCAGAGGACGTTGTGTGAAATGTCCATGAATATTTATTTATTTATTTAATGATTATGATTATCCGTGTGGTGACGTATTAAGATTACAAATGTCACCACCCCGTTTCCTTTCCAGGGTGCTGTAAAAGTCAGCTAAGGAATATTACAATTACACCATGCACCCAGAAGAGACCAAACTTCTCGGAGCCAAACAGATCCTGGAGTTCTTTATGGCAACAGGTTTGGACCGAGAACTGTAGAAAGTGGTGATCACAATAGATCTGGTCGCAGTGATACTAGGCGTAATGTAGCCTGAATAGCCGCTACTCAAAAAAAAAGGAATATTACGACGATAATATTAGACGGAAACCTCGAAAATTAGCCCTTTGCCGACACGCCTGGTCAGCGCGGCATAGTCGACCATGATCCCTCCTATAGTGGAGGAGGCCCGTGCCCAATAGTGGGACGTAATGGGCTGGAGAGAAGAGAAGATTCAATTATACGTGGAGATCCATGCAAGCTTATTAATAGGGATAATTGCGAAGGCACCTATTTGTTTAATAAAGTGCATATAAAAGCTGTGACTTGGATAATAACTATCATGACTCAATGGACATGGATCAATAACTAGTTTCATTCTCTATCTTTCTGTCAATGCATTGGATTGTCATGACTTGTAACTTATCTAGCTCAGAAATCCTCATATTTTAAGATACATAATATATTTTATCAGATCTTATAATTTTGATAGATTGTAGAGTAAGTTACTATATTAGAAAGCAGTTACACACTAACAAAATATAAACAGAAAACATAATAATTAAGTTATTTACTTATGAAGAAATTATTACCTTAACTATGTTTTGTTGAATCTTTTTGGTATCTTTCAAAGAGGACAGTCTTCTTCTCTGTAGAGGTGGTACATGAGGTGATGGAGGTCCATTGTCAAGTGTAGAATCAATTCGCCAATTGTCGTGCTCCACATTACTACGTGCCTTGCTTACAATACTGAAATAAATTTTATTACACATTAAAAAATACAATTTTAAATTAAAAGAAATTATGTTACTAGAATAGCCTATTAGCTATTCAGCATTGTGTAGCCTCTCCACAGCAAAACAATTTGTTTAAACAGGTCAGTATTTTCAGAGCTTATTCAAACCTAGCAAACAATATCATTTTTCCACTTTTTAATATTAGCACAGATTTTTTTACAACAACTAACATATATACAACTAACATATAGTGTATATGAAATTAATTATAGCCTGTTATTGTTATAAATTGTAAACACATACATCTATGTGAAGGATAAAATTTCCTATTGACTGCTTGTAATGCCATTAGAGTAGTGTTGATTGTACAACGGAAAGCTTAAAATTCTGTTGTACATAACTGTAATAAATAATAATAAATATTCACAGACATTTCACACAACGTCCTTTGGTCCCAAGCTAAGCTTATATGCTTGTGATAAGGGTACCAGAATACGGATATACTACATATACTACTTTTCTTTTGTAAATACATACTTATAATACATAGAAACACCCAGACGCAGTACAAACATTTGTATGACAATTATAAAGATCACACAAATGATTGTCCAGAGTGGGATTCGAACCCGAGACCTCGTGAACGGCAGTCCGTTACATGAACCACTAGACCACGAAGCCAGTTGCATTTATTAAGCAAATGTTGTGTATAAAAAATTAAAAGCTATAATATTAAAAAATTTCCATCAGATTTGTAACATAGAATAAATCTCTGTACCTAGATAACATTTTATGATCCCTATGTGCTCTTTCTCTGAAAGCTTCAAACTCTGCATATTTTTGATCTCTAAACTGCTGTACAGTCTCTTCTATTGCTTCAAGCTGTGACTGCAGTGTTTGGTTAAGTTGTTTACTAAGAGTACCAATCACATGATGGGTGGGCAACCACAGATTCTTAACATTATTTATATCTACATTTTCTTTCATTGCACCTTGATTAGTTACATCTGGCACCAATAAATTGAATACAGGTGAATAATTTTTTGATTTTTTCAAATTATTTATCCGCTCTTGTGTTGTCTGTAATATAAAGAGGTAATCTTTTAAATCTGGGACAGTGATTTACTGCTTAGTGATAAGATTACACAATACACATATCAGCTTCTATTACAAGAATATAAACTGTAAACAACATGTTGTTGTTCTTTCACAAATTTTACTAACATTTATTGTAAACAAAATAGTACAATGTTAATAATAAAGTAAACAGTTTGCTATGGAATATTATACAATATATGAAATTAATGCATGATATAATATCAGTACTATTTTACAACAGAGCATGGAAATAATATTTTATATAAAATTTTAATAAATATTCAAGCATTAAAATTTTTGAATAGGAAACACAGATTATAATGTAGAATATATAATTCCTATATGTGCAATGACTATAGATAACTAATTATAGGTACAAGTATCATATTCCAATCTATTTAATAAGCAAAACAATATGCTTGAGTTACATACATTTTATGCTACTTGCACTATGCTTTCTGAAAACCTGGATATTTAATAAACAAAACTAGCTGACTGTGTGTAATTGTACACTGACCTGATTACCCTTACAAACAAGCAAGGCATAATGTTCATTTCTGTCATGTGATATGGCATGTGTAAGCTGTCCACAAGCTAAGCACGAGTATATTGTCCATCTCCCAACATTGCGTCTTTCCACCAAATCTGGTTGAGTTATTTGTGATTTTAAACTCTCCAGAGAACATTGAAGCAATTTCTGCAAAAACGTAAAAATATTATTTTTAATATTATTACTTGGTATCTAGTTCTTTCAATTTCGTTACACTTCAAATGATGAGAGCTGAAGGATAATTAAATAATAACCAAATCGGTTTTAATAAATAAAATAACACGATAAATATTGTCTAATTTGTTAGGAACGAGCAAATACGAACAGCCGAACCCAGTCTATTATTAAACTTATCGCACATGTAATTATTATTAGTGTTTATTTGTAAATTATTTATGTAAACTTGTTTTGTCTACAATGCTATGTCCTAGTTTTCTTTCATAATTTTAACATTATATACACTAAAATCCCTTCCTGTAAGTCAAGGTCAAGACAACATGTTTATTGACGGTACCTCACTGAAAAATATATCCCTTTGTTCCTCGGATGTCAACTCCAGTTTCTCAATATCTATAGTGTCTTCATGGTAGTCACTTTCCAGGGTTACATTGAGGCATTTACAAACACAAAGAGCCATGATATCAAAAACAATCGTGTCTTTTGTACAAAACAACACAAAAATAAGTACACAAGAGTAGAGTGAAATATAGGTATAGTAGTCACTGGCCTCAACTTTTAGCTAAACGCTTTGCTAAACGCGTAGAAAATAAAAATACCGAATATCCGACAGGCACACACATGTAGTTTAATATTAGAGTCAAAGTAGAGTTATTTTTATTCACAAAAACAACATGACATCGAGAGACATTAATTTAAAATTTTATATCGATAGTTCGGTCCTTTTTTAACATCGCTAAGTGTTCAAGAAAGAAAGAGAGAACAAATACCTGTAAAGATAACGAGCATATTCGACTAAAACTTTTTAGTCGACTTAGTTCCGCTGAAACAATAAATAGAGGTGATCGTTATATTAGATAGCTGATAAAATAATCTAATATTTATTAATAATCATTCAACCTATTATTTATTACAACTGGCAAGCGTTATTTATGTTGTGATTTATTTTTTATTTTTATTAGTTAAGACCCATTCATTATACACACAACACATCACATGCACTATTCGAAACGAAACGGAACGTCCCATTCAAAGTCGATTGCACTTGGCAGTATAATATTTTTGTCACCTACCAAATTATACTCTAAGGTGACCGCATAAGAACTATTTCCGTTAAATAACAAAATAATATATTAGTTTTCCTAATATATTTATTAAATATATTATGCAAACTAATATATTTTGTTCGGCTAGAAGTCGATTGCACTTGGCAGTATAATATTTTTGTCACCTACCAAATTATACTCTAAGGTGACCGCATAAGAACTATTTCCGTTAAATAACAAAATAATATAACGATCTTAACTCTTATCTCTATAACGATAATCAAAACAGGTCGTTGTACGAAGCGAACTAATATAATATATTATAGCGTATAAAATAATAGGCGTTTTAAAAATAGCGTATCGTTTTATCGCGTTTGCAATATATAGCCGTTGCGAACACTCCTAACAATAAATAGAAAAGATTACATAGACACTACCCACCCTCTAGATGCTGCTGCTGACTGCTGGATTTTTAATAAATTACAATATGTACTTCTTTTGATGCTAGTTAGACTATGATTTCGATGCCTTATCGAATAAAAAAAGTGGAATCATATCAAACAATAGAATATAGATACTCTGTTCTGTTGTTGTGTGTGTCTTACTCTGTGAATGTAGCAAGACTCAATGAAATGGGGGCAAGTTACACATGAAAAGCGGCAACAATTTTGAAACCCCCTCTTAATATTGACCCTTAAAAACTTAGATTATTTAATCAACAGGAGCTGTTACACACGCTATTTTCTTTGATAAATTTTAATATACTACCATGTCGGCGGGGTGCCATGGTAACGCACACAAACATGATAACGTTATTTCATTGGTCGCTGAAATTACGTTTTCGTGTTTGTGTGGTGACACTTGTGTTCATAATCCGTCACCACAAGGACAATAAAACCACAGCAACTCCTAACTTAACACCTACACTACCTGTTTGTAATCTAGTTGGTGCTACCTTAGCAACTTTCATTCGAATCCACTAAGGTGCAAAGGAGTAATAAACCGCATATGAATTTTTCAATTATCCCATGGGAGCACAGGATTTTATCAGGATTATAAGTGTTCTATTCGTTAACCTGGTATGTAATTTAATTTATCCATCAATTAAACATGTAATCTTGCTATGGACTTAGTTATTTACTCATTTATTATTTTATTTATCTACGTACTAATATTACTAATATTCATTTATATCCACTCAACCGTTTGAACGTGAAGGAGTAACAAACACATGCACACTCTCTCGCTTTTAAAATATTTTAAAGTTCCCGCGAACTACGTTTTGCTTAAATTACGTTTTCCATTGCAGAGAACAACTGATAAAATAATTCACCGACCTACCTTTAGTTCATAAATCAAAATGATAACTAATGATTTACGAAACGATGGACATTCAGGCTACATTTTATATTTTCTAATATATAAAATTCTCCTAAATAAACTAAATTATAATGGAAAAAATGATAACCATAAGCGAAACTTGAACCCGCGACCTCGGAATGCCGTTCCGTCGCTCTCCCGCATAGCGAGTCAATCGCAAAATATTAATAAATTAATGTAAAATTCTCCCGTCACGGTGTTTGTAATTATGCTCCTTCAAAATGACTAGACCGATTTTCGTGGAATTTTGTGTACATATCCGTTAGGTCTGAGAATCAGTCTACATCTATTTTTCATCCCCCTAAATGTTAAGGCGTGTCCACCTCTAACAATTTATGGCAAAACGATGTTTTTCGGGTCAGCTAGTATGAATATAAAGATGGAATGAGAAAGTATTTTTATACACAATTGTCTCATGTAGTGGGAATTCCGTCTTTTATTTTACCATGGGTACTATAGGTTTTAGGGCCAAGACATTGAGGGCGGTACTTAAATTAGGCAAGTCACAAACTCTTTGAAGTTTCATCCTGCCACTGGAACGTGGCAAGCTCGTTAGAGTATTAATCTTTGGTATTAATCAGGGTCTATTATGTTGTATGACGAGATTTTGCTCTTGCACACATGCTCAAATATGTATGTGTGCGTTGCTATTGTAGCAGTATTGCATAGGAAAAAATTTAAAAATTTTTGGTCTGGTCACACTGTCGCTTCAATGAGGCCGCCAATCGCCATTAGCATAATATTTATTATGATAAGATTGTGGTTTTTAATATTTTATCCAAAGAATCAAAATATTATTAAAATATACTCTCTAGTAGTTATTATAGTAATTTTGACTGAATATTCTACGTTCTTGGAGTGAATTCTATGTGTTGTGCGTAGAGAACATTATTTACGAAAGGACGTTTATTGTTAGGTTACTTTTTCTTATTTTTGTTTAAGTTTGGTTATTTAATTATGTCCGTGAATAACCATAGAAAGTGTGCTAAGTGCGGCAGAACACGTGCCGAAGACATGACGGTGACCTATCACAGGTTTCCAAATCCAGGAATAACCAATGTTACTAGGTAAGTACAAAATACAACCCGGTATATTTAAGACCTCATGCGTTTATTAAACAAAATACTATTTTAATCTATATTTACATCATCATATACTATCACCTACTGTACTCATCATCCTTCTACCTTTTCTTCCAAAACTATGTTGGAGTGGGCTTCCAGTATTACCTGATTCAACTGAATACCAGTATTTTATATGGACATTTTACAGGGCTCGTGTTTGGGCTAAATACTGTTGGCCAAATGAAGATTGGACTTCCATTGAATCATTACATTCACTCTATAGTCGGAATAAGGTGTTGTGTGGAAGACATTTCAACTCAATTCAATTTATGGATGATAAAATGCAAAAATTGAGTAAGTTTGCCGTTCCTGAGTCAACTATAGTGGAAGAAATACTAAATGAAAGAGAAAATATTTTCAACCAGGTATTGTATTCATATAGATTGTTCTAGTAATAGTCTCCCGAACAAATTCCTACAAAAGCAACCAATCTCAGTTGGGTTCAGCCAACTATGCATGACATATTACAGTGTATGAGGGTGTGCGCAAACATAGGTGTGAGATTACACCTATGTTTGCGCACACCCTCGTACACTATTCGCTCACTCTCATAATCCGATGGGATGACAATCGAACACTGCTGGAAAGAGATCAGATGAAGGATTGTTCTAAATAGCAGTGGTGAAGCATATAGGGAAGTCGGTAGAACCAGCCTAGAAGTGACCAACATGTTTTACTTTATAAATCTAGTCAATATTGTTACTATTATTGTTATAGATACAATAATAGTTATGCGTCCAAAGTTAGCACAATGGATCAAGATTCTAAAACTTTACACTACTATGATAGCACTTGCAAAAGTTTAAAATTAATAATTAATTTCAGAATGTCAATCAGTCCAATGTAATTGCTGCACAGCCAAAGTTAACAACACCTATGTCGCAAATAGAAAATGTGATGGAACCTAGTACCAGTACAGGGTCATCAAAACAACACACTTTTGCAGATTTCATAAGAACAACTGAATCCATTAGCCCTACGCAGGTAATTAATTTTAGATTTTTATTTTAATCTTTATTATAAGTTTGATAATAGCGGACTTGCAGAGAAAGTACAGATGTTCAATGCAACGAAAACCCTATAAAAGGTACACAAATAACTTTAGTGTTGTGTTGTTAGATATACAGTTCTACATAATAGTAGGCATTGTAGTAGGCTTGCACAACTAGCATTTATAATAATAATTTATTTCACACATTTCACACAAGTGTACAAGTAAAAACATAAATAAACTTGAGTCATTAAAGCATTAAAGGTAGATAGGCATCCTTACTAGGTTAAAAACCTGTGCTATGGGATACCTATTTCTCCTTGTTGCAGATAATATGCTAGAGACATCATAAGATAAGCGGAATGTGTATGTGTGTGTGTCCGCTACATACTAATGGTAGGAGGATGTGTCTGCGCGCGTGTATGAGGACGTACTTTCAAATTCCGAATTAAAGTTGTTTATGTCACATCACATCTGAATAAATAATCCTTACTTGTTATAATTATTAGCCTATACAGTATCTCTAAATGAAATTTACTTTTTAGGCACTGTTAAATGGAGTCATATAGAAGCATTTTATAACTTGGACAAGAACAATCCGTATTTTGTATATGCTCCTCAGCTAACAGATCATCATTTGCATCCAAATTGCCAGCAACGAATGTGGGTGAAGCTAGCAGCACAAGTTTTTAGCCACTCAGTTACAAGTGGCATGTTGATGAAAATTGCTCAAAGTGAGTATATTAAAATAATGTCAACTTTTGTTGCCTGGTATCAATATTAATAGATAAATAAAAGCTTTATTGCTTCCCATAATTACAAAGATACACAAGAATAATTATAAAATACAGATTTGATCTACTGATGTAAAATATAAGAGGATGATAAAAATCATCATTTCTTATCTTATTTACTTCTTTTACACACAAAATCTATATTAATTAAGCCCATTCCCTAATATGAGCCCAAATGATTGCTGCAAGACGTTTTTTTATTCCGCATAGATTGTAAACAAGCATAAGGGTAAATATTTCAAAGTTAGTAAGTATTAGTTACATCCTGAGACTGACTCTTAACATCTGGGCGAAAAAAAAATTAACATTGTTTTTGTGATTTCAGATGAACTTCCAGCTGAAGCCCATGCAACAGCCACTTTCGTGCAAAAATTTGACGAGCTTTTTGATGCTGTCAACGCAGACAGCCCGGACTTGAGGAGAGGAAAAAAATACTCTACAAATTTAAGAAAGTGGACTCCCCATTTAGGTTTATTTAAAGAAATGAAATTTTTTATAGCTAATATGAAATACATAGGGAGTAAATCGAATCCTCCGTCCCAAGAAGGGTGGATTCATTCATTAAATGCAATAGAAAGATTGTGGAATAATTTGCGGGCTATAGGCATTAAGAGTCTTTCCACACGTCGCTTAAATCAAGATCCCTTGGAAAACTGTTTTGGCTGCATCAGATATAGCTGTGGATCCAATAATAATCCAACAATTAATCAATTTATAGCGGGAATCAAAACTGCTATAATATCCAATTTAAAACATGCTGGACAAAAAAGGAACTGTGAAAATGACTCAGCATTAATTGCAAATAATTTATTAACTTTTTTAACGGGAACCATCCCTTCGTCGTGTGAACCAAACTCGTCTTCCTTCAAATTTGACGAAAATAAAGAGATGGCAAATTTACTATCTGATGCAGTTGAAGCAGTTGAACAAGGGACATCCGAAAGTCAGGCTTGTGGATATGTGTGTGGTTTCATATTTAAAAGAATGAAATACAATGACTGCCTAGATTGCCGAAAGGCATTTTTGTCCCAAAATATAGAAACCATACACATGTTTACAAGTTTCAAGGAATATGACTCAAGTCATGAGTCATTAAATTATGTTAACAAAGATATGGTGACGTGTGTAGAAACGATGTCAACTATAATTAATGATTTCATGAAAACAAATGCCTTTAGGCAACAACTTAAAATTAATGTTGTTAAAAATCTAGAATGTGTGAATTTTGTTTTTTTAAATAAATGTATAAATCATTTAGAATTAAATGAAAATCATTTAAAAATAAGCCCATTTTTTATTGTAATTAAAAGATATTGTGTTTTAATTAATAGAGCTATGGAAGACGAAGAGAAAAAGAAAAGTTTTGAACGCAAAATGAAAATATTAAAGAATAAATAAAATAATAATATGATTGTTTTAATTACTTCCTGTAGGCAAGAATATGAAGCACGATCCTTAATAATATATTAAGGAACAATATATATTTAAAATGGTTCACGATCATAATATATAGTACAGCCAAGAGCAAATATTACAACGTTTGAAAGTTCCCGCGCGTGTTGATTTATTGCTATTCCGCAATGGCGCTAGCGTCTCGTACGTGTATTGGCTGTGGTTGCATTTTTTTACAATAGAGATGTACTTCTTCTCTCGTTAGAGAGTAGTATATTCTTTGGTATTAATGTTCTGTGGTGGCAAGAAGGCAGTGAGGTTATGTTGTATTTTTTTTAAAAATAAACTTATTAATTCTGCTGCAGTGTATAAAATTAAGCTTTGGAAATTTAAAGTAGTGTTCTACAGTTATTAAAATTTATAAACAATGTCAAAAAGAAGTCAGCCCAGTTGGTCTCCACCGGCAACAGCTGATATGAGAACTGTGTTGAAACTTTACAATAGTTTAACTCGACAAAAAGAAGAATTTGTATGCGCTAATGCAAATCGGATCAACTGGTATAGTTGTGGACCTACTGTATACGATGCATCCCACATGGGACATGCCAGGTAACCTTGCAATTATAGGAACAAAATATCAGTTACTCATCACCGCTGTAATGATGACTGCAATATCAACATATTTAACCATAACATTGCATCATCCTCGATATAAGCTTTTTAAAATCCCTGACTGTATTGGTATTTAATTAATAGATTGTATTTGGTTTTCCTTTTTACATTAAAATTTTTCTTTGATGGAAGTGGTAGTCCTGAAAATTGTGTGGTGGTGCATACTGACATGAAAACTAGAAACATGAGCTAGAAGATCTGCAATGTATGACCCTGAAATTAGCAGACAAAATGATTTTTTTAAGACCAAGAGATGACCATATTTTTTTATAAAATTTTTTTTTTTTGCTGATATATGTCCCAGAATGCTCTAAGCCAAAATAAAAAAAACTAAGTACCTAACATCACCTTGTCTAAATCCAAAAATAAACTAAATTTCAAAGTTTCAGATTTTTAAAACCACTGGCACCACGGTGAGGGCTTCCCAAAATTTTATTTCTTTGAAAAAAAATTTTTTATAACTCAAAAAAGAATTTTGTTTATTATCACCTGTAGGTATGTCAACGACAAACAATTTTTCAATTTCGTAAACTTGGCGAACTTAATTTTGCTATAGATATCCCTATCTGAAATTTCATTTTGTCTGCTGTCTGCTAAATTCAGGGTCATTGTAATTTACATAAAAATATCATTATTAGATATTATCATATAATAACTAATAACAATAAAATGCACTTCTTTTAGTTCTTCATAATCTGTTACCCATAACACAATAAGCTTAGCTTGGGACCAGCGAACGTTGTGTAAAATTTCCATGAATATTTATTTATTATTTTGTTAGTAATGGAAGATCTGACAATGCACATCAAAATATTAATCATACAAATGTTTGTAAATATTTTTCTTTACAGATCTTATATATCGTTTGATATATTGAGGCGTATAATGTCTAACTATTTTGGCTATGATATTCTATATGTGATGAACATCACAGATATTGATGATAAAATCATAAAACGAGCGAGACAACATTATTTATTTGAAAAGTATACTCAAGAAAAGAAACAATTAAATGATATTATAGATGATGCCACAACTGTGGTCAATTATTATGAAAATGTCCTTAAAGATACAACTGACCCAGATAAAAAGAATGCTATGCAGAAAACATTAGACAGGTATATAACTTTAGCTGAATTATCAATTTGAATTTAGCTGAGTTTTAATTGTGCAATACATATGCTTGCAATATCAATAATAGTGGGTACTAAACGAATTCACTGTATTTTTGTTAAATAGTTAAGGGCCTACATCAATATTATCGTATATCATCGCCGACACGTACATATTAACACAGCTAGTAGGTATAGAAAATGAAGAATTAGGGATATTTTTTTTGTTTACTCAAAATCTACTAAATATATTTTAATTCCGGCTTACGCGTTTCTATATATTATAGTTACCTATGTTTTTAAAGTTATTTCATTAGTTAATACGCGATAATAGACCGACAAATGAAAAAAATAAAAAATTTGAGAGGTTTTTTCGCAAAGATTTTTTATCGAGAAAACTTTTTTCAATCGCGTTTCTGAGTTTATGCGATCCTAGATTATATATTGAAAAAACATATACTTAAAAATTAGAGCTCTAGCCATTCAATCTAAAGAAAAAATGAAAACTTCGTACGTAGAAAAATGCACGAAGCTATTTTGGTATCCTCTTAATAGCAAATCTAGCAATATATTGCTGGATGAATATTTTTAATTCAGATTCTTATATATGCATAATTTAATTAGTTTAGCTTACTTAATATAAATTATTCTTAACGTTTAAACATAATCACCTCAATAAAACCTTGATAAAATGTTGGCAAAAATGTAAATTTAAACATTCAGAATTCAGACGAGAACTATAATTGAAAGGTTTAACTGAATTATTGGGTGTTTTCTATGTATAATATGTATGTATTTACAAAAGAAACATAATTTATGTAGTATATGCATATTCTGGCACCCATAACACAAGTATATTATAAATATTTTTTTATGTAAGTTTAGTTTGGGGATATTGTGTGAAATGTAAATTTTTTTTTCCAATCTATCTGCAATCGGCTGTACAGCCTTTATCAGATGAGCCCAGCGTGGTTTGGAGTTGTTTAGGGCTATTACATCTAATAGCACCAACACTTTAAGATAAGCTCATGAATGGCTTAGTTTCTGTGGTAAAGATCCAGTATGTGCCATCTCTTCAGGCGCTTTACATTCCCTTCCTCATTTAATAAATCCCTAGCCAATATATTGCTGTGTTCATTTAGTCTATTTTTATACTTTTTACAAAAGTTTGCAACCTCTTGTTTAACGGTCAGTATTTCAAGATATTCGTGAATTTCTGTGTTTCTTACAAACCAGTGTGCACTTGATATTGTTCATAGAGCTATGTTCTGGAATCGCTGTAGTATTTTCAGGTTCTAGTCACTAGCAGATCCCCACAGCTCAATCCCATAAGACCATAATGGTTTGATAATCTATAATGTGAAATGTCCATGAATATTTATTTATTATTTATTGAATTTATATATATTATTCAACTTTTTTTTTTCTCTTTCCATTATAACCAATTATGAATTATATTAATACATTTAAAATATATTTTCTTACATTTCCAGCATAGCAGCTGCAGTAAAAACTTTAAAATTGGCTGTAGAAGATGGGAGCAATGAAAAAATAGCTAATGCAAAATCAGTGTTATTAGAATCAGCCAAAGGTCCAATTTCAGAATGGTTGGACAGCAAGCATGGTTCAACTGTTACTGACAATGCAATATTCACATCATTACCCAGGTATTGGGAAAATGAATTCCATAAAGACATGAAAGCTCTTAATGTAAGCATGTTTTGTAGTCATTATAAAAAAAAACGTTTGTTTGGAGCACTTGCATAACATTATCACTGTTTAATTTCTTATAGGAGTCCAATTGGAAAATTATATTTTAAATATTTAAAAGTTTAGGCTTACCTATGCTTTCAGTGCATTGGGTTGCATTGATCTATTGCTTTCATCCAAGGGGCTAGATTGCACATTGTGGAGTTCTATGGGAATACCTTTGTCCGGCAGTACATGGAAAAAGGCTGATGGATGGATGGATTCCTTCAGTCAAACTATTATTATCTGAATCTTAGAAAATAACCTCGTTGAAGCCTCTTCTAATGTATCTAAGACGTTAATAGTGATAACTTAACCACATGTATTATAAGAACATTGGAATAATTAACTTTACATATTATTGAAATTAAAAATAATATCAATTATTATTACCAATTTGATATAGTGCTACAGTCTTGGGTTCAATACTAAAGTTATTAATATTATATTGCAGGTCTTACCTCCAGATATTCTAACAAGGGTTAGTGAATATGTGCCACAGATAATTAGATTTATAGAGAAGATTATAGATAATGGATTAGCATATGAATCAAATGGCTCTGTGTATTTCAGTGTTAGTGAATTTGATAGCAAAGACAAACATTATTATGCTAGACTTGTTCCAGAAGCTTATGGTGATACTAAGTCCTTGCAAGAGGGTGAAGGTAATAGTTTTTAAACAGATTTTCATACTTATAAGGCCCCAGTATTATTTTTTATAAAATAATTTATTATGAAATAAAATAGTTATCTGTATATTGAATATCTATTTATGAAATATCTATATCTGATAAAATATCTATATATTTCATAATTTTCAACTATCAATGCAATTAACTCTATTAACTGCAATCAGTCAACAGTTGTTTCCATTTGCAATCAAATCTGCTATTAGTCAAGAACTGATTGCAGACAAGAAAAAATATTATCAATCGGTAAATATAGATTGTATGTTTGTAGTAGGAGTCCTCTTTGCATTTGTCTAGATTTTTCTTTTATACTATGTTTCATTTACTACATATTAAATTATATATTAATAGCTGTTACCCGCAACTTCGCACGCCTGAAATTTATTTAAAGACAAAACACTAACACAATACACAAAAAGCTATCCTCTTGAACCACACTATCTATTCAAAGAAACTGTATCAAAATCCGTTGCGTAGTTTTGAAGATATAAGCTCACATAGGAACATTAAAGAAAATAATGACTTTGTTTTATAATATGTAAAGACCTAAATTAAAATTTTAATATTTTTTAATAAAAGCATCACATGTATACACATTTTAAATTTGAATCTTTGTCATTTATAGGTGATCTCACAGTAGATACGAGTGAAAAGCGTTCACCAAATGATTTTGCTTTGTGGAAGCGTAGTAAAGCTGGTGAACCTAGTTGGGATTCTCCATGGGGTGCCGGCCGACCTGGGTGGCATATTGAATGCTCAGCAATGGCTTCTGATGTGTTTGGGAAAAAATTAGATATTCATACTGGTGGTGTTGATCTCAAATTTCCTCATCATGATAATGAGCTGGCACAGAGCGAGGTATGTAGGTATTATGTTTTGATATTTTATGTGGTTATTATGGTTTTGATCGTGTGTCAATATGTTCAAATTCACTAGAGTATATAACGATAGAAAATATATTGTCCCCTAGAATTATCACTACTAACAAAAGGTTTTATTTGATGTCAAATAAAACCATTTGCTAGGGATTTATGCGCGTATATTTGTTTTAAATTTTAGCGCGACTTTCGGAGATTTTTCAGTCAACATGGCCACGAATGGCTCTGGTGACAAGTCTCTGGAGACAAGTCACCGAAATGGCGGGCAAAAATTCAAAAGTCTAAATCCGTAAAAGTAGTTTTATTACAATAAACAAGTCGCCAAGTGTTATAGAATTTTATTACTGGGCACTTCAACAGTGTGAAGAGTTTGAAGCATTTCAGTCATTGAACAATACGCGGCCCTAATGTTCAAGGTCGGTGCTTTTCGAACTGTTAGTGGTGTGCGCGTACACTTTTGTAGTTATTTAAACACACGTACGTTGCACGTTGAACAGACGTTCAACAAGCCAGCGTTTTAAGAGGATACCAAAATAGCTTCCTGCATTTTTCTACGTACGAAGTTTTCATTTTTTCTTTAGATTGAATGGCTAGAGCTCTAATTTTTAAGTATATGTGTTTTCAATATATAATCTAGGATCGCATAAACTCAGAAACGCGATTGAAAAAAGTTTTCTCGATAGAAAATCTCTCTTATTTTTTATTTTTTTCATTTGTCGGTCTATTATCGCGTATTAACTAATGAAATAACTTTCAAAACATAAGTAACTATTATATATAGAAACACGTAAACCGGAATTAAAATATATTTAGTAGATTTTGAGTAAACAAGAAAAATATCCCTAATTCTTCATTTTCTATACCTACTAGCTGTGTTAATAGGTACATGTCGTCGATAATATTGATGTAGGCCCTTAACCTGGATTTAAAAGTTGCGAATGTGGGTAACTCAAGTGTTATACAGAAAGAACTATCTTGTAAAATTACTTCTATTTTTTATTATTAAGTGTACTCCACCGTTTCTCTTGCGTACTTACTGGAGCCCCGCCCCTTTGTCAGACCTACCTGATTTGCGCACAACATTTTTTTAAAATCATTTGAGCTGTTTTGAAGGTGGTTAATGCCAAAAGAAGAGTGTTATATCTCTTATTGATTTAAGTATGTTGTTTTTATGAGAATCGAGTATAATAATAATACATACTTTATAGGCACATTTCAATGAGCCAGGCTGGGTAAACTATTTTCTTCACACGGGCCACCTGACTATAGCTGGATGCAAAATGTCTAAGAGTTTGAAGAACTTCGTAACTATATCAGAAGCATTACAACGTCATACGGCAAGACAATTACGTATAGGCTTTCTGATGCATGGATGGAAGGAGACACTGGACTATTCTGATAATACCATGGATATGGCAATACAAACGGAAAAGTTGTTCAATGTAAGTTTCTTATTATTAGATGTAGTATAGATGTTGAGCTAAAATGTTTTTGGAAACAATATAATAAAGGTATAAGACACATTTGTGTTAGTGCCCTAACAATCGAACCTTTTAGTATTAGCTTGTTGAAATCTACTGGCAAATATATTATAATATACATTTATTTTGAATGCATTAATTGCCATTGAAATCAAAGAAATTTGCATTATTAATTAGGCGATAAATAATTGAACGCGGGTTTTTATTGCAGGAGTTTTTCTTAACAGTAAAAGACGCTTTACGTAGTGGTTATGATGAAGGTTGCGGAGGTGAGTGGGGTCCAGAAGAACAACAGTTGTCTAACAAACTAAGTCTGGTGAAGGAACAAGTGCATGCTGCGCTTTGTGGTTAGTTTGTTTTTATTAAGTTACTAGCTGTGCCTACATACATATTTACTTCTTATAATAAAACCGTCTTCTCATCAACTCTTGTTGTTTTCTTAGAAATATAGATTTCTTTTATGTATATTTCATAAAAGCAGTTGTAGCTATTTGAAAGTTATTAATTTCTTAAAAAATCAAAAAATGGTGGAAAAAGTGAATTGCCGCAAGCGGGACTTGAACCCACGACCTCGGAATACCGTTCCGAAGCTCTTCCAACTGAGCTTATTGCGGTCGTGCCTGCAACATCTCAAATTAACCACCACATTTGTCACTCGAATGAGTTTATATATTTTTACGTACAACGCCATCTATCAATATTGCTTTACAACACCTCGATCAACACTTTAGTATTCTTTACAGAATAGGAATGGGTTGAAATAATGACGCGACGTTCATTACTAAAGTAATTTATTAATTTTGCAATTGACATGCTATGCTTTTTACCTAAATTAAATCAAATTATGGTGGAAAAAGAGAATTGCCGCAAGCGGGACTTGAACCTACGACCTCGGTTGTTAATAATTTACCTGTCCTTGTCCTTAATAAATTACTTTATTAATTTCTCTTCAGCTCCAATACATCTTAGTGTTAAACACAGACACAAACCTGCTCCAGTAAGTAAGGTATTTATTATACTTTACCATGTTAATTCTCCTTTATGTATCTAGGGATTGTAATTTGCATGCCAAATGGCTAAATATGGTGAAACGAAAATTTTTTATGTACTTGTTTTTTATACCTATATTTGCGAATAAATGAATTATGAATTATTATGAATTGACCAGTCCTATAGTTACAAGGGTTCCTTTTCAATTTTCCGTCTTTCACAGAAGATTTCAATTATTTAACCAGGGCAAATGAAACCATTGACAGTTGAATGATTTTTTTATTTTCTCTCATAATTCAAATGAATTGTTATATCAGACAACATAGACACGCGGAGTGCACTGGACGCTCTCCGTGAGTTAGTGGGCGCGGTGCACCAGTACCTGCGACAGACCAAGCCGAGGAACTCTCCTGTACTAGCTGCAGCAGCGCGATACGTCACTGATATACTGCACGTGTTCGGAGCTGTGGAGGGACCGCGAGGGGGAATAGGGTTCCCTGTTAAAGACTCCGCTAACATATGTGTGAGTATACCTACTTGATTATAAGTTTTACTTACTCGAATTACCTGTCCAGGTCATCAACGTCCCACTGTTGGGCACGAGCCCCGTCCATTTTGGGAGGGATTATGGTCTACTGTGTCGCGCCGACAAGGCATGTTGGCACATGGTTTATTTTCGAGATTTACGTCTCTCACAGAGAATGTTATCTGTGTACATTATCCTCGGGGGCTCTTACAGCACTCCCGGAAGGAAAAGGGGTGGTGACACGTGTATTTTTTAACCCTTACCACACGTACACTCGGATTACTACGCACTTAATAAATAGGCGGGTCTCCAACAGACGATCCAACTAGGCAACTATCACGCGACTCAGGATCATGGAACCTGCATCGTGTTAGACCGATCTGGTTTTGAAACTTGCGATTTGCCTATAAATATGTTCCAAGACATCCGAAGGCTATCCGTGATTCAGTAAATTTAACTCTTGGGTGATATGGAACCACAAATACAGATTCAGCGTTAAGTTACAGCTGTACCTTTATTACGATAAAACTGTGCAAAAAAAGCCACATAAAATAGTTTTAGACAAAAATAATTTAATACAAAAATCGCTTGTAATCTAGATAGGACTCGGCATTACGAAGAGTTAGTGCCAGGTAAAGTTAAACAAAATCTTGCTAGAATGAATTTCTAAAAAACTTGAGATATTATGTGAAGCTGTCTTCTCGGTAGTCTCCTGGTAGTTGTTACATCATTGTTTGTATGTTCCAGTTAGAGGAGACAGTGATGCCGTACTTGGAAGTACTGAGCACGTTCAGGGAGCGCGTCCGTGACGCGGCGCGTGCCGCGGCTGCGAAGGATGTACTCTCTCTGTGTGACCGACTGCGCGACCACGACCTGCCCGAGCTGGGCGTGCGACTTGAAGATAAACCTGGTATTGTATTTGCTAACTAAATTACTATTTACTAGGCAACGCCTGTGGTTTCACCCGCGTTTATAGTCCCGCTTCTTGGCTTTTATTACGATGTGATATTATACCTATGTGTTATTCTAATCGGTCCAAATAATTCGTGTAATACTACACACAAATAAAACATTTTTTTCTTTTTTTCTTTCTTTCACAATGCTGTTTCCCAGCTCTGTTACTTGAACTGGGCTTAAGACGCTATCGCGTGTCTAGATCTATAAGATTTTTGCGCGGGAAAGCAACAAACTTCAATTCAAAGAAACTTCCACCTTTAAAATATTAGTACGTAACACTTTTCTTGAGGTTACTACACTTACTACTATATTACTTGCCAATTTGTCGGCCTACACAAGGATTACACAACGAACGTATTAGAAAAAAATGTAGGATAAATGACATTTTCGTTTTTATTGAGCTGGTATGTGCTGATTTGAATAAATGAACAAAAAGTAGACGAATATTTTCTTATGTTTTTTTTTCCAACAAAAATATACTTAATGTTATTGTTTTTATTTCAGACCGTACTGTTGTCAAAATAGTTAGCAAAGAGGAGATACAGAAAGAAAGAGAAGAAAAGCAGCGCTTAGAAGCGGAGAAGCATAGAAAGAAGCAGGAGTTGTTAGAAGCGCAGCGCGCTAAAGAAGAACAGAAGAAAATACCTCCTACGGAAATGTTCAAGAAAGAAACCGACAAGTACTCTAAGTTTGATGATAAGGTATTGTTTCTTTTGTCAAATACACAGATCATCCCCAATAGATTGCACACGCATGACGATCAACGCACACCTATGCCTATATATATTCTCGCATATATAATGTTTAAGAACTCGGTTTGTAATTTTGCTACGACCATAAAAAATGCATTGTTCCATACCACGCAACACGCGCCTTTCTCCAACGTTGGTGCGTTTAGTCTAAAAATCTCGTAATGCGGTATCTATTGGAAGTAATCTGAATTCGACTATCACTTTGATTTACGTATTGGTGCTAATTGTGCTTATATATGTATTTTATATTGCAGGGTCTACCCACACACGACCACGAGGGCAAGGAACTTAGCAAGGGATTAGTGAAAAAGTTACAGAAATTACAACAAACACAAGAAAAGAAATATAACGAGTACTTATCATCTCTCAACGCACCCTGATTGTAAAATAATTATAAGACTTATAAGCAATAAAATTTTATATACTTAACGTCCTTTTGTTACGCCATTTATTCCATAACAAGATGTTGCCAGCTACTTCGTACGCTTGGAATTAAACGTTTACTTGTAATTAATATACATAAAAAACCTGTCTCGTAAACCACCACATCTAATGAAAAAGCGCCTAAAATCCGTTGCTTAGTTTTAACGCCATTTTACAGCTAATTAATAAATCGTCAGTTTGGTTTTCTTTTCTTGCACAATTCTAAAGAAGTAACACACATGGCCCCAATGTCATTTTAGTAAATGATATCTTAGAGTTTTACCTTTTTAGGGCTTCGTACAAACCCTTATAGTCTCACTACAGTGTCCGTCTGTCTGTCTATCCGCCCGTTAAACTTTTTTACTCGGCAACGGCTGAAGGTTATACCAAATGTAGATCTATGCGATCCCTTGCTGCAGAAGATACAATCAATAATTTAGATTTACGCATTCGGAAGATATAACCGAATTAAAGCCATTTTTGAGTATTTCCGATGCCGATGGTGACGCCGACACCTATAAACACCAACTCAGCACCGATACGTCGGGATTTGAGCAGCGTAACGACCATACGCCGACGCCGTCACCGATGCCGACGGCGACGCCGACGCCTATAAACACCAACTCAGCACCGATACGTCGAGATTTGAGCAGCGTAACGACCATACGCCGACGCCGTCACCAATGCCGATGGCGACTCCAACGCCGAAGCCGACGCCGGCGCCTATAAAAACAAACTCAACACCGATACGTCGGATTTAAGCAGCGTAACGACCATACGCTGACGCCTATAAACACCAACTCAGCACCGATACATCGGGATTTGAGCAGCGTAACGACCATATGCCGACGCCGACGCCGATGCCGTTGCCAACGCCTCTAAACCCCCACTCGGCACCGATACGTCGGGATTTAAGCAGCGTAACGACCATACGCCGACGCCTATAAACAGCAACTCAGCACCGATACGTCGGGATTTGAGCAGCGTAACTACCATACGCCGACGCCTATAAAAACCAACTCAGCACCTACGTCGGGATTTGAGCAATGAACGACCATACGCCGACGACGACGCCGACGCCTATAAAGACCAACTTAACACCGATACGTCGGGGATTGAGCAGCGTAACGACCTGTAAGCTATATTATTGGAAAGTTTTATGAATATCCATCCAGCAGTCTTTACGTGAAAGAACCACAAACATCCTTACATTCATAAATCCAACATTAACCAAACATCAAAACATTGGAGTATGGATAGAAGACCGAGGAAACGTTCGCAGCCAACAGTAAGTATTTTATTTAGCCGCACGTAATTCTTTTTTCGTCATATCTATATTAAATGCGTAAGCTAACTAAGGTATGTATTTAATTGGATAAAAAATACACATAAATAGCTTTTGAAAACACCCTATTGAATTTGATAATTTTTTTGACGTTTTTATGGGTACACCGGGTTTTCCTTAAAAGATAGACATATGGCCTTGCAGACTGTTCTATAAATACTGCTTGAAATTGTGATTAACTCATCTCAAATTAGTCAAAACACGTCTACTACTGTACAATAATAAATAAATAAATATTCCCGGACATTTCATACGATGCACGTCCTTTGGTCGTCTAGCTAAGCTTAAATGTATAATGCATGTGTTATGGTTATCAGAATACGGATAGACTACAATATACAATTTTTTTTGTAAATAATGTATAAAGTAAAAATTCTTTATTGCACACCATAATGATTTACTTATCAGACATGTCATAGGTACAAAGGGCGGTCTTATCGCGAACTGCGATCTCTCCCAGACAACCTTAAGATGGAAATGAATACATACATATGATATATATCATATGATATATATCATATGTATGTATTCATTATTAACAAACATTTGTATGACATTAATAAATATCACACCAACAATTTTCCCTAGCAGGAATCGAACCCGCGACCATGTGAATGGCAGTCTGTTACATAAACCACTAGACCACGTGGCCCGTTGAAATGTCAACCCGATTTTTTTCCACCTAACCAGTTAGCAGTTTCTTGCGACCATTACCAGTTCGTTGGGTACCTTTTTGGAGACCATCCTAATGTGAGTCTTCTAGTCTTTGATCGCCATCAAATTACTGCAACACATGATATAATTATTATTATTTAGTAGTGAAAAAATATACCCATAATTTTCACCCTCTGTGAAACTATTTTGTCAAACACAAACACCAGATGTATCCGATGCAAAAAATTAATAAATTTCGTTTTAAATATCAAGGACAAATTCACCGATTATCTGTATTTAAATAAACATTAAAAATGAATAGCCTTGACGTTTCTGATCACAAATAATCACAATAGATTGCGCCTCTATCTAACTATAACGCTTCAATGAAGTCTTTAAAAAGGCGGTGGCCGCGTGCTCCACGACAAAAATACTTATAAAAAGCCAAACAGTAGTTTTTTAAAAGGTAAAAAGTGAGGTAAATAATCTGAGCTCGTTTTTGTGAAGTGATCTAACAATAATGTTATGGGTGGGGTGGCACAAGTATCGCACGCGATCGTGTACGTTGTTAGTACGTTCTACATCTGCGTCAGACTTACTTTACTGAACCGATTATTTACAATTACCAATTTTAATTTTAACCCTTAAATAAAAAACTTTTTGTGAGTGCGTTTATAAAATCATAGCACTGAAACGGGTTTACCGATTTGATTTTAAACTTTTTGTTTTAAAATTAAGGATCACGAAAAAATGTTAGTCAGACGAACAGACAGGAATGAGAATTTGGTTTCTTTTTTATCCTAGGATAAGTAGATAGAATGGCAGTAGATAATATTGTTTCCGTACAAAGTTCGAACTGGCTATTTACTCAAAGCCCATTGTCAACAGTTAACCAGAGCAATCTTCTAACTAATAACGGAAGTTCCCAGCGGAATGCAGTTTCTGGCAGTGAATGTATTTAAATAGTTTTCGGATTTGATCACAATCGCTTTGATCGTGGTCAGATTTACAATAACGGTAGGGCGGCAGTTCAGTAGGGAGGCAAATCTTGCAAAATGTCGAGTCGCGTTGACCGCCCAGTGAGATGTCAATCACATACATTTGAATAAGAACATTGTTCCGTTTCCATATTCCGTTGAGATATCGCGATAACAAGATTTCATTATAGTAAAATCAACGAACTGAAAGTTGCATTTTTTGGAAAAAACTATGACATTATTAAAAGTTATTTCGGATGCAGCCATTTGGAATCTTTACTAACGGTCATGCTTTTGTAACCAATTGGTACCCACATCACATGTAAATATTAGTGCTGCACTAATTTTTGGGCAATAGCGATATTTTACCGTTCAGTAAGTTTTGATAAGATCTTTCATTCATATGCAGTTATACGTTAGTTAATTTAAATAACATAGGTCCAATACAGTGTGAGAAAATCTGTTACCCAACATTTTACCCATGATGCACTTTTTTGCAATGTGCCTGCAGTGCCTGTCTAAAATATAACTGTTAATAAAACATAATTGTTGGCTTGCTCTTAATTGATATTTTATCGATAATCTGTTATTATAGGTGCGTTAATTTTAACGGTTATTATGTAAGGAATTGGAAGTCTATTCTAATAATAAATATATCTATTATAACTTGGAATTTGTACCCGAAATACGATAGCTAATTTTAAATTTCAAAGCAGCATTATACAAGTTTAATTGGTGTCTCAGCAAGATTTATAACGATAGCAATTATAAGTTTTGCTTTATAAATTATGATTGGTGGAGTGGTCCCTCATCGCGTAATATTTAGCGAGGCGAACGTCGCGTAAAGCCTGTCCCCGCCGGTCGGGGTTGCAATTATGGCTTGTTTTTCATCGTAGCCCCTGAAGCATTCCGCTTCTGAAAAAAGAAACCAATTTTGCACGCTCATTAATTATTTAAATCTCATTAAACAACCGCAAGTTTCCCCTGTCTTGTTTTGTAATTTTGCGACGCTATTTCCATCTACATTACCTAATTTAAGCCGTTACGCACAAAATAAGCTTTGGTTCCGTTAAATTCTCAAAATAAATGAGTTGATAAATATTTCTGAAGTAGTTAGCCACGTATTGGGACCTAGGTAGCTACTACACAATAAAATAAACAGGAGAATTAAACCGCGCTAGTGGATAACCAAAGAAAGGCCAAACGGGAAACTGAGAAAACCATCGTGTAAATCCATTTACATGCTTCAAAGCTATTTAGTAAAACAGGAAATTATACAGCCTTGTTGTATCTTCGTACCAAGAGTTTGTGTATTTGTGTCGGCGGTTGCTTCCTCTTAGATAATAAAGTCTGCCAAAAGTGTCTTGTTTCTGAAGAATATTTGAGAATTAGGAAATTAAACTGTGCGGTGGTAGATGAAAGGTGCGGAAACGCGACGTCGAGCGATTGTAAGCTCAAATCTGACGACTGCCGTTGACGCCTAAGCCACAATATAAGTAGGTACACCGTAACCAAATCAATTATAATTTCAAACGCAATTTGAAAAGGAACAAAATTTTATAAAATTAATATTTTCATCTGTGCGGTATATGTAATATATATATTATATATCTTTTTACAATTTATATGGAGTATAAGTAATAGTGTTTATGAAAATGTGTATTTTGTTGGTCAAACGAATGTCGAGGTGGGTGTCAGGCGCTTCTGTCTTGTCCTGGGAGAGGGAGAGAGGAGGTCGGGTGTGGAGATCACTCGTCCGTGCTTTAATTGCTTTTCACTTAGCAACCGCTCATGAACAGACAGGGCTTGTGAAAATGAAGAAAAATCATTACATCAACATCTTTTAGAGATTGGCCAGATTTAGGATGTTCAGAAAGACAGCGACCTTCTTATATAACGCTTTCCTCTTTCTTGTTTTTCCAGCGCGCCTCATTTCCGGAAGGGGGCTGCGGGAGGTGCGGGCTCGGGTGGCGAGGGGCCTAAGTAATTTCGCTTAAGAACTCTAAACGTAATTAGTGTAGGGCGTGCAAAGGGAAGGGCTTGAAACTTGGAGAGGGTTGCGTCCCGCGCCTGCCGCCTCCGCGCGCCGTCTGAATATTTGATCGCGCTCGTCTCGCGATAATATTTGCCTGAGGAGCTTTTCCGTAAACATGGCCACATTTCCCCACCTACGTACTTGTACTTTCCTTCATTCCACTTTCAAAGCTGTTGCGCGCTTTTAATTGGAGCCGGTGTAATATATAAGTAGTCTTGTGATAGAATTAAAATCGTTCGCTACGTCGCTCTCGAATACCTATACACAGAAAATGTTTTACCTAATATTAATTTTTTTGACGAGTTATTTTTCCTTTTAAGAAAATCCTCTTTATAGGACTTCAAACAAATTTACAGCCTCTTCGTAAGCTCGTAACTGATAGGTATTCAGTGGGTTTATATTACATGTTTTAATTTTATTTATTGCTTCGTTGATTCTTCGTAAATATTGATTCAATGTGTGAGTTATATAGGCTTTTTATAGGCTTTTATTAAGCCTATTGAGTGGTTGCCATGGATTCATATTATGTTTTATAATATCTTGTTACTTACGATATAATAATTTTGTAGGTGGTATGATAAATACCTATATCTGTCCTGCTAAAATATATTCTCAATGTTTAATGATGTCTATAAACAGTAGGTATTAAATATTCAACATAATTCAGCTGTCAACTCATGGATATTGTTAATATTAGGTACATCATTGCGTCAATTGAAGAACATGATGTTATCTTGTCCTAAATTTACATTCCGCCTAACTGGTACTATACATACTTATCAAATTGTGGATAGGTACAATACATTGGTATCGATTCTACGCGCACAACTAAACAAAAAAAGTGAAAATTAATAGTGTCAATATCACAATTCGTAAATGTAAACTGAACTTTCTTATTATAAAAACGGTGTATTATGGCTAACAATATAATAATAATAATAAATATTTTTGGACATTACACACAACGTCCTCTGGTCCCAAGCTAAGCTTATATGCTTGTGTTATGGGTACCAGAATACGGATATACTACATATAATACTTTTTTTTTTACCCGCGTCCTCGTGAACGGCAGTCTGTTACATGAACCACTCAACCACGAAGCTCGTCAATGTGTACAACGAAATAAACAATTAATATGTATACTGACACTATCAATTTTAATTTTTAGTTAAGTTTAGTTTAGTTGTCCACGTAGAATTGGTAGCATTATCATTTATCCGTATTAAAACACGTAGACAGTACAATTATCTGAGTGTATCACACAAATATAATTGAATTCTCATTACTTATTTGCAATCTTGTAATTATTCTTCGTCTTGAAGGTTAAATGATTTTACAGACCTAAATTTATGGTCTAAATTCATCTAATTTCTTCTACGTTGATTATTAAAAGATACTAATATCATATGTTTGGTATTTAATACATTTTTCCCGGTCTAAACGTATTATACTCGTAATACTAACAACATACCACACGACAAACAAGCCAGTAAAAAAACAATATTAATTTAAAGATCCTTATTTAGCCTCCATAGATATAATGGAGCAAATAATTGAGAATTCATTTGATAGCTGAAAGCAATAATTTACAAATTCAAAGGGCCTATGAAACAAGAGAGGGAATTAGAATTTGTAATTAGTACAAAGAGAAGTGATCGTACCGACGCGGCTTCTACAACATTTGATTAGCAATTATGATAATTTGACTTAGAGCAGGGTAAGATTTCTCCTAATTTGTTAGTTAAATTATTATCGCCGCTGCTACGACATGAAAAAAATATCCTCTCATTTGAATAACATTCTATTTGATATTAATTATTAGATAATATAATTATTAATTATAGCTAATAAATTAATAAATAAATTCGTTTATTTCATAATAATAAGAATCAATACAAACACGAAACAATACAAACACGAAACAATATTTGCATTACAGAGTAGGCATATACATTTTAAAATAATTTTGAGATATAAAATCGGACAAGACATAATTACAAAAATACATGAATAAAAAGCAATTAATATATAGACGGATTAGGAACAAATATAAATGATATCCTGAGCATAAGTAAGCATAGCGATCAACATACAAAATAACCATTTGTTTATACATTAGTTGGGCACAAAATAATAATTTTATAAGGAATAAAAAAACTCACCCCATAGATTTTCAAGTAGATATAAAATTACTAAACTGAAGCTATTAACGTATTGAACATAACAAACGTAAAGTTAAGTTTTTATTTAAATCAACGACTACTTTAAGACTCGAGATTAGTAAAGGACTACTGATAAAGATGCCCGAGTGTAAAATAGAATTACTAATAAAAGTTTTTTTTTTTCTTTTAATAAATATTCATGGACATTTCACACAACGTCCTCTGGTCCCAAGCTAAGACTATAACGCTTGTGTTATGAGTACTAGAATACGGATAATACATATACTACTTTTTTTTTTGTAAATACATACTTATAATACGTAGGAACACCCAGACGCAGTACAAACATTTGTAAGACAATTAGAAAAATCACACAAATGATTGTCCCGAGCGGGAATCGAACCCGCGACCTCTCGATCGGCAGTCCGTTACATGAACCACTCAACCACGAGGCTCGTCAATGCCAATTGAACAGATTATTTGAGAAATGGAAGGAAATTTATACAGGATCACTCTTAGCCCAAGGTGGTCATATCTTACTAGGAGATGTTAAGAAAACATAAGATAAATTAAGAAAAAAATAGTTACATGTATCTATCTAGATAATTTCGCCAGAATCAAGAATACCTGCGTTTTAGGTTAAAACTACTAAAAATATTCTAACTACATGTTATAAAAAATAAAGAATTTCATGAATAAGTATCGACATCTCTGCGCTCAAATCTCATCAGCATTGTTTTACGACATGGCAGTAATGAAATGCAAATAAAGATACAAAGACTGTATTAAGTACACTGTTGAGGAATATAATGTTTTAATCGTTAAGTTTAATGTGTCGAGCGACAATAATAAGTGTCGCGCCAGTGTCGAGGTACAACTGAACGCGTGAGACACGCACTCTCGGGTAAGTTCGCCCGACTCCCGCACTCAGCGGTGCAATTTAATTATCAGTGTGGGCTCCACGCTTTACCCTTTTGTATCTTAACCCCCGGATGAAAAAAATACTCACCCATAAAATAGAGGACGGGTACGAAAAAGGAGCGTATGCAAATTCAGGATAAAATATAGCCCGTAAATGCCACCGTTTCTAAAAGAATATTAGAGACGTTTTTCAGTGGGTGGTTGGTTGGGGTGTTACGTTATATTTTGTCTCCTCGTGCTAAGTACTGCAGCTACGGGTGACCGCGAGACGGAATCCGCCTTAATTTGCGACTGTTGTTCTGCAATAAATCAACGTGTGTACCCCCGCTACAAGTGTATTGTTTTTGAAGATAATGTTATCTTACAAAACACAAAAGTTTGCAAGAAATCACTGAATATTAGTTTATTAAGCAACATTAGCATTATTGTCGGATCCTCGGTCGGTCCTCATGATCTTTTTTTGATATTTCTGTTTGTCAAAGAAAATGTCTTATTAATTCTGATACCTACTGCAATATGGTTTTGATTAAAATAATTAGGTTTGTAATATGGTGTAAAAAGAGTGCATATTTACTTTATTTTATTTTATATGATTTTTAGTGTTTTGTTAAAAAGACCAATACCTATTTGATTGTGCGTCTGCCCGTGTGACATTTTTGGATTGAAACGCGATTAATTATATTCTCTGTGATAGGTAGCGAGCCTTCGATTGACATCGAGTAAATAGATAAGTTCCAGGTTCGATATTACTGCAGAAATAGTTGATTACGGAAAATTGAATAAACTTTGATTATTTTTCTGTAACTCGTATGTAACGTTGTGTAGAATCCAGTTTATGAAATATGTAAAACGCGGAGTATTTATTTAAAAAATATTTTATTACATTTAATAAAATAGGATTGTTGATCTTGAACTTTATTGGAAAGGCTGAAAAGTCCAAGATTGTGTATATTTTCCAATAGGTGTATAGTGAGTTTAGGGATTAATTACCGAGGGTGGCCGGAGCCAGCATATGTATGTACGCACAATACGGTGAGTTGGACATTTTTTATTCGGGACGTAATGAGGGGTCACCTGAAGAGGAATGAGTTAATAGGCGTTTTAATTATTGAGGACGCGGCCGTCCACCACTCGTCGTCCGCCCCGCGGTGCTGCCCGCCGAACAACTCCCGAGAAAGAGACAACATCAAATATTTAGCGCGCAATGCCGGCCGCTCTCTCGCTTGTAATTAAAGCGTTCTTTCCTTTTTTCAGCGGCCTGATACAATATTCAGCATGAGAAAGAAGCGCTCCGGTGGCGGGGTGGCGCCTCCATTGTATTCGCTAAGGAAGATAAATTAAAAAATATAATTACAAGGCGGCCGCCATAATTCTCGGCAGGCGGGTTGTGGGGTGGCAGGAGGGGCGCGGGAAGGGAATAGTGGAGAAGCGGGCGCTCCCGGAGGAGGCTTCTTAAATATTTGGGGATAGCGCGTACCTACGCATTACGTAAATTAATGACACGGATTCGAGGAAGGATGGCGCCGCTCCCGCGCCCGCTCAAGCTCCCGTCGACGACGCTGTTTGTTTTGTTTTAATGTGCCTTGTTAACGACCTTATTAGACGCGAATTATAAATACAAGCCGCGCTCAACGCCAAGCGGCGGAGGCTGGACGCACCAATCTCCACATTGATTCCACTAATGACTTTCTTTTATTCTTATAATTGCACAAATCCGACTTCACAGTGCTTCGTTGATTCCTCCAATTTCCAACTTTGATGAAATATAATAGTCATTTATTTGTGGAAGTAAATCTGTTAAGAAAAAAATATTTGCATGTTTTTTATCTCTCATAATTTATAAAAGTTAAGTTGATCAGTTGTGTATTCATTATTTTTAAATGCCGTAATCGAGGTCTCTTTATTGTGGTTTCTTCTGAGTTGTATTTCATGATAAATAAAAATTAAAGAGGATGTGTAGCTGAGCATTAAGATCGTGATATAACAATATTTTCCCCCGGGCGATGTGTCGTGTGTGAAGTAAACAAAAAGGCTGTGTCTCGTGTGTGTGTTTGTGTGCACTGTTATGTATACACATATGAGTACATGTGTGCGCATGCCCGCACATTACACTCAACAAGTGTCCCCATGTGCGCGTACTATCACCTACTTGATGTACGAACGCCTCGCCACTGTCCGGCCGTCTTACCTTACTTACCGTCACAGACTACTTTATTATATAGGTACCTTACCGCTCACTCTAATGACTTATACGTGGAAAGATCACTCAAAAACATATAATAATAATATATTTGTAGATGAGTAAACAAATAACATCCAAAATAATTAACTCGGTCATTAAGTCTATTGTAGATTAACTCTAAACTTGTTACCACAGTATTAATTATTAACGCGGATTTAACTAATTGGAATTAACTTGGAAAGTTACATATTTTGTTACACCTGTAACGCTCAAAGTCATGAGAAACTAAAGTATTAAGAAATATCAATTGAGAAGGAATCATAATAATATTTAAATATAGAGAAAAAATAAAATAAAGCTGTAGATACAATAAAAATAGGCATTTTAAGATACATATCATGAATACATATGACTATCAATGTAACAACGTTTCATTTCGTTTGACTCCTTTCATTCTGCATGATGCTAACGTAGGGAGAGTAACATGTTAGTTAAGTGTACAGCGAATATAATCGTGAATCGTACTACTTTACATAAGTGTAGTAGTAGTGTAACGACTGCTTGACTGACTGAATTACGAGGAAGTGGGTTGAATAGGATAATTGGACTGCATTTGGTTATTTATATAGACTTAAAAATATCCATTTACTCAAATAAGAAGAGATATGTAAAAAATCCGATATGTGGCACAAATAACACAAGTATTTACATAAATACAGTTTGGTTAAGAAAAATGTCCGTATTATTATTATTATTTTTTCTTAATGAATAGTTATTTGGTACAATCAGTTACCTTATCATCAATTTCCTGTAACATGATTGCCTATTCTCGCCATAAATTTTATAGGTACATCTTAATCAAAATTCACAAAAAGGGTCGTAGTAATAAAGTTTGCGGTCTATGCTGCTCTCCACAATAGAGTGTCTCGCATTAGACCAACTATATTTATTAAATGGATTTACGAAAGGATATAGGATATTTATTGGACTTACGAAAGGATGTTCAACTACAGATGCAGGGGTTGAACTGTAAAAAGGTATATTCTCGGCCTGGGAGAACTCGCAAGATTCGTTAGGTGTTTTTTGCGATTTGTCCAAAGCTTTGACTGTGTACAACATGAAACCTTAGTTAGGAAACTACATCATTATGGTATCAGAAATAAAGCACTCGATCTTTTAAACTCTTATTTAGACAATAGAATTCAGAAAGTTGATGTTAACGGTAAACGATCTCCAGGAGCGGCTGTTACATTGGGCGTCCCACAGGGCTCCATTCTCGGCCCATTCCTTTCCTTACTTATATTAATGACTTACCGTATTATGTTGGGAACGATCAAGAGATTGTTCTGTATGCTGATGATACTTCCTTGGCTTTTAAAATTAATAGACAAATGCGTGATTATGACGAAGTAAACAGTGCACTCTCAAAACTTGTACAATGGTTTAATGTTAATAACTTATTATTAAACTCTAAGAAAACAAAAGTAATAAAATTCTCCATGCCAAATGTTACCCAAGTAGAAACCAATGTACATTTGAGTGGAGCGAGATTGGAACCAGTACATTCAACTATATTTTTAGGAATCACTATTGATTCGAAATTACAGTGGGGCCCACAAATTGAAAAAATGTCTGGCTAACTTAGCTCTGCGGCATATGCGGTGAAAGCAATTAGACGACTTACGGATGTAGATACGGCTAGAATGGTTTACTTTAGTTATTTTCACAGTGTAATGTGCTATGGAATTCTTCTTTGGGGAAGCTGTGCGGACATTAATCGTATATTTGTGCTCCAGAAACGCGCTGTTAGAGCTATATATACCCTAGGTCTGCGGGATTCTCTAAGGGAGAAATTCAAAGACAAAAATATTTTAACGGTTCCTTCGCAATATATATATGAAAATTTATTGTATGTTCATAAAAATATTCATAATTTTACAAAAAAAAGCGACCACCATAATGTTAATACAAGGCATAAACACAATCTTGTAATGCATGTAATCCGTCTCCACAAAATATGTAACTCTTTCATGGGTCATTGTATACGATTTTATAATAAACTCCCTATTGATGTAAGAGAATTAAATCATTCTAAATTTAAAAAAATCATTAAAACTAAAGGCGTATTATAAAATTTCTGATTATATTAAAGAACATGAACATACAACATAACATATTCTATATTGTAAAGTTTTATTAGCATTGTAAGTATAATTGACATTTAATTTAAATATATTGATTTGATTAAAAGCTCTGCCGAGTTTCTTACGCCGGTTCTTCTCAGCAGATTGCGTCCTGAACCGGTGGTAGGGAAAAAAAATTGGACATGTCATAAGCACATAATTTTTCTGAAAAATTGTGTCTACGTGATTTAATGATTTTTCATTTCATTTTTCATTTCATTTCAAATACTCTCCTAGTTCTGAATTAAATCATTTTTAGCACGATTTTAGACCATATATCTTCATGTAAAATATTGAAATTAAAATTAGAGAAGAATTAATACGTGTTAAAAGTAATCAATAAAATGCGAGATTCCACCAACTATACAACTCTATAAATAGATAGACAGATAGATTACTCTTTATTGTACACCAATTTACATTACAGTAGCTTAGTCTATGCTAACAATAATATAGTACAGTAGATATGATTGAAATATGTACATTTATCATGTAATATTTTACCATCTTGAAATTAACTTTGTTATTTAAGCACCTGGTAGTCAATCAAGGCTGGAAACTGAAGAAGAAATACCACAATAGAAGTTATTTTTCCAACAACTACATTTATCTCGTATTAATTCTTCTCATACCATATAGCTAATGATAATCGTGAGTAGAAATATGGTAGAGATAGATAATATGCCATCCTATAAGACGGATATAACACAGATATTAATTAATGTTTATACGTAACAGTATATGTATATTCAAAATACATTGTTTTGTACATCAATAAGTAATAAGTTTTAAACGCTCTTCTATCTACATACCTAGTTATAGATTTAATATGCAGTATAATGTTACATTTATAATAGAATGCCGTAGTTTGAAGGACCCTCAAAAGAAAACTTATTAATTTTCGTCATTATGAATTCCGCGAACGAAACTCGAACGTCTAATTTCAACCCTAACTTATCAAGACGCGAATAAAAAAGTTCACCCCCGGCGCACCCCACGCTCACCCCCTTGTTTAAAACGCCGACGAAAAAAGAAGCACATAAAAATGCATGAGGCCTTCCTCGTTATAAGGAAAGGGTAGTACCCCCCCTCACCCACCGGTGGGAGGTAGCTGTAAAAATCGTCTCTAATTTAAATTTGGGAAGTTTCGCGTAGCGCGAGGCAACGTTGATGTCTTGATAAATGTAGAGAAATTCTACTAATTTCACATCTTCAGCGCCAGTAACTTTTAATTGGGAGAGCATAAATCGTGTCTCGGCGACTGATGGTGCTCACATTAATATCATTTTCAGACAAAGTCAGCACCAGGTACATTTAGATAATCATCGCTCATTGTTTCCGGCATCCTAACGCAAGATAATGCTTTTATTCCACAAAAATTTACCATGAATATCTCATGCCAATTACGAGTAAGTCATGCTTTTATAAATGCTTATAAATCTATTTTATCACAATCTCATTCAGCACAGTAGTGAAGAATGTATATTTTCCACTTGTATCAGAAAATATACTTAGTTGTGGTAAAAAGTTTATCACTAAAAAAAAAAAATTTGATGTAATAAATTTTCGGCAAATCAAAGATCAATATGTATTTATATATTAAAAGGAAAAAAGATTATGTGAAATAATCATAAATATTAATTTATTTATGTAAACCAAAGTGTCCAAGAAATTTTTGTCTAACTAAACAAGAGAACTAAACAGTTTAGACGGCAAATCTTAAGCTTTAGTATTGATACTTTTAAGTTATGTAATAAAAAGGCAAATTTTTAAAAGATTTTAAATGCCATGCAATGAGGTGTTTGACTCGAGTGTTGTCTCCCTTAGATAATAGCTAGTGACGTCCTTGAATGTTACTAATATATTATATATTATAAAACAATACATAATGCACTTACAGTATCAACAGGGCTAACTTACACCACTAAAACTTGTTTGTCAAGATTATGTGCTAATTTAAATAAATGAATTTCCGAAATATTTAATGTAACGTAAATTAAGCTCTGTATTACAATGATTTTTATGTTTATAAGACTGGATGTGATACCTACGAATACAAGTTTTCTGCCTAGAACTATTTATTAACATAAATAATTATCCTATGAGGATTTTGAACCCTACGATGTCGTGAATGAAAATCGTTAAGATTGCTATGTTACCAAAAAATGTTTCCACGTGACAAGAAAACACATATAAGAAGTTACGGTGGTGCTACGAAAGTGCTACGCGCTGCTACGAACGGGTTAATAGTATTCTGTACCGTGTTATGTTAGCATTTTTGGTATATTAATGCATAAACATTAATTACTATTTTAATAATGATTTTTCTCGAATAACAGTACATTATTTGTGTTACATAATTTGATTGATGGAGACTGACCTGCTACAATGTATTTGTTCAACATTGTATTTTTGTGAACAAAAGATGTTCTCTTAGTCGAAACTTTTCACTTGAAGTAATTAAAACAGAAGCCAAGTTTGTTTTGAGTGAACAATTATTATGAAATACGCGTGGTAAGTATCGTGTTTTCTTCTTCCTCATTAAATCGGGACAAAGCAAGCGTCGGCAAACTTCAGCGGGTGTAATGTTATTCATTTGGGAAAGTCAAAGGTTGTATTTACAAAAAAAAATAAGTCGCCGGAGAGCGGACGGTGGCATTTTTTCCATTCGGCGCGTTCCATTAGCGTGCCTTTGTTTGGCGGGAGCGCGCAAATTAATTTAGCTCTCCCGCCATTTCCTCGCGCCTTACTCCGCAAACCTCCCTCACCCCTGCCGCGCCCTTTTTGTCTACGCCTTGCTCGACGTATCGTTTTCTTCTTTATGGCTCATTAGGCAGCATTGTCGCCATTGTTTTTTTGCCTAACCCACAAGATCTAATTATTGTGATCAGCAATCTTATAGATCGATAGTATAGTAATAACGTTTCGCGTCCCACAACATGAGCTTATGGTAAGGCATGCTGTGTGAAAACTTTTAAGCAAACAAATATAAAACGAGTACAGTGACACTTTTGCTAACGTGTTGGCTTAGACAAATCTAAAGTTCTTATTAATGATGATTTAAGATTGTTAATTATGTCTAATGAATACAGTTTTTCGAATGAGTACACTATGTTTTTTATACTTTTAGATTTACTAACTCTCAGTTTGATGTTACAATGTACTCTTAGACTTGATAGATTTACGAATATTAAACAAACATTTTATTTTTGTGGCGTAGATTTGTGCATTACAAAAATAATGTTGAATAGTATGAGAAAAGCCATTATCAGGATATTATACCTAATTACGAGTATCATTTAGATGGCATCATTGAACAAGTCAGAAATTTAAAAAGTTATTACCTCTAGCTTATTGGTTAATATTCTAATTATTATAATATAATAAAACTATGTATATGTTTTCAAACATCTTTACAAATCCATATATCTGGTAACAGCTAACTTAAATTCTAAAACTTTTTGAAGTTTAAAACAAAATTATGTTTTAATCATTAATTGTATGTTTTTGTATTACTTACTGTATTATACTATATTGTACTTTAATAGTTAATATATACTTATGATATCAAAATTCTAATGATAATAATAATGATTTAAACACAAATAATATTGTACAACAGAACAGCGATTCAACCAAAATATGTATTTCTTTCGTTTCTTTCAAAAACAATATAAGCGACTGATACATTAAGAACTCCTAGAAGCAGTTCTATAACTATAATCAATTCATGATTGCCTTTTAGTTTGGTTTATTTTAGTTTTAGGTGACAGCGAAATTGTAACATTTTATTTATACTTAGTTTAATAGGAGAATGCTACCACCTATTTGTGCTATCGGATAATTAAGTGGTTTAGCTTAAAAAATTTACGTGACATGCAGGTTCTCTATGTTAGTAAAGCGTAATTATCCGGCGTAGACTTCTACGTGGGTTTTACGCTATTATTATTGGAGTTGTGATTTTTCTACTGACGAGGACAGGCAAGAAAAAATACAATTTTGTAAACATAAACTCACCTAGTTACAGCAAAATGTATGTGTGGTTGCGCAGGCGCTGGTTTGCTTCGTGTGGGACGCGCGCTCAGCAGAACAAAAACTCGTCGACTGAGAACGCTTGGCGGCCGTGACCCACAGTTTTTTGAGCCGCTCGTGCCCTCGTCACTCACCCGCCGACTAAACAACCCTTGCGTATTCATACAACGTCATACCCGACCAAGTTTCCTCAACAATAAATTATTATTAATCTTTCATTTTATAACGTATTATTGTAGAACGATTGGACAAAACTCAATATAACAGAGTGGTTGAAGTCTAAAAATATATCCGATGTACAATAATTTTACTCCTTCGAGACATATAAGCGTGATGTACATAATAATAGGTTCTTAATTAAATTTCTACCAATATCAAAAGACAAAAATTTCTACGAAATAGAAGTCATACTCGTTTGTAAGAAGCTCTTTGTCCTCCGTTAATTAAATTCTCAGCGCCTTTACAGCAGAAAATATGCGTCATTAAAGAAAAAAAGCAAAGAATTTTTATCTTCTATTCTAAGTTGGCGTACTGAAAATTGATAATTAATTACTCGGCAGACACATTTTAAATTCTTAATTAAGCAATCCGTACTTTCTCCCGCCTATAAATTAGATCGAGCCGTTTCCATAGAGACTACTCATCCTTTAAAGCGGGCCGGGGGGAAAGAGAGGGCTTTACAAAAAAATATAACTTAGGGTGAGTAAAAAAACGTGGGGTGACTCAGCCGGCCGCTGCACCCCACGACGAAAAATCTACGATCAATATTAACTCTTTTTTTCAACGGGGAAACGCTGAATTTTTAAGTCGTTTTAAGTCAGGCACGACGCAATTTTGACAAAATTATGCGCGTGTTCAATTTATTTGGCACGCTTCGCGCAAGTTTTAGACTACGAGTAATATTTGCAAAGAGCGTCCATAGTCTCGCCGCTGCCGTTGTACGGCTCTCATGCATTTGTCAAGGTCGAACACATGTGGGTGACGTCAGACAAATAAATTATCCATTTTATACCAAATTACTCTTGAATGACCACCTATTGTGCGTATTAATATATATTTTTATTTTTGGTCCGATTATCTTGTTACACTCGAAGATAATTTAACTTAACTTTCTAATAACTTTTTGGAATCTAAGAATGCCTCTGAAGAATATCTTTTATGACAGTATACGAATAATTGAAATACCTACATATCGTGTTTGCACCTAAAAGTTACCCGATACAATAAAAAAACATCCAATAGTATTATGCTAGTATTTTATAAATACTAATTATCATAATAATAAAAAATAATATGAATAAATGCTGTAGAGATGCCCTCTTTGAGAAGTACGAGTGGTGTGATTATGAAAGATAGATTAAGAAATGAAGTCGTAAGAGAACGTTGCTGTCAGAAAGAGGATGTAGTTACTAAGGTGGAGAAAAGGTGGTTTGGCCATGTGGAGAGGATGGATGATAGTCGATTAACGAAAGGCATATACACGGCGAAGGTGAGTGAGAATGCTAGGAGAGGACGCCCGAAAAAGTATACTCTGATGTCATCACAGGTATACTTAAAAGTGTCAAAGTGCGTAACACTTACAACCGTCGGGCGTGTATGACAAGATGTATGAGTGTGCATGAAGCCAAGGAAGTATGTTTGGATCGTAGCAGATGGCGCTCTATAGTCTCTGCCTACCCCCATGGGAAAAAGGCGTTTTGTTATGATGATGATCATTAATTATCAATGAAAAAATAATGAAACTTGCAAGTTTTAATGATACTGCTCACAAAAATTTACGGTTGTTAACGAAAGTTTGCTTTTCGTTGAAGATAAAAGGTGTAACTAAAGTTATTTCCATAGAATATTACTTAAAAACTAGAATAATATTAATAAAAAATGAATGGTGCGAGCCCGGTGGGCGCACGCACGCATGAAAAAATGTTCATTAGAAAAGAGCTATTTATGACAGCGGCCATTATCGTCCAATAAATCAGCTGGCCGCTCTTCTGTTTTTCGATAATGATTCTATTATTATGGAAAAGCGTTATGTAACTGTAGCATTTTTTCCTTACAGTTAAACAAGTATGGAGAGAGCTTCACATTAATAGTAACAGATTAAAAATATATACTCATACATAGATAGAACAAGGTGTTTATATATATTACTATTCATTAATAGCTATTAGAAAACAGGTTTAACGAACAAATCAATACCATTAAGGTATATGTTTTTTTTTAATTCAAACGCAAGATTGATTTAAAAAAATGGTTGTCTGTAAAGTCGGTTTACTGACGATAGTTGAACGTGAAAACGTTTCTTTGTAAACGAGCGACAAAGAACGTGCAAGTGAGACAAGTGATAGCGAGACGCTTGCACTTCAAGCCTTACGTGGAACGCCTCAGAGCGAGGTAACGCCGCATGAGTCATGTTTTTTCGTGCTTGCAGCCGGCTCTATCGAATTATAAGACGTTGTCACGTCAAAAAACATATTCCTATTGTATTGATCGATCTTTAAATAAATATTCACGGACATTCCACACAACGTCCTCTGGTCCCAAGCTAAGCTTATATGCTTGTGTTATGGGTACCAGAATAAGGATATATTACATATACATACTACATTTCTTTTGTAAATACATACTTATAATACATCGAAACACCCAGACGCAGAACAGACATTTGTATGACATTTATAAACGTCATACAAATGATTGTCCCGAGCGGGAATCGAACCCGCGACCTCGTGAACCGTAGTCCATTACTGATTACATGAACCACTAGACCACGAAGCCCGTCAATAATATATCACATATTATCTTGTTTATAAAGTTATCCTGTCGCACTATAACTCGTAGTTGCAAAACTCCCCAGAAACGGCTCAACCGATTGTTGTTAAATTTAGTGTGCCTGTTACAATCCATATTTATACCTTCCTCTCTCCTCTCCAGCCCATTTATTGTCCCACTGTTGGGCATGGGCCTCTTCCACTTTGGAGGGATTATGGTCTACTGTGCCGCGTTGACCAGACGTGTTGGCACAGGGTTTATTTTCGAGTTGTCCGTCTCTCATAGAGGATGTTATCTGTGTGCATTGCACATTGTGCAATATCCCTTAGCGGACTTTTACAGCACCCTTGGGAGGAGATAGGTCGGGGATACTCGTATTCTAAATCCGTCACTACACGGAGGAGATTTATACCCACTAGGTCATAATTTGCGATAAGTGCGCAAGCGGAACTCCTGGGCACAACGTGTACTTATTAAAAGCAAGTAAAATAACAGGATATTAGGAATCTAAATTGACTTCCAAATTTTAAAAAAATTGTCTGACGTGAACACTTTGTCACACACAAAAGTGGATAACAATTACATTTTGTTAATTACTGAACATTGTTTTGTCCAACTTCACCGCAATCTATTTAAGACGCTATGTAAAATAGCTAGATAAGATTTTACAATAAGTAAAATTACTGCTAAGAGACTAAAAGGAATTATTATACACGTTTTTTTGTTAAACTTATTATAGTTCAATAAATAAATAGTTTACTCAGAAACTGTTCAGATGATGGTGATATACTTTAAATAGACAGAAGGTTCTTTTTATTAGAAGTTTTGTAAATTTGACATCTAATAGTGGGGGTAATGTTTTATAATAATTATACTTTTTAGAAATGTAGAGTATAAAAATCGGTAATTACTAGTATTAAAAGTCTCACCTACTCAAGACTTAAATTCTTATACACTTATGTATAAAGAATGTAGTACTCAGTAGATAGTCATATCAACCAGACAGAATAAAGAAGCGGACTCCATTGTAAGAATCGTCCATAAGTTTTTATGCGTGTCGGCCGACGGAGCGCGGCGCCCACTGTACGGGTTACAAATTGTGGGGTGAAAGGGGTAGTTTTTTCTAATCGACTTTCCTAACAGTAATAAACGATATTTATCTTTGTTAATTATAGCTTAACTCCGCATTTGGTAGCTTTGTGCGTGTTCTGCTACGAATGTTTGTGTTATTATCAAATTATGTACGTTTGTCGTTAATGTTACATTATTTGTATCCCCGAGGAGATTCTTATTAACGGCTCTAGGATATAATGTCACATGTGAAATGGCTGAATTGTGTACAAATTAGCTCTTTAATTATATCTGAATGTAAATCATAATTTGTTTAACAACCTTTACGTTAAATTTAATGATAGATACATGTGAAATATGGTAAAGCGATAATAACTCAATGTGTTTGAGGGCTCCTTACTAAAACGAGACCTTATTACTGAGACTTCGCTGTCCGTCTGTCGGTCACCAGGCGAAAGTTGTTCAGGTTATGTATATCCACTATCAGATGATGCTACAACAACAAATATACATCATCCTCATTCTCCTGCCCTTATCCCGTTATTAGGTTTCGGTATGACGGATATATTATGACAACAACGGTACAAGACCCTTTGTGTGAAAGTCCAACTCGTACTTGAAGATAATGGTACCAATTCCAAGTGCACAACTAAACTTAACTAAAAAATGAAAATTGATAGTGTCAACAACTCTATTCGTCAATGTAAATAAATTTTTCTTATTATAAAAACTATATATTATAGAATAACGGTTTTAATTAATATGATTGAGCGCAACGAAATAGCCAAATAATCAAAATACGGTAATAGTTGTTTTAATTTTTTAGTTAAGTTTAGTTTATTTGTGCGTGTAGAATTGGTACCAATATCGTTAAATTACATATTGAAACTTGGAATGATTTTAAATTCCATTCATGGCTAGTTACGTTTTAATAACTATTCGAGAAGATAGTTATTTGTAGCACTTAGTTTAGTCTCGTATAAATGTGCTGTGGCTTGCATGTGCTTGTTGTATTTCCTTTAGAAAAAATACGTAATACAAATCCGTATATTATCTATATATTATGACATATCTGTATCTTATGCATATCGCAAATACATGATTGTGTTACTTATTATAAAGTATCTGTGCCGATAGAAATTGTCAATTGATGCATTAACGGTAATGGATGAAAGTAAAGAAACGGTTAAGGTTTTATCTTATCTATATCTATAAATGGACTTAATATAACTTTTTAATAATATTTAATAACATATGTACAAAGTTTAAAAAAAAATCATTAAAACAGGCAAATATGTACAAAGCTAATTAAAAAGGAAAACAAATAAAATGAAATAAATAAATTACGCCTCAAAGTATTCCTCCGCATCGTTCTTAACTGGCAAAGTGCTCAGAACACTGGCAGCATTGCCACCTTGGATGGCAATGCTTATTAATAATTATGTTATGTTATGCTTAGTGTAATATAAGGTGTAGACCTGTGATCTAGTACTATGCAGTAAAAATAGTTTAGGTTTACACAGATTTATGCACGTAGTCTTTACAATCATAAAAACCATGAATCGATTCCTTAAACTAATATTTGCTTACTTAGCTGTTGTAACTGTTACTTTTCAATTCTAAATGAATAGATCTTATTATTCAAATGATTAAAATCTGAATATTTTATAAAGCAACATGGCTTTTTGTGATAGTAACCCTCATTACATCAACCCTGTTTTAATATAATGCTGACTGCAACAAAAAAAATAATCCAGTCTCTAGCATAAAAAAATCTAATCTAAAACAGCTAAATATGCGTTGTAAAATTTTAAAATGAAAAACGAGGGCAGTGATCCCGTGGGGCGCATGCGTAATATCAACCCTTTTTTACCCTTTCACTTCCCTGAGCTTTTTTTATAAGTGTTTTTGTAAAGGGTTGTGTATCCATGGGTACCTGCCACGCGACTCAGCGGTAGGGTTCAGTTTTTTCATAATGGACCGACACGCTTTTTATAGTGATGCAGTTTTTTCTGTATGGAGTTGAGCTGAGAGAACAATAAAAAGTGCATTGACCTTTAACAAGAGATCAGCTGACGCCATAATAGTGCACTTGCGATCACATGTTTCATTGATTTTTACTATTTCAAGGTCGTATTTACTATTCAAGTACATACTTGTTGTGATGACGTTCAAAACAAATATGGATTATTTTATGCCTCATATCTGTAAAGTTTCTTTTTTAAATTATGTTTCTTTGTAATGTTGTGTATATCAATATTTACGATATGTCTGCAATTTTAAACGCTTGGAACTGATCTAGGAATTTAGTTATTCACAGTGTGAAATACTAGGTAATAAGCCTATTTCCTAAATTAATAAAAAATATTATTTAAATAATATTTAGAAGAGCTGATGGATGGATAGATGGAAACTTTAATTAATAATGTTAACATAAGAAAATATCATGTCATTATATAAAAAAAAAACATACAGACGAATTGAGAACCTCCTCCTTTTTTGAAGTCGGTTAAAAAAGTACTATTAAAATCGTGATGTTTCAAACAGTACTTAATGTCTAGCAATAAATCTATAGTTATGTTATGGGATAAAAGATGACATAGAACAACGTACCCAATGAAACCAGAAAGATGAATTATGGTTTTATTGGATAAGTTGTTCTGAATCAAGGTTGGTACAAAGAAAGAAGCTGACTGATTGACGTATCAATCCACAGCCTACTGAAGTAAGTATGTTACGTTCAACCTGGGATTTATAATTTATTAGTTTTGTGGAAGCGTGACAATTCTTCAGGTCAAGACGAACTAACTTAAAATCTGCGTTTCACAGCGTTAACAAATTTATAATAGTACAAACTTACCCTGTTTTCGTCTTCAACACAGTCTTCACTTGTCAAGCCCTAGCTATAGCTTCATTAACACTAACTACGATAAATTGGCCAAAATAACGCAGAATGCTAATCAAACTATACTTAACTTTATACAGGCAGACACGAACTCTTGAAGTCCACAAAAGACCACTCCTTGGCGCGACTCAAGCCGTGAACTTTCACCAATCGTCTTAATGCAATTATACTATCACAATTATAGTTATCAAACAGTTCAATTTACATTAAATAGTATTAAGTATGGAGACACAAAATTCACTAGTTTTTATAACGCATTTATGTCATACAAAAATGGCGAACATTACATTTCGCGGTGACATTTCAAGGTTTTGTTTCAATTGTAATTATCGATTCACACAACAAGGATAATTAGTTTTATCAACAATTAATTCTAGTGACAATTTTAACTCGCGAAACAGTTGCAAGAAAAACGCTTCAAATCTCATTCAAATCGCGACGTAATTTGCAAACAAGATGTGTTTTACTACTGACAACGCGCGCTCGGTCACCGCGTCGCGCGCGCGGGCAACGAGCCACCAGGACAGATGCACCGGTCAGTTCTCAACGTCATCGATAGTGACGTTATCAATAGTTAGAGATGCCCGTGCGCAGACTTAATACGATAACTTAATCGTTTGGTACATAACATCTACCCGCCTCGGCCAGGACTACCTGGCCGCTAATTTACTGGCAGTCGCGACAAGGTTGATACAGCTCTCTTCAAAATTGAACCGTCCACCCGGACCTCAGCAAAACGGGGCACTCCATCTGCTCCAAAGACGAGGTTGAGAATGCGCCCCCTGCGCCAACACAGTGGCGGTGAGTTAGCGTCCTTAACCAGAACGAGGTCACCAACATGAGGTGGATCAGTCTTGTCAGTCCACTTAACGCGCTGCTGGAGAATGTGCAAATATTCTAAATTCCAACGTTTCCAAAAGCTCTGAGTGAGTTGTTGGACCAATTCAAACCGCGAGAGACGATTAGGTCTCACATCAACAAAGGGATATTCCGGCAGGGCGTTCAGTGGCTGCCCAATCAAAAAATGGCCCGGCGTGAGGGCTTCCAAGTCGTTAGGATCTGAAGAGATCGGGCACAACGGGCGTGAATTCAAAACGGCCTCGATTTTGCAAAACACAGTTGCGAGCTCTTCAAAGGTCAATACAGACTCGCCAATTACCCGTCGCAAATGTGTCTTAGCAACCTTTACTACGCTTTCAAATATTCCTCCCCAGTGGGGACATGACACGGGACTGAACCTCCAAGTTATTCTACGTGTAGCTAGTCTAGACGCAATTTCAGTCTCGTTAGCCGACAAAAAATCATACATCGCTTTTAAATAGTTGTTTGTGCCTTTGAAGTTGGTACCGCAATCCGACCGAATCAAGGACGGTAGTCCTCGTCGTGACACGAATCTATCTAACGTCGCAACAAATGCCTCTGTCGAGAGGGCTGAGACGAGTTCCAAATGTACCGCCTTGGTGGACAGACAGACAAAGACGCACAAATAAGCCTTGACAGTTTTACTGTTCCTGAGGGTCGAGGTTTTAACAAAAAAGGGGCCTGCAAAGTCCGTACCAACTCCAGCAAAGGGCCTTATCTCAGTGACCCGATCCGAAGGAAGGTCACCCATGATAGGCTGCATGGTAGGGGCCTTGAGCCTATAGCAAGGCATACAACGAAAGACCACACTACGGATCGTCCGACGGGCCGATAAAATCCAAAATTCCCGTTGCAAAATGGCCAATAAGGCATTACAGCCGGCGTGGGAGTTCTTGATGTGACGATCAGTCACCAACAGGTTCACCAAGTGGCCACTCTTTGGCAATAAGAGGGGGTGACGAGATCCATAAGGGAGGTTTGCGTTCCTAAGACGCCCTCCGACACGCAAAAGACCCTCACTATCCAAAAAAGGGTTCAGCTTACAAATGGCTCCAGACAGCTTGGATTTGCCTTTCCTCAAGATGTCAATCTCGTCTTCAAAATGTGCCTCTTGCACAGAACGAACCCAGTGAAGAAGAGCATCTTGGAGCTCTTGTGGCGATAAGAAGGCCTCCAAACATTTGTTCTGTGGATGTCTACAATTTCTCATGAAGCGCTTGATCCAAGCGGTGACACTCAACAATTTGTCCAATGAACTGTAACGATTAAGTAAGAAATCGGGGTCGAACGGACGGTCCTGCCGTTCGAGCGCAAGCGTTCGCAACCCAGGCAGTGCGACAATGTCTAAGGCCGGAGTTCGCGGCCAATTAGATTCTGATCTGGTCAACCACTCAGGTCCCCACCACAGAGAGTGCTCAACTAAAAGGGGGGCCATACATCCTCGTGACGCACAATCAGCAGGGTTGACCTCGCCAGGCACATGCCTCCAAACCAACGGGGTCTCCGATTTCTGTATCTGAGAGACACGATTTGCTACAAACACCTCTAAGGTGTGAACTGACGTCTTCAGCCAACATAGCACAATTTGACTGTCAGTCCATGCATATATCGTGGAAACGTCAATTGACGTGCACAAGGTGGACATGACGTGATTCAAAAGGCGAACAAGAAGGGCCGCCCCTGACAACTCTAACTTAGGGATTGTCAAGGCAGTTCGAAGAGGCGCGACCTTGCTCTTCGCCATGACCAACAACACTTTCACCTGACCATCTGTGGTCACGGTGCGCAAGTATACGGCTGCTGCGTACCCACGTTCCGAAGCGTCCGAGAAACCATGAAGGGACGCGGTGTGCTTCCCTGGCGGAAGCAGAGCACGGGGTAACGATATCCTATTGATGGCAGGCAATGAGGAAGCAAATAGGAGCCAGTCCTTCAAAACAGCTTCGCGAAGTGGCTCGTCCCATCCAAGACCTGCAGTCCAAAGTCTCTGCAGGAAGCATTTGGCCCAGAATATGACCGGGCATATCCAGCCATTGGGATCAAAGGTTCTCGCGACAGTCGACAGAACCAGTCGTTTCGTCCAAGTGTGATGCGAATCCAAATTGACATTAAATGTAAAGATGTCCTGGACTGGTCTGTACTGGATTCCAAGCACTGACATCATGGTAGGGTTGTCACGGTTCTCAAATAGGTGAGGATCCTGCTGGTGGTCGTCCGGTAGCCCGTCCAAGAGCGCAGGTAAGTTGGAGATCCATTTACGCAACTCATATCCTGCGGAGGCTAGAATGCCAATCAACTCGTCACGCAAGAGCAGGGCCTCTCTCTCCGTGGCCGCGCCAGTGCACACATCGTCAACATATAGGTCCTCCTTCAAAATGGCGGCTGCGCGAGGAAACGACATACGCTCTCGATCCGCGAGCTCCCAAAGCGAACGTATAGCCAAAAAGGGGCTAGACCTCAGCCCGTATGTGTTCGTGTTGAGCTCGTAGACAAGCATGGGATCTTGCTGGTTTTCTCGCCACAATATCAGCTGGTATCGGCGATCATCCGGGTGAATTACCGTTTGCCTGAACATCATCTTGATGTCGGCCACAAAAACAAATTGATGACGTCGAAACCGCGTGATGACGTCACAAAGGTCCTTCAGCAATTTGGGACCAGGATGCAGACACTGGTTCAAGGACACTCCTGAAGTAGTCTGCGCAGAACCATCAAATACTGTGCGTAACTTACCACTGGATGGTTTTATTACAGCATGATGCGGGAGAAAGAAGTGCTCCGTCGAACGCCAATCCAATTTTGACACAGACATGTGTCCCAAATCCTCATACTCCCGCATGAAGTCAATATACTTCTCCTTGAGTAGTGGGTCCCTGCTCATACGGCGCTCCATCGCCAACAAACGCTTCTCTGCAATAGGCCGCGAGACGCCAAGTGGCGGACGTACGGCGAGAAATGGCAATCTTGTCATGATCCGGCCAGAACGGAGATAACTGGTGTTGGTCTTGTAGAACTCCTCACACTCTTCATGCTCCGGATCAGAGCGGGGAGCTTGTGGTGGCTCCTCCACTTCCCAGAATCTCTGCACGGCGTCAGAAAGGGCGGACCCCACCATCAAGGCCGTTCCAAGTTCGGCAGGGGGGGGAGTCCTCAATACAGGCCCCATCAGTGCGAACCCAAATATGGTCCGGAGGGCTACCAAGCCACCTGGCTGCAAAACACGATCCTTGCCGAGTAATATTTTACCCAAAACATCGGCACCAAGCAACAAATCGACCGTGCCAGGCAGGTCAAATTTAGGGTCAGCCAAATTCAAATCCGCGGTCAATTTTACCGCATCCGCAGACAAACGAACTTGCGGGTGATTGCCCAAGATATTCTCCATCACAATGGCCGACGATTCCAACGTCGGACGTGGAGAATTTGAGGGGGAGAACTCAAACAAAACACGGCCCTCAACCGTGGCCACGGGGGCGTTCCCGACACCCCTTATTACATCTGAATATTTTTCAATAGTCTGGCCAGTCTGCCCTACCAACCAAGACGAGGCTATGCACCCCTGTGAGCCTGTGTCCAATATCGCTCGGACTACAACCGAGGCGCCCGTCCGTCCCCAGACCCTGACATGGGCCGTGGGCAAGAGGACGGTCTCAAAAGGGGGCGGTGCATAGCGGGGGCAGACGCCAACATCCTAATGCTGGCGTGGCGGCGACTGAGCGCCGTTGTCCCGAGACGGCAAATCAAAATGCGGGTAGTGCCTAAACTCGGCCTCCTCTCGGTGACGACTGCCACGAGCCATAGACGGCGGTTCGTAGCGCCTGGAGCGTCCGTACCGAGGGTTGCGCGTCTCCAAACGGGGACGTTGCGCCAGAGGGGGGGACGGTAGTGGTACCGGACGTGCGTCACGGTAATCGTGGTACACTACCGGAGGTGATCTCGCTTGATCACGTGGAAGCGGGGAGGGCGAGCGGGACACAAAGGTGCGGGATTGAACCCGGGGCCCGCTTTCATACCCGCCCGTGGGGCTGCGCGCCGAACCAACTCGGCGATCGATGGCAGCACAGTCTGCGCGGCGTGGGGGTGATGAGCCGGACTCCAAGTTGCGGGACTGGTCCCGGTGTCCACTGGCATACCCGCCCGAAGGCGACCCCGCGTGGTCGCGACGGCCATTCGCGTTGGCGCACAGGATTTTCAAATGGTGCCCTCCGCAAATAGGACACGGGTGAGTGTCGGGGCAGGCGCGCTGGTAATGGTCCCCTAGGCAAGAGAAACACCAGCCGCGGGCCTGGGCAATCCGCCTACGAGCGGCCACGTGCAGGACCGCGAAGTCTGGGCACCGCACCGTTTGGTGTCCCTGCGACTTGCAAAACCGGCAGTCCGGTGGCGCAGCTTGAGCGACAGCGAAGCGGGCGGCCGTACCTCCTCTTGGTGCAGGTTGGGCATTGCGCCGTTGGTTGGTGGGTCTGGGACGTGATGCTTCCACCGGCGTGTCGGCGATCATGACGTCACCCATGCGACACTCGTCCTCCAGGAACGTCAGGAGCTGGTCAAAGGTAGGGAGAGCAGATGCCTCATCCCTAGTGTGCCCCTGTTCAAAACGTGCCCTCAAAGACACCGGCAATCGCTTGAGTACGATACGCACCAGTAGGTAAGACCACTTGGCAACCGGCAGTCCTAAGCGGTTGAGCGAATTGGTGGCTATTAGGAGGGGGTTCAGCAGCTCGGTCCTCAACTGGGCAGCATTGCTCACGACGGGAAGGTTCAAAATCTGGTCAACGTGGGTATCTGCCAGACAGCGCTGGTTGTGATAGCGCTTGGTGAGCAACGCCCGCGCGATCCCATAGCTCCCGTCACATATTGGGAGGTGCTGTACTAAGCCCCTCGCCTCTCCATCAAGCACGGAGAGTAAATAGGCCAGTTTCTGAGACGGACCCAAATCGTCCCTCGAGTCCACAAGGCTCTCAAACAAACCAATGAATCCCATCCACATGTCTAGTCGACCATCAAAACGTGGAAGATCCAAGTTGGGTAACCTGGTCAAAAGGCCCACGGGAGTCTTCAAGGGGGCCCGGTGAGCCGGTACTCCGGCGCGCGAGGCTAAAATCTCCCGCGCGCTCTGGGCGATGTCGTCGGCAAGGTCCATAATTTGGACGTAGTCCTCGTGGACTTGGTCCCGTCGCTCCTGGGGGAATGACTCCAGGGGCACATCATCCAGATGCAAGATGAAGCGCCGGTAAAGCGCCTCCACCTCCTGAAGTCGTGTAGGGCATTTCTCATGCCTGTCCAACAATGCCTCGATTCGGTTCTCCCTTTTCACCAAGGCGGCAGCTGACGTGAACCATCTCAAATGAGTCGCAATCCCGGAATATGTCTCGCGGACAACATTATACGCGGCGGTAGACATCTTCAAAGCACAAACGGCACGAAACAAACAATCTTATAATAACAAAAAAAAAAACAAATATCTTTCACAAACAAACAATATTACAATAGCGAAAAAACAAAATATCTTTCAATGAGACAAGCCGCTATTACTCCAAACAAATATCAAATCTTAAATATTTTAAATCAAACAAACAAACAATTCCTTGCCAATGTGCAATTAATTTAATACTTAAATTATTTATTTTTAAGGTAACCAACAAAACAAACAAACGTATAAAATAAATGTTGTATTATACAAACGCACAACGCCACAATTTAACTATAACGTTGTTCAATATTAGACAATAATTAAATAATAATTTATATTAAATAATAACCTGAGCAACAAATACGATTAGCAATAGCACAAATAATTATCAAACCCTTTAAAATCTAATTGCCAATTCAAGTACTCAAATTAATTATTTAAAACTATACCAACAATTTAGATTAAACAAACAAACAACTAAATTAATCAAATTAAATTAATTAAATTAATTAAATCAATTTTCACAATAATGAGGGTATAGCTTGTTCAACATGGAACATTCGAGAAACGGAGTTTAAACCACGCTCTGGGTACCAAAAATATGTTACGTTCAACCTGGGATTTATAATTTATTAGTTTTGTGGAAGCGTGACAATTCTTCAGGTCAAGACGAACTAACTTAAAATCTGCGTTTCACAGCGTTAACAAATTTATAATAGTACAAACTTACCCTGTTTTCGTCTTCAACACAGTCTTCACTTGTCAAGCCCTAGCTATAGCTTCATTAACACTAACTACGATAAATTGGCCAAAATAACGCAGAATGCTAATCAAACTATACTTAACTTTATACAGGCAGACACGAACTCTTGAAGTCCACAAAAGACCACTCCTTGGCGCGACTCAAGCCGTGAACTTTCACCAATCGTCTTAATGCAATTATACTATCACAATTATAGTTATCAAACAGTTCAATTTACATTAAATAGTATTAAGTATGGAGACACAAAATTCACTAGTTTTTATAACGCATTTATGTCATACAAAAATGGCGAACATTACATTTCGCGGTGACATTTCAAGGTTTTGTTTCAATTGTAATTATCGATTCACACAACAAGGATAATTAGTTTTATCAACAATTAATTCTAGTGACAATTTTAACTCGCGAAACAGTTGCAAGAAAAACGCTTCAAATCTCATTCAAATCGCGACGTAATTTGCAAACAAGATGTGTTTTACTACTGACAACGCGCGCTCGGTCACCGCGTCGCGCGCGCGGGCAACGAGCCACCAGGACAGATGCACCGGTCAGTTCTCAACGTCATCGATAGTGACGTTATCAATAGTTAGAGATGCCCGTGCGCAGACTTAATACGATAACTTAATCGTTTGGTACATAACAAGTATGTACGTGAATGTTTGCAAGCTGATTTCTTTTACATTGTAGTGTAGGTAGACACGAATCATTTTATGAAATTCAAGCCAATGAAAAAAATAGAGTTAGAATTTGTATGAAAGTTTTATAATATAAAGTCACTTAATAAATAAAGTGCTTACTTATTAGGAAAGCTTCATATCTGAGGGAATATGCGTCGCGTATTATCAGATATGAACCTTCCCTTAACTAAGAGAGAGAGAGAGAGAGAGAGAGAGAGAGAGAGCGCGCTACTTTTTACATAAAAACCGTACATAGATACGTCGTTATTGAGTAGGTATTATTCTTTTTGTTTGCGTACAATTTTCATGAATCAGAGTAAGCCTACTTATTTAAACTAAATACAGCTTCGGCTTGAGTAAAGTAAATGTAATAATTATGTTTTACTTTTGTCGTCGGTTAGCTACATTTTTCCTTTTAAACACAGGCTTCATTTTATAAAAAAAAAATTATATTATTATGTATGTATAAAAAAAATATGTCTCTTCTCTCTCTTCAGCCCATTTATGTCCCACTGCTGGGCACGAGCCTCCTCCACTTTGGGAGAGATTACGGTCTACTGTGCTGCGCTGACCAGGCGTTTTGACACAGGGTTTATTTTCGAGTTTTCCGTCTCTTACAGAAGATGTTATCTGTGTGTAATATCCCTTAGCTGACTTTTATAGCACCCTTGGGAGGAGATGGGGTGGTGACACTTGTATTCTTAATCCGTCGCCACACGGAGGTATTGAGTATTATGTTTAATTAAGAATAATGTAATCCAATGCAGCATAGTTAAAAAGCATATGTATCAAGATATGAAGAAACAGGAACATTTCACAATATTGTTACTCCTGGGAAGATGGGAGCGGATTTGTAGTCTTTATCTTTACTTCTTATAAAACAACTAGCTGTTGCCCGCGACTCCGTACGCGTGGAATTTAGGAAAATTTCATGAAAATCCATCCAGTAGTGTTTACGTGAAAGAACAACAAACATCCTTACATTCATGCAATCCAACATTAACCAAACATCCAAATATTAGAGTATGGCTAGAAGACCGAGGAAACGTTCGCGTTGCTCAGGCAACAGTTTAAGTATTTTATTTTGTCGCGCGTAATTCTTTTTTCGTCATATCTCGTAAGATATTCATTTAAATTGAGAAATTCGGACGCGCGCGAGCTATAAATGAAAACGCTGCCTTATCTATGTGAGGTACAACAAACTAATGTATAGAGGAATTGTTTGTTACCTATAGTTCTTCAAAAAAGTCTGCGAGGGCATATGTCTATCTTTTATGGGAAACCAACTGTACCCATAATAATGTCACAGAAATTATCAAATTCAATAGGGTGTTTTCAAAAGCTATTTATGTGTATATAGTAATATTTTTTATCAAATTAAATAGCTTAATTAGCTTATGCAATTAATATAGATTATAACTGCTCTGTACAGCATGCAATTTAAATGAATATCTTAGGAGATATGACGAAAAAAGAATTACGCGCGACAAAATAAAATACTTAAACTGTTGGCTGAGCAACGCGAACGTTTCCTCGGTCTTCTATCCATAATATGTTTATTGTGCTTTCACGTAAAGACTACTGGATGGATTTTCATGAAACTTTCCAATGGAAAATGGAATAGAAAACGAACTTATTTTTTATTCTTTTTAGCACGGGTAACACCGCGGGGCACAGCTAGTAGCTTATAAACCAGAATTGAGTGCAAATTTAGAAAAACTTTAATAAAATACGGACTTTATCGAAATTTATTTCATATTCAAACTATGAAACGAAGCCGTTGATTATTGTATGTTACAGTAGGTGTTTTACGTGACTGGCTTGGCTTACGACATGTGTTGACATCATAATAATTGAAGTGAAAACCACTTACTTAGTTTTGTGTTATTTTAACAGTACCCTTTGAATGACGACACTGTTAAAATGAACACCGGATGGTGTCCGTTTACATCAGCCGTACATTTTTGTGCGATTTTTTTGAAAAAAAGCAGTAAACGGGTACTTTAGTATTATATTAACACACCAACACCATAACCCATATTGATCAAGGTGTTAGCTATGATCAGATTGCAAGCCCGTTACGTTGCACATATTCCGTTCATCAGGCTTTTGTTGAACTCTTTTTTTATCAATAAAAAGTTGCCCCTTTTTCTACAATCGAATGCGCCATTTTTTACAAAGAACTTGTGTCGAGTTTAGTTTGATTGAATAGAGATATTGGAGGTAAATAAAATATATCAAAAACAGCTAATATTAACATCCAACCTTATGTCTTTCATACTTTATACTAGTTTACAATATAATTTGCAGTGGTAAGTTGTCGGAAGCAGTACAGCATTTCATATCGCCAAGCTTCTATATCTATAAAGGTGTCATTAAATGTTTGTATAATTTGAGCATCCAGCCGTACATACTTCGCTTCCACAAATTAATACTCTCACACATGTAAAAAGAAATTTCTTTTTTGGTAATAACTTTAAAGCGAGAGCCTGGAGTTCTGTATTACAGGTTTAGGCCTCGTTCAGACTCCAGACTCTCAGATTGAAATTGTATATGTAATTTTATAGATAAGAATATTTGTAAAAAATAAAATAAAATAAAAAATTGCTACCTAGATTTTAGTATACATACAGGCTATGAGATCAACGAGGCATCGATATATTTAGTAATAATAATTAGTTATATCTACAGTGATTAACTTTGTTCAAAAGGTCTTTGTTACAAAAACAACTTATCCAACACAACACACCACATTCGCGATTCTAAAATTAGTGGCAGCTGTTGTTACCGCCCCCATACTACCTTACTTTTTACCAAGAAAAAGAAAAAACTTTGGAAGCTTTTTCTTCACGAACCGTGAGCGAGCTGCCCGGGATCTGATTTCGCAAAGATAGAGTTTCATCAATAGACAAGGCGTTTTAAGAGTTCTTTTTAATTACATCTAACTTTACTCAAAAGAGGGTCACGGCTCGGGTGACGCTTTTATTATTCAAACAAAATCTTTTATTGAGAATTTCAGGAATCGCCGAAGAGAAAACTGAAGCTTCGCCGCCATTTTCTTAATTAATTATTTTTTATTAAATTCTCATGAAACCCAATAAATTAAAATTAAAGAAATATCGGAATTTAAATAAAAGTGCCACGATGTTTAGAAATTGTTGTGAATTGAGAAATAATTAGTTTTGCACTTAAAATCATGTACAGATATCATATCACAAGCACAAACAACTTTACGACAATAATAGAAATTTGCGATACCTGGCTCGGATTTCCAGTAATGTACACAATAAAATCACCATTTGTTAAAACTAATTCTAAATTCAAAAGTATTGGAATGAAATCGTTCAAAATGCAAATTCAGTAAGCTCTGTCTAAAAACACTATTATGCAAATTTCTATTTTCTTTTAAAGAATAAAAGTACTTACAATCGAAAACATAGCTAGGTAACATTGTTTTAAAACAATTTTAAGTGCATACGTCAAGTGATATCACACTAAATCAACATTAGCAAACATTATTCATGAATATGTTCTACGAATGTCTAAGTAAAGATCCGATAAAACATTTGATTGTGTTTTTGTTGCACGTGGTGATGGACCCTTCATTCGCATCATGTAAACATAGAAGAAAGGACATTACAAACGGATTAAAGGCAAACAAACCCAGTGGCTACTGTGCGGTTACACAAACAACTAATGCTAAACGGACGAAAACATACTTCATTGTTGGGTTTCTTTAGAAGCCGGCTCTAGTATACGATTTCAGTGACAATTAGGTATTGTACCCGTTACTAAAATGCCGCTGTAAGGCGTACTAGTGATACTCAAAGGATTAAGGGATTAAGTTTTCGATGTAAACACGTTAGTGTGAAACTCTTTTCATATTATTATGTTATTTGTATAACGCCGCTAAAGTACAAATACTGTATTTGTTTGGCTTTGGAAAGTATATTTTTGCCGACTTCGTGTGAAAGAAGAAGTAAGGTTATAATGTTTTTTCAAAATAGTTAAAAAAAAATATCAGAGCATGAGTATATAACTCATAATATAAAATTTGTAACTAAGGAACTTAATAGCAGCTCCTTCTTTGTGACTAACTAAACTAACTTACATAAATATTTATGTTTTAGGGAACTCTTATACTCGTAGAACCCTTATTTGAACCCATAAAGGCGACCCTTTTGTTATATTTGATAATACCCAGAAACTATATATTTCTTGAAAGTACATATAACATACTAATTAGTACATCAGCGGACTGAGTTGTTTCTGAAAATATGTGTCATTTCTGAATTGCTAATGAAACATTTACTTGTTTTTAAAAATACTTAATACAGACTTCGATAAGTATATGTGAATTGTGGTTGACGAAGTTATAATTCGATTATTTATTTCAATACTGGTTGAAGTAACAAAGATGACACGGTTTAGTCCCGCCACTCAAGTCTGAAGTAACGTTAAAAAAACAACCACCCGCGCCTCGTCACGGCGCAGCATTTATTTTGATAGTGAGTTCGGGTAACCTCCGGCTATTGTAGCCGCGACGTTTCATTATTGATTTTTACGCTAAATGTTACCTTTTTCGAAATTCCTATTGAACGCAATTATGGCTTCCTTTTACATTTTTGATGTATTTAATTCTCAACAAAAGAATGTGCCTATATATCTGCACAATGTCATTAATAACCCGTATGAAACTTGTCGCGATTCAACCAATATTTTCATTCACAGACCGAGTTGTCTCGCGGGGTACCACTCTATACACACTTTTATATATGGTATAAATAGGTATAATACGCAAGTCATTTTGTTTTATTCAGATTATAAATTATTTTATTATTGCAATCACTTTATTTTCCCTACCTAAACGGCTATTAACAAATATTCGTTGTTACAGGTAAATTAAATTGACTAATTACTAAATAAAAGTTTTCGGTCTGTTCGTCTGTACTAATAAATGACTAACATCAAAATACTTTTGAATTATAAACTGAACTGAGAAAGTGAACATAACAATATCTTTGAAAATGAATCGAATTCAATAACTAATTTATACTTTTAAAAGTGACTTGGACCCAGAGCTTTGAGATTCTGTTTTGTGACTCTACCAAATGAGTTGTCGTGGTACCTGTAAGTATAAAAGAATTGGAAAATAATGTAGTAGAGAAATTAGGTAACACTTCAGGTACCACAGAGAAGATGACGATGACGAAGGCAAGCAACAAGAGAAAGGCTGGATGGATATCCGTTTTTATGCAGCTCACTTGCCATGTATATCTGTAAAATAAAGGTACTACAATTGTTTTAAATAACGACTATATATAAAGTATTATAACATTTTGACACTACAGTAGCCCGTACTGTAATGTCAAAATGTTATAATACTGAGTGTTATCAGGGTCACAACCACCAGTAAACCGTAGTACTACATAATGTATAATTGTATACCAGCCATGTAGTATTGACTAAATTCGATTGATCGTGAAATGTTACAAGAATATGATTTTATATTTTCAAGTATCAACTCTCAAAAAAGGGTAAACAGAGCGCAATAATTTATTGTCATCTTTACAAAAAAACTCCTTGAATGTATTGCACACGTGCATAGATTCACAAGTCACCGTGCGCATCTAATGCATTCACATATATTTGTTTAGACCTACATGATTTCTTCTATTCACACTCGCAGCGTAAGCAATAGCATTCGTCATAGAGTCGATAAAAACCAATAGAGTTGAAATATAAACACTTTTTCTTCAATCTCACAGTTTAAACAGTGATATAAAATCTAATTTCGACTGGCCTCGTGGTCGAGTGGTTTATGTAACGGACTACCGTACGCGCGGTCGAGGGTTCGATTCCCGCTCGGGACAATCATTTGTGTGATCATTATAAATGTCATACAAATGTCTGTTCTGCGTCTGGGTGTTTTTATGTATTATAGGTATGTATTTACAAAAGAAAAGTATCTAGTATATATGTAGTATATCCATCCGTATTCTGGTACCCATAAGACAAGCATATAAGCTTAGCTTGGGACCAGAGGCCGCTGTGTGAAATGTCTATGAATATAAAAAAAATATATATTTTGGACTTCAATTCCTTTATTTGTGCCTAATGGTATGTCATCTATGGGTATCTATGGGTATCATGTCATCTATGGGTATCATCAAGTTACAATCAAAACGTTTTTAGTATTTGTTAAAGCATCAACAGATATCATCTGTGTAAACTATCACCGTTCCTGAGATACAGCCTGGTGACAGACGGATGGATGGACAGCGAAGTCTCAATAATAGGGTCCTATTTTACCTTTTAATACGGAGCCCTAAAAAGGCACTAGATAGGTAGTGTTATTCGGATGCAACACCGTTAAATGTCGTTGGAATGTTAACAAAAAGTGCTTCTTGGTTACAACGTTATTAGTCCATCCTTTCTGATGCCTTCCGGTATTTATGCCATTTGGCTTAGTTTTAAACAGGATATCGTAAAAAATACACAAGCAATTTATAAATTGACTACTTTTTATGGCTAAACATATCTTATATGTATAATAGCTGACCCGGCAAACGTTGTTTTGCCATACAAATGTTAGGGGTAGACAAATAATTTGCAATAAAATAATATTGCGACTATAAATTTAAATGTAAGATATCCTATCTTTCAAGTTGGGTCGAATTGCACACGGTGTGCAAATCAAATTTAAAATCGGTTCAGTAGTTTAGGAGTCCATCGCGGACAAACATCGTGACAGGAGATTTATCTTATATATAAAATTCACGTGTCACAGTGTTAGTACCGTACCGTACTCCTCCGAAACGGCTTGACCGATTTTTATGAAATTTTACATGCGTATTCAGTAGGTCTGAGAATCGGCCAACATCTATTTTTCAAACCTTTTTTTTTAGTATGGCAAAACAACGTTTGCCGGGTCAGCTAGTATAATATATAAAGATTGTATACTTATAATTGTATACAAATAATTTTGTTGCCGGGCTTCGTGGTCTAGTGGTCGCGGTTTCAATCCCCGTACTGGGCAATAATTTGTGCGATATTTGTAATTGTCATACAAATATTTGTACATCTGGATGTTTTCTATTTATAATAACTATAAGTATGTATTTACAAGAAAAAGTATATATATTTATGTAGCATATACTACTCATAACACAAGCATAGAATTAAAGCTTACTTTGGGGCCAGAGGACGTTATGTGGGATATCCATAAAATAAAAATACGCTCTTCACAAGTTCTTACAAGGTAGTGCTTGCTTTTTGTAAACATACTATACATATTCCAGAATGATGATTCGGATAGCATATTAGCCTGACATAATATATCATATCATAATATAAATTATTTAAAGGTTTAAATATTATTGTCAGTAAATAATTCGGCAACGTTAACTAAATTTTCTTATTATTATTATTTAAAACAAAATTTTATTAATGATATTTCAAATGTGCTAATTTCGACATTTTCTTTTTCCAATATTGTTATTACATAAGACATTGTTATTATATGACAAAATGAAAACTGCATGCATAATATATTTATAATCACTACCATTATTGTACGCCTAAATGGCAGGACATAGTGAAACCTGTTTTAATTTGATCTCAACATCTTATGTACCTATTTGTCCACAATAAAAAATACTTTGACTTGACTTTGACTTGATATGAATTTTTTAAACTTCAAATTGTTAGAATTTCTTAATGATGTGATTCTCACATAATTTTTACTACTTAATTATAATACTTTTTTTCCATCACAACGATTTTTTTAAGAGTAAAGTTTATTTTGCCTTAAATATACTAGTAGCATCATGTTTGTGAGAGACTAGCTCCTGAATATTATTCTTCTAATGTTTCTGGTATCCAGGATTAAAATAGTGAGTCTTGAGGCACCTAAATGACGAGTAAAATAAAAGTCGAGTATGTCGCAAGTTAACTATGTGTCTTAGAAATCATCTAAGCTGGTACACAGACTACCAGAAATCATCTAAAATAATTGTATACAAAATTGGCATTTATTTTAGATGATTTCTGATAGACTATGTACCAGCACATCATAATATATTTTAATTGACTTCAAGACAGACGACTCAACATTGTTACAATATAAATATGCAACACCTGTCGCTTTGCGAACGTAATCAATAGAGCGGGTTCGTTTCCGCCACCGCGAAGCTACACAAAAACAAATGAATGCTAACCTATATAACAAAAAATATAATAATAACAAAGCCGAAAGTGTTCTGAACAGCAGATTATGAGCACGTTCAGTTATTAATTTATACGTAGCATTGCGGTAAAAAAGTCTACCCTCAATGTTAAAAGAAAAAAAAAAAACGTAGGTCGAGTCGTGCAAAAGGGAAAGGGTGTCTCGCGCGCTCGCGTGCTGCATTCTCTTTTTTAAACGTTGTCTGCGGTTTGTTTTTTCTTCTGATGCGTCTCTGTTTTTTAACAACACAATACTGTTAAGAATTGTTTTTTAAGACCATCATATTGAAGCAGGCGCGAGCTCAAGGCGCGATCGCTAGTGTTTTTGTGAAGGATCTTATTTATAAATCTCAACGGTTCGTAAATGGTGTATACAAGTTTTCAGCGTTTAGTCACGGATTGGTAAAGGGGAAGAACTGTTGTTTTTTTTTGTGATATATGTATGTTATGTTTATGTGTTAGCGGAAAGGAGGTGGGTAAAGCACGAGCGGAGTCACGACATATGGTTCGTTAGACAAAGGAGATGTGTTTCATGAGAGGCAGGTGTTGCATACAATACTGTTGAGTGTACCTATAAGTATGTCAATTTACGTAACGAGCAACACAAGTGGATAAAACTAACTTGTTTAACATTGGGAAAAATTGTGTGATACTTAGTTTGGTTTACTGCGTACAGAGGATTAATTTTTAATAAAATTTTTACAATGCCGATTGATGTTAAATTTAACAATATAAGATGCTATTTACATCCTTACTTAGTATAAAACAAAGTCGTTATTTTTGTTTGTATGTGCCTATGTGAGCTTATATATTATTCAAAATTACGCAATGGATCTTGATGCGGTTAAAATTACGCAAATGATTGTAATGTGGTTTTTTTAAATGATAGTAGTTAAAGAGGGTGCCTTTTTAACCGATTTCAAAAAAAGGAGGAGGTTCTCAATTCGTCTTTATGTTTTATAATTTGTTAAGGTTTGATTTCCAAATTCCACGCGTAAGAAGTTGCGGGCAACAACTAGTATTTGTATAAAACCAACTACAACTGTTTCATGTAATTGACCGCCATACATCAATTGGGATTGTTCATAATTTTTGACCTGCTGTTTTTATATTATTTTTTGAAAATATGGACTATTTTAAGGAACTAATTTCAATATTATTGAAATATTCACTATGTATATAGAATTTTTTTTTAATACTTAAAGATATTATTGTAAATGTTGTGACGTCATTCTTGTACGCAATCTGTGTATTGCCTTTTCCTGATAGTTTTAAGACAGATATAGCAAATTTTCCGAAAAAAAACTAATGGATCATGATCAGAAACTCTATTCCCCGAAATGGTTTTCGAAATATGAGTTTAAAAAAAAATGTGAACAATGCCAATTACCGTATTTTTCTCAGCCAGTAGTCTTCCAGTTGAGTTTAGTCTTCTCTGTATTGGAGCAGTAAAACATTGGCAATACCATATAGACAGAGGTACCTGCTCAAAGTAAGTAGACTTTTGTTTTTTGTTTTCATTTAATTGGTTCTTACAACAATATTCATAGACCGTCACAAGGTACTTGCTCTAACATGCGGATTGTATTTCTAAAATGGCAAATTTTAAAAAATACTTAATTTAGTAATTCTAAGGTCTTGTGGTGTCTCGCATTGTTATTTTTACTGTCCAGTGTTTTAGTTAGTCTTGATGAGTTTGAGAATAAATTGTGTATAATAATTTTGTAATTATATTCCTCTGTTTTGTAAACAAATCTAAAATATGCAGGACATAAATGATTTGATAGTCGTTGGAAAACAAACTTGTCGATAAAAAAACATTTATAATGTTGGGAATTTGTAAGTGCGCTATAAAAAGTGAGCTATGAAAATGCCATTAAATATTAAAAGTGGAGAAACAGAGAGCTTAACAAGAAATAAAACATCGTTATAAGAGGCTAGGAGAGTCAGTCGGCCCCGGGCGGCATCGCGCCGCGGCCGGGCTGGCTATCGGCGCGCCTCAGTTAATGCCTACTTATACCTTATTATATAGCGGAGTTTGCGTTGAGGAACAAAATTAATTGGTTAAAACTCCTCTCAGTATCCAGGGCGGGCCACCCCCCCTCACTCCCTCTTAATTCCGTCGCCTCCCCCCGCAGTCCTGCCACCTCGCCCCGCGACCCGCCAGCTCCTTTGAACGCAACCTACCTAGAGAAAAAACAGAAAAGTATAAAGTTCATTACCCAAGCGTTGTAGCTTAATTAATATTTATTTATTTTTTATTTTTTATCCTTTTTAACACGCTTTTATAATAAGATTTTCTAACGTTTCGGAGACTTTGCAGTCACCATGGTCACGGGTGGGACTCACCCGTGACCATGGTGACTGCAAAGTCTCCGAAACGTCGGGCCAAAATTTTAAACAAATATACGCGTCTAAATCCGTAAAAAGTAGTTTTATTTAAACTTTAAAAAAAAATTATAAAAATATTACGTTTTTATAAGTTTGGTATGTATCTATCAATGTATTAATCTGTGTAACGGAATCTTTGAAAGCGATTTTCAGCCACTTGCAGTAGACGGATTGATCTGAAATTTTGCACACCTAATAAACACCGATGACAATGCAATAATTTTAAAGATTGATTCCAATTCTTTTATCAAAATTACTAGAATAGCATGTTGAAGAATCACTATGACCACACTTGTATTTTTGATTATACACGTACCTAATAGTTTAATTGTATATAAGTAGACTCACCAAGATTGTGTTTCTACGTATGCCTTTCATATACAATCAGATAATTTCACATAAAAACGCTTTGTTTATAGAATCAGGTAAAAATATCATAATTGTTTACTTGTGTTTACTACGATTGTGACAACATGTGACAACAGAAACTTATGTCTCAGATAACACAAACTGTCAACGTTTTGTAAGTAGGTAGCATAGAATTGAGTATTGATGACAATGCAATCATTTAAAAAATATTCAGGATATTTAAGCGTTTAAACTAAGTAGATTATTTAATAATTTTTTCTTGGCGAACATTTCTGGTAAAATATAAAAGGTATACAGGTATACTGATTATAACCGACTGCAAATAATTAAGTATTTTAAACAAAAGTCTATCCGAGGGTTTTCCTCTATTTCTCAAGAAATAACCATCAGATCCTGACTACTAATTTTTTTTTGTTCCGATGACAATATTTATTTAAAACTTTTAGATTTGCGATTGCGAAACAGAATTTTTGAAACGAAATATATAAATACATATATGTATAATTTTTACGATTTTCGTTGATTTTTCTTTTATTTTAGTTTACTTCCACACAAAATATCACACTTTAACATAACAATTGTAATTATTTCGTAACATTTCAAAATGGGTCAAGTGGGTCACACCACAATTTTAATTAGTACACTACTAGCCGTCATCGTGTGAACTTCTTGGGCTTTTTTGTATTTTATGATAAATCCTGGTCGTCGAAATTAACTTTTTTAATAACTATTATTACTTTAGTAAAATTTGCTAAATTACTATCCCTTTTATCATCCCTTCCTTTACATATGGTCCTTCGAGACGGATATACAATTACTTAAAATGTATTATAAGTTAAGTGAACATAAATAAAGACAAGAATAGCTCTTTTTAATCCCAACTTCGTACGCATAGACTTTAGATTCTATACTTTAGCAAATCATAAATACAATTTTTTCTCATGAACCACTTTTTCTATTAAAAACCACATTGAAATCAATTGCGCATTTTGTTATAACTAAGCTCACGTAGTATATGCAAAGGAGAATGACTTTGTTTTAAAATAAGTGAAGATTTTCATATTATGCATTTACTCATCACTGTTAACTTGACTAAATAAAAAATAAAATGTTAATTATAGAGTTACAACGCTTGTATTGTGCGTCCGTAACGAAGGGCGAAAGCAAAGGGTAGGTCGGGCGTGCGCGGGGTGTGTGAGACGCGAGGGGCTCGTTGCCACTTCTCCAAATAAATTATAATTCGCCCGCTCTCGTCCTCAGTGAGACGGGTTCGCGACTACTGTTTCAAAGATGCCTATTACTTAGCTATTAATCTTGATTTACTTACGATTATAGATAAGTTACGAGACGCTACAAAACGCTACACACTGTCTACTAATTCGTTATACGAGTTTTATCTAGCTTGTAACACGGTATCCTTTGTAGACACACTAGTCACTCGTATAGTTTGTGATTAAATAAACAGTTATGTTATAACTTTTAGTAGGTTTCGGAGTCATTCTTACTAATGTACATTGTTCATATTAAAATGTTTATATAGACGCGGTTAGTCTAAGGAACATTATTATAAGATTAAACACAATTAGAATAAGTTCAATTAAATGCTATTTTTGTAACAATAATTAGATAATAAAGACATTTTAAATCACACGTATAGTTAGTTAACAGTCTTGAAATTACTTCTAAGATTTAGGGTTACTACTTATATTACTACACTTCTATGTCTAGAAATCTGTTGTACTTATAGGTTTTCTATTGACGTAAGTACACGTGTGTTGGATTGTTTACGAAATATGTATATGCTCAACATGTCATTGCAAAGTTTAATGTTACTATAATTTACTACTAAAGAAATGATGTACTTCACTAGTACTAGTAGTCAAATAAACGTCAAAATAAAGACCATCTAACTAGTATCCATATCCTATGAGTATTAGATGATAATTTTGTGAATACACAGATGTAAATTATTGCCTATATTTTATAGCTTTGCAAAAGACTTTGTATGACCAGTTGTATGAGTGTGGATGAAGCCAAGGAAGTACGTTTGAATCGTAGCAGATGGCGCTCTATAGTCTCTGCCTACCCCCAAGTGGAAAAGGCGTGATATTATGATGATGATTAGCTTTGCACAAAAAAGCACGAGTGACAGAAACGGTTTTTATGATAGGCAATATTGAAATAATTTACGTATTATCAATTGTTATGAAAGAAAATTACAAAGAAAAAAATAAGATATATAAAATAGCATAGTAAGCTACAAATAAGTAAACATACCTGCTCCAGTGATAAAAGATATTTGGTAAGAAACACACGAACTAATCACCCGATGTGAGGGAGGTGTGTATGTATAGGTGCCACACAGCGAACGATTAATTTAATAAATACCAACGGGATTCCAGTACGTTTGTCTCCGCAGCTATGCGGCGTGTTGCCGCGAACCGTCTCATGAATAACGGCTTATTTATTTATTTATTATTTTTATAGCTCGAAAATAAACACTATTAATCATTTTGTAACCACAAATATTGTGTAGTTACATTACATTTGATTATTTGATCAACTGACTTATTTCATAATAATCTGAAACACTTGAGCGACTCATTTACTTAAATAAAACTACTTTTTATGGATTTAGACGCGTGTATTTGTTTTAAATTTTCGGACGTTTCGGAGACTTTGCAGTCATCATGGTCACATGTATGACTGAGCTGTAAGGTAACTTTTACTATCAGTTGTAACAGAGTTTACCCACATTTGATTTTAATTTTACATTGACCACAAAGACTGAATTATTTCATTCATTTTAGTCATATAGATGGATATCACGATTAACCCAACTCGTACCTGTATAATTCCAAGTTCACCCTGCAAAGATTTGTACTCTATTATCATTTTGATTAGGTAAGCACACCGCTGTTTCTGTGTATACAAACCAGATACGTAGTATATGATGTAGATACCTTATCATAATATCTCTACTCCTCTCTAAAAATCCTCTAACTGTAAAGAAAGTTGTACGTAATAACATTTTTCTGACTTGACACTATTGAACAGTCAAATCTCAACCAAAACGAAAGCTTTATTTTTTGTGTAATTAGTCCTAAAAGCCTATGGTTGAACTTAAAGGTAGTTACAAGTCCTCTAGTAGTTGCAGTCACAACCCAACTGATCGTAGAGGACACATAACAGTCTCACCTGTGACCATGGTGACTGCAAAGTCTCCGAAACATCGGGCTAAAATTTAAAACAAATATACGCGTCTAAATCTGTAAATAATTATTTTATTTCAATAGTTGAAGTGTTGATAGAGGTCCTATTTTATAGATTACTAGCTGACCCGGCAAACGTTGTTTTGCCATACTAAAAAAACAGTATGAAAAATAGATGTTGGCCGATTCTCAGACCTACTGAATATGTATGCAAAATTTGAGAAGAATCGGTCAGGCCGTTTCGGAGGAGTACGGTAACTAACACTGTGACACGTGAATTTTATATATTAGATTTCTTACGTATGGTCTCATATAAGGCTTCCAAAACTAAAGAGAAGACTACTATGCTTAGCATACATAATTATAAGTAAATATTATGACATAATATTATAGACACAGGAGTCTCATATAAGGCTCCCAAAACTACAGAGAAGACTACTATGCTTAGCATACATAATTATAAGTAAATATTATGACATAATATTATAGACACAGGATAATTCTGCGTGTGGATTAGTTAGTTAAATATGGTGGACGTGCAATCCACACTAGACCTTCATAGTAAATGTTGAATTTTATCATTCCAATTTAGTACATTCTCTCTCTCGAACCCATCCCATCAGCCTCTCTCCGTCCACTGTTGGACATAGGCCTCCCCCATAGAACGCCACAACGCGCGGTCCAGTGCCGCCTGCATCCGATATCTCCCCACGACCTTGACGATATCGTCGCTCCACCTTGTCGGGGGCTGCCCAATGCTGCGTCGTCCGGTACCCATTAACGTCTCACAGTTAGGCACAGGCTTCCTCCACTGTGGGCGAGAGTATGATCTACCAGGGGTGTTGGCATCTAGTTTAATTTCGAGGTATCCAAGTCTCACAGAGGATGTTCTCTGTGTAATATCCCTTGGCTGACTTTTACAACACCCCGGGAAGGAAATGGGATAGCGACACTTGTATTCTTAATCCACACAGACACTTAGCCCATACAATTTATAGACCATATTAAATTTATACTGCATGTATTGTCTTTAAACGATCTAAGTATACCGGTTACTTTAAAATTACGCAGTCTGCTAATAGCTATAGACATTTACAACAAATTACGGTGACTCAACTTTCCTGCATTACTAAGGTTGGCATTATTTGAAACACCTTTGATAAACAGCTAAGTAATAACATTTCTTTTAACATTACACATATTTTCAGAACTTATCAAGTGCATTAAAGAGTTATAAATATTTTTATAGTTCCATACCGAAAGGTAAAACGGTACCCTATTACTGAGACTTCGTTGTACGTCCGTCCGTCCGTCACCGGGCTGTATCTCCGGAACGGTGATAGCTAGAGCGTTAAATTTTTTTAAGTCGATACATCAAATAAATACAAAATTAAGAATCCACACAAATCAAACATCTCGAAATATAAAGTATGTGAGTGTGATGGTTTATCTGTCGTTATACACGACGTTTATGTAAGTGTGAGTGTGTCGTTATATTAGTGGGACAACTCATTACTTACGCTTGATCTTAGATAAATTACACACTTTTATAAGTTAGTAGCTACCTCAACCAGTGACTATCGAACACTAACACCAAATTAGTTTTATTGAACTACTTTATCTTTGGTAGATTTTTCTCTGATTTATTGAAGCTTTTTAGTAACTTCACACTCAAAATAGTTAAGATACCGATTAGATTCTTCTATGCTGGATTCAGATTCTTATACCAATATTCAGTCCTATTTTTGTGTTTATACTTGGATGAGAAATCCAGCTCCACTAAGGATGTCTTCGGGAAAAGACTTAAGAAATATTTCTTCTCCTTGTGATTATGTATTTATGTAGCTGTGTATGTACGTTTATTTATGTTTATGTATTATTATATTATTGTGTATATGTGAAAGTGTATTTTCTTGTATTTATGTATCTCCATTACGTATTTAATTATATTATTTATTCTTTGTAATATTTTTCAGAATCACCAAATCTATCCATCATCTCATATCTCTATCACTCAAGTTTTGGTTTGCTGTAAGAAAACTCACGTTTGAGTTAAGCTTGCCATTGTAAATTTTTTTAGTTTTGATGTTATTTATTTCTGTTGTTATTTTCTCTTGTAGACGTCTTTCAGTCGATGTTAAACATCACATTTTGTGCGTTAGGATGAGAAATAATAAAATTTGTAGTAAATAACAAACATCTCTTTATTATAATAGTTATGTACTGGACATTGATAAAGAAATACATAATGTATAATAGTACCATAAATTATGTCACATTTAATCTTATTATAATTTTGTACAACATTTATTTATATTAAGTTCTGTATCAATCCTGTATTTCGATTTAATAATGAGGTAGATCTGTTGAAATATTAACTATAAAGATAATCTTAACTAGTTATAATCCAAAAAGAATACAAATGGCACCGTATGTTAATAAGTTGCTAACTTGTTGTATTATAAACAATGGTAAGCAAAATAACAATTGTAATTTGTTTAATCAAATAGGAACTCAAATTCATTGCAAACATTCGCCATTACGATTGTGACTACCTTATTGGTTCTCTACTTTACTTGTATCTCTAACTCTAGGACGAGTTATTAATAAAGATCGTATACTCTAATACATGCGCGACTCATTTGTTAAAATAAAACTATTTATTACGGATTTAGACGCGTGTGTTTGTTTTAAATTTTAGACTGAGCTGTAAAGTATCCTCTGTCTGATCGTAGAGGACACTTTACAGCGCTCTCTTAACCGTGACCATGGTGGCTGCACGTCAGGCTATAATTTAAAACAAATAAACGCGTCTAAATCCGTAAAAAGTAGTTTTATTTAAATAAAGATCGTTTTACACAATATTTGTTGCGATGCCCTGGATAACAGCTGTATGCGTAATATACGTACCTATACAGTATCCAGGGGAATACGTTGCACGTATATTCAGAAAATACCTGAGTCTGATAACAAAACTGTACACTTGTGGCAGGGATTGTTTGGTTAAGTTTAGTTTACTACGATTTCTAGATGTTAGTAAATTAACTACGTTTAGGTCTCTAATCTATCAAGTTAACCCAAAATCTTGATTTTATTTTGTTAGATATAAAAAATATGGTAATCGGTGATGTTTCAGAAAACCAATAAAGGTAATGTCATAATTAAAGCTAAATGTTATAAGTCAAGTTATCACATAAACAACTGAAATAACGAATAAAAAATCAGTCTCAAACAAATGATCAGGTGAGCGTGTGAAGGATCTCGCTCAACATCCACGAGACTTGTACATTATCTTCGTTGAGATAAACAATATAAAATATTTCCAAGAACTTTGGCTATTTACCCTGGCGCTGTAACCATATTCTAATGAGGTAGATAATGGCCCACTGTCCCTGACCATTTTACACTAACTACTATAATATTACAACATTGCAACATCAAATTACGACTTCTATTCAAAAGTTATCATTAAATTTGTACACATTTATATTTGTACCAATAATTTCTTTGGAAAAAATATACGATTACATCTACCAATTTTTTTATCCTAAAACCCTAACATTCGAAACATGACTAAAGAAAAATAAAATAATAATAATCAACAAACAGTAGGTACAGACTAACTATAAGTATAGATTATAATTACATAGATACAATAATTTTAAATCATGTGCGCTAAACAGTATGAACAACTACATTGTCCTTAAATTATATTCAAAACATGGAAAATAAAACGTTACATCTAGTAGGAAACTAATACCCGTAGAACAAATTGCAATAATTCTCTTGCATGCTCTTGTATCAAACAAGAAGATACAGATGAGCTATGTGAGCGATGAGCTGAACACGTTTTAGAATTAAGAATATGTACAATACCTCATTAAATATATCTGACTGTCGCCTTACAACTACAAATAATATTCACTTATACAATAACAATTCATCGCACACATAACTAGTTCAATACTGTATCTGTAACACATCAACTTTAATTACAACACAATACACCACAGCCCATTGAGAGATGTCTCCGCATCTAATTTAAACTTAAGATTTTGAGACATCCGACATTTATCAATACAAAGTAATTTCAATAACTCTACTTTCATGTAGTTCAATTATGTACAGGTTATGTTAACAGTAACTGCAAATTTTAATTACGGATTTAGAGCCGTAAATATATGGACACATCTACAAACTAATACATAAATAATAAATTATTTTGTTAGATTCAGCATTATATATACAGAAGCAAGGTGGCCGTGGTCAGTACATCCACCGATACCTAATCTTGAACACAGACGCTCGTTCCATTCTTATCGCTACATAATTACAAATGCCCGTTGATTCTATACAATCATCCCGTATCCGGAACCAGTATAAGGTATCCCAGTTGTTATTTAGATGTGGACGTAATAAACACGAGAAATTTGAAAACGTATGGATTGGAATGAAAACTTGAGAAATATTAACAAAGGGTGATTATAAACTGGTTACAGTGAGTCCCTAGTCACTAAGGATCAGGGGCGTACACAATAGCGACAGCTTTATCAGCTTTATGAGTCGATATCGAGCTCAATACGCAATGATTACCGCTTGTGAACCTTTGTCACCGAAATAATGAGGCAATGCCACGACCTTCTCCAGCTAGACCATATTCCAGTTTTTCTTCGTTAAGCGCGAGAGAGGACACGAATCTAAAATCAATAAACATCAAGCATAACGAAAGGTTTTTTTAGGTATTTCTCACAAAACAATTATCAATATAATAAATCAAAAAATATCTTTTGTGCAATACGTTCTTTAGCAATGTTGCTAAACAAAAGAACAAAACGATGAGTTTTTGCCTCACCTCGCCTCGCGATTATGCAAATAGTATAACAATAAACTTGTAAACTGTAACATAGACGAAAAAATAACTTTTTATGGTGAACATTGCAAATGCAAAAACATTAAAATGAATAGTCGACTACCTAACGAGATTACGACGGTAGTGTCCGAGAAATAAAAAAAAATCATAAAGCGTGACCGTTGTCGAATTTACTAGAGCAGTAATTAATATTGCTACTCGGAAGAATTTTGCATAGAATCACAAGCTTTCTAGGGGCGTCGTAAATAATGTTCAAAATATGACATCGGGGCCGACGGCGGCCGGGGTCTACGCGGAAGGAACTCGTATACCGGCTCAGCGGCGCGCGATTTACGGCGCACGGTGACTACGCGGAGTGCACTCGCAGGTCGGTGGGCGAGTCCGGCGTGGCCGGCCTCCGCGGTAGTGATAAGTCCTCGGGCTCGGTCTGTTCAGGCCACTCGTCCCAGCGCCAGTCTGGCGCAGCTGTTGCAGGTGGACTAGGAGTGTCGGGCTCGCATCCCGTGCTAGCACATCTATGCAATGCTGCCGCTTGTCGTCTTCTAAAGCGGGCGCCGCAACGGCAAGCAAAGGGGGCGTCACCTTCATGTACTAACGCATGTGCTTTAAGCTGATTAGAGTCTGAGAAACGCGCAGGACAGCGCGCACACGCATATGGCCGCTCCCCGGTGTGCACGCGAAGGTGCCGTCGTAGATTTGCAACCTGAACAAAATGTCGTGGACAATGCGGACAACTGTACGGCTTCTCTCCAGTATGCAGGCGCAGATGAGTCTTCAAGTGATGATCGCGAGTAAAACGTTTGTGACATTCTCCACATTCAAATGGTTTCTCGCCTGTGTGTGTACGCTCATGATTTTGAAGAACATGTTTGTATCCAAAGGAACGTGAACAGACTTTGCATGTGAAGAGTTTATCACGCGGTGGATCTGCTGCACCAGGAGATGAACCAGAAGATGGTGGTGAAGGTGGTGCGGTAGTGGATGCGTCGTCCAGTTTGGGTGTACGGCGACGTTTACGGGCGCGCTCCATCTCCGCCGGTGGTAACAGAGGCGCGGGCGGGGAGGGCGGCCAGGCAGCAAGTAGAGCGCCTGAGTACAACTCTGCTGGTAGACCGGCCACCAGGGCTGCGGCACGTGTCGCCAGCAACCGCTCTGCCAACATTGGTAGAGACTCTTGACGCATGGTCGACAACGGTCTCACCGATACTCCTGAACAAAATAATTAAAGCTTAGTGTTGACACTGTGTTAGGTGACATAACTTATATTATAAGCCTCATGCTAGATCAGGCAACGGTAGCTAATAACTTGTACCTGGTTCTTGTTCGTTAATATTTATTAGGATTTATGTCCTACGAGATATCTTAATATTAAAAGCGAAAACAAACAATTTTAATAAAAACATATTATTATGCTATCACGATTTACTAACTGATCAGAAACATTATTGACGCGATATTGACTTAATTAAATTCAGATGCTGCCAGAATAAAAATACAGTTATGACTTGTCAGTATCGCGAAAAACCTACAGAACAGTAAATACGAATGTGAATGAAATTGCGAATGTTCTTCACCATTATATTCCAATAATAATATACACGTGGATAATAAAGGCCGAACAATATTATAGCATTGTTTCAACTTGATATATAACAAAAAATAATAAATAATGGGGAATACGCTTACTATCGAATTATATAATTATATTTAAAAGTTGTGCTTATTTTATCCAAGTAGGACCCAATTTTTAAATATAACCATAGTTCCTCTGTGATCACTTCCGCCACGAGTTACTTTCAACCTAAACAAACGTCGAAGTCGAACCTATCGATAGCATACTTATCAGCAAAGGACTACAAAAAATGTAGCAAAAAGTAAACCAGACGTTCTAAAGGAAACATTTGGTCGCAATCACGCCGCTGCAGGTCGCTTCCGCCCCGACCTGTTGCGTAAACTGTACGCTAACATACTCATACGCTATCACACTATTATCTAGCTCGGTTTCATATATGAGCAGGTATATAGGAATAAGTATTTATTAGCACGATGTTAGACGATGTTACATAATTTCAAAAATGAAAAGCAATTATTTGCTGTTTAGAATGACGAGTTTGTATAGTGTCATGGAAAGAGAGGGCGCGGGCGAGCCGAGCTGCCAGACCACTTACCTATATAATGGAATTAATTATTCTTCCAGCGGCAAACTCCGCCTGCCCGCTCCGCCCAAATTATATTCAAATATTAATTTCGTTGAAGAAAAGCCTTTTTGAGAGCACTTAATTAAAATTAGACAAAATCATAATTGAAAGTTCTCCTCGAGGCGTGAAGAGGCGGCACGAAGAGGGAGCTCCTTACATTATCTACTTAGCTGTGGAATTAATTCTCGACCGAGCTGTGGACTCAGCCAACTCGCTTAATTGAAAAACGCAAAATGTTTTGTCGTTTTGTGAGCCTCGCTACTAGGTAATTTGTATATTAAATATTTTAAATACAAAATAATAATATAATAATGAAGTACGAATAATTGCCGAAACTGAAAACTTATGATTAATCACGTTAGCAAACTACTTATTGATGAGTGGAAGAAGTCTTACTTAGTTATAAGATAATTTTAAAGTTTTTGATTAGGTTGAGGCGTTGCGAGTGGCACGTACCGGATTATCCCATAACTTTTTAATAACATTCCTCGCTATGTTTCGGGGACGAACAACGAACCGCACTTCGTGATGTGATCAGAATTATAATACTAGGCTTAATGTACAAGTTTAAATTAGTAAATACAATTTTATAACTCAATATTATAAAAACATTAGAGTTTTATTTAAATATATTTTTATATTATTAAGCAGAAACACCATCGAAATACCATACTGAGCAGTTAAATTTATTACGTGATTTTTGACTTGTTTTTGATATATTTGGTAGTTCCCTAATACATAGATACTAAGTAAGATAAATAAATCGAAATAAATGTATTAGAGTAACAACTGATTAACAAATTATTGCTCTACTTTATCATTACAACTTTAATTTCAAGATTTTTCTAATCGCCTACAATAGAAGGAGGTTGTATTATGGAACGAAACATCAACTTTAAACAAACAAAACAGAGAGTCATCGGTCTGGTACATTAAAAATGTTAATATATCCTACTCAAAATTTATCTAGACATATAATTATTATACTCACAAGAATATTTGCACTAAATAAATAAGCTCAATTTAATAATTTTGTACGTATTATTAGGCTTATAATAGATTACATATCGAATCGTTTTTTTTTTGTGAGAACCGTATAATGTATCATTTTTATTAGGCGGTCGGGCCCGTCGGGTGACAATGTTGGTGATAAATTTTTACAGCGAGCCGCACCCTTCCGCATGGAGCTTTTTATGTGCTAAAGAGTTGTAATTATCCCCTTTTTATACGCCATAAATATTTGTCAATAACCCATATTCAATACTTTTATGGAGTCGCCTGCGGCAGCCACTCCATAACTCATTACTGCGTAAGGGTTCAGCCGATAACGGACGTGTCAATGGCGTCCTTATTGGTTACACTTGCTACTGTACGAGAAGTTATCACACTTCTACCTCCATACAGCTCATTGATTTCTCAATCTAATAATGATAAAACATACATTTGATACAATTTCGTGTCTCTCGTTTTATAACGCACTAGCTGTTGCCCGCGACCTCGTACGCGTGAAATTTAGAAATTAAACCTTAATAAATAAATAAATAAATATTCACGGACATTTCACACAACGTCTTCTGGTCCCTAGCTAAGCTTATATGCTTGTGTTATACTTATGTTTATTACCAGGATACGGATAGAATACATAAACTACTTTTCTTTTGTAAATACACACTTATAATACATAGAAACACCCAGACGCAGAACAAACATTTGTATGACAATTAGAAAAATCGCACAAATGATTGTCCCGAGCGGGAATCGAACCCGCGACCTCTTGATCGGCAGTCCGTTACATAAACCACTCAACCACGAGGCTCGTCGAAAACAGACCGAAGTTTACTATGATAGTCGATAGATGGCGTTGCACTGTTTTTTAAATCGCGCAATCATTTCGTTCGACACATTAACACTTAAGCTTGTCAAATTTTCTATAGTGCCATCAGCTCGTTTTCACATATATAAATTAGTTAGGATTAGGATGAAAGATCTTAAAAAACAATGTCCCTGTTACGAATCGAGGTAGTATACAGTTATATTTTAATGTACACTTTTTCTCTTGAATTAGTGTGTACCACATATTTAAATGATTATTATTTTATGGACAATCCTTTGAAAGTAATAAGGTCAATTCTGATGCGTCAACTAAACACAACATAACAAAAATATAAAAAATATGGTATATTTTGATTATGTTGTACACGTTTATATTAATTAAAATCGTTAATCTATAATATACAGTTTATATAATATGAAAGTCCAGTTAACATAGTCAAATTGTGATATTTACACTGCCACCGATGCTACGTAAACAACTAAACTATACTAAAAATGAAAACTGATGCTGTCAATAACATAATTCAGCAATATTAACAGAGTTTTTTTGTAAGAATATCTATATATTATAGACTAATGGTCGTATTCATAATGACTTATCGGAGGTTTAAACGAAGATTTTATCGGAGAGATAAAAAACGTTTTATCGTAAAAAGAATATTATGAATTACAAGTTTTGACAATTTTCGCGAACCCATTTTAGCGAATTTTTCTTCGATAAGTCGTTATGAATAAGACCATAAGGATTTTAATTAATAAAAATGGGTACAACGAAATAGCCAATTAATCAAAATACGACATAGTAATTGTTTTATTTTTTTAGTTATGTTAAATTTAGTTGTTACAATTTTTGGTAGTTGGTACAATTGGTACCAATGTCAATTTAAATTTTCTAATAAATTCTCATTCGAGTAACATTGTAGTGGATAAATTGGTTAGTGTTGGCAAGGCCGCAATAGCTCAGTCGGTAGAGCGACGGAACTGTATTTCGAGGTCGTGGGTTCAAGTCCCGCTTGCGGTGATCACTTTTTCCACTATAATTTAATTTATTAAGTAAAAGCATAGCAAGTCAATTGCAAAATTAATAAATAACTTAAAATTTTTCAGTTTAGTAATGCGCGTTTTAACCTGGAATTACCATATGATATCCAAACTGGGCAGCAAAGAATTAAGTAAGAATATTTATTTTACACGCATGGTAAAGGGAGTATGTCCAGAGTGACCTAATTTTAGTAAGCGGTACGTAATGGGATTAACCTGGCACGGTCAGCGGCTTTAAGAATGTATGTACTCGCACAGATTACAGAGTTCGTACGGTTTCGGTGTTTTAGGGTTAAGCGCGACACACGCACCGGTATAATGGGGCTTCGTGACATAACTGTACTATTAATATCTTAGCTTTAACTAATTATTTAAGTACATTAATTTGCTAATGTTTAGCTAAATAGCGATACAAAATGTTAATTTTTTTTATATAGCATACAAATAGTTTATCGGTCAGTATTTGCAATAGTTTCTATTCTTTTACTAAGCGTTACTACGGCTTTGCATTGAACATACCTCAATTTTTTTATTCCCGTATAAGTAAAAAAGTTATTTTCTTTAGAATTGTAATTACATATTAGGATTTAGCAACAAAAGGCTAATGTGATATCTAATGTGTATGTTTATTACATCATAAAAATTGTAAACAAGCAATTAAATAATCTGCTTCGTAATTAATTGTTTATTACTAAAATTGTGAGTATATTGTGTAAATAACCAATATATGAAATGTAAGTATGTAGTAATTTAATACATCATATTTATTATGAAATATGAATTAGCTTAGTTTTATTTGTGGACTCAGCTCCACCTAGTTTCGACTAAAATGTAAAATTATAACTCACTAGCTGGCCCGGCAAACGTTGTTTAGCCATACCAAAAAAAAGTAAAAAAAAAAAAAATTACTATAAACCTCACGGAGCCCGAGACCTTTCCAACGAATGCAAAACCGTGGAAATCGGTTCGTGCGTTCTGTAGTTATAGCGTCAGGAAGGAAATTCCGACTTATTTTTATATAGTAGATTACTGAGTTCACGAGTTTTAAAACATGATAAGCTTTTAAAGGAATAACTTAACGGTGACAATTGAAAACATATATTTGACTCGTTCAGCATATCTTACAAGGACCTACCTATGGTATAAAAGTGCTTATGACATTATTTTATACATATTAAAGTATCGTTTTACGGTTTTTATGCTTTTATCAATGAAATTTTTTCATATCTATACTAAGATTATAAAGTTGAAAAGTTTGTTTGTTTGTTAGTTTGAACGGGCTAATCTAAGTAACCAGTCTTATCTCAGTCGTAGGTACATTTATGAAGGAAGGCTATATCCTATATAACATCAAGCTGCGACCGACAGGAGCGAACAGTGATCAGTGAAAAATGTTGCAAAACGGGAAACAATTTTCTAAATTATGGAATTTAAATGGTAAAAATAATTTTTAAACAAGAAATCGTTTTTTCTCCTTGTATTTATGTCTGTTCGATATACCTTAACATGTGTCCATGTATTTGTCTGGTATTAAATACCTAAACCGATTTTAATTAAGTTATTGCTTGCAAATTATCAAGTGCTATTACGAGCAATTAAAAACCATTTATCCGTTACAAAATCGTGACGCATTTTGTGGTTGTGCAATTTCTTAATTTAGAATACTTAAAACAAAAAGTATGTTGTAATATTGGACATTTTAACTAAACATCATATTATTAACTTTAACTTTTTACTTTTCTTTTCCGTGAATATTTATTTATTTTACTTATATCATGACGAAAAAATACCGCTTTGATAAACTATTTTATTTGCATATTCATGGATATTGTATACTAGCTATTGCTAGCGACTTCGTACGCCACGCATTTAGCAGATTTTTCTCGATTTTCCAACATATTTTACTGATGACTCGCTCCTATTGATCGCAGCGTGATGTTATATAGCCTTCCTCGATAAATGTACTATCCAACACTAAGGTACAAACACTTATCGACAAATATAAATATCACACAAATAATTGTCCGTGCGGGAACCGAACTTGCGACCTTGTAGACAGTTCATGTTCCTATAAAATAGTATAAAAGAAAGGCCTCCTGGTTCTAAAGTTCATGATCCTCAGGACCACGAGGCTCATTATTTTGCGTTATCAAATGTTTAACTGCATCTTCGGTCCAGGTACATGAACTTTTACTTATAAATATTGCGTTCTATTAGGAACTCTTGCAATCTGTACGGTGACGGATTAAGAATAGAAGTTTCACCATCCCATTACTTCCTAAGGGAGCTGTAAAAGCCAACTAAGGGATAATATAAGCAAATGTCATCGTTTGCGGTTTAAGAGGATGATTTTTTCATATAATTAGTAGCTAGTATGTAATAAAACTGTGGCTCTGGTACTCGTAGGTCATCTGTTTACAATAATATAATATTTAATTAAATAATTTGTTACCTAACAATTTACTATTTTTTTACCGACTACAATAAAAGGGGGAGGTTTTCAATTTGTCTGTAGGTATGTTTTTTTCTCTACAAGTTATTGCCTAATATTCGTAGCGCTTTAAAGTCAGTTATAATTATTTTAAATAAGAAAATTACTTTATTAGATAGAAACGGTGAATCTTACATTAAAAACAGTAAATTTATTTAAAGCCACTTTTTACGGAATTAGGTGCGTATATTTCTTTTAAATTAGAACAAAATATACGCGTCTAAAAAGTGGTTTTATTTAATAAATAAGTTGCGCAAACGTTAGGGAATAATAAATTAATTTGAATAAATTTTTCATGCATCGTAATAATTAACCGTTTATTCCAAAGATTTAATGGGATACCTACTTACTGCAACAGAATAATTCCATTTTACTCCGGTACGAAATAGAAAAATTCATATTAAACTGAAGGCATTGCATAATATTTTTTTTTGCCATATCTAATTAATTAATGATTAAGCAATTTCCAAAAACATCTTTTGTTTTTAAAAAATAATGATCAAAACATTGGTTAATTGGCAGATAGTTAACGATAATAATTTTATTACTGAATATAAATAAGTGTAAAACACATTTATAAACAAAAACCAGCGTACAAAAGAAATCCCTACTTATATTGTAATTATTGCGTCTACTAATTACATACGTAACTCATAGCGTTAAAATCATAAATGGATTGTAAATTTTATAACGTACAGTCAATTGTAGTATAGATATCTTTATAAATATTAAATAAACATGTTTAATACTTATACATAACTACATAAAGATACTAAGTATGTGATAATGATAGATTTATTAATTCTGTTAGCCGAAATTTTATGTTTCCATCATAAATTATTTACAGGGAAATTAAACAACAATACTGATACAAGTTAATAAATACTTACAGTTCACAATGATATTTAACACAATATAAACATTAGCACTATTAACTTAATTTTGTAGAGACGCGATGAGTTACGTTCGTAGCAGGGACGTAGAGCAACGCTACGTGCTCGCTGCCGCCTACGGTTCACTGAATCTGCAAAGTTCGCTGAATGCAAATAAACATGTGTGCGACGAGAGCGAGGCGGCCAATCGGTGCGCTCTCTCCACGCATGTCGCGCGCTCACTTTTGAAACTTTACACATGCACTTCCCACAGATTCAGCGGACCGAGGAAACTATGACACACACCAAAACAAAAATCTCCACAAACCTCTCGAGTTCTGCGTCGACTGCAGCGACAGGGCCATCTCACTCCGGTATCACGGCAAAATGCATTTATTTGCACTAAGTCCTTTCAGTTTATCGGCCGACGCCGATGAAACTAACTTCTTATCAAAGTCCTTTAATAAAATAGTTGAAAGTGATGATATGTATTGGAGAGCGATTACATGTGTTCTATCGTGACGGAGTCGCGATCGTGAATGATTGAAGCGCGTGATGCGAGCGCGCTGCGTGCGACCTACCACAACACTGGCACTACTGGCAGTAGCGGCGAGTAGCCAGCTCAGGACGGCCGCCCCTCCCTCCGCGCACTAAACACACCCCCATGCCCCTCCCTGCAAGTTCCCCTCGCCCCTCGCCCCTGCATCGGTTGCACTCCACGTGCACGCAATGCATTCACTTTTTATAGCCGCTACTACATTATGTTCCTTCCTGATGTTGTTTTTTAGCCCTCTGACGCGAGCGCCACATAAGCACTTTTTATGTTTTACGAGCGGCCCGCTGCCGATGCTACTGTACTTTCTTTTCGTTGTTACTAATTTGAGAAGCTTTATCTCTCGACTGTTTGTTACATGCAGGTAATTATTTCTAATGATGATGTACAACGCGTATGTTTGCGTCTATGTTTATGATATTCTATAAATAATTTTTATGAATAATGATTTTACTGCATTATATTTTTTAAATTTCTGTTGACTCATCATAATGTAGTTTTGTACCACACAGTAAGTCTGTTGATAGGAAGAAGCCTTGTACTTTTCTTCTTATTTCTACTACTTCTACATGTAGGTACTTAATAAATATTATTACGTATTAAATATCATTAATGCATTGATTTTCAATTTATTAGTTCACTAGCTTCTGCCCGCGGCTTCGCATGCTTTAGTAGCCGAATCACATTTGAATTCGCACCTAAAATAAAAACTGAAATTAATACTGAAATCAATAGCTAAACTTACATCAATAAAAAATCGATACTAAAACTATATTATCTACTTAAATCAAAGCTAAATACGATACGAAAATCACTACTAAAATTGGTATCAAACAACAAACAAAAACTAAGTTCAATTGACTTAAATCAAAAACTAAAAATATTTGAAATGCAACATAAGTAGAACATGAAATAGGTACCTATAAACTATATCAACGGAACGGAAATCATCTAATTTAATACTGCAACTCTTTTTTATGAAATCTAACATTCTTAACATCTAATCTTAAATCAGAAATAACACAAATAGTTACAACAGGTAAACATGTATGTCAAAAATATATAGGTTGGATACTGCCAAACCGCACCTAGTTTATAGATGCGTTAAGAACAAACAACTAGTTAATGTATGTAGGTCTAACGCATTCAACAACTACACATATACCAATAAACAACAGAGCTCATCTGCGGATGTTGAATATAATAAATATGAAGTGTATCTATAAATTATTCGGCTTTCATTATTTACCCATATATCAAATTCAGCTAAATCAGTTTTTCCAAAAATATTACCGTTTTTTGAGTATCGTACAAGTAGAAACCCTTATAGTCTCACTACTGTGTCCGTCTGTCTGTCCGTCAAACTTTTTTCTATGAAAACTAAATTTGAGTTGTTAATGAAAACCAGCGTCGCTACGAGGTACGGCGTTTCGAAATTAGTTAGTTGGTCTTATCGGTTCGCACACATCACGGCAGCCGTACTGTGTTTCCATACTATTTTATAGAAGCTAAAAAGCAAATTTAGTCGCGCAACGCCGCTAACGTGTCTGATCGCTGCCGCATGCAATGCAGAATTTTTGCTAGGCGATGATTCATAATACATTTCTTTCGCAATTGATTTGTACCTAATACTTTTTCATTACATCATCATATCACATAAATAAAGCGAACAGTTATTGTCTTATATATAAAATTCACGTGTCACAGTGTTAGTTACCGCACTCTTCTGAAACGGCTTGACCGATTCTTCTCAAATTTTACATACATATTCAGTAGGTCTGAGAATCGGCCAACATCTATTTTTCAAACCTTTTTTTTCTTTTTTTTTAGTATCGCAAAACAACGTTTGCCGGGTCAGCTAGTTAATTTATATAATTATCATTATAATGTTGGTCGTTAACTATATATTAGAATCAGTTACAAAATACATCCATTTGGATATTCTATTAACTTCCTAGATTAAGTAAGCATTTACTGAAACCGGTTAAAATAATGTACATTCTTACCTAATATTAGATAGGTTATTAAATAATTATAGGAAACCAAACCAAAAGTCCTCAGTCAGACTTAATGCTCAGTAATTGTTTCCTACAAAATACGAGGTCTTTTAGTACGAAATGTACGTTATTATAAATTTTGCTCATTAAAAATAATTTTACGTGATTAAATAATTCTAGTAATTTATATGTCAAAATATTCTAATTTGGTGTATCATACACCAAATTAGAATATTTTGACAGAAAATTATAATAGCTACTAAGTATAATCGAATTTATGTATTAGAAATGAAATGAAATGAAAAATCATTTAATTAAGTAGACACAATTTTTCAGAAAAATTATGTGCTTGATCCAATTTTTTTTCCCTACCACCGGTTCAGGACGCAATCTGCTGAGAAGAACCGGCGTAAGAAACTCAGCAGAGCTTTTAATCAAATCAATATTTTTTAAATTAAATGTCAATTATACTTACAATGCTAATAAAAACGTTACAATATAGAATATGTATTGCTCCAGAGCAAGCTACTCCCAAGCTTTATCATCTTTAATAACAATTTCAATTTATTTATTTGAAATTTTATAACACGCCTTTTTACATAATTTAGTTCGAATAAATTTTTTAAATTTATAATTATTATTTCTCTTACATCAATAGGGAGTTTATTATAAAATCGTATACAATGACCCATGAAAGAGTTACATATTTTGTAGAGACGGGGGACATGCACTACAAGATTATGCCTTGTATTAACATTATAGTCGCTTTTTTTGTAAAATTATGAATATTGTTATGAACATACAATAAATTTTCATAAATATTATTAGATACCTATATGTTTATATGTAATGTTAGATAGTAGTATATTTTAAACTAGGCCTATTGGCAATAGAAACTGAACACTCGCATATTGAAATTGAACCAGCCTATTTTTATACGATTGCAACGTTAAGTTCCATCAAGTCTTGATCCACAGTATGTAATAAAAAGCATCAAGATAAATAAATTGTGTAGAGTTTCATCCTATGCTGCATAAGTTTATGTTATGAATGAGAAATCATCATCGTTTTTGAAATAAAGAAAAAAATATTCTACTTAAGTAATATTCACAGAAGCAAGTAACCTTGTGAAGTTTACCGGTAGACGTCAAGCTTGTGGAACAGTCGTAGCAATCATTAGCTCAAAGACAACACACATAAAAAGCATAAGTGTCGGGACACGACGGCGCACCACGTAAATTTACCATTTTTATTGTGGTATAGCTATTTTTACCACTTTACTATTTTTACCGTTTTACCAGGCACGCGCCTCCCTAGCTAAAACTACAGTTTTTGTAAAAAAATAAAACGGTAGTTGCACCTATTCCGATACTATTATTAGTTTTTGAAAAACATTATGGGATTTTATTCAGAGTTATTTGTATCTCCAGATATTTGGATGAGACATAAACGAGATTTATAGTTAGTGACTATGTTATGTGTTGATTACAATATTGTGTTATTTTTGGGTGGATTTATATTAGGTACAAAATGCCCGATAAACTAATTGATAAGCACTATCGATATTTTTTATATAAGATCAAAGACAATTACAGATTTCATTATTAAAAAGGTACAATTCCTACTATGTCCATTCTACGATTTGATAGACGCAGTCACAGTAAGGGAGCCTGCGTAGCTTGTAAGTTTCAGCATGTTTGGCTAGTATCTGCACTTGAGTTTCATTATAAATATAATGAATGATATTCATAATATCAGTATTCACTAAAACGAAATGAATTATTATTTGTATCAAACTAAAAATATTGCCATCGTAGCATTTGAGAGGTTTAATTTTTGTATTACCTTAAAGTAACTTTCACGACTGGTATAATATAATCTCTCCCTCTCTGAGTCCAGTCCATTAACGTCCCACTGTTAGGCACGGGACTTCTCCACTTTGGGAGGGGATATGGTCTACCGTGCCGCGCTGACAAAGCGTGTTGGCACAGGGTTTATTTTCGAAGTTTCCGTCTTTCACAGAGGATGTTATCTCTTAGCTGGCTATCACAGCACTCTGGGATGAAAAATGAATAATGGCACTTGTATTCTTAATCTGTCACCACACAGATAATAATATAATCTAAGACAGGTCCAGGACCTGTCTTAAATACCTTACTAGCCCTACCACCCTTGTTGGTCTACTTTAATAAATATTATCAATTAGTGAACATTGTTAAAAAGACATTCTACAAGAATGAGTACGTTATGTAGACCCGCACGGGGCACTTATCACCATCAATAAATCAAACAACGCTAAAGACACCGTTTTTTTAACAATGCAACGCACGGCGAAAGAGATTCTGTTTTTTAAGAGCTTTCCCACCTGCTGCTGTCGCGTGCCCGTAACATACAGACTAAAATCACCTTTATTCTTCATTACTCACAGTACCATTCACCTTAAGGGAAAATAGTGCAACATATTTTTTTTAATAAAAAACATTATAGCCATCTCTTTCTTTTATGGTGCATGGTCCTTATCTGCCAGGATGTTTAAGTTTGTTATCTCGCACACGCCTTACCACCTTGCCTTAGTTTCAGAGGCTGACGCTCGCTATGTTTTACTAGGATATCTATCAATTGTGAAACAATCACTTCGCTATTCGCAGACAAACAATTATGTTTGCCCACAGGCAGGTGTAGCATCTTATCTTAGATCAATACACCATTGTTAATTAGGGCAAATTTACTCACAAAATAAGTTATAGCTTGTTCTTTGCAAACAGTCTGCACATGTTTAATGACAGCTGTAAGGGCATTAATACCATCCGACGTAAATTCAGTCTTTAAAAAACCTTTATTCTTTTTATATTATTGAAGTCATTAAATTAACATTGTTAATATTATGCTTAGCTGGAATTAATTAAATATTCGTGCGTTGTATGCAACTTTTTATAATGATTATGTATGCATTTACTCTAATCAGTAATCATAACATAATGTTATTTAACTGAGTCACTACTATTCTAATGCCTATTTATGGCATAAAACATAACTTTAAACAGTTTATTCTTATAAAAATAAAATGTATAATAATGTACCTACTATTATTCTGTAATGGAAACATTCTAATAACATATCTTGGTTATAACATATATCTATAAGTAGCCGTTGTACGTAGCCAGCTATACATATCCCCTCTGTCCACAGTGAAAATGAGCGTTAAGATTCCTTTGTTTCTTGAAGAAGCCGAGCCCCATCCTCCTTCGCTCTCATCAAAGGAGCCAACTCTTTGAAGACGAAAAACCACAATTAAGCCTTGCCGAAGAGAATTGAAGGACGCATCACTTTACCCTCGAATAAAAGGTATTCGTGTAACACTTTTACTTTTCTTTTATTTTGTATTTGCAAAAATGTGTATTGTTTGAAAGACTTGTTCAATGTTGTAAACAAAGGCACCCTTTCTCATTCTGAGTAAGCAACACTTCTATAGATAACCCTTTCATTTTTATACAACGAGAAACTGGTTTGAGTAAAAAATAGTGAAAGTTATGCTTATCAGGATAAACAAATGCACTAATTGATAATATATGCACATTTTTAAATTTTTTATAGAAAATTTATTCTATTTTATGCATCCAATTTCAATATTATTGAAATATTCACTATATAGAATTTTTTAAAACTACTTTAAAGATATTATTTTAAATGCTGTGACGTCATCGTTGTACGCAATCTGTGTATTGACTTTTCCTGAAAGACTTAAGACAGATTGCAATACTAATTATTTATTTATTTATCTTTTCAAAGTTGCCAAGTTGATATAATAGACCAATTTCAACTCCACCACAGAGTAGTATTTTCCTCAAAACGCCTTAATATTTTAAGTCCTTCAATTCAAGGGCAAATAGAGATCATTTGCTTTATTGGAAAAACAATCGTTAATATAGCAAATTTTCCGAAAAAAACTAATGGATCATGATCAGAAACCCTATTCCCCGAAATGGTTTTTGAATTAAGAGTTTAAAAAAAAACATGAACAATGCCAATTCAGGTCATAATCATCAAAGATTTTTATTTTAAACAGGCATGATTCTCTTTTAAAGGAAGTTAGGTGTCTGTTCTAGAAGTCATCTTATGGAGAGGAATACAAGACTCTCTATAAAATAAATAAATAAATAAATATTCATGGACATTTCACACAACGTCCTCTGGTCCCAAGCTAAGCTTATATGCTTGTGTTATGGGTACCAGAATACGGATAGAATATATATACTACTTTTTTTTTGTAAATACATACTTATAATACATAGAAACACCCAGACGCAGTACAAACATTCGTATGACAATTAGAAAAATCACACAAATGATTGTCCCGAGCGGGAATCGAACCCGCGACCTCTTGATCGGCAGTCCGTTACATGAACCACTACACCACGAGGCCCGTCTATGTAATATGGTCATAGCAAGTTTACATACTACGTATACGTTATTAAGTTTTTAATATTAAAATAGAAATTATAAACCTTTTTTATTATATCAGTGTAATAGCAACGGCAACTTATGAATATAAAAAGAGACTGTATCTTTGAATCTGGAGGACATACAAATACGAATACCTTATTTATTGTAACTAGGTAACTATTAAAAATTGGTCTAGTGCGAGTCGGACTCGCGCACGAAGGGTTCCGTACCATTATCTATGCAACATAAGGCAACGTTATTAGTATCGCGCAAGAAACGGTAAAAAAATCATGTTTGTTGTATGGGAGTTCCCCTTAAATATTTATTTTATTTTATTTTTAGTATTTGTTGTTATAGCGGCAATAGAAATACATCATCTGTGAAAATTTCAACTGTCTAGCTATCACCGTTCTTGAGATACAGCCTGGTGACAGACGGACGGACGGACGGACGGACGGACAGCGAAGTCTCAGTAATAGGGTCCCGTTTTTACCCTTTGGGTACGGAACCCTAAAAACGAAAAGTATTTAGGTCTTTATGAGTAAAAAATTGCGTGCACGCGTCCAATAACGCGTTCTATTAAAGTCGGCAAAATATTTTGGCAAGTGAACGTCATAAAGTGAGCTTGAAAGTGAAAGTAAACAAAAGGGTCTAGAACAAAGTGTTCCGACATACAAAAGTAATTTTTGTCCATTGCGCTATTAAACAAAGCAGATTTTATAGTCGTTTTCCAAACTGGGGCACAACGATGTTTTACAACCAACCAGACGCATTGTGCGCTCACAGATAAAGACTTGCAATTTTTTTGCGCTGTTTGTTAACTAATATTTAAGATTGTTTTCAACTAAAATGACCAAGTTGCAATAAGAAGGCAAGGCCACGTTCAAAATCGAACATTTAAATAAAAAGCTAGTAGTTATTTGTAGTGACAATAATTTTAATAATTTTTTGGAATTTGTGTTTTACGTAACAGTCCGATAATATATAATTGTTCAATAAACACAAATTTCAAATTGTTTACGTACAATAGTAATATAAATGGGTGTTTAATATGTATTATAAGTATGTATTTACAAAAGAAAAGTAGTATATGTATTCTATCCGTATTCTGGTACCCATAACACAAGCATATAAAGCTTAGCTTGGGACCAGAGGACGTTGTGTGAAATGTCCATGAATATTAAAAAAAAAAAAAAAAAAAAAAAATAGTATTTCGATTTCGATCCCTTCCGTGTAAACGACAGATGTGCGTTCATGGCAAAATTACAGAAATTGTGAATATTTTTATTCAGATTACTTATAGCCCGCTCGGCCGTTACAAATCAATCGTTCACAATAAAATGAACTCTAGCAAGTTTTTTTTTGTATTTGTGTGCGATTTTAATGTAAATTCTGACGAACTTTGGACAAAATCTGGTTTCACATTATCACAATAGAAGGGCGGTTGATCAAGAGCCGATATCCTTACAACAATCTTGTGATTGATTACAAACTCGTTTGAGTAGATTGACACATCAATGGAACACGTCAAAGTATAAAGTGCTCGTTTTATTAATTATAACTTTTTTATTTCTGTATTAAAAATTTTAACAATTTAATTAATTCCAATTAATTCTGTTGTTAGTTTGATATTCTATTATTGAAATGTATACCTTACTAATCCAATAAAAGTATATTTTTTTGTAAATTTTATCAAAAGTTACAGTTATAAATTTCGTGTATGTAACTGTGGTATTTTCAATGGAAATTAATGAAATTATAGTTTGAATCATTGATTTATATTTTTTGCTCAATTTTAAAAGTCCGTTACAGACATTCATCGCAACCCCACTAAGTAACTCCTCATATAAAATTCTTCAGCTTTTACGACTAGGCACCTTAATCGTTACGCTACATCGTGCAGGTGAGAGCTAGCGACAATCAAACAAGAATAAAGTATAAAATATCGCCTCCAAAGGATTCGCATAGAATATTTATCCGTGCCTGCGTAGCCCTGTCCGACTGCCCTTTGTTCTCGACGGCCGTTTAAACTTTTGATTCTGCAACTGGCAACAGTCAACTGGACCCTCTGAATTGATCAGGATGGCGGACAATGTACACCTAACAAGGAAAAATAGACTCTATAGTAATACAGTATGAAGTTATAAGGGAATGTTTCAGTAATGGATGTTAGGCTATTTATATGGCAGCAGGTGGCTATTCGATGCTTGCGTCACGGGCTCTCCCCTTCCGGGTGTGATGAATAATTCCCTTTTTCTCGGGGAGAACTGTCCTTGTGAACTATCCCGGCGACTCGATACGCACCGTCGGCCGCTCCGCATAAATGTGAATTATATCCTACACTATCCCACTTACAAAACTCCTCTTTTTATTTCAACGCTAAAGCTAGATTTATGTTTTCCTCCAACTGAACATTATGACCAAGTATATGTTATTCGGTCAACAGACAAACTATATTCATATTACATAACCTCTATATCTAAAGAATATATTTGTAATTTTATACAAACAACCTAAGTAAATAAAAGTCGCAAGTAAGTACATACCTACAAACTGTTTGAATAATGAAACTTTGAAATATTTAAAATCAGCGAATACTTAGTGTAAAATTATAGTTACTTTATAAAGTGACATCATATTATTATTCGCTTTACATTATTTTGAACTATAAACTACTTATTTTTGTCTATTGATAGGAGCGCATATCACTTCTGATTCTTCTTTGTAAAAGTTTACATTTTATAATGAAGTATAAGGGTTATACGTTTATAACAAAAACATAGTAAAACCGTAAAAAAGGATGTATATTTTTAGAAGCCATCTTTAAGTAGGTACAGAATTAATTAAATGTTCACTTTTAGTATCTGACTATATTAGTGTTATAGTTATGATAGCCGGATCACATACAAATTATCATGTATCAGCTATGATTTATTGTATACTAATCACTTATATATAGTAATAGTTAGTAAAGTAAATAGTTTATTTGTGAATGTAGTCGTTTCTCTTCACAAAGGATTAATGCTATCGCGTGTGGTATTGTAGGCCGCGGTCCGTCGGCGGACGGTCGGACACAGCTCGATCACTCCTTCTTTCTATCCCATTCATAACGTCTTTCAAATGTCTCGTATTCTTTGTGTCCCCGTCGTACTCCTTCCAGCCAGAACTGTCACCTATTGTGTTGCTCGACTCTTCGTCCGCTGTCAAACGCCTTGCACAAATTCAAAAATAACATCGATATACATTTTTTGTAATGTTCCTGTACAAACTATAGATAAGTTTGGCGTGTTGAATCTTTTTCTGATGCAAACAACGGACGCGTCCTGTCGCTTATCTACACTTATGGTCATCAATGAAAAGGGATAGCCATAAACCTAAAGGTAAACTTAAAAATTCTTGCATATCCGATAGAATGTCAAACTTTGTTGATAATACAAACAGCCTATTTCTAAAGCCCACTTTATATTCCATTCATTGTTTAGCAAAATGCAATGTATGACACGAAAAGTAACGTATTCGTATAGGTACATGAGGCTTAATATTGTGTTTCAGAAATTAAATCTAAAACAGTGTATGATAGATTGTAAAATTGTTTTTAAGGTGTAGCTACTTATAAAAAACGTTTCACAATAACTAATATGAAATTTACTTGTAATATGTTTTGTCTGCTCCGTAAGTTAATCTAAAACAACCATCGATCAAAAGAAATATAATATAACATGTGACACCCGAATGACCTCATATTTAAAAGTTGTCAAAGATCACTTTAGGACAATGTGTTACTAAATCTCTACAGCACAACTTAAAGCAAATCATCGCATGCACTTAAAGAGGCCACAAAATACAATAGCTGCTTACTTTATAAAAAAATCGCTGTTTTTTTTTTATTTCATTATAATAGTGCTGCACTCGTGCCATTCGATGCGACGTGTGCTATTGTGATGCATTGGAATACATAATTTGTCGAGCACATGCTGTTTTTTACTAAAAAATATCGATAAAAAGTGACCTACGAAACGATTATGTAACGGGAATCCGTTGGACTGTATCTATTGAATATTTTTTGACCCGTGGACATCGAACAACAAATAAAATGTCCAGGTGCGTGTTCGCATAAAAGATATTATTATACAACTATCCTTTGTTAATAAGATTACAATTTTACATTTCATGTGATATTTTTTTGCCAACAAAGTATAATTTTAGGGTAATTCTAGAACGTATTTTATCTTGTTTATTGTTATTTTTTCACTTATGTATTTCTATGAGAATGTTTCAACTAATGTTTGGTTCACCAATAATTTCTGAATTCACCTATAATTTGGAAAATCAACAAATGTAGAAGCGGTACTGCTAATTTTGTTTAACTAAATGACGATTTATTGCAGTATATACTCGTAGCTAGTAATCTTTAGGTACCATACCACTTCCCAGATAACTATAACAGACAAATGTGAATCTCTTTCTATGTCAGTGCTACGGTTTGATCATGGGCTAATATTAAAATATATTTTGAAATTACTATTGAAAATTATGTGATATTAATGTAAAATGTCGCAATCGAACTATGTAATAAGACCAATAAGTTCATTGCAATATTTCTGGACTTGACATATCTACTAATGAATGTTACAACATCTTCTATCGTTCTACCACAATCTTTTAATTGACCACAATCTTTTAATTGTATTACATTTTAAATAGTTGAAGTTAATCAAACAAAAAGATTTGACACATGAGTATTACATGATGGTAGAGTTCTATACGGATAAAACTTTAGATATAACTTTATATTTACTGACATTACTTTACAAATATTGATGTATGCACTAAAAAATTAAATAGTGATACACTAAATATTGTATACACAAAATATTATTATAGTAATACACTAAATATTGTATTGATGTCTTTTTTTTAAATTTCACTATTTTTATTATAACATAATTACACACTTAAGGGCCTACATCAATATTATCGTATATCATCGCCGACACGTACATATTAACACAGCCAGTAGGCACAGAAAATGAAGAATTAGGGATACTTTTCCTATTTACTCAAAATCTACTAAATATATTTTAATTCTGATTTACGTGTTTCTATATATAATAGTTACTTATGTTTTTAAAGTTATTTCATTAGTTAATACGCGATAATAGACCGACAAATGAAAAAAATAAAAAATTAGAGAGGTTGTTTCGCCAAGATTTTCTATCGAGAAAACTTTTTTCAATCGCGTTTCTGAGTTTATGCGATCCTAGATCATATATTGAAAAAACATATACTTAAAAATTAGAGCTCTAGCCATTCAATCTAAAGAAACAATGAAAACTTCGTACATAGAAAAATGCACGAAGCTATTTTGGTATCCTCTTAATACATATATTTAATCTAAAACAAGGAAAAAGGGGGCAGGGTATTAAAATTAGGCATCAAAAAATTCGTCCGCATCGCAGTCATTGGGTAACGTGCCCAAAAGACTGGCCGCATTGCCACGTTGTATAGCAATGCCTATACGAATTGCCAAATACAGGCCAGCGTTTTAGTCACGTGAAACGTCGACCAGTCTCTTAGAAAGATCTTTATAAAGAGACTGTGCAGTGAGCACTCGGGCCATATTTTATTTGAGACATAAGAGCTCGCCAAGAAATTTGCTTCCTGTGGTGCTAAGGCTACACGCACAGTGACTCTACTAACGCTAAATTATATAATTACAAACAAACACCAATTTTACCTGACAGAATAAATGAACATCAATATAACTATGGACGATTTAAGGCGGGCCTTTAGTGAAGTGGTTTAATTATTAACAGTATGCCTGGACTGACTTAAACGTACCAAAACATGATTGTAAAATTTAAATGTACCAAAACATGGTTGTAAAAAGTTAAACCTCCACCTTTTTTGGAAGCCTATTAATATAACAAATACATTTTTTGTAAAAAAGCGGCCTGAAAACTAAAGCTCACTCTTTGCTTTTCTAATTATTTTCAAAATAACATTAGTCTTGTATAGTTTGATCCAAAAAAATACTAATAGATAAAGTCAGCTATTTATAGGTTTTCCACATCAACAACGTAAAAAAAAACACAGAGTTAAACTATATACCGAATTCTTTTATCCACTCTTTTTTAAACTAGGCACTATATAACCGCCCACCAAACTAATATAGTGACCCTTTTCATCACAGACACCAGAAATCCAGTCTGAAAAAGTATTTCACAACTCTAGAAAGTTACTACGCATAATAAAACTACCCTTTACGGATTCAGACGCGTGTATTTAATTTAAATTTTAGCCCGAAGTTTCGAAGACTTTGCAGTCACCATGGTCACGGGTGAGACTGATCATGGTGACTGCAAAATCTCCGAAACGTCGGAAAATTTACGCGTCTGAATCCGTAAAAGGAAGTTACTACGAATTACGCCGATCTATTCACAATGAAAATTTTACAGAATCCTGAGTGCAAGTAAACTAAAATACGCCGACATAATATATCTTCTAATATATAAAATTCACGTGTCACAGTGTTAGTTACCGTACTCCTCCGAAACGTCTTGACCGATTCTTCTCAAATTTTACATACATATTCAGTAGGTCTGAGAATCGGCCAACATCTATTTTTCAAACATTTTTTTTTAATATGGCAAAACAACGTTTGCCGGGTCAGCTAGTATTGTATATTATTATGTATAAATATGTTAAAAAAGCAGTCGCTGGGGAATTCCATTATTAAAAAACTAAAAGGGAAACTATTTGAGCAATGTTTCTATATGTCGTAATCCATGTTAGTATGTAGGTGAGGTAAATTCTGATACTGGCAACTCTGATGGACAATCTTGAGCTGACCTGTACGTACCCTCGCCTCCTGCCATTGACATCACCTTTGACGCCTACAAAACAGCCCTTGCGTAACCTCTCACAAACCCTACTCGGTGAAACGTCGAATTTCATACACAAATCAATAGGACGCCAAATTAACTGTTAAAGACGTTTGTATTTTCTCTATTTTATAAAACGAGTTCTGTTTTTGACAAAACAAAAGAAGGATTTGATTATTGTAACAAGGAAGTTTTCAACAGGTGAATATAATTGTAGAGGTTCTCTTTATAATCAAGTATGAAAAAAGTTTTATCATTAGTAGTCTCATGTGCCAGTTAAAGTTATTGCAATAATTTATTAAAATGATGTTTCAATTGTGCCAAAATATAACAAACTGAGTATGTCTTGTTTGTACTGCGTCTTGGTGTTTACTATGTATTATAAGTATGTATTTACAAAAGAAAAGTAGTTTATGTATTATAACCGTACTCTGGTACCCATAACACAAGCATAATAAGCTTAACTTGAGACCAGAGGACGTTGTGTGAAATGTCCATGAATATTTATTTATTTATGATCATCGTTGGGCTTCCACACTTTTTGTGAATTTTCTTTTGAATAGTAGATGAATTAAAATTGTCGTAAAACTCAACGAATTACGTCAACATTATAGCTACGAATACTAAAAAAAAAATGTAATCCTGACTTCTTCGAGAAACTTCTAATAAACAAATATGTATTAAAACAAATATTTCTTTTAAGAAAATAATAAACATAACCTATACTAAATCTGAACTCACATTATCATTATCGGTATATTTTTAAATAAAAAGCCTTGTCTAAAAATAACATGCAAAAAACAAAAAATACTCAAGGTTGTTGTTGAGTAGGCATTACGCCTACGTAGATAGTACTGCATATTACATTATGTAATGTGATTGACATCAAATATCTGTGACAAAAAACAACCTATAGTAAGTACGTAAAAAAATATTTATCGGATTACTTGAAGGCCAGGTGTGGGACAGTTTGCGGACGCCGCACTTTTTTGTACATTTCGCAACAATCTATCAATATAGGACCATTGAAAACGCACTTCCGATCACAAATTACAATTTCATTTCAATTCGGACGTATCTAATTCAAAATTCATTAATCTTGAGCCTCACATCTCGATTGTACCACTTGTGCATGGTCAGTCGTTGACTGGAAATCGATTAGTTCTTACCTGCCTCCTAATTTCAACCGTTTCCAACAATCATTGTTGGAATATTGTTATAGGTTTGTTCACACGTTGTATTTTAATTAAGGTATATTAATTGTATCTTGTTTTTTAGTACCATAACTTTCAGAAACTTTGTAGTAGGTACCTTCTTTTATAGAATGTCTATAAGAATCTTCACAATGGTCACGACCCACGACCTTATTCACCAAAACTCTAATTTTATAATATAGTCTATAGCTCTCAGGAAGACTGTAGTAGTATCGTTACTTATTATACATTTTTATATTCACACACAATAAGTAACAAACGCCGTATGTGATTTAAAAAAGTTTTTTACACTTCGAAAATATATTTACTACTCATATCAAACAGAAACATTTCAAAATATTGCAACCTTTTTTCAAATATGAATCCGATTGAAATTTCAATCGTTTGAGGTTTATAATGGCAGCTTCCTGTCCAATATGATACATTGAATAAAATGTTATAGAAAATATTAGTGTCAAAAGAGCAGTTAATATAGATTTACTCAGTTTTGTGTGGATCGGACGAATGTCATTCAAAATTATGACGAGCCGCAATAAAAGTGCAACAACGGTTGCTACCTCTATTTTTTTCCTGTTTTATTTTTGCAAACCTATTTTATCCTTAACACGTGCATTGTCGTGTCAAAAGTAGGTACCTACTTATTTTAGAAACTTGAGCAACAATCATAGTCATAAGACAATAAATACACATTCCGGTGGTAATACATCTATCATAACCATCATTACAATATTTAATAGGATAACAAAAATTTTAAGATATAGGTATGCGTTTAGAACCGACAGCAGACATAAGATTAGAAAATGAAGACAGTGGTTTGTCTTCTTAGTGATAATGTTTTTTCTTTCAAAATAATGGTGACAGGGCTATAAATGATTATTTATACTTTATTTGTCTATTTAATTATGGATATAGATATTATAAACAAGGATATGATTTCCTATTAACATGTAACGGATTCTCGATATATTTTAAATAATCTAAAGCTGTATTAAATATTATACAATTACGAGTGGTTGTAAACTTTTTGCACTGGGTCAACATAAAGCCGCAGAATATTATATTTCTCTAGAAAGAAAATATCCCATTTCCGCATCTTCCCATAACAATACATGCGCCAACGAACTATTCAAATACATCACAGGCCTTGTACACCCAAATATTTTTTGCAATAACGAATTAATGGATAACCAAAACCAATGCAAAATAAAAAATAGCCTTATTAAATGTTGGTTTCGCGTAATAACACGTTGGTGGTTTTTGCTTTGTTTCCAAGAGCCACTCCAAGGTATCCGGTTACGGCCTTTAAATATTTTGGTTCATGATGAAAGGGAAACTTGTAGTTTTTTCTATGAGATTTAGTTTTTGCTCAACAAACGCGGAAGTCGTCTACACTTATGCAAAAGCTGAAATCGGGAATCCGTTTCGCTTTTATTCCCTCGACGATTAAACGTACAACATACAATTAAACACATTTCCAAAGAGTAACGAACTTTCAAAATAATTGCAGTCTTATTGTTATGACTTCGTAACCGAAAGTCTTTTAAAACTTTTATTAGGTATTCACAATTTATCGTATTAAACCAAAATTTCTACATTTTGCTGAATTCAAAGAATTTTTGCAAAAGAACATTTATCAAGCCCACAAAGAGAGTGAAACCTCTCTCAAAAGAGGCCTGCTTCGGACAGATTTAATTTGTTGCGAAGGCCTTTATAATTGGAACATAAAGATTGCGAGTAATTAATTTTCGCAGCGAGTCAGGAGCAAAGAGGCCGCGCATTGAGTCTGAGCGGCGGCAGTACCGCGCCTAATTAATATTAATGACCTCGGGAGGCTCCTGTCACTGGCCACCTCGCGCTTTTTCTTTATCTAACACCTACACACCGGCAGCGCTAATTTCTGTCTGATGCCTTTATATACGATGATAAGAATGAATTCACCTAGATAAACCTATATATTATACCTAGTACGATCAGTATGTAGGCATTCTCGACACATTGTTTGATTAGATATGTGCGAGAATGGATGGGCGGGCGGGGCGCGGTGACCGATGAGACTCCGCTAAAAGCCGGACGGAAGCCACGGTCACCCGACTCAGGTTACACCAACCGTGGGACCCGACGCAACTACGTTCAGGGCTGATACCTATAGTGCGCAATATGAAAACAAATCGTTACTAAATAACTGTTTACTTTTCGCCATCAGCACAGATGGTATTTCATTTCATTTAACCGACTTCTAAAGAACCTTCTATTTATGAAGTATCTTAATTTAACCGATCTTTTCTTGTGACATAACACAGTCTTCTCTGGTTAAAATAATAAACAAATGATCAGCTCGATGGTCCTGAGTCGAGGCTGTTGCTTGCAAGTTTTGCCATCTTGTTGTTTTGTGATTTTTGCTTTCAGAAGGTAATTGGAACTGACTGGGTTAAACTTTTCCCATAAAGCAATATCGTTCATAATTATTTTTGAAAAAATAATTAAACGTGATATAATAAATAGCTTGAGTTCTACGTTTTGCCAGACCTTAACAATTTGACTCTCAAATGAAATGAATTGTATAAATTACTAGCTGTTGTTCGCAATAGTAAGGATGGTATAATATCTTGATAAATTACTGTAGTAAATAAAATAAATTTATTTACATAATATTAACATATTTTGATGAAGTGACAACCCTGTTATTATTGCACAAGACAAGAAATATTCTGCGAGGTGTTCCTGTGGTCCATATGCGAGGCGTCTCATCCTCTCTCACACGCACACACACTCAGCTATTAAATAAACAAAAACTCATAAGTCACACAGTGTTTCCTCCACGCCTTAATGCCCTAATGTCTAGGAAGTTCTGTTAGACAACCTTCTATGAATATAATAGGTATGTATGCAAAGTTTAGCAATTTGTTTCACATACCGATCAGGCGTGTTATCATAAAATATGCTTGATTTTTTTAGTCTCTAGCAGCATAGCTGGTTCTTACAGCACCCCAGGGTTAAAATGGATTACGGTTGGTGATCTGCGAGTACGTATGTTTACCATACTCCTTCGCCACATGAAAAGTGTATAAGTAATAAAACTTAAAATAAGTATAAGTAATAAAACTTAAAATTAAGTAAATAAATTCTTTTAAAATAAGTGAATAAATTCCTCCGTGTGGTGATGGATTAAGAATACAAGTGTGATCACCCTATCTCCTCCCAAGGGTGCTGTAAAAGTCAGCTAAGGGATATTGCACACAGAATACACACTCTGTAAGAGACGGAAAACTCGAAAATAAGCCCTCTGCTAACACGCTTGGTCAGCGCGGCACAGTAGACCATAACCTCTCCAAAGTGGAGGAGGCCCGTGCCCAACAGTGGGACGTAAATGGGCTGGAGAGGAGAGGAAAAAAGTAATAAAACCCAAAATTTTGTTAATATATTCTTTTAATATCAATTTTATAGTTCAAGCCAAATTTTGAATTCAATATTTATAAGAAGCGGCGTTCGTCAATGGTAAATAGTTAAATGTAACGTTTCGCGAGGCTACACTTCAACAAAAACCGAAGCAAATGTAGGTAAGAAGGTTATAATCGAGCTTAAAGTGGGTTAAGCAAAAAGCGACATATGTTTTATTGTAAAAAATCCTTTGAAAATCATAGTGTGCACGTGTGCTTGCCACTCGAGTGCAGGCAGGCGAAAATTTTTCGCGTGCGTCGCACTGCGATACGCCATTTAATTGTTGACATTAACAAATACAAAAGCATTAACCTTTACGCCAAAACTGTTCAATATTATGAACATTGATTATTCATTACTAAATTTTTTACTACATCAAATAGAAAAGGTAATTAAATACTTATTATTATATAGAAATGTAATTAAATACTGCCAGTTTATTTATATGTTCAAATTACACCTTTATTTATATTTCTGCTGTGTATTTCTGTAATAATTGTGGTTTTTGATGCAAATATAAGATTTTTTACTTTGTTTCATTTGTAAGCCTCAATTTAAAATTAACTTTTGCTTTTGTGGTATCTTTTAAAGTAAACTATGTACGTAATATTCATCAAACACATACCTACTGATGATATGACAATGTAGATCCAAAATAATCTAGTAATAAGAAATATTAATATTATGAGTTAATTCGTAAAAACTTAAACCCATAACAAAATTATAAAACTTATACTGGTACCAATTTTGAGTGCACCAACAAACTTAACCAAAAATGAAAATAAATAGTGTGAATAACACAATTAGACAATGCTAACTGAACTTTCTTATTTTAAGAACTGTGTAGTAAAGACTAACGATTATAATTAAAATAATATGTGTACAACGAAATAGCTAAATGGGTAATCAAAATACACGATAGTTGGTTTCATTATAGCTCAGTCAGTCATTATACGTCCCAGAATTGCCCTCGTTGTTACTCATTTTAACAGACTTAAAACTGCGCTATAACAGAGCTCAGCTTAGAAATTAACAAGTATTTACATCAATTATATCAAAATTGTTATAAAAATGGGTTTCTACAAATAAGTACGACACAATACCAGTGCAATTTTCTGCGGTCTCGCGGTGCAATCAAGCGATAGTTTGCATGTGTATACATCAGAACCTCTATAGTATACAATCACCCATTCGCTTACCATTGTTGAAATCCGCCGACAAAGTTGTAACAAGCCGCACTTATAGAAATACAAGTTTAATACAACATTTATCCACTTGAATCAAATATCCTTCCAATTTAAACTAATATTATAAAGCTGAGGAGTTTGTTTGAACACGCTAATCTCAGGTACAATTTGAAACATTCTTTCAGTGTTGGATAGTACATTTGTCGAGGAAGACTACAGGCTATTTAAAATCACGCTTCGACTAATAGGAACGAAGCATCGGTGAAAAAAAGTTGCAAAAGCGCAGAAAATTTTCTAAGTTTCATACTTACGAAGTCGCGTGCAACAGCTAGTTTATAATAAAAGTACGTACGATTTGCAACATTTACAACGTAGTTGAAAGAAAGAGTTCTTGTGCAAATTGTTCTCCAGTTTTATTGCAGTTATTGTTACTTATTCAAAGTTAAACCTTTTTGAACATTGGAATCATATTCTATTGTTTAATAATTCCATAATAGTATTTCGCAAAAGAGTACAATTGAATAGCAACAGCAGGTAGTTCACTTAAAATACTGTATTACGCAGGCAAATTATTTTTTAATGACGCTGTTTATTTATCTTTTAAGTAGATTAGAAGAATCTTAAAAGATTTTGTTGTAAGTACTTTTCTGTGTTCTTTGTCTGTTATTATGCAGGATATAATTATTTAATTTATTTATTTATAGGTATCTATCTAATAACGACGGAAGAATTCTCAAAGATCTATTTTTATGTTTGCCTTAACTACATTAGGAGTATGTATTAAATTACTACAGCTTTTATTGAAATAAGGAATAAGTCAGAGCTTCATAATTTTAAGCTAACCGTATCCAACCGTATACAGCATGGCATATGTTAACAAACACTTATCGGATTTTAGTAGTCTGATTTTTGTCGTAAAACAATTAAATAATACAAAATTTGCGATTTCTATGCCATGCTGATCTTTGCGTTTGGTTAAAACGCCAATATACATAAAATATCTATTCATTCTATAAAAAAAATATGCCTAATATTTGTGATCATATATGTGTAGTTCATATGTAACCACGTGTAGGTATGACAACAATTGATATGAAACCGGAGCCTCCCGCAATCGGATCCAACAAAAGACGCCATCGAAAGTGCAAGTGTTGCAATAATACTTCATTTCCACTCTTCCATTCTCGCATTCCGATATTTTTTTTTGCCATACATGGTTTTGTTTGGCCGTCAGACGCGAATTATAAATGATCCAAACTACGATATCGACTTTCAGAAACGCATCGATAAAATCACAAATCAAAACTAAACGTTCGTAGTATTTGAAGCCTTATTTCGCTAGTGTAAAGAATATTTTACGTATCCGTCATCAGAAGTAGAAAGAAAAAAGTATTTTACCTGAACACAAAAGGGAGATTTAGGTAAATTTGTTCGCAAAAACTATTTCTATTAAATACTATTAAATATTGTGCAAAACTTATAAAATAGTAATACTCGTAGTTTGAAAGAAAAAAACGCTATTAACGACGATCACATAGATTTTTGTGCTTCTCACTTTAAGCATTTAACTTACAGGCTACTCTTATCTTATTATACCTAACTCTTAAACTCTTCAAATTAAATCCATTCAATTTATACAAAGCCTTTGAAGACTGAAGTAGCGCACATAACTATTTCTGTATTTTTAAGTACTCAGCATCTTAGGTAAGGTCGTTTATAAAGCATAACAATACCCGACTGTATCCGATATGTATTGAGATTATTATTCGTACAAAAAATTGCTCTATTTGAACGGCTGGCCTGTGCATTAAACTAGGCCTTAAGTAGTTAGCAACTAAGCCACAGAGATCTTCAATTTTCCAAAATACGTATTATTATTATCATGCGAGTCAAGAATCTATTATTAGCAGTAGTAAGTATCTTATAAAGTGTATAAAGTATAATACAATTACTAATAATAAACAAAACAAATAATAAAATAATCATTTATTTACCTAAGTATTTATTAATAATAATTTCTATTCAATTTAATTTAATTCTTTCTAATTTAATAAACTAGACTTGGAGATCCCATCTTGAAATCGTTAAACCAAAAGTTTTCAATAGATGTTTATTATTGCCAAAGACAAGATAGAAATTGATACCTATTGCATTCTGGATGAAAAACGATACATCCTTTCATTCGAGTATACCAAAAGCGAGTAATTAACCCGACTTTTTGTGACCATCCCATATTCATTTGATTTATTTTAGGATCTTTCTTAAAAGAATTTGCAAAATATTCTAGTCCATTCGGCGCAACGGTCTGTGTTTCTCAATATTTTCGTTACATAATCAGCAGTTTTAAAGTAATCACACTATAAAATAATACTTACAGTTTACTACCGTTATGACTAGACAATAATGCATGTACACAGTAGTTTTATAAAAATTCATGTAGGTGTTACAGGCCACACACACACATTGTAGACGATTTCATTTACGTCGTTACGAAATAATTAGAGACAAATTTAGTTACTTAAAGTTGGCTTGACACACTGCCGCGCGTCTAGATTTTACAAGAATGAGGCTAAGCGTATGCTGAGACGCAGGCGACGCAAGTCCACGCAGGGCAGGGCGGCGCAGATTTTGTAATGCTTGAGCGTACCGTGTGCTACGTACGTTGCGACGCAGGTGATTGCCACGCAGACACGTGTCTGCTCTGCTCAGCGCCCCGTTGTAGTGCCAGCGTTTTTATATGTTTTTATCCATTTTGTTGTAATGACGGAACTCCTAATTGAATTAGTTTGATGTGAACCATGTTTATATGACACAAGTCATCCAGACTATTCAATAAAGACATTAAAAGAGTTGATTTGGGTAAGAATTGCCAAGGAATTAAACTACAAGGACGGTAATCTTTATCGGAATCTGACTCTGAACTCATTTTCAAAAAGAACACGTCTATTCTTTGAGGAAGCTAGAACGCGAATGTGTATGTAACTACGTCTCAGTATACGCTCGAGGCCTATGTCTGTCTCGCCTGCCCTGCGTTGCTAAATCTGTGCTGTGCTGCGCATAATCGCCTGCGTCCCAGCATACGCCTAGCCTAAAAGCTAACTTATTACGTAGCTAATAAATAAATAATCTTACTTATGAGCTCCAGTAATTTTGTATAATGATGGATTCAACGCACTATTTAGGTAATGCTACAATTAACTATTTTAGATTCATGTTTTTACCACAAGAAGTCAAGTCTCGCCTCTGAAGAAGCAGTAAGCTTTGATGACTTGTCATCATAATGATTTAAATTGCTTAGCAATATAAAATCTAAAAAAGTTTGAGAGCCATACACAATCGATCGTCGGTTTCTTACACGGAGGAGATTCCGGGAATCGTAGTAAAAAGCGCAGGTACAGATCGAGAGTGAAAGGGTCGATGCAATACGAGAGCCGCAGTTTCACTTCTCTACTGACCTTCGTAGTTTCTGTGCCAACTATCAGATGCGCCACGCTGATCCTTTAGCGAACTTTAAGTAGAAACACGTGAGAATATGCTCCCTTTGGGAACCGATCGACCGATTGCGTTTATTATTTGCATTCTATGAATTTCTGTTGTTACTTATGTTATCATTTGTAAACATCTACATCTATGTTATAAGGAACATGATCCACAATTTATCTGCTTCTGATTACGTATATAAGGTTATCTAAAAAAAATTATTACACAATTTCAAACTTACAGAATTAAAAGAATGTTATCGTACGTAGTCTTACAGTAAATTACTGAAGGATACATAACAAATGCAAATATAATTTATCAGCCAAAATGCAACATCATTCTCCAGTATCACTCCAGCACGTATGGGTATATGTATGGGTTTCTTCTTTTGAAGCTTCGTATGATCATACATCATTTATAACATATCTTTCATTCTTCTATGTTACAGTTAGAAAGCTCTATTGTTTTCGCCCCGGGGTGTGCCTAATTTATTGTATTTAAACTTCACTGCAGTGATGTATTTAGCAATAAAATTTTAATGTCAACTCTTACAAGAATTCTTATAATAACTCGTAATGCGTCATTATCATATAAGTCGTAATTCGTGTTCGTCAGACAATTACCAGATTTTTAGCTGCTACTTATTAAAGATTGATGATTTTTAACCAATCGGAAATCAAACTAAAGACTCACAAAGTCACAACCGCTCGCTGTTTATGCCGAAGAAAAACAACTAAGATAGTTTAAATGGGATTAGAATAATTAAAATTGCAGCAAGCAGAATTTTTGTTTTTGTGGCGTTAGTCAAGTGCACTGTTTTAGTTTACCATCCCGACGTTATTAGAGCTTTTTCTGACGCTAATAATCATTTTTTATTTATTTAAATTTAGGTACCTTAGCTGTAATGATTACACCACATTGTAGCTACAAGTCCATATAAAAAAAATCAATAATCTCAATAACACTTATAAAAAACAAAACATCGACACAATGACCAAGAATTACGTAACAGTTGAAATAATGATAGTCAGTGGGACATTCCCACGCCAACTCACATGTTTCTATTTAAACACCCGATCGAAGACCCTTTCATAAGTAAAATTTGAATTTTCGATGTGAAATTTTATTTGCGCAAATTTTTTTTCCTAGCCCGTGATTGTACTTTCTACAGATCGTGGGAATGCAGGTGAAGGCGGGAAGGGTTTCTGTTACTTTGTTCGCCTCCTATCAATTCGGTTGCACAAAAGTTAACTTATTCTATTGTGGACATGTCAAGTGATGTTCTACTAATAGATAATTTATGGAGCCGCCAGACGTACAGCATTTAATATATTAGGGTTGTTTGGGATGTCTCCAACACCATATATCTCTAAACTCATTTTTATAGATTTGGCAAGATAATTTGCTACGGCGTCTTTGTTGCCAACCTGCCATAGATTCACCATATGCCATATTTAATTATCTCTTTTGTTTCTTCAATCCATTTTTTCGTCATAAGGGCCTTAATAAATTTCTTGCCGTATTTGACAAACGTGCACCTGCTTATCGATTGCAAGTTATAAAGACAGCAAAATCGTTAAGACAATATAATGGATTGTTTTAACATACAGAAAACACTGTTAATAACTTCTGTACCCACCATTCTGTATTCACTCATATCTGAAATGATGAGGATCTGAGTGGTTTTCATAAAAATCTATACATATTTCTGAAATATAGCTTTTTCATCTCTTGTAACTTTTCATATAAATATGTAAATTTAGTAGAGAGTTATAGAGTTTTAAATCTTCTATAATATGGATAATCATTATAATACTTGGCGAAAAATAATATATTTTAGGGATATCAAAACCTTATTAGGTTAGTTTTGGTTACAGAGAAAGTTTAATCATTAAAATTTTCCTATTTATGCGTTATAATATAACAGAGATTACAAAACACATAAATAAAATGTCAACTCCACATTATAGTTTGAGCACATTGCACAATCAACAACAGCTCTATCAAGATATTGTGTTTGTAATCCGTTTAAATTTAGATGTATTTAAGAGTATTACGACCACGCTGACAAGCTCTCGAAACGTTTCACTATCGAGCAAGGTGTTACCTCTATAATCCCTCTGCAAGACGAGTTATCACGTCACACCGCCCAATACGTTCTCCCTTGCTGTATATAACTTGCATAACTAAATCAACACTAATAATTTCACACACAACTGATTAAAGTTAATACTTAAATATATCGCACGAAAAATAATTAATATTTGCTTCAATAAACACAACTATAAATTTTATTATTCAGGTCTATATGTACAACGAACAATTTTCATTGCGTATTTATGGAAAGAAAATCTTTAACCTTCTTGAAATTGTAAACTCTGACTTAAATGTCCGCGAAAAATATGATTATCTAGACAAAAAACTCTCAGGACTGAAGAAAATAGATATAGGCAAAGATAAGGATAAATTTAGTGACAGAACAATAACGCTATTAGAAGAAAGAAAACTACTAATATTAAACAAAAATAAAGACAGGAAAAATATTGCTACACTTAGTAAACAAATACGGGAAAGTATGAGAAAAGATAGGAAGCTAAGGAGACCACAAAAATTAGAAGACTCGATAGAAAAAACTGGCGGCACTAAAAAGGCTTTAAAAGAGTTAAGAGATCACGGAATTGAGTGGATTCCTAAGCTGAAAAGCAATAAATCAGCTGCTGAGACAAAACGAAAAAAAATTCAAAAAATAGCTACGGAATACTACAGCAATCTCTACTCAAAGACAGATAAAAATAAAAAAACAGAAACCTACAATGAGACAATAAATACAAATAATGACACTCCACCCCTACTCCAGGCAGAAATCCAGAAAGCCATATACTCACAAAAAATGGAAAAAGCCCCAGGACCTGACAACATACCAAACGAACTTATAAGAGGCACAGCTGAAGAGCTGTGTCCGATCTTAACGAATATTTTCAACAACGTTCTTAATACAGGTATAATTCCTGACCAGTGGGGAAAATCTAATATTATACTTCTGCATAAGAAAGGACCTAAGGAAGACATTAATAACTACAGGCCAATAAGTTTAATATCAAACATCTACAAAGTTTTCGCAAAAGTAATACTAGGAAGAATTACTCAGCAATTAGACGAGAATCAGTCTATAGAGCAGGCCGGATTGAGAAAAAACTATAGTACAATTGACCATATTCACACCATCAAGCAAATTTTGGAAAAAAGCAACGAATACCAAAAACCTGTCTATATGATCTTCATCGACTACTCAAAGGCATTTGACAGCCTGAATCACAACTAAATCTGGTCAACCCTAAAACAGCAAGGAGTGAACAGCAGTTATATAAATGTAATTAGAAACATCTACAACATAAATGAAGGTTGCATAAAACTGGAAACGACTGGAGATCCCTTCCCCATAAACAGAGGCGTCAGACAGGGAGACCCACTGTCACCTAACTTGTTCACTGCCGTGTTGGAAAATATCTTTAGAAGTCTAAACTGGGATGGATACGGCCTCAACATCAATGGCCGCCGTCTCAATCATCTGAGATTCGCAGATGATCTTATCCTGCTTGAAGAGGACCCACGTAAAATTCAGAAAATGATACACTCTCTAGCACAAAAGAGTAAAGATGTTGGGCTTCAAATTAATAAAATGAAAACGAAGATAATGACTAACTCAACAGAGATCGACATAATACTGGATGGAAATAAGCTGGAGTATGTACAAGAATACGTGTATTTGGGTCAGATAATCGCTCCTACAGACCAAATGTCAAAGGAAATAAACAAGAGGATTGCTAGCGGCTGGCGAAAATATTGGTCTTTAAAGGAAATAATGAAAAGTAAAGAGTTAAGTATGACCATTAAAAGAAAAACATTTAATACCTGTATCCTTCCCTGTATTACATACGGCAGCGAGACCTGGTCCCTTACTCAGAACCACAGAGAAAAATTAGCTAAGTGTCAGCGGGCAATGGAAAGACGTATGTTGAGAATAAAGCTAAATGATAGAATTACCTCAGCAGATATAAGGAACAAAACCAAAGTCAAGGATATACTTACCTGAACGGACCAATTGAAGTGGCGCTGGACAGGTCACATGCTACGCTGTAAGACAGAAAAATGGAGCAAACAAGTTACACTCTGGTACCCAAGAGACGGAAGCAGACAACGGGGACGTCCAACAAGAAGATGGGAAGACGACTTTCGCTTAGCCTTGGGACCTTACTGGACCAGAGTAGCAACAGACAGAGTGCAATGGAAGCAGTTGGAGGAGGCCTATGTCAAAAGACACACCGAACTTAGGGACATTTTATGATAAGAATGTAAATAACAATGTAAATGTTCGGAATAAATGGCTATATTATTATTATTATTTATGGAAAGCATTTTATTATTATTCATAGCATCAAAATTATTAAAAATATCTTATAGACAGAGATTAAAGCTCAGAAGTACAATAGGTACACTACATGCCTTAAAATTGTTTAAATCCGTAAGGTAATTCGAAAATAGAATTGATACCATTATGTATTTTAGTTTCCATAGTATTTTATTGTATTTAAAATTCAAATAACTAAATGTTTAATTCTTGTTTCTTTTGCCTAAAATTCTAAAATGTCAATTGGACTTTTAGTGCAATTGCCCTAAAAAGACATCGATCATAATAGGTACCAACTCGGTAACAAGAAAATCAATATTTTAAAGTAAAATATTAAATCTATATTATTATGAGAATAGATGTATCTAGAATTACAGGTCATATCGATATATAGTTCAAACTATATAGAGTTATTGAAAGTAATATACAGACCTACGTTGTACTTAACCCCATCGGGCAACCCCTTTCAATATAACAATTAAGCCAACCCTTTCACTATGTAAAGGGCACCGCCCTATATAAAGTTGACTCGCGTAGACACCACGGATTTATTTATAAGCTAACCCTTTCACCCAATCATAACACAGCCAGTATTAGTAAAAAATAAATAAAACGTGGCGGTAAAAAAGTTAAAAAGACGTAGAGAGGCGGCGCCTGCGCTTCTGTCCGTAGGGGCCTAATAATAACCCTTTCGATGCGGGTAGGGTTAACAACCAATCACGTGTAAGGCGGAGCATCTTAATTTAAAATAAGAACTTGTTTTTTTTCTTTTTTTAACAGCTCGTGGTACTGATTAATATTGTATTTGTGATAGTTGTTTATAACTAATCGGACTTCAATTAAGAGGTAAAAAAGTGTAAAGTTTATAGATGCTTAATTATGTTTTAAAACAAGCACAACACATCCTAATATTTATTTAAATGCTAATAAACCTACAATATTATACATTAAGAAGTGTTAAAAAAGTTATTTTCCGTCCTCAAATGTTTTTAAAAAAACATATTAATGCCATCATCATCGTCATCATTCTGTAGAGTTTTTAGATCATCTAGCACTTCAACACAAGTTAGGAGACTTAATTTAGAGGTGTAGTTACTAAGTTCTTAAATAACATATTTATTAGCTAATCTGTACTAATATTATAAAGCTGAAGAGTTTGTCTGTTTGTTTGTACGAACGCGCGAACCTCAGGAACTACTGGTCCGATTTCCAAAATCCTTTCAGCGTTGCATAATGCACAGATCGAGGAACGCTATATCACGCTGCGACCAATAGGAGCGAAGCATCAGTGAAAAATGTTGCAAATCGGGAAAAAGTTTCAAAATTTAGTTCAAGTTTTTTAGTTTAGTTAGTTTCAAAATTACCAAGTGGCGGACAACAGCTATATTGTATAAGGTTTAATTTTTTGTTTACGTTTACTACATAGTTCGATTTAGATTGGATATAAGATATTTCTATTATTAAAATACATGATATATTATAAATACATAAAAATTCTTGTTAAACACAGTACTCCTTCATGATGTTCAATGCTCGCATTGTGGTGGTACGAGTATAAAATGTTCCCGCATGACATGACCACAAATGAATTAAGTACAGGCACCCTCTCCGATCAATTGAAGACAACCGGCCATGTTGCTCTTGTACATAAAATTACAACAGTGTTTCAAATATAAAAATTTGTAATACAGAATCTAGAATCGTTTCTCTTAACCGGAACTTTTGTAAAGGACCGTAATTTAATTTATTTTAATATAGATTTATTTTACTCCGAGTACTACAAAATATTATGGTATGATGTAATCTGAAATAATAACAATTTATGAAGTCCTCAAATTATTATAAGACTAACTGTTGCCCGCAACTTCATACACGTGGTATTTAGAAAGAAAACCTTGACAAATTATACAAAAAAGCCATCCTCTTGAAACACTCTACCTATTAAAAGAAACCGCATCAAAATCCGTTGCGTAGTTCTGAAGATATCAGCTCACATAGGAACATACATACCTACATAAATAACGACTTTGTTTTATAATAAGTAAAGATAAAGACAGTCACAGACAATAAATAGTTTAATTTATTTATATCAGACCGATGTTTTAAAACTATCATACTTACTTTGTGTGGTAGAGATAGTCACACTTCAGCTCAAGTTGAGTTCAGAAGAATACTGAACAAAATTTCACTATTAGCTACTGACCATATTTTAATATTCAGTCTGTTAGTTAGATAACGTCGAACAAAATCCCAAGGCCAAAATCTTAGCTAGTCTTAGTACCAATGCTCTCAGACCTTTCTATTAACTTTATTTATAAAAGCCTTCCCAAAAAGACAACCAAATTTGGTTTAGAAGACTTTACATTAGCTTTTACTATAAGCATCTATATCTTGTATTTATTTCAAATAATAACAATTTAGAGCGCAAGTGTACTTACAATTTGTGAACATATATTTACAAATTATCACTTATTTAATTTATGGATACATATTATTGTAGATGCGATATCCTTGTTAATAGCATTTTAAATAATAACACCAGAACTCTATCATAAACTATGATAAAATTCGAGGACCATTTACGTCTGACTTTAAATGGCTACTATAATTCTCAAATACTAATAATTCTCAAATACCAAAATAATAAATATGTTGATTGAAAAACTAATAAATTTTAAAAGACTATGATACGAATATTTGATGATAAGCCTTTTTGCTTAAGTAACTTAAGTAATGTTAAGTAAGTTACTAAATAAGTTAATTTAAAGAAATATGTATGGTTTTGAAAAACCATACATATTTCTTTAAATTATTGTATTCTCATCGGTACTTAACATGTGTGCAAAATTTCAGAACAACCGCAAGTAGATGCAAATCACTTTCAAAAATTCCGTGACATAGATTAATACAATGATAGATCGAGCTAACAAAAGCGTGTTAATTGAAAATATAATTAAATTAAACTTGGTTTGTATTAGAGTATTACCATACCAGAAATAAGCCCATGTTACGTTTAAAATATTACTCGGTTTTGTATATATATCATCTTGGTTGGTACGATTTGAGTTTGGAATTAAAATTAATTTCCCCAATATGTATAGAAATATACAATTATTATACCAAATTGAAAATTGTTCTCATAATCACGTACATAACGCAACATACTGAAACAATAATAGTATCACTTAACGTAGAATAGAAAACCGCGTGACATATTTCACACGAAACAGTATGATAATCAACGGGGATTATTCACCAAATTACTTTAGTAAGTACCAAACAATGTCCGGCAACTTGATTGAATTAAAATTGTTACAAAAAGCCAACATAATCTACACTAAATAAGTAATGTATTAGCGACACGTCATGCTACTCCCAAAACAACAATAACTCTATGGCAATAGGAAGCATAAATTGTCCCCTATGTGCGGCCCAATTACGAAATTCGAACGATTTTCTTTTTTTTTATAAAATAATCGAGTAATGAGGTAGCTTTTAAAACTTCATAAAGTGGTATAGAAAAAGCTCAGTGATAGGGGCGTATTCTCAGTGAAGACCGATGGAGGCGCGATGAGGGCGATTGTTTCATACTAATTGGTTAAGTAGCACAACCTAATTGGTGGTCAACACGACACTTCTGGCCAGACTAATTGTTTCACCAGCGCTTACATAATTTCAGCGTTATTTTTTATTAATTTAACATTATCTTTTGCACCTAACATTACTGATGCCATTTAGTTTTAATATGCACGTATATAAATATGAAAATAATCTGAAACCCGATACAATGGTATTGTTTTAAATTTTTGAATTTTTGCGAATTTTTGCATCCTCCGTAATTTGAAATGAGTCTGCACCCATTTTGCCTTATTAGTTACTGTTCTTATTGATAACTAGAAGATGAGCAAGTGAAGGCCTTAATAAATTCAACTAGCACTCGATATACAATAGATAATAATTGATAGACATTATAGCACTAAAAAAGGCTATAATGTGTGTAATGATGAATGTAAACAAATTAATAAGCATAAAATAATGATGGACGAGTGGAGGAGTTTACGCGTGCGTCGGACATGGCAGGCCAGTTTATCACTGTTGTAATCCGACGCGCATTAGTCAAATTAACACGGTATAAAGTTTGGCGTGCCCTGTGATTAGTTAGCCGCGGGCGCGACTCTGCCTAATTGACCTAAAAGTACTGGTGCTCAAGTCCACTATTTTGGAACAATTGTCATACCGGCACAATACCGGCACGATACCGTTGCAATTGAAGTCAAATATCCGTAGTCTGCTATATGCCGTCATAACGGTCTTTCAATGGTAATAGAATTGTCGATCTCTTTTATCTATGCATTGAATTTTCGATCTCTTTTATCTATGGATTGTGTTAGAATGGTATGTATGTGTTGCCGTTTTTAAAAAATGCGTTAGTTGAAGTGATTTTCGAAAAACTACTAATAAATTTAAACATTTAATCATGCTAGACTTCGTTTAAATATATTTGTACATACTATTTATTAGTATAAAAAGCAATGTGAAGTTTAGGAGATTAGTAAATTGCAATAAATTACAAAGAACAATTTCTAATATTTCTATCTATCTATTTTTTATTTATGGCAATCTGTCGACACAGGACAATTTAAAAATATTACTGTCAAATTCAAAATAGCAGACTACCGAAACATTTCAGTCATTGAATTGCAATTGTGAAGCAGTTGTGTACGAGACTAGCAATTTATGTCACTTTGACAATTGTAAGACAATGATGAAGTCGTTATGACGACACATTAATAGTAGACTACCAAAAACTTTACTATTGCACCATAATGGTACAATAATGGTACAGTTGTGACACCGTTGAAATACCCGACTCAGGGCCCTGGACACGAATCGGTCGAAATTACGTTTTACAAGCCGCAAGGGCTGTCCACTGTGGGCACAGTGCTTTACTAATACATTACGCACATTAAGGGCATATGACAACAAATACATAAACACACATTTTAATTTACGGCTCCTAAAACAATAGTGAGTAAATTATGTTCTTATACATACATATGTTCACGCACTCTGGTGGATGTTTATTACTGAAAATTCGGTAACATTATCATGTTCTTTTTAAACTTTGCCGCACGTAACATCCACGTTGAAAATAATAATTAACGTAATCACACGTTACCTTAAGTGATGAAAAGCATAGATTATCAGACTCCAAACAGCTAACGATATTGCTAGTAACGAAAATCTAAGTATTTGGTAGGCATAATTAAAATAAACATAAAATTAATTTATTAGCAATGTACTTGCCATGCTTTTACTAAATATAATAAATTATAGTGTAGATGGGAGAGCAACGGTTAAAGAAGAAGAAGAAGAAGGGTTCAAGTCCCGCTCATGATTATCATTTTTAGGGTTCCGTACCCAAAGGGTAAAAACGGGACCCTATTACTGAGACTTCACTGTCCGTCCGTCCGTCCGTCCGTCCATCCGTCCGTCTGTCACCAGGCTGTATCTCAAGAACGGTGATAGCTAGAGAGTTGAAATTTTCACAGATGATGTATTTCTATTGCCGCTATAACAACAAATACTAAAAATAAAATAAAATAAATATTTAAGGGGGACTCCAATACAACAAACATGATTTTTTTACCGTTTCTTGCTCGATACTAATAACGTTGCCTTATGTTGCATAGATAATGGTACGGAACCCTTTGTGCGCGAGTCCGACTCGCACTTGACCAATTTTTTCACTATAATTTAGTTTATTTAGTAATCATAAAATTTCTATATTATATTTCCCAGATTATCGAAAATTATCTAAGTACTTAATGAGTAGTAATATATGATTATTTTATTAATGTAATTAGGTAGATACGACTGATTATTCTTACGTAGTCGCATGATAGAGTTTAAATGAGCAGCATTGAATGTTTACATAGGAATAATGCAATAACGATTGAGTAATCTTATCAAAAATGGGTAGTGATTATGTTGAACAAGCTCGGCATAGCCCTGTTAGTCGACATGGTAATGCGGTCGATTGATAGGCCTGCGCCCAGTAACCCTAATCAAATTAATGGCAACTGAATTCTGATTAACGCTAGTAGAGACGCAATACATTTCCATAGCGCGGCCACGGCGGCGCGGGCGTGGCCGATTTATAGCACCTTTTAGCCCATTCAACTGGCTATCAGTAAGGTACAGCCGCTTTATTAAATTAATTGATAACTTACAGCCTTCAGGGGCTATTTTATTTTATGGGAAATACAATTTGAGACTAGGTTCAAACAATAAATTAACCTGCCATAATAAATATTTATATACGTCAATACTTAAACAATATTTGTCTTATAATATATATATATATCTCTCTCTCTCCAGCCCATTTACGTCCCACTGTTGGGCATGGGCCTCCTCCACTTTGCGAGGGATTATGGTCTACTGTGCCGCGCTGACCAGGCGTATTGGTACAGGGTTTATTTTCGAGTTTTCCATCTCTCACAGAGGATGTTATCTGTGTGCAATATCCCTTAGTTGATTTTTACAGCACCCTTGGAAGGCGATGGGGTGGTGACACTTGTATCCTTAAACCGTCGCCACACGGAGAGTAGAAATATAAATAATATCATTACGTAGAAGAAAAAAACGTTTTCTGGAAACTAACATGTTCGTACTTCAAAATGAAAGACTACTCTGAGAACACAAACTAAAAAAAAATATTTCCTGACTACCAGTTAAGTAAATCCAATAAAATAACATCAGCGAGCAACGGACAAATCCAAACTTAATGACATCGATGTGATTTTTTTTTTGCTGTAATTGCATTTTAAAATTATTTAATATAAATTCAAAGTCAAGTCAGGCTAGCTAGCCAGCTAGAAATTTAAAAATAATGTAAACTGTAAAACCGGAACCAAGATATATATATAAGTATATATCACAATTTATACAAAATACATTCAATATTTATTGCGAAGCTTTTAAAAGTAATTTCAAGCGTTGTATTAAAAAACATTAACGATGACTCGCTTACAATTCTTAATTTTGTAGAAATTATAGTGTTTGCTATTAAAATGTTATTTGCCTCACAAATCTTCTCGTGTTTGATATTAACATTCTACTAATATAAGGGTAATTAAACTCTTAATAGACTTGCTTGAAACTAGTATTATTGAAAAGGAACTAACCAAACTGCCGGTGTTTGCTTTAGAAAACTGTATATCAAGAACTAGCTCAGTTTTACAGTGCCTCTGAAGTTTAATAATGCATATAGGCAATATTGCTTATACAAATAACATGTCTATTGTGTATATGTATACGCCATATTATGCACATAGTCCGCTCCGCCTATGAGCTGGGGCACGACGACGCAGCGTTTGCGGCCCAACACGGCTTGAACTCTCGCGCTCAAACTTTGTTTGACATAATTAAAATCCATCTTCGGCGAGCGTTACGCGGATACATCCGACGTGTAATTTTCCTTTCAAAGAGAACTTCCGTTTTAGCTCCTCCCTCTCCTAATGAAAGATTACTTTCCTCCGCCTAAAAAGGCTTTTAAGCAACGCCAACGAAATGACCGAAGTTTTATACTCTAATGACTTAGTGCAAAATTTGCCGATTCTCCAAGAAATTTTAAACTTAGATTAAGATTTCGATGTTTGAAACTGTGAGATGTTTTCGAGAGAATTTTCCAAAGCTTTACTTTGAGTGAGAAGTATGAATTTCAAGCAATCTGGTCTAATTACTTTTTAATTGCTTTTCATGAATAAGAGACTGCTGACGAATATTAATACACGTTTTCTTGAAATTGCTTACATTAATGAAAAATAAACTAAAGTAATAGCAAAGTTATTAACAATTTACATAAAGTTAAAACCATCTTTATATATTCGTTATTACAAGAGGCAATTATTTAGAACTCGTATATTTCATTAAATGATAGAGCTAAAGTAAACATTATTTAAAAGTGTTGCTGAAAGCAAATTTTATCTGATTTTGCAAGAAAGATAAATTTAGCAATAACAATTTGTCATGGTACAAGAAAAAGGAGTTTCCAGCGTTTGGGAGGAATAATATGTCCAAGCCGCCCGAGTGTAACGAGTACCAGAGGTCCACAACGCACTATTAATTGCTAGCTCCCTTCGCATAGACTGCACGGAGGGCGCAAAAACGCGTCCTCCCGAACCCTGTCAGCGAGGGAAAAAATCAGTGAGCGATCGTCCCCTCGCGATCGAGTCCATCATATTGATTGAGGGAGGGACTACCATTGGTCAGCGTCCCCCGCGCCCGTTCATTTATTATAGACAGTGTGATGCTGCCGGTCCGTCAGGGACGAACCACGCACGTCCTTACTTACTTACTTACCAGATATTGTAATGCATCTCACTGAACAACATTTACCAATACATATTTTACGAAGAATTTTATTGTTCACCTAAAACTAGCCTTTACTATCACACACTGCTCGCGTATCGTGTATTCTCTTTGTTGTATATTGAGTTCTTGTTGATACACATCCTTGAACTAGTCGGTAGATTTACAACGTTTTTTATGTCATCACATGTAGGCCTTTGAAATGAGCTTATTCTTTACATATTCTACTTAAATTTCTTTTAAGATATTTATGTGATAATTACCTACTAACTTGCTACTTAACTTATTTTTATAAACTCTCTCAAAGTTATGCTCTACCACCGTAATTCAGTGCCTTTTAAAGCTACCTACTACGCAACTACGCTTGATAGGTACAAAAAGCAGCATATGATATTAATTAAATGATAATTATCTTAATAACAGACTTTATTCTATTATTGACGGTCATTTATAGTTTTAAATATGAAGTTATACTCGTAGTTTTGGATTATGAAATCGATTAACAAATGCTTTATTTGGAGTAATTATGATTGTTGTTGTAAATATTTTCGTAAGTTTTAAAAGCTATTAACGAAATAAGCATACTACTAGCAGGCAACAAGATACACAATTTGGAAATTTTTTTTCGCAATAAAAGTTAGCCTATGTACTTTCAAAGGGTCTAAAAATTGTCTGTGCCAAATTTCATGAAAATCGGTTGAGAGGTTTAAGCGGGAAAGCGTAACAGACAGACAGACAGAGTTACTTTCGCATTTATAATATTAGTAGGGAAGTAAGGATTAAGTTTATCTAATATATAAAATTCACGTGTCACAGTGTTAGTTACCGTACCGTACCGTTTCGGAGGAGCCGAAACGGCTTGACCGATTCTTCTCAAATTTTGCATACATATTCAGTAGGTCTGAGAATCGGCCAACATCTATTTTTCAAACATTTTTTTTAGTATGGCAAAACAACGTTTGCCGGGTCAGCTAGTATATTATAATAATAGGTTCAATAAAAGACGTTGGTTGACGGTTCAGAACGGACTTTATATTTTATTTTTTATAAAGATATTTACACATAGACAATCTAAATAAGTTTTACCTCAATGGCCTATAGATTACATTTTGATAACATTCTAACAAGGTTTATAAACAAATGTGTAATGCTTTCAATGGAAATTTTAGTAGCAATCCCAGGAGATCTGCTGTCTTTGACGCAATAAAATACTTTTTTTTCACAAGACAGATTGATACAAATTACGTAGCTACAAATGTAAGTAACTTTTTAATGGACCACAAAGAAATCGTTTAAAAGATAAGTTAGAGTTGACACGGGTAAAGTAAAGTTGGCTCCCAACAGAATTACAATGTTTGAGATAAAAATGTTACATTAGAATGTCCGAAGGCGGCTGTCATCAGAGACGATAACTAACACGGGTGAAGTCCTGAATTTCTCCGGAAACGAACTGTGCTCGCGACTCTATTACAATTTCAGAGAGAAAATAAAAGCGACGGGGGTAAAGGGAAAGTTTTATTCTCCTTAAAATATGTAGAGAAAGTGAAAAGTAAGAGCCACCCTGTGCGTGGGGGCAGCCGCAGCGGTCAGCGGAGGGATGATGGATCACCGCGCGCCGTGCCAAGACCTCTCTTTTCTTCGGTTCTCAATTACACCAACACATAACAACTCATTTTAGATGTTATGTTTACTTATATTTTTATATTTATACTCCATCCATTACATCACTTGATATCGACAGATACTTATAACATTCGTATATTTACGGGCATATTGTGTGATAAAAGTTTCATTGGAGTTTAGTATTATTAACATAGATAGTTGATAAGAAATGTAATGATTACTTTAAAAGCATTTAATGAACATTAATTTCCTGATTTGTTGAAATCTCTTAAACGTGTTTGAATATTAAATAGATGGATATAGTGGTTTTGGTGTAAGTTTGATTTTGAACTATGGTTTAGTTCATTAGTTTTAAACATTGCGCCACAGAACAGGAATTTGACAGGGAGAAAACAGTATGGTAAAATATGATTAAAAAAATATTTGATCAAGGATTTATCTAGGAAATTCCTCGAAATATAAACTGACGGTAACGCGACCCGCGCTGTTTAAATGAGAGATAAACGTAATATAGCTCTATATTACTATAACTACACTGGTCTATACATGTTAGAAATCATAGACGAAGGGTAAAAGTAGTTGGAAGAATCAGACTTAAGTTTGTGCAACGTGTATATGTGTATGTGTGCGATTGTGGGAGGCACATATGTGTGCTATGTGTGTCATATGTGAGGCTCAGTGATGCGGCAGTCGGTGGGCGCCTCCCCCGCGCGTTGCTAGGCAACCGTTTGTTTTCGCGCCGCCAGCCGACACTGGGCGGGATAGAAGGGGTAGGCTCCATGATTGATCAGCCTATCCCGCCACCAAATGCCTACAGCTACATATTTTCCTGTGGATAACAAGTTCTTATGTTTGTACAAAGTTCATCGCAAAAATTGAGCATTGATATTTAGGAAAGGTATATGTATAGTTCGGGCAATATATCGATAACGGTTCTTTCATACAGCTTATTTGAAACAAGAATTATCGTCAGTTTTGTAACAACACATAGTGAGCTTACTGACTTTTAAGATTTCCTTAAATGTTTCTTAATTATTAATTAAGAAATTAAGTTAAATTAAATTAATAATTAAGAAACATTTGTTTGTTCAGCAGTGTATAGTTCATTTATCGATCTAATCAATGAAAAGATATAAAATAATTACTATGTATTAAAAGCGATATAAATAAATTATTTACTGGAGCGTGCCGACCAGGGGCTGAAGTCTGCTATTCAATATTCAATGGTGACATAATGAAAGTTCAATTGAATGGTATCATTTATGAAAAATTTGATAAAAACTTAATAAAATTCGCTATTATGAAATCAACAAATGCAATAACTGATAGCTTAGTGGCGAATTTTATCAACTGTGGTAGTCTACAGTTAATTTTTTGTAGTTATAATGGTGTCATTAAACTATCATTGTGACAACATCCATTAGCAGACTTGGCCCCCAGGTCTGAGTAGGTACTAGTATGAACTAAATGAAGATTTTTTCTTTATGTTCTTCACGTTCATAATTGAACAGAAAAATACGCAGGTATATTTGCCTGTTTAATTATTACTCTCTAGAACTTATTGCAAGTCAATATACAAATCCATAACTGCTGTAATCTCTTAATATCTTTCAGAAATCGCTGTAATACGTATGTATTAATTGTATTAAAATTTGGCTTTTAACCGTAACCTATTTTTAATGAAATATACAGATATGTGATTTAAAAATCTAGTAACAATACTAGCTGTGCTGTGCCGTTACACTTGCATACTTACTGGAACCCTTCTCTCTATCGAGATTGGACTCGCGCAGGAAGGGTTCCGTACCATTATCTATGCAACATAAGGCAACGTTATTAGTATCGAGCAAGAAACTGTAAAAAAATCATGTTTGTTGTATGGGAGCCCCCCTTAAATATTTATTTTATTTTATTGTTAGTATTTGTTGTTATAGCGGCAATAGAAATACATCATCTGTAAAAATTTCAACTGTTTAGCTATCACCGTTCTTGAGATACAGCCTGGTGACAGACGGACGGACGGACGGACAGCGAAGTCTCAGTAATAGGGTCCCGTTTTTACCCTTTGGGTACGGAACCCTAAAAACTAGATGTTGGCTGATTCTCCGCTCTACCCAATATGCATATAAAATTTCATAAATATCGTTAAAGCCATTTTGAAAGAATTTGATAACTGACACCGCGACTAGAGCACTTTTAAATAAGATATAGAAGATTTTGTACATAAATTGAGTCCGTCAAAATCTATTAACGTATTTCGTTAGTTAGTACTGAAAAAAAAAACAATTAGTGTTTACTTCTAATTGTTTTTTTTTTGTACTAACTTTCCCACGACGTGTACACTATGATCTTCTTTTTATCACTGTAAAAGTTGGGAAAGAGACATTTTAGCTAATTTTAATACTTACATAGGTGAAAATTGGTCTTATATTATAGGTATTATTATGTAAAAAAGATGACAAAAATGTCCCGTATAAGTATTTTAACATTTTTGTTTTCTACAAGTCCAAAGTATTGTTAAGTGACTAATATTTTACACGAGTTTTTTAACACAGAAGGTATTCGCAAATATTTTAAACAATACCTGTTTTAAATAATGGCAAACACAAAGACACAAAAAAATGGGTTCATATTTTATAACTCCATATATTTTTGCAAATTATTCAGCAGTTACGTTTTAAAATTGCTTCTTTTAAATAATAAAATCTCTTTGTTAATTTTGTTACATTTTTTCTAGAAACAAAAAGAGTTTGCCTCAATATTCAAATTCGCAGAAGGACGACATCAATAACGTATAGTTTGCATAACCGTCGCAATTACATTGTACATTTGTTACACTTTTTATGCAAAAATAACAATTCACATGACTAATTGGCACGATTTTCTCTTTTATCAACTACTAGCTGTCGCCCGCAACTTCGTACGCGTAAAATTTTGAAATATACACCGAACGTAAACAAATTATAGAAAAAAGCCGTCCTCCTGAACCATTCTGTCTATTAAAAAAATCGCAACAAAATCTGTCGCGTAGTTTTAAAGGCATAAACTCACATAAAGACATACATTAAAAAAAATTTACTTTGTTTTATAAAAAGTAATGATGTATTACTAGAAATATAGCCATGTAACACTTGCTATGTATGTACGTTGGACATCATGCCTGTAAAGTATAATTATATACGCTATTAGGCATTACTACCTACACGAAAAATTTAGACAGCAAATCATGCTCTATACAAAAAATGGACATCGTAGTCCGCTGTTTTCTGCGAAAATATTAAAATAATTTTTAAATTTTTTACACCATATTGTAGATGAAGAGTATATCTATGCTTCTATTACTTTCTTTTTAGGTAGTACCTTACGAAATTTGAGCAAGTTCATCTAAAGAAAACATTTTTATAGGTAAAATCTGGCTGAACTGTAGTTGTGCCTTTCGGCGCGGCACTCTGAAATAGGGATAGCAATACCTAACACAAATAGTCTAAAATGTGAATTGGCTGGCTCTGTAGTGGGCTCATAATAATGATTTGAATTCATTCAGATGTCTTTATCCTTCATCAGACTTCATTAAATTCATATACTTTTCACAACTGAGCTTTTTTTTTCTTTAATGTATGTGTAATTGGTCAACTATCGTCTCCTACAAGAGATAGCGTTTACGCTACATTACTTATAGCCGCTTTCCATATTTTATCTATCTACAATTTTGCTACTAAAGACAGACAAATCTAAATGTTTGTCTTTACTTGCTTTTAAATAAGCTGGTGATGATAGTATTTTGAAACTAACTGGAGATGTAAATGTTACTTATAAACGGGGATAACAATTTATCCAAAATCGTAGGTTGGTTATTGAAATAGGGCGGTAATTATCTTACAGCAAATAGAAGCAGGTACCCAACTATCAAAGAAAAGAATAATAAAATAAAAGCTAAAGACGATATCGTTACCAAACCTATAATTATATCGATGTTTTTTAATTAAGTACATTTGAAAGTCAACGTAGAAATTAATTTATATTACAACTCTCCCTAAAAAGGAAAGAAATACTAATAAGGTGTAATTACAAGGCGCCTAATTGCAGCAGTTGACATCCTTTTGCCGAAAAAACTACTACTCTAATCGAATATAATGATGGGGTTACTGGCCGAGTAATTTTTTATATCAGCAATTAGATTTTAAAGTTACATTACATTTACTGTATAACAAAACTAAAAGGAATTGTAATAAATAGGGCAGATTTATTAACAAAATTTATTTAAAACAGGTTGTAGTTATGTTTAGTCGGTATGTTTTTTTATGCGAATTAATTTTCGTATTTATTTCTCATCAACATGATATAGAAAAGAGTGAAATATAGGTTATTATAAATTGAGCAATTCACTTGGAAAATATGTAATAAAGCGGACATATTTCCATGCATATCTTATCAAGACATTCCTCTGTTGGGCAGCGGGTAGCGGGCGGTCGTAGGACGCGTGCCGTTCCAAATTACTGCTATTATTTTATAATCCCTCCTAGTTACGTTTTGAATATTAATGACATTCCACAGTATTTCCTTCCAAACGACCCATTCCACTCAGCAAATTTCTTTTAATGTCACGATTTTCCGACTACATATTATAACATTCTTGATTGCCTTCTAAGTTGCGTTTAATGACCATATTTTAGTAGCTTGTTCAACCCTAAATATAAAATACTTCAGATCGTACCAGTAATTTCATACAAAATCATACATAACAGTAAAATATTTGTTAGACTGCCACAGTTGTTTAATAATTTTTTTGAAGATTATTCCAGTAATAATTGAAAATAGGCGTCCTCCATTACAAAAAAGAGTTCTCTTAAATTACCTATAGCCTATAGAATGAATATTGTATAGTATAAATAGAGTTAAGAAATGTTACGCACATTTAAAAATGAACTTCATTGGATAAGCACTCTCCGGGTTTAGACCTTTAGTTTCATGCTAGAGTTATAAATTCTTACAAATATAGTCTTACAATATCAGTAAAAAAATAAAATATGTTTTAAACACGTTTTAAACTACAATGTTATTAAGAGGGTACGATACCAAATTATGCTCCATACAAAAATATGGGTATCGTAGTCCCCTGTTTTCTTCGTGGATATTGCTTCCAGAGGAAAGAATTTATTTCACAGTATCTGGGTCTTACTTATATATCTATGCTTCTGTCACTTTCTTTTTTTTTTTTCAAAACATAATAATCGGGAATAGGGATAGCAATACCTACGGCAAATACCTAAATTAGGAGTACAGTACCCTCTTAAAAATCAACATAAAATTATGAAAAACAACTTCCTACTAATTATGTACAAGTATCCATCGCGTAATAAATAAGATTCACACAGTCCCGATCCGGTATATGACCACCCTAGCAACATCTAATGAATAAACCCCTTGGCTATAGTATTCAAGAAAGATATTATCTGACTATACACGCAACGGTCTGTTAAATTATGCTAACAAAGTTATAAATGAACATTCACAATTATTAGGCAGTACAAAGCCTCGGGACTAACTAATTAATACATCCACCTACGACGGAAATTTAGAAAAAACGTGACCCTAACGGCTGCAATAAGGTGGATTTGGCTTTTTATTGATAAATATAAAAAACAAGGCACACGCGCCTCAAATCCGATTAAAAAAGGGGTGAGACGTATGCCTTAAGAAAAAATTTGAAAAAAACTTTGAACTATATAACCTTAATTCGAAAGGATACTGATAAAGCAATTTGGATGCCGTTAAAGTTCTTAACAGACGATTGTTTCGGTATCAATTAATTGGATCGTGTCTAATCGATAATCTTTTTTTGTAAAGCAATGTGCTTATACATCTGCCTTTTAAATTATGCAAAATATTTTAGCTATTATTGCTTTTATATTGTAAGTTTAGATTTTTCTATTACATTTTTATTGGTATCATTATTATCATGATTATTAATAGTGTTTAAGTAAAACTTATTTTGTATAAAGCTTAAAGCTTTCAAATAATATAAAGAACTACATATAACAACTCTCACAATTTTGATTTACTCATTTGTAATAAATGATTATAGCTTTCAGTTAGAAATCGTAACGTTCAATACTTGAAAATTACGTTTTCTTTTGAAACATCTTCGCTACGAATTCATTTATGTATGTTGCCATAATATTAATATTAAAACATACATATTTTATGTATATCTATGAAATAAAACTTAAGATTTTGAGATCAACATACCAGCGACTGCCACGCGTCATTAGTCCAACTGCCAAACAAAATGTAATAATATAGATTATGCAACTACCAATTGTTTTTAAGTTAGTATCATCGGGCAAGTCACCATCATTATCTACTGTTTATAGAAAAAGTAAACTCTTTTTTGTTGATATACATTAACGCAATATGTTGTTTTATCAAATTCAATAATCCCGGGGACCAACAGGTGTCGTTATAAAAAACAAACCGTGTCCACGGAAAGTTGTTTTGGTACATCAACTGTCGCACCTATCTGATATTTTTTCATTCAGAAAACACCTGATACGGTGCCTACTTTGTTATAGTTATTAATATTCAAACTAATATTTATAAGGCATGCGTTCTGTTAGTATGGATATTCTATCATGGTATTAAGACTTAGTCGTTATTTTTGGCTTTTACAAACACCGTAAAAATGGCTTCGTCCTTTTCTTCTCACACCTTTGGGCCTTCTCTATAACGGGTGTATTTGATCTTCTATATCAGGCTGACGCTAACCCAGTGTGGTGATGTAAGCTTTAGGCAAACAAGCTGTTTTGGATATGAAATTACGAGAAGAATATGGGCTCCAACCGCTCACTCAGCTCAATGTAATCAGGAGATGTCTCCACAATTAATTAGTTGTGTAATTACATATAAATATTTAATTTCCAAATAGTTAATTATAATATCAATATGTTACTAACGGACACGGCTTTTATAACCCAACGGGTTGATTTCAACTTTTTCTAACAGCGCGTGTCTGACAAAAAACATCAAAAAAGGGTTGAATAAAGAAATATTTGAAAGTGAAACTTTACACTCACATGATAGATCTCCATGTTTTTAATTTTTTTATATTAGTACACCGTGCGTATATTTCAGCAAGGCTGTGTGTTGGTTCCATTACAAATGAGCCCGTCGTACAAGTGCGCGCGCGCAGCAAAAAACCACAATAGAAGGGTTGTGAAAGAGTTGTAAAGGAATAATGTGCGTGTAAAAATCGTGTAATTGTACACAACAGGTAAAAGGGTTCCGTTTAACTCACCTAGTTGATTGTTATTTGTTACGTCGTGTGTGTTTTACATTAGTCACAGGAGGGTTGCACTTCCTACTTTCTAATGATGAGGTACTGTACTTACGCTCAGACTAACGAAAACTTGGGTAAAGACACTCCATATACTAATGCATAATCATATACATCATAATTTTTAGCACTCTATCTATTCTTATAAGATATCATGTGGTAGATACACGCGAATGCTTTGCATTGTGAAACTAGTCTGAAAGATCAAAAGCTCTATATTTTAGCGGTTTATAATCTTTGTGAAGCGTTTAACGACAAACGGTCTTATTCATAATGACTTATCGGAGGTTTAAACGGAGATTTTATCGGAGAGATAATAAACGTTTTAGCGTAGAAAGACTATTATGAATAACAAGTTTTGACAAGTTTCGCGAACCTACTTTAGCGAACTTTGAAGCCTCCGATAAGCCATTATGAATAAAACCAAAAGTCCGTAGTGTGTAGGAGCTATGTAAAGTGTAACTAGTTCAACTCTACTATAAGCACGTCTATAGTAAGCAGACACAGAGCCATACTGTCTTAACAGAGTTACTGCCAATATTTGTAAAAGCCTACTTATTTCACGAAAAAAAATTGGGCGATAACTATTGATATATTAAACAAGTCACATATTCTATTAGTTACATTTACTTATTATAAAAATAATGTTTTAATTTTCATTTATTTTTCAACAAAATATTATAAATACTTTTAACCTAAATATGAAAGTTTTAAGTTAAAATAACTCCATATGTAACCCCTCTATTAGCGGTTTCAAGGGTTATTAGAGTAATTTTAGTGTATCTATAGGCGCTGTCATTGAAATTGGAACATAAATCGTACGTTGACAATAAATATAAAAAAAAAACATCATAAAACGTATAAAAACTACATCTGACAATCAAACCGTACCCTTTTATTGTGGCCGATTGTAAACTGATAAAGGGATGAACAGACTAGTTGTCCGCGAAGCTAATTTATAAATGATTGAGATTTCATTTTTTACATTGTTGGGGTAAAACTGGTGATAACGATCAGAATACCACTTTTTTATAAAATGTTACCAACTTGAAGCTATACACTTCAGACTTCTATTGATATTTTTGTGTCTCTTTATAAATGTATCCTGCATAATTAAAAACTAATCTATGAGTGCATTTTGCATTCATTGCAATTTTTGGATGATATCTCTAAATATTAGATTATTTGTATACTTTTAAGGTAGTAGTAGTAAGTTATGCACATTATCTATAAAAAATCATTTTCCAGGATATATGTTTCACAATATAGAATTGTACGTATACGTTTAAATTAATAAAGAATATAATTATACTTCGTGAGAAACTTAAAGTCAACTTTCGCTTAATGTGTAGAGTAAATAAACTGAAACACCGAAAAGCCGTACCATTACTGTTCGGTATACTTCATACGAAATCAGATATTATAATTACTTCCTCGTCAACAAAGTGAAAGAGTTCACTTATTATTTTATTCATAACAATAAAGGATCCTAATTCCCAACTGCCGATTCTAAAAAGAGATTTTTTTTGTATAATAACGGCAATCGATATACGCGAACCAGTGATTACTAGTTTCAAAAGCACCCCTTTCTGACCCACTTTTTACCAGTTTTTAACAATTTTTCGTTCCCTCTTCAAAGAGCTCCCTTTGAAAGACCGGGCGTGAACGAGTTGATGATATTACATTTTTTGTAAAGAAAGGAAATTTACGAACAATCTAGTGTATTAACAACAAAAACAGCGATGTTGTACGCATTGTATAAGTTTTTTGCGAGATCGCGTGCGCCTGCGCGTCGGCGGGCGTCCGTGCGAACCCTTCCTGTAGCGCGGATTGAGCTCGGAACCCTTCCCGCTATATGCGTGAGGGTTGCGACGTATATGCCATCCCATGGGTTACGCAATGCAACGCCACAACGTCTCTAAACGTACCAGACACATACGACATTTCGCCCTTACTCTCCACTCGCTACAATTCGCATGTGTGCCACCCGACAGCTGCATCAGTTTTTATATACGCTCTCATATTTTTTCACAATGGCGTAGCACAACGCACCCTTGAAACAGTTTGCGTAATCGATGACAAAACTAAATATTCCGACCGATGATTTCCGTATTTTTGGAATTGTAAGTTGATCACCGAAACTCGACGGGTTCTAAAATAAATAAAATCATTGTGACAAAAACAACCGGTCATTGAATGAAATATTTTACTTCACCTACAAAATTATGCAATCAGATGTGACAAGTAATAAATATTGCATTGTTTATATGAAAATGAGGTAGCCTCTTGCATCCGATTGATAGAAAACAATTGACAGTTAAGAAATAACATACGTTTCTTAGTTGAATTTCAATATGATGGAAAAATCTCAATGATATCTCAACATCCGATCTTGTTCGAAGAATTGACCTGTATTTTAATCTAAACGTGATCTAAGCAGGTAGTAGAACACGCTTGAGGAAAAAGTATTACCAATGCAAAGTTTGACATGCAACATCATTCGAATTCATTCCTACTGAATATTAGGTATACGAAACACATAATATGAAGACATACGGAATAAAAACTTCTTTAGACATAACTAAAAAACATCAGCTTAAAAAAGAATTAAAATTATCAGTAGACGAACGACGAACAGTAGATGTTTGGCTTCTTACCTATTCGTCTTTATTCATTATCTTCTTGTGATTTGTCTATTAACGAAATTGTAGAGCACTAACTTCATAAAAATAAAGAAGAGACCTGCCACATGTCTGAATTTTTGAAAGAAATCAATAAATAGTGTAAAAAATTCAGCGTGCCCTACTATACTAAGTAGATAGGTACAATAAATTTACGAACAAGTGTAGGGTAATAAAACAGCCTTCATATGATACTAGATTAATATGCGATAGATCTTATTTGCAAATACGACCACAACTATTAAATTATTAACTAGCATATCGTAAAGTAGTAAAATTGCACTATAGAGTCAATAGTTTACATAGGCAGAAGTAAAAACTATAGGTATAAAATTTAACTAAACAGATATCCAACTCGAAAAGAGAAAGGAGGTAATAAAGAAGAAATTGATAAATTGTTGTGTTCATAAACTTGGGTGATTCAAGAGTTTTAAAGTTCGAAGAGCGAGTCTAAAAAGTGATAAAAAAATCGAAAATCAATATTTTAATGCATTAAAAATATAACGTTCATGAATCTGTGATAAATTCTGACGTGATATCAAAAACGCTTAGTAATCTCTCGAACACTAAAATGTTTTTCAAATCTAGCATAAAGAAAATTAAAACCAAAATGAAATATAAGTAAAGCAAATAAAATATTTAACATTTGCTGGATAATTCACACAACGATCATTTAACTTGCTAAGTATATGAGTAACAGACTGATACTGACATAACTATTTTTGTAAATCTTAAACGTATATCGACACGAAATTGTCTAAACACTACAAATATCAACTTTACCACATACTAACGGACAAAATCTAGTTCTGCTTACAATATAAATAACAACTTGCTTAGTTCAAAAAATTGGTCAAGTGCGAGTCGGACTCGCACACGAAGGGTTCCGTACCATTATCTATGCAACATAAGGCAACGTTAGTAGTATCGAGCAAGAAACGGTAAAAAAATCATGTTTGTTGTATGGGAGCCCCCCTTAAATATTTATTTTATTTTATTTTTAGTATTTGTTGTTATAGCGGCAATAGAAATGCATCATCTGTGAAAATTTCAACTCTCTAGCTATCACCGTTCTTGAGATACAGCCTGGTGACAGACGGACGGACGGACGGACGGACGGACGGACGGACAGCGAAGTCTCAGTAATAGGGTCCCGTTTTTACCCTTTGGGTACGGAACCCTAAAAACTAAAAGACCGGCTTGAAAATCGTGAATATTGACTGCATTGTAATCGTTCTTTAACCTGTATTGTGTGCATATTTTCAGATCAATGTTCATACAAATTTCTTTTCATCTCTTAAATCGTAGACAAGACCTAGTACACTCAAATTTTACATACATATTCAGTGGGTCTGAGAATCGGCCAACATCTATTTTTCAAACTTTTTTTTTTTGTATGGCAAAACAACGTTTGCCGGGTCAGCTAGTAATATTATAAATACAACAGCGAACCAAAAACTAAATAACATTGATTACCACAGTAACCCAAACTGTTGGTATGTAGAGACTCAATCTTTATATAAAGCTCACCCCATGTGTTTGTAATAATGGCCGGTGCTATTGATTATGCAAAGCAAGGCGATGCAATTGTCCGTTTTTTTTGCAGCAAAGGAGGAAGGGCTGACCGGACTAAACAGGGGACGCACCACACAGCGCCCGTATATCTCATTCCCATACACATATATATCTATGTATGCATTACTGTGTCTATATGTGTGCATGCAAAGGGCTTTACGTGAATATTTTGTGGTAAAACATTGTACACAATACGTAAGTAACATTTAAAATAACTGAAGTTTATGGTGATGATTATTTAATATTAAACATACCTATTAGACCATTATTAGATTATTTTTATATTTACTCCTTTATTCTCAAATGTAGGAGTTTTAAGGTTTACTGTGTGTTAGTTCCAGCCTTTCTAATGCCTACGGCGTACCTAAATTACCTGATACCAGTTTAAGAAGAACATATCACATATAACTACATCAAAATCAAACATGCGACTAGGTATTAAACATATCGTTCTATTAGGTAAGACTAGTTACTTAGACATGTTGTGGTTTCTTCATAATAATTAAGATTATCAAACATACTAACTCATTTGTCTCACCGAAATTTGATTCATACACATCCGTGATAAGGTCTCATAAGGTAAATAGCTCATACTTTGCAATACAATGGCAGATTGTAAATAACAAATCTACAACAAAATACATTACAGTACATATATTTTATCGACAATACAATATTATGTATGTAGGTATTCAATTGATGTACATAATGTAATGTAATGTGAATAAATAAAATCATATTTCCGTAACAATGAAACGAACCTATGTCTTATGACAGACAAGACAGGATGACAGTAAAGAATCCTTTACGAAATTCGTCATTCCCGCGTGGACTAATCAAATAGCGATGTCAAAGACAATGATAGGAGAGTGGACAGCGGACGAAGGGCGCACCGGATAAATGAAAGATGTTCGGTTCCCAACAAACTATCGATTGAAAAGACACAATTAAAGTTAGAGTTAGGCAACTACGCCGTTTGTTGTTCTCGCTGCGTGTGTGTGTAACCCCACTAAACTTTCATCTCGGGAGGACGCGCGTGTGTGGGTGGGAGGGCCGTCCTCCCTACGAAGGGAGTAAAAAGTAGTTGTGACTTGTTCACCTCTTTCGTTGTCGCCCACCGCGGCTGGATTTACTCGTAAGCTTTTTATTGTCCCGTTTTATTATATGCCTACGCGTTTTAAATTCGTAAGCGTTTTAGATGTTCATGTTCATGAATATGAAGTTTGGCGTTTTACGAAGTCTTTTTTCTATTTTTATTTTATTTATAGAGCAATTTCTACATAGACCATATATAAACCCCCAGAGAAAAGAAAGACTGTATTTACAGTAAACTCTAATGCAGTAATTCATTGCTCCTGCTACACTGAAGCTTCAGTAAAATCAGTAAAACACAATAAGGTGTTTTGATCAAACTTAACGTATTTTGGTTAATAAGCTATTTCGTTCTGCACATTTTTATTAATTTTATTAAGTTAGCGTTAAAAAAAGTGCTTCTTTTTCATCAAATTTTAAATTGTTTGATGACAGTGTCTAAGTATCCTCGATTAATATGTCACATTCTGTACATAGTTACGATGAAAAATAAATAAATAAAAAAAAACATCCGTGAATCTGAAACACACTTACCTAATGCAATCATTTTAGTTTTCACTTCAATAAAAAAATTCTTGGTTTATTGCAACGAATCCGTAAATCACGACGCGACGTATAAAATATTGTGACGCAAAGCTCTTAGGTAAACATACACAAAGGATGATAAAATAGTGTTTGTGTGTGTAAGTATAGCAATAGTCACGCCCGCGGCTACGGCTACTGGAGTGACATAAAAAAATATATACACAGCCAAAAGGGTTTGTGCGTGTCGAGTGGCAAGACGATGCCTATCTATCAAAAGCGCCACCCTGCCACGGCGCGCGACGTCTTCGCCTACATATCATCGTAGCACACACCATGCTATAAAAAGTCCCTTCCAGACATAAAAATTGAACTCGTGCTCATCCGACACGCAACAATTGGATTCGACTGTGGGGACACGTTTTCTACTTAAAAAGTACATTTTATTTTTAAAAAATGCCCGATTTAAAAAAGCCCTAATACGAAGCGCGCGCCGGCTGAAGATTTGACGCGCTCGCGCATGTGTTTATAATCGTCCCCTCGGAATTTCACATTTTTTTACGAAATTTAAACCATTCAGTACACTGGTTACTGCGTTCACTGCTTTATTAAAAAAAAACGCGAATTGTTAATCGTATCGATCGGACGTCAAAAGAATAAAAAATAAGTGCAGCCGTAGTTTTTCACGTGATCGTGAACGGACCACGGGCGGCTGGACATTATGGTCCCCTGTAAGGGCGCAACGGTTTTTGTGTGACCCTCAATTTACAAGAAAGGACGTGACATGTCCCTGTTGTACCTTAACATCTTCCCTGCCAAAGAATGTAATGTAAATTTAGTACAAAAAACGGGAATTTAAATAAGTGTAGTGGCCGGAGACTAGCCAAGACCCTTCGCATAAAAGTGGTCGTTATTAATACTGGCCTTTAACGACTATAACACCCATGTGTGGCGGTGACAGTGATTACCTCGCATCCATAATCCACACAAACAACTATCTTTGACCTCTTAGTAGAGTGCTTATACGTATGGACTTTAATAAAAAATATAAAACTATATATAACTGAAACCCTTACGATTGCTATATGAATGTTGCTTGCTAGTGGAAAGCCAGGTCGGGAAATAACTTATTGGAATTTTTCTGTTTGGTTAGATCCTGAGAGTCAATAGGTATGATATGTATAAATGTTACAGATATAATAAACCTACTGTATTGAAATGGTGTATGCTGTCAATTGCTGCCTTTATGCGTTGAAACACATCCTAGCAACGCAATTCTTTAACAAAACAAAAGACTGTAGAGGAGGTGGTTCCTAATACAAATATTCTAGTAGGCAATGAGGAACGTTGCTACATTAGATTATTCGTACCGAAATAAGAGTGTAGGTAACTGTAAAGTCACTAACTTGTTTATTTCAGTTTTCACGAATGGCTCCAGGCTCTATCTTCGACAAGACACCCGCACAACTCTTTCCATTGCGCTTTCGTTCAATATTTATATCAATAACATGCACAAGTATAAACCAAAGCATACAAAATACATAATCGGATGATATATAAAATCTCTAATATATCGGTGGGTTGATATAATATAACAAAATATTATATCAGTGGAGTGGACAGGAAATTAACAAGATGTGACTTCTACCGCGGTGGATATTACAGTCATATATGGGATTGGAATAACCCAGAGCGATGGTGCGTATTACTTATATACTACAGAAATTAAAGTATAAGTACAAACAACTTACATTACAAATTTAGATTTTACGTGCAAAATCCAGCAAGAAATATATTTGAAATAAAATGTTATAAATAAGTGAAAATAACTAAGTATTTACAAACGCGTCAAAATGTTGCTCTACTTCTTTTAAGGCACAGAACTTACTATAGACATAGAACCAGTAAGATGATTATTAATTACTTAAACAATACAAACCATTGCAACCACATTTATGGCCAAGATCATATTAATATATTAAAAATGTCTCTATCTATGAATGAATGAATGAAAAAATGTGTATAGTAATATTTTTGTAGGTATTGACAAATGTAGTCTCAGGAGAGTAAGTGGGAACTTAACTAGGTATTTGTGCGTGGTCGTAGAGGGTGATGTAGGACGCAGGGGCGACCACCCCCGCAGTACAGACCGTCGGCCGCCGTACATCTAGTGGTGTCGCTGGTCGCACGCACATTATTTGCACAGATTCTGAATCACTACACATGTAACTTTTACTATATTCACTACTTACTGAATTTATGTGTCACAACTTTTTATATACACTCATATATAATAAACGAATGCTGCTTTTGTTGAAATAATGAGGGATTTGATAGCTACTTACGATATTTTCTAACAATTATCTAATATTTTGATGGTTTTAGCCGGTATTATAAACAAAAAACAACGATGATCTCTTACAAAACCTCTTGTTTACTGAGTTTAAGGCTTTTGTGTGTTTCTACCCAGTGTGCTACTAAGGCATTTAAAATATTCACCAAAACACTGATGAACATGAAACTATCAAAGTTATAACTCGTTGTCTTAAAATAAAGTGTGTTGGTACATGTTAGTATAGAGTCCATAGAGTATATGAAAGGATAAGTACATAGAATCGTAACGAGGGTTAGACGGCGTAACCCTTTAGCACAAGGCTGAGCGCGGCGCGGTGGTGTGAGGGTCGGCGGAAGGCGGCGCGGAAGGGTTGCCGCCCGCGAGTCTCCGCGCGACGAGTGGCCGGGCGGAGCTCCCCGCACCCCTCACTTTTACGACGAGCTTTTTATCGTGCGTGCTGTCGTTTTTCCTTTTCTATTTTTTATGTTTATTTCCCCGAAACCATAAATTATGTTTGAAAGAAGGGAACTCGGACGCTCGAACCGACGGAACCGGGGTGACGTCAAGTAACTTTTCTGTTCTCCGGTTTTCTGTTTTTTTATGGTCTCTCGTGTGTAATGTACGTAGGGGTGAGTGCAACGTTTCCATGGCAACTGCATGATATTAGAAGCGAGGGCGATCTATACCACTCGATCGGCTGATTATCGATACACGATCGTTATAAATAAGCCGTATAGGTATTTGTTGTGGTAACACGACACGCTTCTGTAAACACGTTTCTCTATATTCATTCGATCCTTGTTTGTACACAATCTAGCGAGATGGACGCCGCGCCAATGTTTGCACGGACACTACTACCGTGTCATTTTACTACACTAATATAGAGCAATACTATCTATTATAGTATGTAATAATAGTATGTATAACTAATGAATCACAACAAATATTGAATCATTAGTGAATTATGTTCCAATGATATTATTTTGTTGTAAACAAAAGTTTGAAACATCTTTGCCTGAATTAGATTCTTGCCAGAATAGATGTGGATCAATAGCTGGATGTTACAATAATCAGTTTATAAAATAAGGGAATCCAGTAGGTGCCATAAACAACGGTAATTTAATAATGTTTATTGGTAAATTTAGATTTAATATTCTCCAGGGTAAAGTTGATTAAAAGTACATTAATAGTAAACAGTCTTTGTATCAGGAACAAATGCGAGCTCATATGTGGAGGTATTTCATTATCAATTAACCGCAAAAACTGAACAAAGCCAATGTTGTATCCAGTTAATTGCTTACCCTTGCCACTACAAAAAAAGTACACCATATTGCGTCCAGCAAACTAACCACCGCGAAAGAGAAATTTACAAATAAAGGCTAGTATGGTTACACGCTGCATTTAAAATTAAAAACCCTTTAGGGCGCCACACCGCCAGACAAAGGGCCGAATGGCAAATTGCCGGCAGGTAGCAATAGCGAATATGTCGAAATAGAGTCCGATAATTACTAAGGGCTCTAGTTTAATAAATGGCTCTTTTTCTAAATTATGAAGGGCTGATCGCGCCATACGGACATACCTGATGTGAACCCTTCGCCCTTCATATAATGAGTTATAACTCTTCATCGCTTTTATTTGCGGCGTTTTTTATGTACTAGGTGAGGTGAGCGAGCGACTGCCCAATTTGAGCATTTAAGAAAGTAGCCACTCTTTTCATAAAGGTTCGGCTGGCGATCGAGTAACAAAAAATAACAATATACCATAATATTTAAATTTTAATATACCTACTACATATAATATTTAAGTTCCTAAATTGACTAAAGCATAAGTTCCAAATGCAGAGCCAACCCTATAGTTTTTAACAGACTTCAGTGGAACGTATATTGTATACTAGCTGTTGCCCGCGACTTCGTACGCGTGGAACTTAGAAAACTTTCTCCCTTTTTGCTACATTTTTCACTACTGCTTCGCTTCTATTGGTCGCATCGTGATGTTATATAGCCTAGCCCGCCTAGCCTTTCAAACAAACAAACAAACTCTTCAGCTTCATAATATTTATTTATTTTATTTATTAAAACTTTATGCACATAAGACATACAATGGCGGACTTAATGCCTTAGGCATTATCTACCAGCCAACCAAAGTTAGTGCAGAGATAAACAGCGGTGATAAATGAAGAAACATTGTGAGAATAGAACTAAGCAAACGTTTAAGGTACATAAACACAAACATATACAGGTAACCATATCCATGATAATATTAGTATAGATTCTTTGATATATTGTCCAGTAGTGTAGTAGTCCAGAAACTGATTGTCAGTCCGAATCCAGGATGGGAGCACAAGACCGATTCCACTGCAGAAGGGTGTCAGACAGGGTGACATAATTTCCCCGAAACTGTTCACCGCTGCATTGGAAGACGTCTTCAAGCTCCTTGATTGGGCTGGACTCGGCATCAACATCAACGGCGAATACATCACTCACCTTCGATTTGCAGACGATATCGTGGTCATGGCAGAATCTCTGGAGGACCTTGGCACAATGCTCAATGACCTCAGCAGTGTTTCTCAACAGGTCGGTTTTAGGATGAACATGGATAAAATCAAGGTCATGTTCAACGTCCATGTCACTCCGACACCAGTATCTGTTGGGAATGCGATTCTCGAAGTTGTCGACCATTACGTCTACCTAGGACAAACAGTCCAGTTAGGCAAATCCAACTTCGAGAAAGAGGTGAACCGACGAAAACTCGTTCAACTCGGCTGGGCAGCGTTCGGGACGCTTAGGCATGTCTTCTCGTCCAATATTCCGCAGTGCCTGAAGACGAAGGTCTATGACCAGTGTGTGTTACCAGCGATGACATACGGAACAGAGACGTGGTCTTTAAATATCGGCCTCGTAAATAAGCTCACACAGCACAGCGTGCACAGCGTGCTATGGAGAGGGCTATGCTCGGTATTTCCCTACGTGATAAAATCCGAAATACGGAGATCCGTAGGAGAACCGGCGTGTCCAACATAGCCCGAAAGGTTAGCACGCTGAAGTGGCAATGGGCAGGCCACATTGCTCGTAGAACTGATGATCGTTGGGAAAAAAAGTTATAGAGTGGCGACTACGTACCGGACGACGACGCAGCGTTGGGCGGCCCCCGACAAGGTCGCGGGGAGACATTGGATGGAGGCGGAACAGGACCGCGCGTTGTGGCGTTCTATGGGGGATGCCTATGTCCAACAGTGGACGGAGAGAGGCTGATGGATGGATGGATGGATGGATTGTCCAGTATTTATAAAAAAACAGTCCTATATTTTTTACTAAACTATAGGTACCAAGAATAGAAATCTAATGAGTATCCATAGTCCACGTGAGTACCGTGCTCTTAGTTAAAAAACTAAATGATTAATATATGTGTATATAGGTACTTACTAAATATTCAAATGAATACCGATACGCGTTCCATGCTATTGCATTGTCAAAATAACGCATTCTATACCTACCCAATGCATTCATTTTTGTTTAATGTAAATATCTCAAAGGCAAGGGAAAATGTTTAAACCCATTCAAGTACACACGATGACAAAATACTATTAGTTTGTTACTAACAAAAGAAACTCTTTAGAAATAGATTTTATATATGATTGTTTGTATAAAACAGTTGAGACGACATCTAATGGTATGACAACAAACCCCTTTTGGCCCGAGGCATCGGAGTGTGTCGCGATGACTTGTAATTTCGATGTTTTCGCTGTTTAAATCGTATTTCCTAAAAGCAACATTGATCGCATCCACCGAAGCGCACATGAGAGTAATTCTAATGTGCCCGGACAAAGCCTGTCTCCCAGACAAAGCCTTCGGAGACTATTTAAAACGAATCCCTTGACAACACCTACGCACACAGTGACAACTGGGTGCCGGTGCAAACACGAAACTCGTGCGTTAGTGGGATTGCGAATTATCTGTCCTCATGAATCTTTACTCATCATAAACCAAAGCCATTATTTTTGTACTAGCTGATGCTCGCGACTTCGTACGCGTAGAATTTAGAAAATGTTCCTCATTTTTGTAACATTTTTCACTACTGGTTCTCCCCTATTAGTCGCAGCGTGATGTTATATAGCCTATAGCCTTCCTCGTTAAATGGACTATCCAACACTGAAAGAATTTTTCACGTCGGACTAGAGGTTCCTGATATTAGCGCGTTTAAACAAACAAACAAACAAACTCTTCAGCTTTATATTAGTATAGATAATATAGATATAAGATATATATGTGTCTCTATGTGAGCTTATATCTTTAAAATTTTATAGATAGAGTGTTTCAAAAGGATGGCTTTTTTGTATAATTTGTCAAGGTTTACTTTCTACTTTCCACGCGTACGAAGTTGCGGGCAACAGCTAGTGGACTGTAAGATCATTTAACTACATATAAAAACAAAATTAATAATATTTTCTAACACTTGCGCGACTCATCTGTTTAAATAAAACTACTTTTTACGGATTTAGACGCGTATATTTGATTTTAAATTTAACAAATAAAATTAACAATTTCTTTTTAATATAAACTAATTTAAATCTTAAACCAATAATTTCTTTTTCAAAAATTCTTGTTATTATGTAAATAATATTGTATTTAAGTATATAAACTTAGTTTTGCTTGCTATATTGTATACTACCTCTATAATAATTAAAACTTTAGTCTATGATAAAATTATGTATGTTTCACCTTATATAATTTAAAAATTTCTTTATATTGTTATTGTTGTTATATATTTGTTAATGTATTTTAGAAACTAAAATAATGTTATTGATTTTATGTAGTCTGAGCACAATGTAATATGATATAGTTTATAGTAAAAGTCTATCTTTATGGTCAAAGTAAAATTAAAATCGAATGTGGGTAAGCCCTGTAATAACTGATCGTAGAAGACACATTACAGCTCAGTCTCACCCGTGACCATGGTGACTGCAAAGTCTCCGAAACGTCGGGCCAAAATTTAAAATCAAATATACGCGTCTAAATCCGTAAAAAGTAGTTTTATTTAAACAAAATTAATCTTCACATCTTATTTGAATATTATAAAAATTAATCTACTAACTGCAAATCTTATTTAATTTAACACTAGGTACATAAGATCGTCAGAAAATCTAAAATTAAAAATGTCCAAACACTAGTAATTTTATGTCCAAACCTTTCTCAGTGCAAGCTGTCCGATTATGGAATGAATTACCACTATCTATAAAACAAGCTAAAAGCTCAAAATCATTTAAAAAACTTGTGAAAGATGAAAGAGATATTAGTTATGTATATGTGTACTTGTTTATGTATAGTATATTAATTAAGTAATATTTACTTATTTATTTTATTATTATAATAACATTATTATTATTATTTTTTTTTCTCTTCCCTTACATTAATCTACTTGTACACTGCAGCCCCACTTTATTTTAGTCCGTAACTTTTCTTTCCATCCCATGGTTGCCTGGAAGAGATCACTTTATGTGATAAGGCCGCCATTTGTACCTAGTTTTAAGCTTAATTGCTGTTTTCTGTTTCTTGTAATTGTGTACAATAAAGAGTTAATCAATCAATCAAATCAATCAAATCTTATTTTGATATATTCTAGTTATCAATTATGACTGAAATATACAAACTATTTATCGTCGTCGCTCTCGTTTGATGTTAGACTGATCTTATAATCACATTGATTTTATAACCATACTAATTTATTACATTTCATAATCATCTAATTTATTATCAAACGAGATGAACATAATTACGTTGTAAGACCAAACATAGTACAATAAAATCATAATTTGTATATAAATAAATCAAGAAAAACACAAACTCTACAACTTGTAACTTGTACCACACACAAGAAAGGAAGCTCGTAGAACGCTCCACTGAGTATTTTCAACGAACTAACTATCGGCAATCCTTTACCAGCCTTTCACAAGCGATAGACTAGAAACATTTATTAATATTGTTAAATATTTTGGCGAAGGACACAATACACCTTTTATTCCCAATCCTCAATTAATCTGAAGAGAATTTTGTCAACTTGTTTACAAAGATTGTTCTCCTAACCTTCGTTATTCTCGAATAGAAAATATATTGCGACAGAATATTGCTGGCACAGAGTTATACTACTAAATGGTAATTTAAGTGATTTCCAGACGCTGTAACCAGACATAAAACAAAAAATCTACGATCTAGCCACGCTTATGACATTATTTTACATTCGTAGTATAAGACAGAAAGTTATTTTAGTATGTAATTGGTGAATATTTGTATGAGCATTGAGCTTTTTAAAACCACTTGATGTATCTGTAACAGCACAGCTAATTATGCATAAAAGAAGAAGCTGACTGACTAACGTCTCAACGCACAGCAACACAATAAAATTTTAAATCTAGAGTATTATAGTCATGAAAATCGATGTACAGGCGGCCAAAGTCAAGTACAAAAGAAACTGACTTGCTATGCTTTTACATAATAAATTAAATTATACTGGAAAAAGTGATCACCGCGCAAGCGGGACTTGAACCCACATGTAGATTGTAGGTACGGTATGTATTGTCCATTTAATGCGATGTAGACTCGATCGAGAAACATTATTTTGTAATGAACACCTTGGTTACCAGTTACCACTGGCACAGCCGCAACAGCTCAGTTGGTAGAGCAACGGAACTGTTCGAAGCTGTGGGTTTAAATCCCGCTTGCAATAATCACTTTATATAATAATAATTATAAAGCCTCATTTATTTCCTTAAATACATTGTTTAAATCGTCATATATTATAATATTAGTTGGTATTATTAAGGACCTCTCTACGAGTAAAGGCCTCCTCCAGTTGTCTCCATGTGTCCCTCTCTTCTGCCTTTTCTGTCCAATTTGTTCCTGCGACTTTTATTATTTCGTCCTTCCATCTCTCCACTGGTCTTCCTCTGCCTCTCTTCCCAACCGGTCCACTCCACATAGTAACGTTTCTTGTCCATTTGTCGTTGCTCATACGAGCAACATGACCCGCCCACTTCCATTTTAGTTTTTTGCAGTGGTGCAGGGCATCAATGGTTTGCGTGGTGTTCCTTATGTCTTCATTTTTTATCCTGTCTTTCCTTTTTATACTTAGCATACTTCGTTCCATCGACCGTTGGCTAGTTTGTATTTTATTTTGGGTGTACCTATTAAATACCCAGATTTGCGATACGTAGCTTAGGCATGGTAGAATGCAAGAGTCAAAAACTTTTTTCTTGAGATTAATAGGTAAATTTGATTTAAGTATATCTTTGTAGCTCCAAAATTTATTCCAAGTTATATTTACTCTTCTGTTTCGTTCATCATGGTGTCTGGAATGCTTGAACGAGACTTGCTTTCCCAAGTATATATATTCTGGTACATATTCTATAAGAGTGTTGTTTAAGTGGTTGGGTTTCATTACACTGTTTGTCATTATTTTTATTTTGTTTTATTCATGTCTAGGCCTATTTTGTGACTAGTAAGGTGCAGTTCGTTTATAATTTTTTCCATTTCTGTGGCACTTTCTGAGAAGAGCACAATGTCATCAGCAAATCTCAGATTGCTCAGGTACTGACCATTTATATTTATTCCTCTTTTTCTCCAGTCTAGATGTTTCATTATATTTTGGAGGGCGATAAAAATTCTTGGTGACAGAGGATCTCCCTGTTTAACACCTCTACATATTTGTATTTCTGTACTGTATTTGTCAAGTTTAATTCTACTTACACTTTTCTTGTAAATATCTTCAACTAGTCTTATTGTTTCTAGTGGTATACCACACTCATACAGAGCTTGCCACATGCTATCATGGGAGATAGAGTCAAATGCTTTGGTGTAATCAATAAATGCTAGGTAGAGTGGGCGTTTTTGTTCTTCTCTTCACAACAACAATCACTTTATACCATAATTATTTTTTTTTATTAAATTTAATAATAGCTATATGTAACAAAAGTCAAAGAATGATTAAAGGCGTCTTTCATCTGTCTCTCTTTTTTTATGTTCGTAGAGCGGAATTGAATACGGTTTAGATGTAGGGACTTAGGGACGCAGCTCAAGACTGGGCTAGGCGGCGGCGTTCTAAAAAAGAAGATTTCGTGATAATACTAAAAAAGTCTTGGGAAAACCTATATCCAATAGTGGACGGAGAAATGGTAATGCATGGATAGACGAAATAATAAATCCATATTAAGTACGTTGCAATAAATAACTGACTGGGTGAATCTGTAGTCTTGACAAAATTGAAAAAGATTCAAAGAAGTTCCAAACTCTGTAAATACTTGTGTTCATCAATACAGGCAACACGGCAGGATACTTATTTTACACCATACAATGTGGAATAATAGGTTACTCAAATATTAACTTTTTAACCAGTTAATAAATGGGTGTCCTAGCCGGGCAAATCTGAACACAAATGCTATTCATTTATAAATGTCAAACGGACCGCGAAAGACGTTTGAACTAAGATCACATCATTAATATTAAGTAGTACACGTAGGCGGTGCTTCGAGAAAAAGATAGATTTCATGGAGAGATGCTTTCACCCTTTACGAGTCCGATCTATTTGTCAGAGAAAAGGCAACACATTGAACGAACTAGAGAAAAGAATTGGTTCGCCAATGCCGGCCTAATTGTGTCCCTAATGTACGTAGCGACCGTTATTGCTCTAACTATATCGATTACACGCTTGTCTTTACATTAATATACAGTAGTTACACCTAACGATATCATTACTCGAACATAATCTATGGACATTTTTTGTAAAGCTCCAAATAGAATAAATATATCTTAGATGTCAAAAATTCATGAACATTTCGTACAGTATTAATTATATTTATTTATATTTTCTTAGGTAATAACAGGAGTTATCTCTAGTAATTACGCGAAGAAAATAAGGGGCACAGCCAGTTATGTCAGAAACGCTTTATTTCCTTCTGCCATAAATGCATCCGTGACACATTGGCTGTGTTTTCACTGCCCTATCGTAGCTTTTGTGTAGCAAAGCCTAAGTCCTGCTTAATGTTGTTTGACCAACTGCTACATACTGTTTTGCTTAAAGAATACTGCTCTATATACATTTGGACAAGATTATTATTACTTACATACAGTCTGGCAAAACTAGAACAGCGCATATGTGCAGGTAAACTATCCTTTTTGCAGCAATAAATTAAATAAACTGTCCATTGACAATGCGTTCAGCTTAGAGAGCGTTGGGTTACAAAAGAGCTGAGCTGAGAGAGCTCGGTGGCCCGGTCAACCCATTAGCGCGCGCGCCGCGGGGGCTTATGATCACTTTGCTCATGTTAATTTATGTGCTTTGTAGTATTATGCACTTCACAATGGACACGTTTTATAGCATTCGGCTGCCGGACACTTAGATTAACATCTACGGGTTTGCCTTTCTACCGTTTTGTGCAACACAATAGACATAACTGAGTAGCAGGCACCTGGCATTAATGTATTCCATAATAATAGATATTCAGCTGTTAAAATATATATTTGTCAATATTTGATAAATCAACAATATTCTTCTTTCTAAAATAGTAGTAGTAACTAATTAACATCAATTTAAATATACGCAACCCACGTTCCTATCATGAATACATCATCATCATCATAACATCACGCCTTTTTCCCATGGGGGTAGGCAGAGACTATAGAGCGCCATCTGCTACGATCCAAACATACTTCTTTGGCTTCATCCACACTCACACATCTGGTCATACATGCCCGACGGTTGTAAGTGCTGCGCACTTGCCCCTTTTGGAGTATCCCGGCGATGGCATTGGAGTATATTTTTCTCGGACGTCCTCTCCTAGCTCACTTACCTCCGCCGCGCCGTGTATATGCCTTTCGTTAATCGTCTCTCATCCATCCTCTCCACATGACCAAACCACCTAAGCATACTTTTCTCCACCTTAGTCACTACATCCTCTTTCAGACCGCAACGTTCTCTTATAACTTCACATTTATCATCATGAATACATCATTTCTTATTAAAATTTTACTTCCTTTTATAACAAAATTTAATCTATTGAACTTAATTATCAATACTCGACTTTAATAGTATTTTATGGTATTTAATAGGGTAAATTGTTACTAATTGGAATAATAATACAGGTAAATAGGTACATAGGAACTCTTTATTGTTATCCAATGTAATTATTTAAATAAACTTATATAATTAACTTAATATTAAGGAGTCCATTGTTATTCACAGACAGACGCAATGGCAATAACTTTATTTGATAATACAGCTCAACTACAACATATACACCTTACGTAGATATTACAACTTAATATTGTTTTAAAATTATACCTGCCTAATATTAAAATAACCGTTTAAATTCTGGACACTGTTCATTATCCTACTTATTTACATTAGTGGTAATCGAATGACATGCGTAGAGGGTGCTCGAGTGTGCTGGTCTCTATTTGTACATTCAAACAAAGGTAATTGCTACCTATATAGATTCATGGCCGGTTATTCATTTTCAATATAAACACCTGTGTCATCAATCTTAGGAGCCTGACCGGGAGCAAGTTCTCCATGAACTCTGAACCGGTACACGCACGTGTAGATTGGATGTCCCCAGTTAGTCAACACACGTAACCTCACTAAATTATACACTTTATTAGTAGGATAAACAACTTCGAAATACTGAATTGGTTTTCCATCTTTATCATATTCAAAAATACCAAACTCATGCGGGTAAGGATCCGAGCGATACTCCAAACCTTCTACTTGGCACGAACGTGGAGCCGTCGATATTTCTCTAGACAAATAAAAAACATAAAAATATTTACAAAAGGGCCTCGTGGTTCATATAACAGACTGCGATTCACGAGGTCTCGGGTTCGATTCCCGGTCAGGACAATCATTTGTGTGATGTTTTTAACTGTCATAAAAATGTTTGTACTGCGTCTGGGTGTTTACTATCTATTATAAGTATGTATTTACAAAAGAAAAGTAGTAAGTATATATATTTTATCCGTATTCTGGTACCCATAACACAAGCGTATAAGCTTAGCTTGGTACCAGAGGACGTTGTGTGAAATGTCCATGAATATTTATTATTACTATTAGCTATAGTTTCGTTTCACACACTAACACTTAGGTTCGTCAAATTTTTATTGTGTCATCATCCAGATTTCGCATTTATAAATTAGTAAGGATAAGGATGTGTCTAATGAAAAGCCTTACTCAGAAGTGAATATGAACTAAATTCGATTTGTATGTTATTTCTCTAGTTAATTGAATTTTTGTACACCACATAAGTGGTCAAATATCCTATATCCTATATTTACAAAAACAAAATATTGATTAATTGATTGATTGATTCAAATGATAACATAATCCTTACCTCGTAGGAGAAATATGTGGAGGGATGTGTTCGATACTAAATCCAGTAATCTTTACGGTTCCCAGAAGCTGTATGGTTGCTTCTCCTTTGGAGCCTTTGAACGCCCAGCACTCACCTGGCAATGAGCTTGGTTGTATCATGGCCCGTGCACCGAGGCATTCGCGACATAACATTGAAGTAAGCACGAGCAATGCCCAGCCGACAGGGGACTCGTACATTACGTGCTCTATCGTATCTCCCGTGTCTATTACCTTAGCACCAGCTGTCTCTAACGCGTAGTCAGCAATCTACAGGAACATTAACGAATTCCAATCATTTAGTAGCGATGGCAATTCTAAGGCAAATTTAAAGATCAATCTCAATAGGGTAGGTATCTTCTAATCTACCTGAGCTGTAAATAGGTACCTACCTATGAGATATAGCTTATATTTCACAGGTACCTAGGTAATAAGCTGTTGTGCTTCTGCAGCTATATCATATAGCTGTAAAAGCACATCATATGTAAATAGCCCATCTCATTTCGTTTATAATTAGGTAGGTATGTAGATTTGATGGGCAATAATTACTTGCCTGCCTATCATATTCAATAACATCTCCCATTTGCCGAATGTTAGTATTCCGCTGGCAAGGTTCCAGTACATCCTTAGCCCTACCAGCGACAGCGGCCACTTGTGGTAACACTGTTGATATACGTTCCATCTCATTTTGAAGACGCTCATGTTTTCGGTTCACCTTCAAATAGAAACAAACTCTTAATCTTATTATGGTAAATTTTTCAAAAAGAAATCATTGGTACTCTAACAAAATGGAACGTTCGCCAGTGCCAAGATTCCGGACAAGTGTTATATTGTGATACAAAGATAATCGCTGGTGTGATTATTAATTAATAAATTACATAGCGATGCTGCCGATGCGCTATCTGGCGTGAGCTAGATGAAGACAAATAACAAAAAGTTAATAATGGTAGCGCCATCTCGTAGTCAGTATGCTTAAGCACGTAATGCACAACAGAATGTTTTATTTTCTTGCAACTCTACCATTATTTCGCCATCTAGTGACGGGGCAGAACAATGAAATAGTTCCCTAAACCACCCTAAACTAAAACTGATTTGAGAAAAAGAGAATTTCTGTGCGTGGAATCATCGACGAGGTGCTTACCAATAGCGCTCTGGCATTAAATGATCCATCTCTACGTAGACATGTGCTTTACCTAAACAGATCACTCTCTGCTGCGGCATTTATTTTCATCTACTATTGAAAAGCATACCATACTTACATCAGAGAGGCTCCTAGAAAGCTGCATAACAAAGTCCTTGATGTTGGAGAAGTCACCATCTAAGGATTCTGGGCTCAGACCCCAGAAGTACGTGTATGTATGCATACCAAGTAAAACGGTAAGCGACAAACAAACAAAAGTACGGAACATAACGTTGTTAGATCTTGCTCCTCTTCGCCCATAATCCATCAACCACTTTACTATTTGCCATCAATTATAAATTAGCGAAATTTCAGGGAAATCACTGTACCATGTTGTGACAGAAAAAATGCCAGGTATAACAGAAATGTCTATTATTCTTGAGATTATTCCTGTCACATTAAGATTAAGAACTAACAGTTACAAAATAGGTGTGATATGAAGACAACTAATTTTACCACCTACTATTAAAAAGCTGCAAGATATTACAAAAATGGCAGAAATAATAAAATCTTTCCACAAATAACATACAACACTAAGCACGTCAGTTTTATAAGATATATGGTATCACCTGGGTCACCAACAATGGGTAAACTGGTATGGTATGGGTAGTTATTACTACCGAAACCATACCATCCGAATCTTCTACTACTTTGTACATGAGATTCAGGAAGTGCTATCTAATATTTAAAATAAAAGAAGTTCGAATTTTGAACAGTATATTATTATAAAATTACTATCGAATCGGGATCTTCACATAATTAGCAACCACGTAAATATAAAAAATAGATTAGGTCATTTTTGTCACAGATGGTTAATCAACATTTATTCAAAAACGTTATACATAGCCTGTTTCTATGTATATATTCATACACAAGTAATGACTGATCATTTTGGTTGAAATATATCGAAATCTATGCTCATTCTATACACCCGGTGCTTAAGTAATATTGTTTGAGCCATTGCATATCCCACTTCTGATTACATTTTGTATTGAAAGGAGAAAATGCAAACATTCAACAAATTGAGAAACGTAGTATGTAACACTTGTGGAGTACTACTATACACAAGTAACTCAGTTAGTAAACTAATAGAACAGTATTCTAATGTAGTGGATTTCAGTACTATTCACGTTTATTTGCTATAATTTAATTTATGACCTAATATGGTTGGAAATGATATAAAAATCCCCATTCAGAGTTCTATGCTTTTTGATTCTGCGTGGTGTATTCGATCTGTGCGGCGGCGACAGACTTCATGGCGTCGTGTGCGGAGTGTACGTTAGCTCTCCACGCGCGCAGTACGTCACGTAGCGTGTGCCACTGAGCAGGACCGAAGGTGCGGTGCATTGTGTGAGCCACGCGGACTGTCCGCGCTGACTGGTCCATACGTGCACGTACTAGACGGGTCTTCAAAACTGAAAATATGAACACAATATCATAAAGGTACACATCCAGATGGAGTCGGCTTCAAGTTAAATATCAGTATGATTTTCGGCTATCCAAAACCAAAACCTAGCAAGGGACATTTTTTTTAATTCGTTTTCTTAAACCAATATTTCGCAATTTTTTTACTGCGTCTAACACAAAAACAAGTGTATTTCTATCTTATATAGAATCAGAGATATGAACATGTATAAACCTAGTAAGTGCACATCTTACTTGTTGAATACAAAATGAAAAAGCCTCAGCTGAAAAATTTACTCAAATGTACTTGCTGGGTTTTGGTTTTGGACAGCCGTTTTGTTTCCCCAACAGTGAGTAATACTGCTGTAACAGTATTATAGTACCCAAATATGTACTTGATAAACAGACAATCAGTCAATCAGCAAGTGTGTGTATAAATACCTTCGATAATGAAAGCTTCAACATCTTTCTCTTCTATTTGCAATTCTGAAGTAATCTCATCATATGTGAGCTCTGGATTTGATTCCGCCATTTGCATGAAAGTCAGTATCCTCATTTTTTTTACATTCTGCTCATGGTTTAGACCTGACGAAAATTATAATAAAATATAAAATATAATATATAGTGTTTAACAAAATAAAAGGTCACCCCATTTCTTTCTTACTGCAGGAGTTAACTAACAGATAATACATGTTCTGAGGCTAAAATATTTAAAGTAAACAACACATTCCTGCTTGGTATAGTAGATGACATATCCTACCTATAGAAAGGACTATCAATTGAAGAACATTTACATTATTTCAAATATGGTGTATTCAATTAAAATTACATAAATCACAGTTTGTTTCTTACCTTGTGAGTGTACAAACTCTTTGTGACTATTATAGAATTTCTGATAGCTAGATAACTTCTCAGAAACAAAAATGTTAAGTAAATCGTGAATGAGCTCTCCTTCTAGGAATCTTACAGGTTTGAGAGACAGTAATGGATCCATTAAGTATGTGTTGGGATCAGCCAATGCGGTTGCAATACATTTAATGGCATCCTCTCTGGCATATGATGCATTATCGTCAGTGTAAGTGCCAAGCAGTTCCATCATGACTTTTGCGGCTAATTCACTGAAAAAATAACAAACAATAAAGTCTATAATAAAATAATATTCATTCCTTATTCTACACATAAAAACACATTTATGACAAATTATGTAAACAACTACATAATTTATTGTCATTAAATTTATGTTTTACTAGCTGTTGCCCGCGACAGCGTACGCGTGAAATTTAGAAATCAAACCTTAACAAAACAGAAGTTTACTATAACAATCGATAGATGGCGTTGTACCGTTTTTTTAAATCGCTGTAGCTTTTAGACTTTTTTTTTGACGGCATCGTGGTGTAGTGGTTCTGGTAACGGACTGCCGATCAAGAGGTCGCGGGTTCGATTCCCGCTCGGGACAATCATTTGTGTGATTTTTCTAACGGTCCTACAAATGTTTGTACTGCGTCTGGGTGTTTCTATGTATTATAAGTATATATTTACAAAAGAAAAATAGTATATGTATTCTATCCGTATTCTGGTACCCATAACACAAGCATATAAGCTTAGCTTGGGACCAGAGGACGTTGTGTGAAATGTCCATGAATATTTATTATTATTATTAGCTATAGTTTCGTTTCACACACTAACACTTAAGTTCGTCAAATTTTTATTGTGTCATCATCCAGATTTCGCATTTATAAATTAGTAAGGATAAGGATGTGTCTAATGAAAAGCCTTACTCAGAAGTGAATATGAACTAAATTCGATTTGTATGTTATTTCTCTAGTTAATTGAATCCTTTGTTACAATCAGTACAAAATAGCATGCAGTATGAACAGATGTCAACTTCCTAAACCTACCAGACCAAAATGAAGTACAATACTCAAATGACCACTGTGTTACAATGTCAAGTAGCAACAAATCAGTTGTTCTACTAGACTTTCCATTAAAAGAAACCCGTCAAAAGTCGTTGCGTAGTTTTGAAGATATAAGCTCACATAGGGACATACATATAAAAATAACGATTTTGTTTTATAATAGGTAAAAATTAATATGTACTATACCTGTTTTGATCCTTTAAAACTTGGTGCAACAGTCTGTAAAGTTTCTGCATCTGTTCATTGGTAGGTGGGCAGGCAGCAAACTCTTTTCTAAGCTGTTCAACACCTGTAAACACTTCTTTGACAAAGCCAACACGAGCTGCTAGCTCAACCACATGATAATACACATGGTACCTCAATGGAGAATTCGCCTCCAAGTTGTTATAAAGACGCCATAACCTGAAGTATAAAAATGGAAATAAATTATAATACTTGTATTATTACAAAAATTAAACCCCTTTACCAAATCATCTGATAACTAATACACATTAAGTAAATACAATTTTATCTTAGAAGTTTAAACTATCATATCATCCATCCATCAGCATTTTCCTGTCTTCCACTCGCCTCACCCATAGAATGCTATGATCATATCAATATTATCCATCTAATTATAATTTTCTTTTATACAAACTCAAATTAACCATCTAATTTGTTTCAAAAAGGTAAAATACATAAATTAAATAATTTTATAAATAAATAATTGTAGATAACTTACGACTGCAACACCACCATGCCAAGCTTGGGTCCTGGTGCTTTAGCAAGCCTCTGACTAAAAGCAACAATCAAATTTTCACCTCTTTCTAAAGGGATCTGCAATCATTAAAAAGGTAAAAAATTATGGAGCTTCATATAAAATATATTTTACTGTTTACATATCAGCTGTAACATAAAAATAAATAATCCTAATCTAAGCAGATTCTTCATAAATTTTTATTAATAACAAGAACAACATCAAATAAAAATGGCAAGTGATAATTAAAATAAGCATAGCAATCAGTAACATTCTGAACACATTTTAAGGTATTTGTATAAAAAAAAAAATATTAATTTTCATTTTATTATTTGTCTATGACACCAACTAACATGACCCTTAATAAAAGTTCCTTCACATTAAAACACTATTAAAAGGTAAGAAATTAGATGATAATTATACAGAGTACTCAATGAAAGACGAAAGCCTAATAAAAAGTAAACATCTAAAAGGAGCCACTATAAACAAACCGGCTTACTATTTGCTTATGCATAAAATTTTAAAACAATTATTTAAAATTATTAACTTCTAGTACTTCTGCCAAACCGAGTGATCACAGATTAGACCAAACTCCCTGAAAGTGTGATTAAGGCACCTACTTTGAACTGTTTCAAGAATAGACTAGACAAATTCTTTAAATCTTCGTGGTACACACGCATCAGCATAAAGCTGCTAGTGTGATTGCAATATAATAATAATAATAATAAATTTCGAACCATTTGATATTTCAAACACTCAATAATTCGTAATATTTTAAGCATCCCTCGAGTTTCGAATTAACGAGCATCGACTGTAGATCAATAATTAGTACTCACCGACACCATTATAGAAACAATACTATTAAGAATAGCTTCTATTTCGGATTCATTCTGTTCTTTAAAACAAACATCGCAAACACCTACAATCTTGTGTAAGTCATCTTCAATTCCTTTGGGTGACTTTTTGTCTGCGATTTCTGCACCCAAACTTTTAAAATATTTCCTTAAATCTAAAGCCTGAAATAACATATGATATCGAAGATAAGTTACAAAAATTAATAAACATTTAAACCTAAATATGTTAATAACTTCCAATTCTATTGCCATTATTGCCAACGAAATACGTAGGTTATGTTGGCATAAACTTACTTGATCTTCAAGCGATATATCCATAAAAACCGCTGGACCTTGCATGTTGAATAACGAGTAATACTTGGCTGATGATAAATACAGTAAAAATTACTAATTTTATGTTTTATTTAGTCAAAATCCATGTGACATGCAAACGCAAGCACCAGGCACAAATGACAGTTATTAAACTTTGACGTTGACATTTCATAAAACAAGTTTTTTGTCTTCTGGCTATGGGTAAAAAATTTTTACCCATTGAATTTTACATTAAATGTAAAATTCATGAATTATCTAATAACCGTAACACAATGAAATTAAGACTTTATCACAAAAGATACTTAATTTCCATTGCTTATATAAATAATAACATTTTTTCGTTAACGTTAATTTCGTTCGGAAATACACTTGTCTTTAATATATTCGGGTTTTAATTTTTCATTAACTTTCTTAACTTCGAGCAGAAAGTTTTTAATTTTTAGATGTGGTATGATCCTAATAATGGTAAAAATTAATTATATTTAAGTGAGTTTTTATGTAAATAATTAGGCTTAGTTTGTTTTTTTGATAAATAAACGTGTTTGATTGAATATTGTATTTCTTTTGTTATATACCGATTTTGGGTACAAATATATCGATTTTTAGTGGGCAACTCTACCGATTTCGTTCTTTGACGTTTAGTAAACTTTAGTAGGTACCTATCTTCTAATAATTAGAAGAATTATTCTTCTATCTAGTATCTATTCTGTGATCTATTCCAAATCTATTCTGTGTTGACGTTCGAGACCACTGGTGATGGTTATTTTTGAGGTTATTGTTTACAAAAAATATTTATTTGCCATTATGTTAAATAGGTTACGGAAATAAACAGAATATCGGTTTCGGCATCTGAGGCATTATAGTATACATGTCTGACTACATTTATTTAACATAATGAGCAGTTTTCATAAGACAACTGATTCTCGTGCTTCCATAACAGGCACGAAAATTAAAAACAATTTACTATACGTGTCGTCTGGTATACCATCTCTTGATCATGTGATAGGTGAGTAATATTCTAGTTCCTATCCATTAGTTAGAGACCCGCCTATTAATAGTTGTTCTAGAAATTCAAAATAATTAACATGTTTTGAAAATGTTTTTATTTTTATTTTAGGTAGCGGTCTACCGTCTGGCAGTATATTCGCTGTTGGTAAGTGTGTACTTATCTTTTTCTACATACAGATGGTACCATATTTTTTTACTACATGCTATGATAACATTCAACAAGTTTGTATTTTTGTATTCATTCTGTTAATAGTTGTAGGTTTTTTCACTGTGGAAAATGTCTGCAAGGGTCAGTTTATATTATTTGAACACATAGCTTACAGATACAGTTTTTAGTTATTCTCTTAACTATCTACTCAATTGCCAGAAACTCATATGAAAAGCTATAATTCTAACAGTAGGTACTATATTAATGAAATTTAATAAATAAATAATTCATCTCCTTTTTACGAAATTATATCTAAATTGATAATTCCACAACCAGTTAATGTTCGATTTCTTCTTTCATTGTTTCCAGATCCTGACATCATTCATTCATTTATAGAGACGAATAACATAAAAATCTAATATAAAAAAATATATTAATGAATCTGTATTCACACATTGGTACCAATTCTACATGCACAACTAAACTAAAAATGAAAATTGATTGTGTCAATAACACAATGCATGTAGAATTGGCACCATTATATTGTAATAACTCTGGTGTAATAGTAATTATTATTATTTGTTTTTAGAGGAAGATTTACTGGCCAACTACAGCAGAATTCTTATCAAGTATTTTTTAGCTGAAGGGGTTGCTTGTAAACATGATTTATTTGTAGCATCAGCTGATGAAAACCCAAATGACATTGTAAGTTAGAATAACAACTTATATATAACTTAATTTGTAATGGCTGGGTGATACTTAAATAATGGTATATGCACACAATTTAACATACTTATTGATAAAAATATTGCAATAGGTTAATATTTATGGACATTTCACACATTATTCTTCAGTCCCAGTAAGTTATATTTTTATGCTTGTGTTATGGGTACTTAAATATATACATATATACTACATATACTTTTTTACATTAGACATGTCATTGTATAAACACATATACACAAATATGTATTTGTACTTTGTGTGCTATAAGTATTTAATCTGTTAGGTTTACAGTGTTAACAAATGTTAAGGCTAAATAATGTATGGATATATTTTATATTTATTTCATTTATTCTTTATTGTACAATTAGCATTTAGAAGAAAAAATCATAGTTATTGTAGGCATAAATATATAGGTACAAAGGTGAGCGTAACTCAATAATGAGTTTTCTTCCAGCAAACCCTTGAATGAGTCAAGAAATAGTAATAACAGGTAGCTATCCTTTTGAATTTTTTCTACTAACTCTGTTCCGCTTTACATACCGTGTCTATTTGTAAACCATTCTTGGATCCACTGGAAGTTCCAGTGAAAGGAAAGTTTCAATGAAATTTTGAGTTTTCATCAAAATTGTCCATTCAGGGGCAGTTCAGTGACATACAAACATATAAGAATAGGTAATAGACTTATAGCTTCTTTTTACCAGGTCAAAGAATTGCCAGTCCCTACAGCAGTACCACAAGAAGACGATATCAAATCAGTAACCGGTGATGTTGATAAAATGAAGATAGCATGGAGATATGAAGGTTTGAGTCAAGTTGAGTCTTCATTTGGTAGTGCTGTTGACTTTGGCCATAATTTCGACCTCAGTAAACATATTGATAGTGAAACAATTAAAAACTGCAATATTAAATATTGTAAACTAGATTTGGACTGTGAACATTCCAGTGGTAAGTTGATAAAATAGTAGGTATTAAATTGCTTTTTATTTATTACTTTCACACCACAATATGTTACATTTTTAAATATACATAATATATAATGCAGTATACCCTAAAAAATAAAATAAATAAAAAAATAATTTTGCGTAAAAAGACTAGTATGAATAATAAGTTTTAGCAATTTTTACGGCCCGATTTTAGCGAACTTTTAAACCTCCGATAAGTCATTATGAATAAGACCGTATATCTCTAACTCTTCTGCGTTAATAACTACTATGGTCTTATTCATAATGACGTATCGGTTGTTTAAACGGTGATTTTATCTCAGAGATGTTAAACGTTTTAGCATAAAAAGACTATTATGAAAACAAGTTTGGACAATTTTCGCGATTCGATTTTAGCGAACTTTTAAAACTCCGATAAGTCTTTATGAATAAGACCAATAGCATCTGCATAAGACGACAGTATCTTCTAGAGACCTGTAAATAAGATAAACCAGAATTATGAAGCTTTCTTGAATCGGTTTCGTATTTTATTTTTGTAGGTATTTTTCTAGTCACCTAATTATTTGTTACTGTATCTTTTTTTATATTTCTTTATTACAGGTTTTAAAAACAGCTTATATCATAAATTGTTAACTGAAATAAAACAAATAGTTTCTAATGAAGAATATCAAAGGAATGACAAGAAAGATAGTAACATGTTAAGGATAAGTATACAATCTCTGGGTTCTCCTGTGTGGATGGCAACAGATGATGATGACAACAGTGCCTTTGGACAAGATCTGATAAAGTTTATGTATTGTCTAAGAGTTATATTGAGAGATAGTAATGCTATTGCATTTGTTACTATACCATCGCATTTGTTTGATGTAAGTAGTATTTAATAGTTTTATTAAAATCACAAATCAGTTCTATATACAAAAAAAACTAATATATAAAAAAAATATTTACCTACAGCATAAAAGTTGTAGTAGTTATTTGAAAAATTAAGATAGGACAACAACTTATTGAACAATGACAATGAAATTAACTTAATTATGACATTAACATCTACTTTCTTTAATTATCTTCCTCCCTCTTTACCCATTTTCTTCCTTTTCCCCTTAACTATCCAATACAGGTGCTAATTATGTTGCATTAAAAAGTTTGTGTAGTTTAATTCCATAGTAACAAAGTATAACTTAAATGTGTTATTGAGACTATCAATATTTAATAAATTAAATTGTAATGGAAAAAGTGATCACGGCAAGCGGGACTTGAACCCACGACCTCGGAATACCGTTCCGTAGCTCTGCCAACTAAGGAGCTACGGAACGGTATTCCGAAGTCGTGGGTTCAAGTCCAGCTTGCGGTGATCACTTTTTCCACTACAATTTAATTTATTAAGTAAAAGCATAGCAAGTAAATTGCAAAATTACTAAATTACTTTGCTATCAATATTTTTTCATTTTAATAAAGTTTGGTTTTGTAGTGCAAGCAGAATTGGGTTCATTATGTATGTAGGTAGATAACGTTTTATTAATTTGTTACAGGATGACCACATAATGCACAGACTTCTATATTCTATAGACAATGCAGTTAAAATTGAGTCGTTTGCTGGCTCAAGTAAAGAAACCAACCCTGTATACAAGGACTATCACGGACTGTTCCACATAACAAAGTTATCAGCTCTGTACTCATTAGTACCGTATGTGCCACCAAGTTTAGACTTGGCATTTAAATTGAAAAGGAAGAAATTTGTTATTGAAAAGCTGCACTTGCCCCCAGGTAAGTTCATTCAACTGTGTTTAGAAATTACTGAATGTTTACGAATATTTATTTATTTTAGTGTTAGACACTAAAATAAATAAATATTCGTAAACATTTCACGCAACATCCCCTGGGCCCAACCTAAGCTTATATGCTTGTGTTAAGAGTACCAGAATACCGATATACTACAATGACATGAACTATGTTCTGGTCTTAAATAAAAAGTTATTCTTAATATGATTATTTTTTTAAATATTACATAATCATCTGCTTTAAATAAGTTTGTAATAATTGAGAAGTAACAAACATCCTTTGAAAAATTCGCATTCCTAACGTTATCGTTTGTGGAGTAACTGTAATTTAATAAGTATTAAGAATAGGAAGCAGGAAAACTATTGCATAATTATGTTATCTGATATTTGATTTCAGAACTCCAAGAGACAAAGGAACGAGAACAAGATGACATCACATCGGTACCAGTAAACTGCGGTAGCTTCAAAAAGAAAGACATCGATTTCTAAATTACTCGTATATAATCAAAATGAAATGTTATTTTTATAAGTGCAATAAAATCAGTTAACTGTTTTGGTGAATTTTTTGTATATAATAATTTTTCTAAAGCATTATATTTTAAATATACGGTATACTTACTTGATCATATACGTTTTATTATTTAGTGCAATAGAAGCGCTCAACCTGTCTTCATAACGAGCTTGTAGTTCGGCGGTGTAAATAGTGGCGTATGCATGAGTAACTCGTGCATTAATTTTATACAAAAATGCCTTAATACTTACTCAGTCACCCCACCTGCTCAACAGAGCGTATCTCCCTAAAAACCGGCGAATCTATTATACCGTCCGTTTGTTTATTCACATACATTAGTTGTGAAGCGTTTCCATAACATTTCTACACAGTCCATATCCAAAATTCATACAACCAAGGTTTATAAAATATTCTGTAAATATGTGCAAGAATGAAACAAGTGCTAAAGTGCTATTTGGATGTTTCAACACGATATTTTTTGTAAGTACAAATTTACATTATTATAAACAAGTAATGAATGTACATCTGCCGTGGTCGTTGCCACATATTTACCAATATTCCTATAATTGTAGTTCCGAAAAGGTGTTGATTTCGATGAATGAATGTTTGCTATGTTTTTATCTATATCAACTATCGAATCGTGTTGAAAAGGACATAAAAGGATAAATATATATTATGTATGAATCTTACAAGGAATTTATAGCATAACATTAAAGTTTTAAATTTAAATGTAACCGCGAGAAAAGCTTCTGTTCCTTTGTGTATCATAAGCTGATTTAAGACGTTGTTACCGTCGCGTCGTAATGTACGGTACGGACTACCTACGTTCTTATTCTGAAAGTTAAGACAAAGAGATGGATAATAATTATGATGCAAAAAGAAACTCTCCAGATGTTTATATTTGTGTTAAAGCCCGATGAAAACGTGAGGTAAACGTAGATGTACCGTGAAAGTACAGTCTACACTAATATTATAAAACTGAAAAGTTTGTTTGTTTGAACGCGCTAATCTTAGGAACCACATGGCCCGATTTGAAAAATTCTTTCAAGTATTATATAGTACGTTTACCGAGAAAGGCTATATAACACCACGCTGCCACTATAGGAGCGAAGCATCAGTAAAAAATGTTGCAAAGAAAAGTTTCCAAATTACACGCATAGGTAGTCGCGGGCAACACCTAGTGATGTATAAAAAGAAACTTAAAGAAAAGTAATTTTAAACATTAGCATTAAGTCTACAGGTTTTCTGAATGCTTAGATCTTATTAAAGAAGAGCTTCCTTACATACTAAACGAGTCACCAGGGAAAGCGTATATCTATTTGATTATGTTACACGCGTTATAACTTACAGGCGTGCGGATTTTTGAAAGTACTTTGTGGATTTCTTCTGCTGTGTGACTCCAAAAGGATTCTGTTGTCTCGTCTATTGGCCGCTCCAGATGGTGACCTCGAGCATCCACCATTCTACTACTTGGCACTGGCGTTACTGGCGACAGGGCTAGCGATGTGTGCGGCAGGAGCGCTAGGATGTTGGGCCACATATATGCCTAATTACGCGATACTTAGTATCGTTAGTATTTTTTATTGGTATTTTTTATTTTATTGTACCTACCAAAGATCACATTGATCAATGGTACCTACAATATTTAATCAATATTCACGTTGTCACAACTTTATGTAGTTCCCAACGAAATTTCAGTTACGCTTAATTATTATTTCTACCACATCAAGTATATGATATCTATTGCTATTATAAGTAATAAAATGCGTGTAATAAACACACAGACAATAACTAAAAATAACTTTGTTTATCATACAAATAATTGTCACAAATAGGAATCGAGCCCATAACCTCTTGTACAAAACCCAAGATCACTACCAGTTAATAGATAATAAGTTACTCGCTAAGTGGTTCCTTCAGATACGCTATCTATGAATCTAATATTGCAGTTCCCACGCTGTTTTCCGGTTTACATTACTCAGTGAAAATTCATTTGTGAAACTCCCTGTCTATACAAAATGGAATTTACCGACTTATTATCTCATCATCAATTCTGTGCTAAATTTATCACTGTAGCAGATTGTAGGTACCGAATGAAAACTAGTCGGACACATGTCAGCTTACCTACTTCATTTGTATTTAAATAGTACCTACTGTTACTGTGCGTATACGCACATATTTTTGAGAATTGGTTGTCTGGATTCTGTCTTGTTTATCTTCCTCAAACTTTTTAATATTCTTTTATATTTTCAGTATTTCTTAGTGGTTCTGTCTATGCTGTTAAGCGAGTGTGCTGGTGGCGTAATAGCAGCTATATGGCCACGATGTTTAGGGCTACAGAGTTCTCGTGGTGGTGCTGTGGGCGCTTTACAAAGTTACTACGCATTACCTGACTATGAACACTTCACAGCTGCTGTGGACTTAGCTCAAACAGAGGTACCTATTAGAAACTTACCTAAATGTTAATCAGAATTACTCAAAAGGAAATAGGCCGCCATTAAATTCTGCTCTGTTTTAAAAAAGTTGATCAGGGCCCTGAGTCGGGTATTTCAACGGTGTCACAACTGTACCATTATTGTACCATTATGGTGCAATAGTAAAGTTTTTGGTAGTCTACTATTAATGTGTCGTCATAACGACTTCATCATTGTCTTACAATTGTCAAAGTGACATAAATTGCTAGTCTCGTACACAACTGCTTCACAATTGCAATTCAATGACTGAAATGATTCGGTAGTAAGTCTGCTATTTTGAATTTGACAGTAATATTTTTAAATTGTCCTGTGTCGACAGATTGCCATAAATAAAAAATAGATAGATAGAAATATTAGAAATTGTTCTTTGTAATTTATTGCAATTTACTAATCTCCTAAACTTCACATTGCTTTTTATACTAATAAATAGTATGTACAAATATATTTAAACGAAGTCTAGCATGATTAAATGTTTAAATTTATTAGTAGTTTTTCGAAAATCACTTCAACTAACGCATTTTTTAAAAACGGCAACACATACATACCATTCTAACACAATCCATAGATAAAAGAGACCGAAAATTCAATGCATAGATAAAAGAGATCGACAATTCTATTACCATTGAAAGACCGTTATGACGGCATATAGCAGACTACGGATATTTGACTTCAATTGCAACGGTATCGTGCCGGTATTGTGCCGGTATGACAATTGTTCCAAAATAGTGGACTTGAGCACCAGATATAATAAATATACCTAATAAAACTAAACTATACTATACTTCAGTAAAAGATTTCTGCGTGGAAGCCTGTGCCAACACGCCTCGTTAGCGCGGCACAGTAGACCATGATCCCTCCCAAAGTGGAGGAGGCCTGGGGAGAGCGAGTAGACTAACCGAACGAACAATGATGTGGTGGTTCCATTTACCTTGAAATGGTGTATTTTAGAAATCGGGCTTTTAATATATTAAATTATTGATCACGATTAATGATATTCTTTTGATATTAAAATTTCAGTTGCAGTGTTGCGGCATGACAGACGCACGTAATTACGACATGTCCATCTGGCAGCTGCGTCGTCTGGGACCACGCGGTATGTCCGTACCGCTCAGTTGTTGCGTACAGAATGAAACAACTATATCATACCTCAATCCGACTCCTGTGAACGCGTCGCGATGCCAAGAAATACAACCGAATGCTATGTTCAAACATATTCAGGTGAGTTTCAAGTTTTTGTGTGTGCTTGCAACAAAGAATAGAATACATGCGTCTTCAGGTTTCCTCCTACTGGTGCCATTGTAACATCTTTTACAGTATTGTTATAGATCACTCTCGTGTTACGGTGTTTGTGATTGTCAACACACTCAACACAGTATAGAATTACGAAACGGCTCGACAGATTTGTATGAAAATTGTTATGAAATTTGTTAGGTACCTACGAGCATAAGTCCTGCCTGAAACACTCGGTAATTTGTTATATTTAAACATTATCAACTCTGCTAATTTACAATAAAAATATTTAATTTTACAATAACTTGCTATTCATATAAAACAATATACCAGCCTATTTTTCATAATTATACTTAATATAATTATTTTGTTTGCAGGGTTGCCTCGACCCGTTAGAAGACTGGTATCAACAGCAATATTTTGTGCTCATGTTGGGTTTGTTCATCACAGCCCTATTTAAACTTGGAGTACTTTTAAGCACTATTTTTTCTTGCATACGTCTTAAGAGACATCGGCAAGTGCTTCAAACTTTTTCTATTAAGTCTTTGGATAACAATAAGAATGAGAACATATATGGTAGTAAGTTGAGTGCTGTTCACGACGAACCTATCACTGCTAAATATGTTCAACCAAATAACTTCTATAGTCCTAGAATTCGTAATCCCCGTATCTTTCACAATAGACCGAATGAGGTCGTATGAGAGTTAGCAGCGGAGATAAATGCTTTAGAGAGGAAGTTAGAGCGGTTTTCCGATTACTTGTACAAACATCAAGCCGACTCTATTATGTGGTAGCAATCAACTTTGGTAATGTAGGTATTTCAATAAAAAATGTTACGCCATTAATTTTTAAACTCAGTGAAAAGGGAAGACTATTTAATTTAACATCTGTCAAATCCATTTACAATTTATGAACTCATAAACTTTAATTATAGGTATAAATATCAAATATGAACTATGTGCCATAATATAACAAAAATTCACATATAATTTACCATAAATTGTATTCTCTAAAGCGCTTAGCTCCGTGCTAAGAAAATGTTTATATTAAACTTATGTGTTCTGTAGTTGTTAGGTAAATAAATAAAACACTGTCACTCAATATGCAATATTATTTTCAAAAGAACATTCAAAAATTGGTCCTAAATTTAAAACATTATTAACAATGGCTATGGAATGTTGCTATCTCATTCACAATAGTTACTTGTACAAATGTATATTATATCAGAGAGCCATCACTTTATCCGTTGCGACATATTTTATAATGATGTTTTTTTTAAATATATATTTCATCTTCGGTATGTGATCAAAAATCCTACGTTGTTTAACAACATTTATATTTACACAATTATAACGATATCGGTGAATATGCATTATCAAAAGCATAATTAAAAAATTGTTACAGTTGATGTGCTTGGAAAAACTATAATTCATAGTCAAACATTTAAGCAACCAACCCCCAAATAAAGATGTAGGATAAAGAGTGGAGAGTATTATGATTTCATATTTAAGCACTGTAAAAGAGGCTGTTGAAAATCTTTGGCGGTTATTTTTGGAATACCCGCAAAGTGTATTTTTAAATATACACTTAATTCGAAGATTAGGAGGTTTACTAGTTGTTCTAAACTTTGTAAATCAGGAAAGTCATAATAAAGTTACAAAATCAAGTGTGATAATTCGGGTGCGTACCGCTCGAAATAAATGAGTAATTTTAACAACTACATAATATTTAAAATAATTTAAGTGATATTCGACTATAGTTTAACAAGCACGTCAACAGCACACAATTATTAATAGAAACCAACAATTGTATGTAGGATACAATGTCAGAATTCTCTTTATAAACCCGAACTAAGATACACGATGAGATCCTTAACAATAACAATAATCTATTTTATAATAATTGATGTTATCATAATATTGACCATTGAGACCGACATCACAGTTATAATCTAAAAACATCTTAGGTACAGGAATGATCTTAATATTTATACTTATTTTAAACATTTACATTTCGTACTAACAACAAGAGGATGCTATGAAAAATCTATTTTTGGCTGTAAAATATTACAATGGCAAAAAGACGTCAGCGGTCAAAAATAAATAAGTAAATAATATTTATATTATACATAATATTCATTTGACCCATATGAGTATTAAACCAATAAGAGCTGTCACACACGCTGTTTTCTTTAACAAATATACTGCCACTAGTTGTTGCCCGCGACTGCGTGGAATTTCTCCCGTTTTTGCTACATATTTCACTGATGCTAATCTCCTATTGGTCGCAGGGTGATGTTTATATAGGCTATAGCCTTCCACGGTAAATGTGCTATCTAACACGGAAATCATTTTTCCAATTTCACCAGTAGTTCCTGAGATTAGTGCGTTCAAACACAAAAACCCTTGAGCTTATAATATTAGTATGTCGGCGGGGTGGCGAGACACGACCAGTGGTGGATTTACCCTAAGGCCCGGGCCTAGGGCGGCCAGATTTAGGGGCGGTGATTTATATGGTGGATGCTGAGAAAGGGGCGGCTAATGGCCTGGGGCCTAGAGCGGCTAATGGCTTGGGGCCTAGGGCGGCCGAGACTGCAAATCCGCCACTGGACACGACAACGTAATTTCATTGATCGCAAAGCACGCCCTGCACAAGATCACCTTGCTCGTCTAAGGACGCAGTGTCCGTACACAATGAGTATGACCATTGCTCTCGTACCTTTTTCAGTGGGGGTCGACTCGTAATATCGACTCCTGTTGGATTAATGCTCTAAGATTTGACCAATAAACAGAATACCCTATAACTGTTATGTTTAGACATTTTTGTCAGACAGATGAGTTCAATACGGGTTCCTTTTGTTTTATTTTTGTATGAAACCCTGAAAACTATGTCAAAACTGAATCCTGAAAACATTTCTGGAAATTTCCCCTTCTGGCTATACCCATGATCTATACACACCTAAAAGAATTACTTTGTAATGCTCCGCTTTCAACTAGTTAACATTGTAGAATAATGAAAAGTGCTTATTACACTTACTATAGAAATAGATGAAGTTATAAAATTCGAATGAAAAATGATACGGAATAGCAGCCGATTGGTTCACTTTTTTACTCTTAGCTTTTTGTTGGGGGTTTAAAATGAGTGTATTATTTTTATGCAAGTGTAATACGCGCTTAATATAACATAATAATCACGATTTAAGAAGTAATAGAGGACATAACCTTCTTGTTTATAAATCATTTATCAAAATGTGTCTGAATGTCCATGTATAATGCTGTAGTTTCATAAATAAATTCATAAAAGTAAATAAAATATTGTCTTTTGTGCTTTCCTTCTTATAAACTATTATAAAAATCTGCAATAAATATACACTAGCCTACTCTGCAACTAAATTAAAAACTTACTTAGAAAAAAATAGTATGTCAACATTGTGAATATTTTGAGTCTATCTTTAGTATATTTTATGCTACATTTAATATTACAAACATTAATTAAAATATTTACAAAGGAATAATTAACAATATTTAAAAACTATAAACACTACTAAATTGATATTTATCTTTATAAATATGCTCGAAAACAACGTGCTTTAACATAGCAATAGCGTAATATAATAGCTCTTACTTATAGTATAAAACTTTGTCATAGTAGCCACACCATCTTGGGAAGTTCATTATTAATCATTATTCATTAAGTGGGGTTACCATATTCTCCTAAAGTAATATTATCAACATGTAAAACAATAGTTGACAAAAACCAATGTTGAGCGACTCGTTTACTCGCTCATACACATATGGATTGCACAAGTGCGAGCGAGAGGTTTAAACTTCATAGATTTACTCTACAATTGACTCAATAAGTACAAAGTGTACAGAACACTGCTTTATGAGATTGGACTATAAGCCACACAAATTGGTAATGCGCCTGGCGGCCATGTTGGTGACGTCATAGTGACGTATAGATGTGAATATTACATTTTGTTAGCTGTATTTTTTCTTTGCTGATGACGTCACAAGGGCGTTAATTTGACAAGGTTCCAGCGCATTACCAATTTGCGTGGCTTATAACAGATATTTTTGTATAAATCGTTAAAAAGAATGTTTAGTTACCTAATTAATTTCATTCTTAGGTGTGATTTCCTTGTATATTTTTTTATTACAATGTAAACTATATTGATACTAGCTGCTTTTAATCGAAATCTACATGTTCTATCGTAATCTTGTTTTCATATAAATCTTATTTATAAATTTTCTTTTTTGGTATGTTGGATATATTACATAATAATAGGTAATGAAAATCACACAATTTGTACAATATCTCGCATTACATGAGTCTTATTCGACCAAAAATTTCTTGGTAATTTGGTCATAGAAATACCAGTTGTATTTCAGATAATATGTGTTAACAAATAAACACATCATGTAAAAAATACTGGAACGTCAATTTCAAATCGACTATAATTATAATTATACGTACGATTGTAAGCTTTGTTTTATTTGAACTGTATCTTAAAGAGGTTAAGCCTAAACAGCTTTAGGTTACTATTTTTCGACGATTTTATAAATTTTAAGATAATTGTGAGACATCATTAACATAGTAATTGCGAACTTGTCTTAAAAACAATGTTCACAATAAAATCTCGACCATTTATTTATCAATTGCAATTTCGCGAAAGTATTTTAAAATACTAATTATACTTAGCAGTGATGATAACATTGGTTGGTTTATATAAAAATGTAAGGAACTATCAATTTTTAATAATAGACAGATATGTCAGACGCTCGTTGTGGCGTCATCTTAATAATTCTTTTTTTATAGAATGTGTATACCTCAAGGGTGGTCCCATTTTAATTTGATTTTGGATTCCAACCATATGGCTAGATAAAAGAGGTATACGATATATATTAATGGAAAGATTTTACAAAACAGTTGGAAGTATAAGTCTTGTTACATGACAAAGTTGACATTCCACCATCCGACCATTGCCAATCCGACACCCAATCACAGCTCATAGAATAATTCTATTGGAAGTCAGAGTCTCATAAGAGGTATGGAGAAGCTGTCGGACAGTGGTGGATGATCTTACAAGGAACATAAATTAATATACTCTGGAAGAAAACATACCTATTTATTTCTATCACTTCGTTCTCTAAATTTTGACTATATAACTGGAATATAAATTATAGTATGTCATTCAAAAACGAGTTGTCTAAGGAGTTTAGAAGTTCTTGGGCGGTGAGATTAGTTGCATCCGTGGAAGGCATATTGTCAAGGAAGTCAAGATTAAAGTCAGCCGTTTGTCCTGGGAAGGAAGACGTTGAATGGAGTGACGGGAATGAATGCGGTGAAGTCCCGTTTTGTGTTTGCATAGGCCCATTCTGTGACATCATGGAGTTCTGCATGGGGTTGTTCTGTGCATGCATCGGTCCTTGAGCTTGCATGGGACTGCCTTGGTGGGAGCCACCCATACCTCCCATACCAGCTTGTTGCATCGACATGCTTTGTGATTGGCTCATGTGTATGTTGGGTAGCTGGAATAAATGTGTTATTTATTTAATTTAAATAAAAATACCTTTAATATGGTGGCAATAGCACTAGCATTACGTTTAATTAACTACCAGAACATATTGTGAGAAATATCCGTGAGTATTGAGCACATACAAATTTCATTATTCATTTGATAATACAAAAGGTTTACTGTATCGTACGACACTCGACGATCTTATGCTGTCGCTTTATATAGTAGGAAATCATCTAATACTTATTTACATATTAGGTAGTCACCACTTAGTAATCTTTTTACCACAAGGTCTGTTAATCAATATCGTAGAAGTGATACAGCCATCTTGCCGGTTCCAATACTGTATTTGCAAGTAAACCTGCAAAAGACTAAGCTATTCTCATGTCTAACACTAAACAATGAATATAAAAACTGACCTGTCCTTGCACACTCATCATTTGATTCTGCTGCATAATGAGGTGAGACATCGGCGATTGCTGTTGATTGGACGCCCTGCAAATATGATGAGAAATTAAATTTTATTAGCGTGTAACCTAAAATATTATTCGTCGGGCTTAAGAATATACAACCAACAGGAGTAGGTAAACATGCTATTTACTTTGTCAAAAATACCGCCAGGTAATTCTACATATCGCTACACACGCACCGCATAAAATTGTCGCACACACACTAGCACATGACACTATTCGAACACTGACAGTATGAGCATTTTTTTCATACGGTTATCAACCAGGGTCGCTTGACAATGGTACCAATTCTAGGTGCACAACTATATTTAAATAAAAAATAGTTTTAATTAAAAAAGCGACCCTCGTTGATAACCGTATGAGAAAAATGCTCATACTGTAGCGTAACTTGGCGTATTTTGATTAATTGGGTATTTCGTTGTGCACATTTTTAGTCTATAATATATAGATTTTCTAATAAGAAAGTTCTGTTAACATTGCCGAATTGTGTTATTGACACTATCGATTTTCATTTTATATATAAGTTGTGCACGTAGAATCAACACAATCAACACAGCTCAGCGGCCGTATTATGAGCTTTTATTTACAGGCAGTTTACGCCGTGAATTGAACTGTCTGGCAAATTCGTATTATGAACAAAATTATAAGTCAGTCAGTTCGCTAAACCAGTCATACATTAATATGTTTAGGAGAAGGTACAACTAAAAGTTAAGGTACTAACTAAAAATTTTCAACTAAAAGTTTTATTTCTGCCATAATACCTAATTTAGCCATGCAGTTTACGGCCTGCCTGGAACTTGAATGATTTTAGAAAGCTCATAATACGCCGGCTGTTATATTAATCTAATTGCTAAACATAACATTTAATATTCGTGCAATAAGAAAAATTAATAGTAGTTTTATACCTTTGTTGTTGATGTTGCATAAGTTGTTGTTGTTGCTGTAAGCGAGCTTGTTGCAGTTGCATTTGTTGTTGCTGTTGTTGCGTCATGCCGCCCATCGAACCCATACTGAAACCTGTAGCCACATCAATTTTATTGTTTTAAAACTAGATGTTGCCCGCGACTTCGTACGCGTGATATTTAAAAAACAAATGATACATATAATAGAGGAATATAGATAATTCTCCTAGTTTTTGAAATGAATCTCTCTCCAGCCCATTTACCTCCCACTGTTGGGCACGGGCCTCCTCCAAGTTGAGAGGGATTATGGTCTACTGTGCCGAATTGACCAGACATTGACACAGTGTTTCGATATTTTCGATTTTCCGTCTCTCACAGAGGATGATATCTGTGTACAATATGTCTTAGCTGGCTTTTACAGCACCCTACGAAGGAAAAGGAGTGGTGACATTTGTATTCTTAATCTATCACCACACGGACAATATAAGTGAATAAAATGAATTATTATCCTGCACAAGATTTTTAGGCTTCCCATATAAACTATTAAATATTATGTTAACGATAGAATCCTAACAAAGCTTTTTCAAAGCAAAACTGGCCATATTATAAAACTTCGTATAATAACTTATATACATTCGACTTAAATTAAAATCTAGGGAAATAGTTATGTGATGACACCATAAATAATGTACTTATCATAAATTTTTACATTGGCAAAATATTCACACACATTTAGCGAATGAAAGTTTATAATAATATTATAAACATTGTGATTGCGAATATCAGTATTAGTTACGTCACTAGTACATTCTGTACAATATAACGTATACATTGTATATTAATATTAAGGAAGGCGAGACTTATTACACGTACACATTATTGAGTCACACAACGTTCATTGTAAATGACCATTAAGGTATAACCTTACGTGACACTTTTTCACAAATAGAAGACGCAGTAACGGGAAACAGTTTATTTGTAGATCTTTTAATGGTAAAAACTGTACGACTACGAAACTACGACGAGAGATTCAAAATACTAAGTATTTTGAATCTCTAATAGTCGTACAGTTATTAGGCTGAATAACCGTTAATAAACGTAGTAGTAGTATATAATAACGAAGATGTGTCTATAACTCGAAAAATTATACCACTACAATATTGTTCATCAAAATCCACTTAAGTAAACGGTAATACGCATCCAAACATCTTCACTGTTAATATATTATATTGTGCCCATAACCTAAACAGATGTCGAATATTGAGATAAACAAAAAAAAACTTAGTTCAAAAATTAAAAAATACACTTGAAATGAAAACCCTGATGTTTTTTTTTAATTATTGTAATATTTTAAATATTCAAAATTTCTGCTAAATCTGACTACTGCAAGTGGGGGGATTTCTAATCAAAATTTCTTTAAAAGATTTCCTCATATAGATAATACATACATAGTCCCGTTCGAAGCTAATCTAAACGTGTTAAAATAAAGGGATTACCTTGATGGTGATGTGGGAACTGATGTCTAGAGGTGGGTTGTTGTTGCATGAACACATGTCTCCAGTCAGGAGTATATGGTCGCGCGTGATGGAAGGCGCGAGGTTGTGCTGCGGGTGCTCGCCTTGCGTTCATCGCTGCGACGGTATTGGGAGAGTTCACGTTCGCAACGCCAGCATTCACGAACCTCGCCTTATACTCCGGAGGCGGAGGACGCATCTGTTGCTGTTGCGCTCGCAACATCTGTTGCTGCTGTTGTTGCAACATCTTTGCCTGTTGCTCCCGTGATATACCAGCTGCAGCGACACCTGTACAAACAATTAGATTACCAAATTATACTATGAGATTCGAATATGGTGTTACAATTGGCATTGTTCATATTTTTTTTAAACTCTTAATTGGAAAACCATTTCGGGGAATAGAGTTTTTGATCATGATCCATTAGTTTTTTTCGGAAAATTTGCTATATTAACGATTATTTTCCCAAAAAAGCAAATGATCTTTATTTACCCTTGAAATGAAGGACTTAAAATGTTAAGGCGTTCTTAGGGATGTACTACTCTGTGGTGGAGTTGAAATTGGTCTATTATATCAACTTGGCAACTTTGTAAAGATGTATTGCAATCTGTCTTAAGTCTATCAGGAAAAGGTAATACACAGATTGCGTACAACGATGACGTCACAACATTTAAAATAATATCTTTAGGTATTTTTAAAAAACTCTATATAGGGAATATTTTAATAATATTGAAATTAGTTGCTTAAAATAGTCTATATTTTCTAAAAAAAAATATAAAAACAGCAGGTCAAAAATTATGAACAATCCCAATTACACGGCCTTTATAAAGACTAACTTCTTGCGAAATGTATAAAATACGTAATTTCATGTAAAAACAAAATAGTCAACTAGTCATCTATCAAAAATAAAGGAGCTCATATCTTAAAAATGCCTTATTAATGATTAAAAGACGGCTTAAAGTAATAAACCAGTCAATTTTAATAATAAAACCTATAAGAAAAACATCGAGCAATTTATATGCTGTGCTTATAGTAACATTTTTACTCATGAATGCATGCAATAGGAGCAGGGACAGTATCACATCTATCAATAGAATTGTTATCATACACTAGTAGTTACATTGTATTTAAATGTGACCTTATTACATTTGAAAATCATTACTTATTAAGCTTACATAGACAACACCTCATACAAATAAAGGAGACGATATAGAGATCACACACACAATAGTAAAGGAAACTATTGTGTGTGGCAGAAACTCATAATATCACCACCCCGTTAACTCTAACAAGTCCTATAAAATTCACGTAAGATTTGTAGTAAGCAGTTGGCAAAATCTTTCGCGAAATTTTTTAACTAAAACATTAAAACCTTGTGAGCGTGGTTTTTAAAATCCGTCTCCAAATCATCTAAGGATCTGAACGTAAAATTTCGAAATTTATATTTATATAGTTACCGAGTGGTTGTTGAGTGGGCTGTCCTTGTGGGTTAGGTTGTTGCGGAGTACCTGAACCAGGTCGCGCTCTCATCGCCTGACCGAAATTGATGCTCTGCGACTGTGATACCGAATATGTATCGCATCCCGTACCTGCAATACAACAGCCATTTATTACTAAATGAGTCGCATAATGGAATCAACAGTGGGCCAAAATAGCAGAACATAAAGGCTACTCTACCTACGCTACCTCCTTATACCTCCCCATAATACTTGATTAGGCTGTATAGCAAATTTTTTTTACTATATGCATTCTGCTAGGGATCGTCGTAAAATACGTAGAAGTTGATGACATTATCACGACTAATAGGAGAGGTTGATAGAAAATAAACGTGCTGCGCCAATCAAAATAACTTGGGATAAGGACAGGAAGAAGAAGATACATTTAGGGATGATGTAAAGATCAATTTGTGATCACATGTTATCATAGGCATATCATGTATAGGCAAAATGCTTTATACATATTTATAAATCAAAAGAATGGTATACGAGACTATAAATAGATATTACATTTTCATTATGACACAGACTGTTGCCATGTAACTATTACTGTATTATATTAGTAGGTATTTACATTGTATTACATTACAAGTAAGTTTCAGCGTAATTATTAGATGTGTAAGTATGTAAAATGAAACCACTGTTCATACAAAACGCATATCGATGTAGTGCAATAAAGACGTCAATCTGATGTCACTGATGGAGGTACGCTTGGCGCATTCTCGCAGATCGTCAACCTCACTGCCACCCTTCTCTCCTCGCCCTCAGGACTCGAAACTACTAGGGCTGCCATAACGCCATACAAACATCACACGTTTAACATGATGCATTTTTCCCCCATACAATAGTGCATTCAATCGTGATAATACCAAATATCTATGAGTGCCAAATTCATTCCTTTCAAATAAAAACAATAAAATAGGCACAGATTATGTAAAACGTCATAGAAAACAAAAACTATGTATATTTTATACTTTATACACCGAAATTAACTACCCACTGTCATACGGGCATGATTCTATTTCTATCTGTGTTTAAACTATGTGTGTACTGTATGTGACAAACGTTTATTGTTAGATATCTAAGTTAGCTGTGCTTAGCTCTTAGAGGACAATGAAATATATACATTTAAATAAATGTAACTAAAATACTAATATTTGTTCGCTAAATCTTTGACAACCCTATTGTTTAAACCACTTATTTACAGTCACGTGCTTACTTAACACAATACAATAAGAATGACAATAGTCTGATATAAATATTATATGATTGCAATATACAGTGTTACACGTATGAGTTGACTAAGGGCATTTCGTGAAAAAAAATCTAAAGTAGGATGTACTTATTGCATCTAACTACATTCAAGTCTCAAGAGTAGCTCTCTTGTAAATAAAGATTGAAATTTGTTTGATATGAATATGTACGATTTGTTTATTTACTTACTGCATACCACTGCAACCATAACAAGTAGATCTCGGTATCATTTATTAGATTAACGAGGAAAAATCTGCTGAATTAATTAATCCAAGTACCTAATTCTAAGAGAGTGAGCATATTAAAAAGAACAAAACATTAAGTATCGTGCCACGGAAATATGTAATTTTTAGGCACCGAGTTACGAATCTATAGTCGCGACTTCTGCTTGACTTGGGATTTGTGTTCGAGTCTTTGTTCTCTTACTAAAGTGGTAGCAATAATTAAATGCAATAACAGAACAGCAACACGGAATGCCACTAATGTGTATAGAATAAACTTTTGTATGTATAAGCAAGTATTGAATGAATTATTATTATCAGTATCAATGGACCGGAATTGAATCATCATTTTAGCGTGTCATTAGCATGACTCGCGGACATGTGGCGAGTGAACCAGCTGCTCGTGTTTGTTCTGAATCCAATAAGGCGTTTAATCGGATTAAAGTTTTATTTATTTACATTTAATGTTATCATAATGACAGAATATTATAAAGTTGCGGCGTTCGACTTTAACTGCTCATCTAATTAGTAAACATTAGTAAATTTGTAAGATCCTTAGAAAACACCTGATGGTGTCGTTCATGGGACATTATTCTAAATGAGATTAGAATGCAGAACCTCAAGCACAGAAGCAAATGTCCTTACATATTATAGTACTATGTCTATTAAAACAAGAAGTAGATCTGTTTTAGGTAAAGTGTCATACGATTTTGTTAAGTTACCTTGATGATGTTGTGGCGAAGGATTGCCCTGATGCTGGAAGCTCGCGTACATTCCTTGCTGGGCAGCGATAGAGACATGGCCACCGCTTCCCGCACTGTTTACTTGCATGTGCTGAGCTGCCGACACCTTGTAAGAAAGAAAAAAAGGTTAGAACGAAACGGTAAACAGATAGGTACCTCAAAATAAACGGCTAATTAACTTATGCAATGTTTTATGGTCAAGGTTTATCTTTTACGCTTATTAATAGCAATTTTAATAACGGTCCATCTATTTGTTGATTGTTGGGATTGTGAAACTGTTGCTAAGGTCAATCTCACATTCACCGCTCCTATTAGGCACAACCTAGAGAGGACTATTTTCAACGAATTATTTTATCATTTAAATTTAGATAAGAGCGTAGTCGTAACAACGCTGCAAACAATTTTATAGTAATAGCTTTTAAATAGTTAGTTTTGCATTGTAGTAGTTTTGTAAATGTAATTAAATAAATTTGCACAGGACGATACATTGTAAAAATGCAATGCATGTGTAAATTGCTATTGATATGCTGATTTAGTAATTAATATACATTGCTTGTACCACGATCAATAGCGGGATACCTAATCTCTTTTTAAAAACAACATATGTATAGGAGCCTTAAAACAAAATTAGTAGAGGAGTGTCTGAAATGCACTTGGGACATACAACAAACACATTATTAAAAATGCCAACTCGTTATGGACCAGTTATATACCTATGTAATTACTATCATGGATTCTACAGACATAGAGCGTGCCTTCATTTGAACTAGATAGGTAGGTTAGCGCATTAAACGGAACTAGGCACAGATACTAGGTATAACACGTCTGGTGAAAGTTGAATGCTATGCAAAGAAACAAAATTGAAAGGTATAAAATAATTAAATAAAATATTCTCAAGACATTTATGCCTCGTAGTTTGGTTTGGATACTGGAGGTGGGATATAACTTTTGTAAAGTGAATATCCAATATAAGTAGTTGTAATAATCATACAAATAATTATCTCGAATGGTAATCAAAGTCACGACCTCGGCATAGAAGTAGTGGAAGGCAGCACTACCAACTACGCCGCGAAGCCCGTTATGTCAAGATAAATACACGCTAATGTGGCTCTGCCTTGGGTACAATAAAGCCCGGTTTCCACTGCGAAAGGGTAATGTGCGGATAATGGTTAGGCGGAACGGACTCCTTTTTAATTAAATAGGTTTGTGTTTCCACCAACGAAGAGTTGGTGCTCACTAGAACTGAGCGAGCTCATTTCTACTCTTTCTACACGCTCGGCTCTTTCCGTCCGACTATTTGTTGGTGGAAATACAAGTATGCAGTTTGCGTTTGCGAGTTGAACGAAGTCATTAATGGGTCCGTTCCGCTCGCGGTGGAAACCGGGCTTAAGAGTGAAACTTGGGAGTTATTCGTATTGGTAATACCTACTAACCGCTCAGAGTAATGTATTTCTTTACCATACAAAATTACATAATAAGTAATAATAACACTGCATTTTGCCTATTGCGTGTATAAAATGTAGCCGGTGTCCTCACTCAGGCTCTGGAATATTGCTGTATCAAATCGCGTTCAAATCTGTTTAGCAGTTTTGGGATGGAAAAGCGCCAAATACGGAGAGAAATTACTTTCTCATTTATTAAAATATTGAAAATTTTACTGTTACTACTAGTTTTTAGGGTTCCGTACCCAAAGGGTAAAAACGGGACCCTATTACTGAGACTTCGCTGTCCGTCCGTCCGTCCGTCCGTCCGTCCGTCCGTCCGTCCGTCCGTCCGTCCGTCCGTCCGTCCGTCTGTCACCAGGCTGTATCTCAAGAACGGTGATAGCTAGAGAGTTGAAATTTTCACAGATGATGTATTTCTATTGCCGCTATAACAACAAATACTAAAAATAAAATAAAATAAATATTTAAGGGGGGCTCCCATACAACAAACATGATTTTTTGGATTCCGTACCCAGTATCTCAAGAACGGTGATAGCTAGACAGTTGAAATTTTCACAGATGATGTATTTCTATTGCCGCTATAACAACAAATACTAAAAATAAAATAAAATAAATATTTAAGGGGGGCTCCCATACAACAAACATGATTTTTAGGGTTCCGTACCCAGTATCTCAAGAACGGTGATAGCTAGACAGTTGAAATTTTCACAGATGATGTATTTCTATTGCCGCTATAACAACAAATACTAAAAATAAAATAAAATAAATATTTAAGGGGGGCTCCCATACAACAAACATGATTTTTTACCGTTTCTTGCTCGATACTAATAACGTTGCCTTATGTTGCATAGATAATGGTACGGAACCCTTCGTGCGCGAGTCTGACTCGCACTTGACCAATTATTTGTACCTGTGCAGTAAAGATTTCTTCAATGACAATGACAATCGGCAAGTTAGATAAGGATGTGTCGACCGAACTATGACAATATTAAGTTCCAAGTTTTCGAGGATGAAATAATAAAACCTAAGCATCTTCCGTTGAGCTGATAACATTTCAAGTTTTAATTTCAAGGTTGCCATATTCTATAACATGACTCTAACACTGTTATGTTTTAGTTCGAGATAACAGTGTGCACGTAATTGGATTGGTTAGGAATGTTTATCCTTATCGCATTTATTTTACACAATACGTATTAAATTTGTATTACATAATATTACTCACATATGGTATTGTTAGCAGGAAGCTGTGTATTTAATTTCGGGCTAGACTAGCTTTACACTGCAGTTTCATTTGCAGATTAAACTCCCATTTTAATCTCTTACTAATTATGTAGTAAACTTTTCAATTAATATTTTATCACGATTGTAATGTCGTCAAAATATTAATAAACAAATCCTAGAAATATTTGGCGATTCAGATTCATTTATTTGCATAACACGGGTTATAAAAGTTTTACATTTAATATACAGGTGCACTGTGCATTACCATATTATCTGGTGTGCAAATTTGTTATAATAGATACTTAATTAAATTATTAAATTATAATGTGAATAGGCCCAAAAATCATCAAATTATCAAATCATTACATAGAAATAAAATTAACAATATAAATAAATTAGTCAATCACAATTATTGAGGTTGAGTATCATGAAAAAAATATAATAATGTCAATTGTAAATATAATAATGTCAAATATAAATATAGTAATGTCGAATTAGATTGTATATGCTAACAATAAAATTATTAGTTCTATAAGTAAATATTCTTATTTCAATTTATCCCTTCAAAAATCATTTCTACTGTAAACTGTAAACAAATTTAATTTTAGTACTTTTAAATTGTTAGGTAATTTATTGAAGACAACACAGGCCATGTAGAAAACACTTTTTTGCATCAAATTAGTTCTAGTTTTGCGCATACAGAGCCGATTCAAATCTCGTTGGGGCCTGTTAGACACTGCAGACGCCAGTTCAAAGAGATTTGGGTTTTGTTTGACAAACAAGGCAACCTCATATATATACAATACTAGCTGACCCGGCAAACGTTGTTTTGCCACACTAAAAAAAAGATTTGAAAAATAGATGTTGGCCGATTCTCAGACCTACTGAATATGCATGTAAAATTTCATAATAATCGGTCAAGCCGTTTCGGAGGAGTACGGTAACTAACACTGTGACACGGGAATTTTATATATAAGAGATATATAGAGACGGTACCGTCAGAATATCGTGCAGTTTAAAGAAAAGTACACAACTAACGACCGTCTTTGGGCCAAACATAGCGCGTATGCAACGTTTTTGTGCCTAGTTTAATTTGCGATAAGTTTGTTGTCGAAGATTAATATCTAACTAATCAGAAATCGTTTTCGGGACTTTGATCGAACTAATACATATACTAATATCTAGCATTGTTCGTGACATCAAAGTCCAGGCGTTAATTACTTAATATTCTATACTTAAACCTATTTCCACTTACAACACCAAGATTACGTATGTTAGAGAAATACCTACATGACTATTAATTTTATTAGGGCAGCGACTTGTAATTGTCATGCTTAATAAGAAACTTAAAAACTTGATAACGTTAATTATGTAATTTACTATTTAGGATGCTGTACATGTATACGATTTCAGAATTATATATTTCCTGTTTCGTGTTCAATCAAGCAATGCAAGTATCTTTTGGGCAACACTGGTCACTGAAAAGTATGGACGCGTTTCTATATCGCTCTAGTATTTTATTGTAAAATAATATTTAAATACGTGAAATTTGAACCTAATGGCTGTGATACAACAAAATAATATGAAATAGTGAAAAAACAAACAGTGAAAGCTATAATTAACACCTAAGGATTAAAGAGCACTGTGCGGGAGCTTAACTAGGTACCTACCTACCTTGTTGTGGTTATGGATATGGTTTGATAAGTGCTTAAAATGTCCAATAAATCAGTGTCCAGATAATATTAACAACATATCTAATTACTATATCAAATTTTGTGTGTACTGCAAAAACCTGGTGGCTTATCAAGTGCTGAAAGCTAGCTTACAGTATTGCCTTTAACGTCCTACCCACTAACGGAGAACATTATATTAACAATACAGAGAGATTTACCAGAAATATCAATATATAAGCACTTAGCAATGCCTCTGCAAAAATCTCCCATAAACTCACCCACTACTGCAACATACAGTACCCCTAAAACATCAAAATATACTAAATCGCCACCATCTGTTGAGCACAGGCCTCCAAAGCGAAGACAGGGTGAGGACTATGAGTTTTTCATGCACAAATTGGAGACAATGTTTCTAACATGGAGTGAAAAACATGAAGTAAAAACTCAACAATTGCTTGATTCCGTTGAAACTATTAAAGGGCAAATTAATGAAGTGAAGACCAGTATGGACCATATTTCAGACCAATATGATGATCTAAAACAGAAAATAGAGAAGCTGGAAAGAGAGAAAAAAGAAGATTTGATGTATACACTATCACTGGAACAAAAAATTGAACAACTAGAACGTTCTACAAAAAGCTCATGTCTGGAGTTGAGAGGTATCCCTTCATATAAGAATGAGGACTTTGATCAACTTTCAACTATAGTCCACAAGGTAAGCAATGTTCTCAATACTCCAATAAGGTCTACAGACATAAGGGATATATACCGAGGGCATGCAAAAGACTTTTCCAAAAGGCCTGTTATCATTGACTTACTTTCTATGGCTCAGAAAAAGAAAATAATAGCATCTTTTAAAGCATTTAATAAGGAAAACAACATGAACAGACTTAATACCTCCCATATTCAACTTGATGGCTCAAGAAACTTAATTTACTTGAGTGATTACATAACACCAAAAATGAAAAGACTTTTATTCTTGGCCAGGGACTATGCTTCTACAAATGACTATAAGTTTTGTTGGCCGACACCTGGAGCTATATATTTGAGAAGGAATGAAGGAGATCCATCTGTCAAGTTGAAAACTGAACAGGATTTACTCAATCTAAAAAAACCTAATTGACTAATAATTGATATAATTATCGGTGGTTACTCTCAGAAATTTAGGTATTATCTTATTATTATTGTGGTAGTACTTTACATGTCTCTGCTGATGTTTGATAATTCATGTTTATTGATAAACTATTGTTTCATTTACAAAACATTCACACACACACAATCATCTACACTTTCTCAAATCATACTCCACCAATTAACCTTAAACATAGGACACAATTTAATAACTTTCATTGTAATATTTGAGGGGAGCGGGGAGCACAGAATGAGACTGAATGGGCTGCTTCTTTATAATATTGTATTATTTCTATATGTGTTCAACTTAATTATAATTAATTATATTAACAAATATTGTTTTAGAGTTATTCTGGCCCAAGGCATACTAAATAGACATAAAAATAAATTAGGCTCATTAACAGTTTTATTAATTGGACTGTATATTTCTATGGTTCTACTGTTGCAATATTTAATTTATATATACAAAATTAAAGCTAACAAATATGATGTTGAATTTGATGGATGTTATGCCTTCATAAGCCTAGTACTCCAACACATACCACATATATTACACTTTTTATGCTCTATTACTAGTACATACACATTAATGATACTTGATGGAACTAGAATGGAGATGCACTATGCCCCTGTCCAGATTGACCTCGATCGCTTAAGGCTATGTTGTTCTAAACTATTCTTGGGTAAAATAAACATATATGTAACTGCATATTGCAATTTAATGGTTATTTACAATATAATGCTACCTTAATTGCCTCAACAAGTTTTATTAAATAAAATTCTCAGATGTAAACAATATTCTCAATAACTTGGATAGTTATTCAGTTAGTGAGTCATTCACCTGTGATCCTGAACAGTGTGCAGATTTGCTAGGTGAGAATCCGCAATCATATCTGAAGATCTTGCAACAGAATATACGCAGTATTAATAAAAATTGTGACAGCTTGTGTGTCCTGTTGCAACGACTCAATGTCACGTGTGATGTTGTGGTTCTCTCGGAATGTTGGCTTTCAGGTGCATCTGATAACTTGCCCAAACTAAGTAGATACAATACCTACTGTACTACGAAACACTATAATCAGAATGACGGTCTGGTGATTCTGATTGATGAGCTACTCGATTTTAAAGTTGAGGAACCTACGTTTATGGATGCAAACTGCCTTCTGCTTAAAAATTTTAAAAATGATACTGCTATAATAGGATTATATAGACCACATTGCTTCAAAAATATTGATGGCTTCTTAGTCAGTTTGAACAATTTGTTGAATGAATTATCACAATTTAAAAATGTTTGCATTGTTGGGGACATAAATATTAATATTTTAGAATCTAATAACAATTCGCTCCGTTATCTCGACCTTCTGTCTTTCCATGGTTTAATTCCAGCTTATGATGCACCTACAAGATCAAAAAGTTGTATTGATCATGTTATTGTAAAATCGAAACTTCAATCACTATCATTCATACTTAACTCATCTGTTACGGATCACGAGGCTATTCTGTTTTGTCTCTATACTTCAGTAAATTTATTAAAAAATAAAACAATAAGCATGGTCAACTATAGAAATATTGTATCAGAATGTAGGGATACTGACTTTCAGCTTCTTATATCTAAACATGATCCAAATGCGGCTATGACCGCCTTAGTCGATCATCTTCAAAGTGTAATAATTGCTAACACTACTAAAAGAAAAATTCCTCGCAGTAAACTGATCTTGAAGCCGTGGATTACAGAGGGACTACTAAGATGTATACGAAACAGAGATAGGATGCATAGTAAATTAAGAAAAGATCCAAATAACCCTGTTCTTCTTGCTACATATAGAAGATACAGAAATTTCTGTAACTCTATTATTAGAAAGTGTAAATCAAATTATCAAAAGCATGAACTAGAATTAGCAAAAAATAATAGCAAAAAGCTTTGGCAAAATCTTAAAAATTTTTCAAATTCAAATAAAAGTAAACAATCAGGATCAGAACTATTGCACTTAAAACCTACTCCTAATGCTTCTGTCAACTACCTGAATGAACACTTTGCAAACATGGCCCGAAAAATATCTAATGATGCCTTCTTGAGGAACACTCCCACTACTGCTGTGACTTCTACCAACCACTCATCCTTTGTTTTGCTAAAAACGGATGCTGACGAAGTGGACAGAACAATAAGTGCCTTAAAATCTGACTGCGCCACGGGTTGGGATGATATATCTACCAAAGTTCTTAAACTTACTAAGGAATTTCTTGCTTCCCCTTTGGCTAATGTCTTTAATGATTGTCTAGAACATGGACTTTTTCCCGATGCCCTCAAGAAATCCATAATTATTCCAATACACAAGGGTGGAGAAAGAAGCTGTATTAATAACTATCGCCCTATATCATTACTTTCTGCACTGTCTAAAGTTTTTGAAAAAATATTAAATAAGAGGCTTGTCTCATTCTTAAATAATAAAAACTTAATCTCTGATGCTCAATATGGATTTCGTCAGGGTAGATCAACTAATGATGCTGTACAGTCCTTTACAGATTTTTTAACTGAAAAACTAGATGACAAATATAAATGCCTTACAATTTTTCTTGACCTGGCTAAGGCTTTCGACACGGTCTCCTTTTCCACGCTGCTGTTGAGGCTCGAATCCATGGGGATTAGAGGCACTCAACTGCGACTTTTTGAGAGTTATCTGACAGGGCGCTCGCAGCGGGTGAGGATTGGTGATTTTCTGAGTGACGAGACTCCAATCAATCGCGGAGTTCCACAGGGCAGTATACTTGGTCCCACCTTATTCCTGTGCTATATTAATGACCTCTGCAATTTAAACCTACAAAACGGCAACATTATTTCTTATGCAGATGACACAACTCTTACTTTTTATGCCCCCACCTGGAGCGAGGTCTTCAAATGCGCGCAACTTGGTTTTAACAGGGTATGTCAATGGCTTGCTTCCAATACACTGACTTTAAACTCATCAAAAACTAATTTCATAACATTCTCATTACGTAAAAGATTCATTCCCGATACAGAAATAATAGCGCACACATGTAATCTACTGCCTAATACATCATGTAACTGTTCTCCCTTATTGAATTCTCAAAGTGCTAAGCTACTTGGTGTTATAATTGATGACAGACTTAATTTTAGAGAGCATATCGATCATGTGGCCAAAAGAGTTCGCAAATTAACATTCATATTTAAAAATTTAAGACACATAGCAAATACCAAATTAATGAGGACCGTCTATTTAGCTCTTTGTCAATCGGTCCTCACCTATTGTATTTCTGCGTGGGGAGGGGTGGCAAAGACCCACTTGATCGGCTTAGAACGGGCCCAAAGACTAATTCTAAAGATAAGTCTATACAAACCAAGAATGTTCTCTACTGTTGAATTGTTTAAACTAGCAAATGTACTGACAGTTAGACAATTATACATCTTTAGTGTAATTATGAAACAACATTCCTCGATCAAATATAATCCGAATAATCCAGCATTAGCGCGTCGTCGTCATTACCAGGTTTGTGCTCCCCCTCCAACGCAGACTGCCTTTTCTGATAACTTTTTCCATTTTCAAGGGCCTACTCTATACAACTTGGCTAATAAAAACCTTGATATTTATCATAATACTTCCAATGAGTGTAAGCGAAGGGTCTCGGAGTGGCTGAAGAAATTTAATTATGAGGAAACAGAAGCTTTACTTAGAAGACATAAACTGCTGTGACGGTTTTGTTAATAATATTAACGAGGTCTCTCCCTGTGAATTGTATTTTGTTATATACTAGCTGTTGCCCCGCGACTTCGTACGCGTGAGATTTGGAAATTAAACTTTAACAAACAAAAGTTTACTATGACAGTCGATAGATGGTGTTGTACCGTTTTTTTGAATCGCGCTATAGTTTCGTTCAGCACATTATCTCTTGAGCTCGCCAAAATTTCTTTAGTGTCATTCGGCTCCTTTTCACATTTACAAATTAGTTAGGATTAATGGTATTAGCAGCACAAATACCTTACACACACACCCACACACACACCCACACACACACACACACACACACACACACACACACACACACACACACACACACACACACACACACACACACACACACACACACACACACACACAAGTACACATAATTTTATCTGCATGTTTTTAGTTTTAAGTATTTTATCTATATTGTACATATAGGAGCATAGTATCCGTATTCGTGTCAGGAGCGGGAACCCATAGCACGGGATCAACCTAGTTTGGGTTCCTGTCTCCAATGACTTTGTGATCGTTGTTAGTTTGTAAGTTATAATTGTACGTTTTTATGAAATAAATTTATTATAATTTATTATTATATGTATTACATAAATCGACTGTACTAATAGAAAATCGTACGGTTGGTGTAATTCTGTCAAGTAAAGGTTCTGAAAGCCAACTAAGGACAGATAACATAGACAGAAACCTCGGAACTGAACTCTACATTTACATACACCTGGTGGGCGCGGTAAAGTCCATCAAAGAACTGAGAAAAGTAACGTCTTATCATAAGAAATAAAGAATGAAAGGAAAGAAGAATGGAACAAGAGCCAAAAATCATCATATCAGAAAATTAGAGTAAGAGATGCATACACTAGCTGCAATTACTTAAAGTGCGATCTTCTTTAAATAACAAACAAATTTTGATATTTATTTGTGAATAACACGGCTTTCTACATGAATGTAAAAATTCCAGAAAGTACCAAATTTCCCGGGAATTCCCGGTTCCAGCAAAGGCCGGTACCGGAAATTCCCGGTTCTCGATTCCCTAATGCATAGGATAGACTAGTCTAAAAATGAACTGATTGTACTTTACAATCAGTATGCTTTGGTAGACGCTATTACATAGTAGTGGTAGATGATGAACAATGATGAGTAAATAATACCCCGACGTCATCGTATTACTGCGAACGCAACGCTAGTCAAATCTTGACGTACGAGAAACCTGTTTAGAGATCTCCGTCCGCTCGCACCCGCCATTTTTGTTTTTCTCCAACAATATCATATCGTTTTAAACCCACTAAGTTGTACATGCCTGTTTACACTATTGTCAAGCCAGACGATCTAACGGTAGTTTTCTTATCCATCAGTAATCTTTTTTTATCGTATGACCCGAACATGGGACTTCATCAAGAATGCAGGTAGGAATCTCTCTAAAGAATATTATTTAATGTAACTATAATAATATTTTATATTGTCACACTTATGCTTAAAATTATTTTCTACTTATTTACATATATTATTATCTTTGCTGAGTACCATTTTATGGTAATTTATAAACTTGTTACGTACGTAGATGTGTGAATGGCGGAAAAAATCCGTTAAAACTATTTTGTAACGCAATTTCAAGTATTATCTTTAACCATTATCAGACTAATGGAATATTAGTCTAAATAATTCTGCAAATAGCAGCTTTTCTACCTAACTTGAACCCACATAATATATTTGGTAATCATATTTTTTGTACGATTTGAGTTTAAGTTAGTTGCTATGAACGAGTGTGTGCATTTAAAGTTTATGTAGTTTCGATGTTCGGGTTCGATTTCTGAAGAAAAGTGGTTTTGTCGATACTTATTTTTATTAGATAGAACAATAATTATGTATTATTTCTTACATTGAAATTTAATTGGGGGTCCGTTTAGTTGTAGTGTGACATGACAACAAAATAATTAATCAGACTGCACACCTGTTGTTTACAAGTGTTGCTGGTAAAGTTTACTGCTTAAATTTTAAGTATATTTTTATATTATACGCCTCCTCGTCTAGGCGGAATAATATTTCTTTTATAATCTAGCTTATCTATAAAATAATATCTAATATATAAAATTCACGTGTCACAGTGTTAGTTACCGTACTCCTCCGAAACGGCTTGACCGATTTTTATGAAATTTTACATGCGTATCCAGTAGGTCTGAGAATCGGCCAACATCTATTTTTCAAACCTTTTTATTTAGTATGGCAAAACAACGTTTGACGGGTCAGCTAGTTAGATATAAATTTCTAAAATGAATAGGTATCTATTACGGGAATTGAATCTGCGACTGTATTTCTTTCCTTTCGGCTGCTAATCAGAGAGCGGCAGAGTTAAAGTAATCGTCATTTTATCAAAAGAAAATTAGTTAGGTACGTAATTTTCTTTATATTAAAGTTATTCGAAGATATTTGCTGATAATATTTTTTATGTATTCTTACTTTAATAATGTGAAAGGTTACGATTCTAAAAATAAACGTGGATATTGCGTTAAAAGCCAAGGATAGAAAATCGAAGGACGAAGGAATGACGTCACAAGGCCCTGAAATCATCAATAATCGTAGCTACGGAAATAGAGCCGTGGTACCTTAGAGGCTACATTATTTGGTTTAAAACACCCAATTTGGTTTCGGTATAATAATATGATAAAATGAAAACAGCTACTTCTGATATCGTCAAGACGAAATAATTACAATACAATTTAAAAACTGTATGCCATTTTGAATAGCAAACGCCTAAAACCTTGGGATCTAAATTTCTAGATGTGGTCCTAACAGTAACCATACAGAATCACATGAAAGAAAACTGCACAATGCCATAAACTCGCAACTTAGATAGTTTGAGTAGGTAAAGCTTTTTAGACCTACAATTCCTTTGAGTCTAGTCATTAATCTACTTTTTTGAACCATTATGGTTATAACATTTGGGTCGTCATGCATCGGCCTGACAATATGACGTTGCCACATACGCGTCGTAACGGCACCTGAAAAATATTATCTCCGGAAACTCGCAAGTCGGGGCCGCTACCGTCTGTTCGCCATCCGTCATGTCAACTGATCATAGAATCATTAATCCACTTTGCATTGTATTCCAGTAATTGAAAGGAACAATACTTGTTTAGGTACATGTAGACAGTAGAGCCATGAAATCCTTTGAACTGAACTCATCTTTGAGGCTTAGGCAAGGCATATTATTACATCAATGCTCACCTCTCCCGAGGATAGATACACGACTAGATTGGTACCTACTTTTAATATTTAACTGGCTAAAATTGTATGGTTACACAATTTGTTTCCAACCTGAAGTTACCAAGGTAATATCTTAAACTTTATGTATCAAGCGGATTAGGTAGATTGATCGATCGAGATCCAATGACCACTGGTAGACTTGTGGTGCCAGCAACCAACGGTTTTCGGCGACTCATAACATGATTTTCCCATTGTGCGTTTTCTGGTTGATGATCGCCGCCACTTAAGACACCTGACCGACCCATCGACTCTTTGCGCTCTTGCAGATACTTGTTATGACCATTATATTATAATTTTTAATGTTCCAACGATGTCGAGAAACTAGTTGGGTATAAAAATACAAACAGATATCATGAAATAATTTTAAGCAAAAATACTTTTACTTGATTATAGTATCAAGTCTATTACGTCGGAAATAAAATCATTTAGCTGTTAGAGAGTTGCAATTTAAAGAAATACAATCCATAAATTAGCAATACTTTACAGTTACATCAACACATTTTCTCATTACGAATAGTTACATAATTTATATAAGATTGTCCATTGTGTCGTGTTACAGGGCGCATTTTGCAACGCTCTAGAAAGAATCTAGTCGCTTCTGCACCGGAAATAATGGCAGTTATGCGTGGTCCAATATCATCATTTCTTTTCTCTATAAGTAACATAATATTATGCAGTCAATTTAATTTTTCTTGTGACAATCACATACATATTATGCTACAGGTAAAAAATTTATAAAAGTAGGATTATAAAAGTAACTATTTTCATTAAAAGTACATAATATATAACAACAACTTTTAAATACTTCAGAAATGAATTTACTAATTAATTCCATCCAACTATGAATATTAAATAGTGTCTGTTATTTGAATGTTATGCATGAACATAAATTTAGTAACATAAGACTGTCAAAATTCAATTCAATTATAGCGCTAAAATAAAAATAATACAAGGTACAAGCAAAATTTGTATGATGCTGTATCAAATATAATAGTAGAAATAGACACGTGATCATCATATTGTGTCTCAATGCGCAGGAAGCTATCGGCGGAGACTTTTCTCTTTTTGTTCCTCTGATATAGTTCTAATGTCAACGGCCGTGTCGACGTAACTACTTTCGAAACACCGAGATTTGAATGTGATACATATTGTTTGTTCCTGTAACACATGGAACGAGATTCTGCGTCATCAGACTATGAATACTTCAACCTCATTTTGAGTGGGTATATCACATCATAATGTATTTACAAGTAAAACTTTGTACCATGATTCAGTTTTCGAAGCGTAAATAGCCAATAAATTTTACCTACTATTTAGGTAGAATACTGCTTGCCAAAATTATTCATGATATAAATTTATCATTATGGTAACGGATTAAGTATACAAGTTTATCAATCAATTTCTTTACAATAGCTTACCGGCGGTGACACTTGTATTCCTATGTCTGCGTCTGTCACACATGGAGAAGCTAAAGTTTATAAAAGAAAAAGTTTTTATGGGCGTAATATTATTACATTATTTGGTAACTCGTACAGCTTTTGTATATTCTACTATCAGTACAATGAGAAGAATAAACGGAGACCGACTAGGTCAATGTCATTCAGAGGTGGTTGGAAATTTTCCATTATGAAAATTGGCAAAATACAAGGTTACAAGGACACAACGGTGATTTTAATCGACACTAACTAAAACTGTTAATAATTTAGATACTTTAGCTACTTGTTGTACAGAGTGACGATTGGATTTCACTGGTAGGAATCTTCAACGTGATTCAACATATTAAATATACTATGGGACCAAACCAGACACCGCATCAGCAAGAGATGGAGAGCTTAAAAATACACCAACGACCTAACCACCTGGTCAGCGTGATGTAGTTGTGCAATTACTCTATATTCTAGACAGCTCGAATGTATATTGTGTATATAATACAAATATTCTGAGAGGAGAAACATCTAGACCTGCGAAATCGTATTAATACTATATTTAAAACCCGCTTCATATATATATACTCACTACTACTAAAATAGAACGATATTGTTATAACAATATTTATTGCTATTTATTATTATTTAGCTATTTTTAAAATAAACTTCCACGGACATTGCACACAACACTCTTGTCTTAAAAATTATTCATGATCTACATATACTTATAATAAATCTGTAGAGAGGTCAATTCTGTACATGAAATATATTTTCAAAATAACTATCAGGGGATGATTAGTGATCGATACCGATGCCAAAAATGCAATCAGTAAAATTTTTGTCTGTCTGTCCGTCTGTATGTTCCTTATAGAAACAAAAACTACTCGACGGATTTTAACGAAACTTGGTACAATTATTCTTCATACTCCTGGGCAGGTTATAGTATACTTTTCATCACGCTACAATCAATAGGAGCAGAGTAGTGAAGGGAAATGTTGGGAAAACGGGAGAAGTTACTCCATTTTTTAAGCTTCCGTCGCGTGTGCAGCCTTAATGGTTAAAGTTACATAGAAATCATGTATGACGAAAATATTCTACATAAAATTGTCTAAAAAATATCCCGCAACAGCATATATCTATATTTATGGTTGACTCACAATAACACGTGTAACTCCTGATAGCTTAGCAGTTCGTTCATTCTGATTATATTTGTTTACTCTTACGTTTATAATACTCTCACTCAAGCAGTAGTTAAAAATGTTGCAAAAACGGAATATTTCCTAAATTTTACGCGGACGGAGTCGAGGGCAACAGCTAGTATTATAATATATTGATATTCATTTTTTATGCCTTTATATAGCCTATTTTTTGTGTTATGGTATGGGCTTTTGATTTTCAGGCAGGCAACAGTGCGGATAAAATTTTTATGTCGTTTGTATCTTTTACTCCAAAGCGACGAAAGCCTGAGCTACTTCTTCATTCAACTTCGAAATAAGTATTGCTCTTGTATGGTTTATTATGGCGGTATTTAAAGAGGAATTTAATTAACGAAAATTTCCTTCACTATCTAACTACATTTTTAAGCCAATAACCAATTTTTGAAGGACGACGCTGTTGAAATTACTTGATACATAGAAATAGTTACTCATATAGTCATCTGGTTGGAGTTATATTTTATTTGCAATTTATACAGCAGCGTAAATCTTTTAAAACAAAAAGTGAACACCAAAAGTAATACATCGCAAGTACATGTCGTATGTTTTGTTATTACACACTGTACCAATGTACTTAGTGTCGAGGCTTGTTTACAATGGCACGGCCTTTAACTGAAACATATGGCTTTCTATACATCTGCTTTTTCGCAATACGCACGTGTTTAATATGAGTTTAATTGACTGTACGCAGAAGTATTAACTAAATCTAGAGATTCTAGCATGCTATTATCGGATCTACTATGACGTAGATGACCTAATAAATCCTTACTTATATATAAAAGTGAGTTTGTTTGTTTGTGACGTTTTCACGCAAAATCTACTGAATGGAATTGCACGAAAATTGGTGTAGAGATAATTAATAGTCCTGGAAGTAAAATAGGCTATATATTATTTCACTAAAAAGTTTGTACGAGATAATAAATGCAAATATTTGTGAAATACGATAATAAAATAATTGTACCGCCATTTGATTTTTTTACAGTTGTCATAACAACTCATAGAATCCGTCGACTTATAGGTTTTTTTTTTATTTGGCCACGAAGGTTTATTTCCCAGAATGACAAATACGATTTACGCGGTTGTTCGGAATAGAAACTCCTTGTGTGGATTGGAATTGAACTGCGTGAATTTATAATTTCTTACAATTTTAATAACAACTGAACTTAGTATTTTTTTGTTTGGTTTGTATTTAACTTTAATTTTAGTAGATATATTTATATATATATTTATTATTATTATTTATATATTATTTATATTATTATTTATATATTTTAAAGCCGCAGGCAGGAGATAGTTATAATATAAACAAACCAAATAACACCAATGCAAATGGATTAAATCATCAGAGATAGAACTTATGCCTTTTTTATTTAATCTGATATCTGGTAATCATAGCACAGACCTTAAGTTTAGTTTTAACGTATGTGAATTGTCTAATATCTAATAACATTTATATTTTATGAATTAAGAGCAAAGTTTCATTTAAATCTCTAATATCTGGCGTGTGGGTAAATTTGAAGATTTCGGTAAGTTTTTTAAGCATCCGCTAACCATGTCCTAACTAAATAATCGTTGGGCTATACCTAGGAACTAATCATTTCCAGTAAAAAAAAATTAAAAACACAGACGTTTTCGAAAAAACGAATTAAATGTTCCGACAAGTTGAAAACATTTACTTTTTATGCAGTCGGCGATATTCATTTGAAAAATAACGTATTTTGCCATTTCAAATGCAAGTCTAACAACGGTAAAAAAAAAGTAGAGACGCATGATCTGCTAAGATTCTAAGCAGTTAAATCTATAATCTCTAGATATATACACGAGTACAGACGTCACGGTCGACACCAAGACCCGAGCTCTCCGTGGAAGGAGGCATCGCGTGGCGCGCGCAAGCCCTACCCGGTCGATAACACACCAGACTCCATGTTTTTTATGACTTTTCACATAATGAGACACTCGGCAGTCTCAATAATTACTAAACGCAATTTTCATCACTTTATTTATAAACTAAGAAATAAGATCAATCACCATTTTTCGTAACTAAATGCCAAATATTTAAGCGGGAACTTTTCAAAGCCATTTTTAATTTCCTTGTAAAACATAGTTATTGGAATTATTAAAAATTGTAACATTATTTTATTACAGATAACAGTAATATTGTTTCTACTTAGAAATACCTACAATTTTTCCGAGCTGCAGCTACAACTTGAGCCTCTACTACAACCTTTATATGTATAGACATGGGACCACCGGCCACGTAGTGATTCATTTTTGGTGCTCCTTAGGGCCTCATGTATAACGCTGACGCAGCGCGCAGGTTGCCTGTCATTCGCGACATCGGGTGTCGTGAATTCGAATCCCACTCAGGATAAATATTTAGGTATATTATGAATACAGATAATTTCACTTTGTGTATGAATGTAATATCTTATATAACATTTTCAAAGTCACAGGGATAGAATTTGAAAACGAAAGTTTACTAGTAATTTTACCGTATATAAATTTTTGTGAAGGTACGTAATAATGTTATTTGTTTGGTAAAATTTACTAAGGCGCTCCAGAAAAATAAAAGGAAAATAAATTAATTATGAACTGACCTGTAGGTTATGGTGCGGTTGTGTTAGATGTAGCTGCTGTTGTTGAGACATATGCAGGTGATCCATGGTAGGAGGCGTCGGCCGCGGCCGATACCCTCCGTAGCCGCGATATCGCGCCCACTCTCCGCCACTCGCCTGCTGATGCTGTTCAGCCATATGCTTTAAAGTTTGTGCCGCCGGTGACATCTCGCCACCCCCGTACGGCCTTGGTGAAGGCTCGCCTTCAGGAGCCTCTAAACCTAATACACCACAATTCAATTTTCCACTATCAATATCAAAGTCTCTCATAAACTCCGGATACTCGGATATCTCCGTAATCAAGTGCTCGAATGTTTCGTCACTGTCGTCTTCACCAATTAAATCAGCTAATCCTGGAAAGGCCGAGGCCGCATCACGTTCTAGGGCAGCAGCACACTCTTCGAGTCCAACAAAATCATCATCAGCTACTTCTGATTTACATTCTGCTTTACATTCACGCTCACAATCTAAAGGTGTTGGCACACGCGGCGGAGCTTGCGGCAAAGGAGGTGAGCTGGAGGTTTTTACCGCATTTGCTAGAGCTTTAACGGTAACGTTGGTAGAAATTTGTTGGGGCTGGGAGTCCGCGGCGGATGTGGTGAATTCTAACTGTTGGACTATTTCTACTGAAAACTTGGTGAGGGCTTCTCCTCCAACACCAGCACCAGCGCCTGCCGTGCATTGTAACTTCGCTGGAGGCTCGTAGTCCCCGCAACCAAATTTTTGTTGCTGTAACAAAATAAAAAATATTTATATTTTTATGCCGAGTAATCTTATATATAAAATTCACGTGTCACAGTGTTAGTTACCGTACTCCTCCGAAACGGCTTGACCGATTCTTCTCAAATTTTGCATACATATTCAGTAGGTCTGAGAATCGGCCAACATCTATTTTACAAACTTTTTTTTTTAGTATGGCAAAACAACGTTTGCCGGGTCAGCTAGTTTTTTTATATAATTAGCTGTCGTTGCATGGTATTTAATTAATGTTAAATCATAAAATAGAATAACTGAGCTCTAGTGCTCCAATACTGTGCTATATCACAGACAACCATACTGATGCACACACAAACAAAAATTAAACACAAAACACCAAAAAAAAAATCCAAAACATCGTTCGTATCAGGGTTTAAATAATTATTCCAACTACTTAAACAAAAAGGTAGATAAAGTAATGATTTTGCACTATAATTCAGTTTATATTTGTATTTATACATTTCATCCTACATTCATATAACAATAAGTTATAGATTAAGTTAACATTCTTAAGTAGATAAAATTGTCGACGTACGTGTGATTCGATTGAATTATGCGCCGCGCAGCAACCTACGCATCCTTACATATATATTAAAGTGAAAGTGAGTTTGTTTGTTTGTGACGTTTTCACGCAAAATCTACCGAATTAAATTGCACGAAAGTTGGTATAAAGATAATTTATAGTCCTGGAAGTAAAATAGGCCATATATTATTTCGCTATAAACTCTGTACGAGATAATAAACGCAAATGTTTGTGAAATATGGTATAAAATAATAGTTCAGCCATTTTGTTATTTTACAGTTGCCATAGCAACTTAATAAAGAATCAGTCGAATCAGGTATTTTTTAGGGTTCCGTACCCAAAGGGTAAAAACGGGACCCTATTACTGAGACTTCGCTGTCCGTCCGTCCGTCCGTCTGTCACCAGGCTGTATCTCAAGAACGGTGATAGCTAGAGAGTTGAAATTTTCACAGATGATGTATTTCTATTGCCGCTATAACAACAAATATTAAAAATAAAATAAATATTTAAGGGGGGCTCCCATACAACAAACATGATTTTTTTACCGTTTCTTGCTCGATACTAATAACGTTGCCTTATGTTGCATAGATAATGGTACGGAACCCTTCGTGCGCGAGTCCGACTCGCACTTGACCAATTTTATTTATTAGGCCAAGGTTTTAATCCCAAACGGAACAGAAACTCCTTGTGTGGTACTTATTATTTTTTTAATTCAGATGCTTTCCTAATGTATTTGTTTTGGTTTATATTTCGATATCAATAATTGTAGTTGTGTTTTGGTATCGTATTTAACTTTGATTTTAGTAGATATACATACTGTCAATTCTTGATTGTTGCAAATTTTGTTGTGGATTTCAGTATCGATTTTAGTATCTGTTTCTCTAAGTTTAGATTTAAATTTCTATTTTAGGTTTGATTTCGAATTCGATGCGGCCACTAATGCGTGCGAAGCCGCGGGCAGAAGCTAGTAAATCTATAAATCTAACACAAATCAAAGAACCCAAATAACGTATCGACGACGAGGGACACACGGCCAAAACTATAGGGGGTTAGGTTAGGGGTATGTCTCTAAAACCTTGCTTATTATATATACATATTTACTATAAATACTTGCTTAATATAGATACTATTATTTACATTTGTCAGCCAAAAACATTTTTTGAAAATTCAATACGTTCGTGAAAAAGGAAGAGGAAATTCTTGACTATGACTTTTCAGGAGAAGTAGAACTGACTGCGATTGCAAAAATCAAGATGCGTAATCGTTTTAAATCATTATACACATCAATATTACCAACGTAATGCATAGCGAGATAGTCTCCGTAATAAGCACAAATAACAAGTAGGCATAGGTAGCATATACCTACCCGATAACAAACAATAAGAATACACGAATGACCTTGGTGATGGTAGGTAAATTGTTTAATCAAGTGCGCACGAACATCACGTGTACAATGTGTCTACTGAACGATAGCAAATTATAACATAAAGCAAGTTAGTGTGCTATTATACCCCATTGTTCAAATAGAAGCAAAAAATTTTGATATGCAAATGATGTTAAATCAATGTAAAGAGGAAAGTGTATGGCCAAGACACGACTGTATTATTAAATTTAGAAAATATTTCAAGAATAATAAGTAATAATAACTCGAAATAATCTTTCATGACTAGGTATACGAAAACAGCGGCCGTATTATGAGCTTTTATTTACAGGCAGTTTACGCCGTGAATTGAACTGTTTGGCAAATTAGTATTATGAACAAATTTATTAGTCAGTCAGTTCGCTAAACCAGTCATACATTAGTATGTTTAAGGAGAAGATACAACTAAAAGTTAAAGTACTAACTAAAAATTTTCAACTAAAAGTTATATTTTTGCAATAATACCTAATTTAGCCATGCAGTTTACGGGCTGCCTAGAACTTGAATGATTTTAAAAAGCTCATAATACGCCGGCAGTTCGGATTTCATATATCATACTCTCAACGTCAGTTTTTTTTTTTACATTTGTACCATGGCACTAAAGGAATAAAAGTAAGTAAAAAGCCACAGACAAATCATACGAAGTTATATGATAACATTATGGCCTCCAGACGAGCGCAGAGGATCCCGTCCGTAGCAATGTGTATCGAGCTATCATTTTCATCTATACTTACATGTTTCAGTGATTGCCAAGTCCTGGGTCTTCGAGTCTACCTTGACTGGCTTTATTAGGTTTTTGTCCAAGTTATAAACTTAAAGTTCATGACCACTATGTGACAGTGATTTAATCGCTAACACTATACGTAACCTTGCACTTAACAATACCGTACCACTCGGTAATACCGTTTTACTTCTTTTAAATAAACCTTGGCTTGCCGTTACCGTTCATTGGAGCTTTAGTTACTGCAAACATTTTTTAAGTTGACTATTATTTGTAAGGAGAAGGTAAAATCATACAACAGTACAGATTTTCCTGTAATGCAGATATTTGAAACTTATAGAAACTTGTATAAGTACCGTTTTAAACTTGTACAGTGTACATGTATACTGTCTTAACATGAATTATATTCAATTTTAAAACTCATTTAAGCAATGTGCTTCCAAAATAGGACTACAACTAACTATAATTTGTTAGTATTTACACTATACTAATAATGATTGAACTTTTTAACTTTAAATCCTCGTTGATAGGGGTTGTGAGTGTGACTCGGTTACGTCGCAGACAGTTAGTTCGTCGTAGCACTCGTAGCTATATAACAGAAACATTTCTAGCACTTGATATGTATGAGCATTAAGCAGCTTAAGCGTTCTTGGAACCAAACTTCATCACTTCTATAAGATAAATAAATAAGACGCACGTCTAATAGAATAATTATCTATTTTTATACCATAGTTACTCAGATATTTTGTAATTAATAATTTTATATTACCATAGAATAGATTGTCGTTGTAATCAAGTAATGTTGTCAAAGTACATCAAAGTGTAACAAGTACGTAAGATGTAGTTACTTAATAAAATGTGTCAGAAAAGCAGCGCAGGCGCTCGCTCGGAGGTCGTCGCGGTGAGCGGCGCGAGACAATGCGAGGCGTTTGTTGTGAAACCCGCGCAGTTTGCTCAACACAGACAGATTGCCCTACCGTAAGTACCTACACACCTACATGATCTAGCCCACAAAAATATTTCTTTTTTCTATATTAAGCTATTTTATGCAGTCTACTGTGACCGACAGAACACTAGAAAGTAAAGAGTAAATCCTATATACCATAGGCATCCGCGTAACACAGTAGACCACAATCCCATTCGAAGTGGAGGAGACCCATGCTTAGTCGGAAATTAATGGGCTGAGAAGGTAGAAATTCCGGCTGAAGCTGGAAATTCCATTGAACACTAGTTAATTATTTCAAGTGGCTCTATGATGTAGTAAGGTGGGTATAGTACGCGTCACGTAAAAAGAACGCTGGAAGAAAGTGGTAGGGGCGTCTTTGCGCATGGATACACTCTCGCACGAAAGTTATGTGCCTATTATTTTATTTTTGAACTAGGCTTTTGCTGGCGAGTCGTGGCTTGGTACCTACATAGTTATTATTCTTATTCTTTATAAAACCAATAAATCGCCTATGTGCAGCTTGACCGCCAGCGTTCTTTTTACATGACGCGACCTATACCTATACAAGTACATATATATTGTTACTAGCAGTCCCGGCAAACGTTGTATTGCCGTACTAAAAAAAAATTTGAAAAATAGATGTTAGCCGATTCTCAGACCTACTGAATGTGCATACAAAATTTCATAAGAATCGGTCTAGCCGTTTCGGAGGAGTACGGTAACTAACACTGTGACACGTGAATTTTATATATTAGATAGAACTCAATCTATTCGTGAACCCAACTGCATCTACAAACTGTTCTACTTAGGCCTAGAAAGCCAACCTGGGATCAACTTTCAGGGACCTGAAAATTGATCTTACAATATGGCATAAACTAAGTTACAAATTACAAAGAAGTCTATGCTAGTAATTACTTCAATTTTTAGTAAGAACATAGCGACGAATTTGTTGTTGTAACTAAAAGCAAGCTAACAACAAAATTATAATGGAATCTCATGTAAGTAAGTCTATAGTAATCTACACTAATATTATAAAGCTGAAGAGTTTGTTTGTTGGTTTAAACGCCTTAATCTCAGGAACCACAGGACCGATTTGAAAAATTCTTTCAGTGTTAGATAGCACATTTAACGAGGAAGGCTATTAAGAAAAATTGTTGAAAAATGTTGCAAAACGGGGAATATTTTCTAAATTCCACGTGAACGAAGTCACGGGCAACAGCTTTTCTTCTTCTCCAGCCCATTTACGTCCCACTGTTGGGCACGGGCCTCCTCCACTTTGGGAGGGATTATGGTCTACTGTGCCGCGCTGACCAGGCGTGTTGGCACAGGGTTAATTTTCGAGTTTTCCGTCTCTCACAAAAGATGTTATCTGTGTGCATCCCTTATCATATCCCTTAGCTGATTTTTACAGCACCCTTGGGAGGAGATGGGGTGGCGGCACTTGTATTCTTAATCCGTCACCACACGGGCAAAATCTAGTTATTATTAATTATAAAGAACTGCAGCAGGAACCTATTTACCTTCAAACACTATAACAATAATGCAACTCAGATACTTTTCCTCAGTAGTTCTGTTTTTTTGTTACGAAGGCCGATTTCCGACGCAATAACTTCTGAGACCAGTTGCAATGAATAATCACAATACATATTCGTGCTTACTCGTTAGTTTATTATAAAAGATATTGATAGTAATGTGTCGCGTGTCTTTCTGGGTAAAGTGTCGTGCAGGCAGGAGGCACGGGTGACGGGATGTGATGCCAGAGGGTCAAGTCAATTGACGTCGAGTAACATCCGGTGTGGCGAAGCGGCGCTTATTCAGCACGTGCTTCTACTAATTACCTATCTCTTCATTCCATCGTGACCTCCTCGACATACATTGCATTTAACAATTTAAGCCTACGCTACATAACGAGTTTAGAAACACTATAGTTAGTTTCTGACAATATTTTATACTGATATTATTCTATAAAGCGTGATCCAAGGTAATATGACTCAACGTTCTTGCGAAATGTATTGATGCCAGGCGGTGGGGATTCAAATGAACTTAGTGAGCTAAAATAAATCATGTACATACTTAGAAATAGAAATTATATACATTGACGAAGAATCTGGATTAAAACATAATATTGTTTAAAAATGCAGAAAATGATACACCGGTCTACGTGGATTAGAAAATATTCGCACATTGAAGGACAAATGTCACACCTCGGGCAAACAAGATCAAGTACAACGTGATAGGGTGGCCAAAATAGAGGTGAGTCCCACATTCCAGACAGAGAAAGAGTGCTATGGTGATAATTTAGTAAGATTCAAATAATATGTAAAAATAAACTTGTTTAATTACTACCTCAACTTCAACAAGACAATTCAACTTGTTATGTACTATACGAGTATGTATAAATGTTTCTAAGCTTTTGTTACTCGTAATAAATATCGGAATTCTTTTGATCAAATTACATAGACCGTGGTCACGGGTGAATAATACACATAATATTATAACTACTATAGTAACTAAAGACTGATAAGATTATCATCTCCTATTTAGAGCGCGCAATTACCTAATTTAATGATATCAATGCCCGTAGCGGATACACATACGAAATGAAAACCGAGAATGCTGTGATGAGAATTTGCGAGTATGACAGAGTTGCAAGCATTATCTAGTGGCTAGTTATCTGTATGCTGCATAACATTTATATTATTGTTAGGAAGAAATGGGAGTGGCGTCTATTGAATTCTTAGGCCAGTTGCCACACGGAACTGATAAGATAGCTTCGAAAGAGGATACCGAGAACTCGATTTATGACGTACCTAGTAAACAACAAGGCCATAATATAATGGTACAAACAAACACGTGTAACTCACAAACATCGTACGTATAACTCTGACTAGGAAGTTATTATACATCACAAGTTAATTGTTGCGTAATAACGCGACGCTTTTTCTTTTAAAATGTCAATATATCTTGTGTTATTTGAACAAGTCGAAATAAATTAGTTATTCGCGATAATACAAAATCAGTAAATGTTAATTTGCATAATTATATGCTATTTATAATATTTGGCTATACAAATGGTCAATGCTTAATTATTATTATGTAGTTTTATTTTTAACACCCAATCTAACAGCCATCGATTCCGCAAATATGATCTGTTAAATTCATAGTTCGGAAATTACTGTGGCAGACGGTTTAGTCCAGAGCCTGCAATTACGTGGGGCTAATTACTTGAGGATCGGACGGTAGATCGAGATCTAAAACTCATTACTCTTTTGAAAACCTCATTACTCTTAGAAACCTCCTCAGCCCGAATCGAACTCTGCTCCTGTAAGTAGAGGCTATAGTTATAACCATGCATGCAAGTTGTCATTTCGACATTAGTTATCGTTAAGTGAACGTGGACGCGCACAGAGCATAGAACAACACGTGTGCGCAACCGGTTTAGAAGTGGTATTTCTTGTTTTTGACCACATTGTTCCTAAGCTTGTCATTTACGAGCTTTTGCATCTACTACATATTATAAAACTATAACAGTGGCTTAATTCACTATTTGAAGGTCCCTCTGACTATAAATCACTAATTTTAATTACATTAATATTAATTACATGCCTTTTTCACAACGGTATTTTGTTTATGATCGTATTGTCTAACCATTTATATGACCCAAAATTTATACACATTTGTTTGAGTAATACGTTCCAAAAAATGTTTCAATGAAAGTAGAGGGAACTGATTCTTCAGATTATGTATTTGTATATTATACACCCGGAAATCGTGAAATTTCACATGTTGCAGACAATAACTAACAACACAAAGATAACAAGAAGATTAGAGAAAGGCTATAAATTTAAGATATTGCACTTTTAATTTGGCTTGTTCATTGAACATTGCTACAAAGATTTGTATCGTGGTTATCATATAGAAAACTAAAAGGATTGACATATAAAGATTAAACAAAAATTAACAATTAAAAAGGCAAGTTCAACATAAAGGAAGCAAAATTTTGGTGCGTAATTAACCAACCATGTTAATAATAAATCTATTTTATACTGAATACATTTAAAAACACCCAAAAGCCAACACGAAAATAGCAATATATTTATTATGATAATATAAAAGATTTATTTGCTAGGATAAAAAACATGCCAAAAAAAACATCATCGAGTTACTTTATGATAGGTGTTATCATAAAGTAACTCGATGATGTTTTTTTGGTGCCGATGAAGTGTGAAGTTATTGGGACAAATTGTGAGTAAGTAGTTATTAGTCATTTTCGATCAAAATTGTGTACAATTAATTCCATCATCATATTATTATAATCTACAGAAGCGCTAATTAATTTGATTGCATTATTTGATCTATGTAGAGACCAAGAAACGTCGACTTAAGAGGATACCAAAATAGCTTCGTGCATTTTTCTACGTACGAAGTTTTCATTGTTTCTTTAGATTGAATGGCTAGGGCTCTTATTTTTAAGTATATGTTTTTTCAATATATGATCTAGGATCGCATAAACTCAGAAACGCGATTGAAAAAAGTTTTCTCGATAGAAAATCTTAGCGAAAAAACCTCTCTCATTTTTTATTTTTTTCATTTGTCAGTCTATTATCGCGTATTAACTAATGAAATAACTTTAAAAACATAAGTAACTATTATATATAGAAACACGCAAATCAGAATTAGAATATATTTAGTAGTATTTGAGTAAACAAAAAAAATATCCCTAATGCTTCATTTTCTATACCTACTAGCTGTGTTAATATGTACATGTCGACGATAATATTGATGTAGACCCTTAACAGTTTATCAGGTTGCCTATGTCTATTGACTGAAGCCAAGGCAAACATAGTTATTACACGGACATTTCTTTTGGAAACTATGTTTTATATTGAGAAGTCACCCATCTTTGGACTGCAAACATTGGATTTCCTTGATATAAAAATAGAAAAAAGAAGACAACAATAATTATTTGTAGATGATCATTTCGTATCTACAAATAATTAATTTCCATTTGATCTTCTACTGATATTAGAACATTGACCCAGCAAGGTTTGTGTCACATTGACTTGCACTTGAATGGTTAAACTATATGACATCTACAACAACAGACTTAACACGAGTTGTTCAGTGTTGTATGAATGAATGAATATTTAAGGCATAATTATTTTAAAACTCACCACATGCACAACACTGCTGTGAAGGTTACCACTGATGGCTGGCAAATCAGGCTTACGATCGTTCTTCTTAGCTTGTCGTTTGGCCTTCCCTTCAAGGAATCGCTTCTGCAGTGCGGTCGTCTCTAAGTTTTGCTGCTCGCACGCCCCGTTGAACGATTGATCGAATCTTGGCACACATTCTGATTGTCTTCTACGATACGTTTGTATCCGTCGTCTGAAAAAAAAACGAAACAGACATTTCAATTTGCAACAGGATGCTTAGATAAGGCTGAAACTAAGTGATACCTGATACATACCTATACGGTATTAGAGGATTATATCCAAAATATACAGTAACAGTCATTTCTAACCCACATACAAAGTTGTTGACCAATTGACGTTTAAGCAGACATTTAAACCCTTTTTACACGCTTTATATTAGCTTCACTTGTATGTTTGTTTGTATGTTTGTTTGTATGTTTGTATGTTTGTAACCGACTCCTTTGGACGCTATTTTGACCCACTTTAAACGGTCAGATTCTATTCAAATTTTGCACACCTGTCAAAGACCGATGACAATGCAATAATTCGATTAAATAAAGCGTGTTTTTTTAGTTTTTTAAAACTATTATTTTATTTTAGTAACAACCAGGCCTAACAAGGATTAAATTAATTTTAATGTCTGACACTACATAACCAACTAGTCTCATTCGTATAAGTGTAACAACAAATACACTCACTATTTATGTAGACAATCAGAATTTCTAGCAAAAGCAAAAGAAGAATTTCAAAAGCTCACGTCAATAAGTAGGTACTTATAAATTATGATTTATGTAACTAAAATATTAATATTATACTTAATACTGCAATAGCCTTGTAACCCTAGGGTTAGAAAGTGGTACAAAAATAGCGTGAATATTGTTGATTGGTTCAACACAGTATATGCTATAGTGTGGATAAATTGAGATTAAATTTATCATAGACTTTTACTATTTCTAGCAACCAATTAAGAATTAACAAATTTGAACGAAACTTTATCATTAATTTAGCATTTTTTTCTCTTTTCAACCAAACAGGATTTGACGTTTGAACTTTTCTACTTGAATAACCACAAATACATACAGGATTTGTTAAGGCATGGTATATAAAATTGATAAACTTTATTAATTATTCGTACAGATTGCTGATTGAGCTCGACTGCTTGGTAATGTCTAAGTTCAGTGGAAAGGAATTGAGAGTGAAGGAAGTCGCAACCACAAGAATAAATAAGACGTTGCAAGTTAATAATAATGGAGGAACAAAACAAGGGATATACAACTAGATGTACGTAACAGACAATATTTCAACCGATGCCGATGTTCAGTCAGCCGCAACTCCATGTCGTAGCGGTCACCTTGATGAAATGTTAACGCGAACAATCTATTGGTTGGTTCTACAAAAAATATATTTAAAAATCATTACAATCACCTTATTTTAATCTATATTAGGTACCAGGTTATAATATGTATATTGTGTAGGGTCATTAACATTTCTGGGAATATGAAAATAATGATAAATATTTGTAGCTCCCGATATTAAAACGGGTCTTATATGATAAATGTTTGCCTATCTAAAGCATCGTAGCAATCAAACAACTAGACTGTAGTTTTCAAGCATAAAAATTAAAAGCTTTCTTTATGAGTTTCACGAGAATGCATGCAACTGTTCAAAATTTCTGAACTTTTTAATAATTCTAAAGGCATCTTGTCTTTATTATTTACTCACTGATAGAGGACTAAAGGTTTGTAACTTAATTTTAATATATTTTTGAGCGAATGTGTCAAAAGACAAGACAAATTATGTACATAGGCATCGTTGGCAACTTTCATGCCCTAAGGTTTTCCTAACAAAAAGTCAAAGACGTGGTATTTTGCTACAAACAGTAATTAAACAGGAACGCGAACGTGTTGTGTAAACGCGCCGTAATATTTTACGTAGCAATACATCACGGACCACATTGATGTTCACGTAACTACTACGTTATATTCACTTTCCCTTGATTTGTACATTGGTAACGTATTGTGTTATATTGTTATATATATATATCTTGTGATCTACACAATCGGTTATAAGTACAAGTTTCGTAATTATATTAGTACAGGAAATAAAAACAATGTTAGCTGTGTCTGTACAGTATTGGCATTGTCATGTTTATAGCTTCTTGAGCTAAGTTTTTATCAATGGTTTTATGCAATAACTGGGACCTGCATCACCACGCCCACGGTAGATTCCAGATCGGGCTCTCGGGAGTTTTACTAGCAACCTTTAGAAATTCAGTGCCCGTATGAAATGCGTCTATGTTTTTATGGTTCCAAAAAAGCATTCTTCGGTCAACAAAATGAAGCCAAAGGGTATGCTTAGTAGTTAGTTTTTTTTTGTGAATAACTTTCTTCGATATTTTAATACAGTAACTGCAAACTGTTCTGCCACGCGGTAGGAAACTACACGAACGTGCTGTCTGCTAGGTTAGTAGTTAGGCTTTGATCGGTGTCAGTAAGCACTCTTCAACAATATTAGCCTAATTTAAGGATAAGTAACTAATTAGTCAAGCTTGTTGATGTTTTCAAACCATAATTAAGCCATCATTTCTCAAATATTCAAAATAATGTAATAACATAGGTAGGAGGTACCACTAATGTCGAGTACGAAGAGACTACAAAACAAACTATTTCACTGACAACATGAAAGTGAACCGTATCAACGAGTGAAAACAACTGAATAGCTACACCACTTTCACGCATAAATACGGATTTTATATAAAACAAAATCACAGACAGTGTATTAATTTATGTGTGATGATTTATGTTTGCAAACACCTGTCCTCGCTGCCTGTGGAACAGGTTTGTAGCGCTGATACGCGCTATTATCGGCACCCGACAAATTTTGGATTACACAGACAGGATATAAAGGCTTATCTTTTATACCCCGATAGGTAGTATTTGCGATTTATAGGGCTACTACTAGTTTTCAAAACCGTCAAAAATCTTGTGAAACTTTTTATAGCACATAAAATATTAATCACTTGTATTTTCGTGAATAAGGCATTTTTTGGGAAAATTCACCCGCTTGTAAAGACCAAAGCCCCTTTCCTTACTTTTCCTGGAGACAGCTATACCAAATAAAATTATAAGACAGAAGTTATCATAACTAATAGAAACTAAAATCTAATCTTATATATAAAAATCAATTGCTGTTCGTTAGTCTCGCTAAAACTCGCGAACGGCTAGGCCGATTTTAGTGATTTTGGTCTTGAAATATTCATGAAAGTCCAGGGAAGGTTTAAACGGTTCCTAAAATTCCACGCGTACGGAGTAGCGGGCATCAGCTAGTCTTATATATAAAAATCAATTGCTGTTCGTTAGTCTCGCTAAAACTCGAGAACGGCTGGGCCGATTTTGATGATTTTGGTCTTGAAATATTCGTGAAAGTCCAGGGAAGGTTTAAACGGTGATAAAATATATAGGCATCTAAAATTCCACGCGTACGGAGTAGCGGGCATCAGCTAGTAGGTATATAAAATTCTCGTGTCACAATGTTCGTTCGGCCATAACTTTCCGAAATGACTTGACCGATTTTTATGAAATTTTACATGCATATTAAGTAGGTCTGAGAATCGGCTACTATCTATTTTTCATACCCCTAAGTGATAAGGGCTGTCCATCCCTGACATTTGTATGGCAAAACAACGTTTACCGGGTCAGCTAGTATGACTATATGAATTGTTATTCTAAAAATGTGTTTGATTTCAAAATTGTAACGAAGTGAATAAGCAAGCAAATGTGTAACAAATAAGCTTTTGCTATAAAGAATAAATAAATAAATATTCATGGACATTTCATACAACGTTCTCTGGTCCCAAGCTAAACTTATATGCTTGTGTTATGGGTACCAGAATACGGATAGAATACATATACCTACTATTTTTTTTTTGTAAATACGTACTTATAATACATAGAAACACCTAGACGCAGTACAAACATTTGTATGACAATTAGAAAAATCACACAAATGATTGTCCCGAGCGGGAATCGAACCCGCGACCTCTTGATCGAAATAGAAGAAATATAAAGAAGATTAAATTAATGATATTAAAATTGTTATTGTTATGTTTGTATTAAAGATTGTAATGAAAATGGTGCTCAACAGACGCATCCCTAGAACGTAATGTCGCACACGCCGCAATACAGTGTAAACTTGTAGGTGTTTTTGTTTAGTTCATTGACCAGCCGCAGCCGTGCTCCCCGCGGCACTCGCTACGCAAACAACGCCTTCGATAACTCCCGATTGTGTGTCATACTGTCACAGACGTCGCTCTATATCCCACCTTAGATACCACTCCCCCCACTACCAACAATCTTCCAATATTATGACAAGTTGACATCTGTCCAAATATTTGCTGATTTTGTTCACGTTTATTAGCAGTATTAGTACTCACCAACATGATCATCCATGTTGACATAAAATATTTATAATTCGAGTGCCTCTATCATTTTCGTAATGCCTTTATTTTAAATCAAAGGAAGCCTCTTCTGTCAGCCGATTTTTTTCTAGACAATTTACAATTTCCTAGGAATATGTTGAATAGTTATGGCTTGTCATTGTTTAACTGTGGAAATTACCCATATTTAGGTATCAAACTATTAATATATCACAACAGCAATTAGGCGAAGTCGACATCAATTAAGTTTAATAATTATAGCAATTTAATAACGATAACAGATACCCATATAGTATCTTAGTACATGCTATAAAATAGTGCAAAATTCGGGCATAATTATTAAATATATTTCTTCCTGATAAACCTAACGTACCTAAAAATTTTACGAGAATAGTCACTTGTAAGCAAATATAATCTTTACTTATTATAAAATAAATTCGTTATTTTTGTATGTATGTCCCTATGTGAGCGTATATCTTCAAAACTATGCAACGGGTTTGGATGCGTTGTTTTTTAATAAATAGAGTGGTTTATGAAGGTGCATTTTTTGTATAATAAGTCAAAGTTTGGTGTCTAAATCCCACGCGTACGAAGTTGCGGGCAGAAGCTAGTTGTGCAATAAAATAAAAATCGGGTTTGCATAGTCCACATAACTACTATGCCGTTCAAATGAGAATAGGATTGACCCCGCGCCATTTTGTGACGTCATAGTTGTCATTTTGAACAATTTTGGTAGGATCAACAAAACAAGATATTTTTATATAATAATTTATTTATCACTTGATCGTTATCGTTTCCTAATTTTCGAGCACTTAGCGAGACAAATACTATTAAAAACAATATCAAATAACGACAAGTTCAACATAACAATACTAACATACAAAAACAATGGGAAATAACAACAAATTTATTTTTTTAACGGGAAACAACCACATAACTAGCACATTTTAAAATAAAACTCCTTATAATTCATATTCTCGACAAGGCACACCAACAACAACAAAATAGCGGTTGGCAATTCAACTTAATATCATTGTTTCCAACAACGAAATTATTGAAAGAAAGTATTATTTATTTTTAAATAATATTATAACTATTATTACTAAATAATTTAAGACGTATTTCACTTTAAATTAGGGAGATTAGGTAAAAGAAAAAAAATTATTATCAACATCATCATAACATCACCCCTTTTTCCCATGGGGGTAGGCAGAGACTATAGACCGCCATCTGCCACGATCGAAGCACACTTCCTTGGCTTCATCCACACTCATACATCTGGTCATAAGAGACGCTTAACGAAAGGCATATACACGGCGAAAGTAAGTGGAAATGCTGGGAGAGGACGCCCGAGAAAAATATACTCCGATGTCATCGCCGGGATACTCCAAAAGGGGCAAGTGCGTAGCACTTACAACAGTCGGGCATGTATGACCAGATGTAAAAAATTAATAATAATACGCAAATAAAGTTACGTTGCTGACAGTACTTTTCCAATCACTTTTGACAACTAAAGGTCATTGCAAATCCTATTCTCATTTGAAACGTATAGTACAAATCAGCACTACAATTGCAAAGAATAAACTTTTTGAACACATCAGGTTATGTATGATACTAATATATCATATCTAACCCAACGTTACATGTACGATTGTTCTTAAGAGGATACCAAAATAGCTTCGTGCATTTTTCTATGTACGAAGTTTTCATTTTTTCTTTAGATTGAAGGGCTAGAGCTCTAATTTTTAAGTATATGTTTTTCAATATATAATCTAGGATCGCATAAACTCAGAAACGCGATTGAAAAAAGTTTTCTCGATAGAAAATCTTAGCGAAACAACCTCTCTCATTTTTTATTTTTTTTCATTTGTCGGTCTATTATCGCGTATTAACTAATGAAATAACTTTCAAAACATAAGTAACTATTATATATAGAAACACGTAAACCGGAATCAAAATATATTTAGTAGATTTTGAGTAACCAAAAAAAATATCCCTAATTCTTCATTTTCTATACCTACTAGCTGTGTTAATAGGTATATGTCGACGATAATATTGATGTAGGCCCTTAACGCATTTGAATGAAAGTGCGAGCTTGGACAACACAGAAAGCTGCTGCGAGTACAATTAAACGCATATTGATTTTAGAATTTATTACGATGCGATGTTGTTTTGTAACTATATATGTATAGACGAGCAAATCGAAGTAGAAATATGCATAACTGTTACTGTGTACTAGCTACGTACGATAAATATTTTTAAAGACCGCGATAGATAGACATCATAATTAGTTAATTATATAAATCACTTTTTCCGCCTTTTTCAGACCAAAATGTGCCACGGCTGGAAGCGAGCCTTCTTTAAAATAGGAGGATATTTAATGTATGATACAGACGTATTGTTGAAGTTCTGTTTAAAGATTTTCGTCTGGTAAAAAATTTGTTATTTTACCAAACCTGTCCCTTAGCGTGGAAGGGAAGTAAGGAAACGGTGGGGTTAATTCTTAATCAGTCTCTGAACAACGAGATCTGTTTTGAGTACTCTGTATTTTGGCCTATTACCATCAGTATCAGATAGTTCTTTATTAGGTGGACTAACGGTAACAAAACAACAGGGAAATTTGAAACACCTCGCTCCTGACCCCAATTAAAAAAGAAGTTAACTTTCAAACAAGCTTAAATATGCCTGAATAAAATCTTATTTAACAGTGGACAAATCAAAAAGCAAACGCTTGATTGTATAGATTCATAGAACCCGTTGTTTGCCGGATTAGCGCCCGCAATGATCTTGCACCGATTAACGGTCCTACCGGAATGTGGTATGTATTTAGATTAGAGCATGAGGAAATAGCTTTGTCGCTATGCAAACATATGTAACTATTTATAGATATTACAATGTTAAATAAATGGCTTCGCAAATATATTTTGTTTAGACTCAAAATAATTTAATATTTTAAAAAAAGGTCGACCGACTTCAAGTATATACCTTTATACCTTTGGAATTTGAGGGTTTTCCTCGATTTCTCAGGAGATAATCATCAGATCCTGACCAATGGGACCAAACAGGAACAAACAGCTTTCAAATAAAAAAATTGGTCAAGTGCGAGTCGGACTCGCGCACGAAGGGTTCCGTACCATTATCTATGCAACATAAGGCAACGTTATTAGTATCGAGCAAGAAACGGTAAAAAAATCATGTTTGTTGTATGGGAGCCCCCCTTAAATCTTTATTTTATTTTATTTTTAGTATTTGTTGTTATAGCGGCAATAGAAATACATCATCTGTGAAAATTTCAACTGTCTAGCTATCACCGTTCTTGAGATACAGCCTGGTGACAGACGGACGGACGGACAGCGAAGTCTCAGTAATAAGGTCCCGTTTTTACCCTTTGGGTACGGAACCCTAAAAAGAATCATTAAAATCGCTGTGCCCAGTTAAAAGTTATGAGGTGACAAACATAAAAAAAAATTAAAAAACATACGGACGAATTGAGAACCTCCTTCTTTTTTGGAGTCGGTTAAAAAAGCATTGGGCTAGGAATGGAAAGACAATACAAAACGAAAGCTTTTACATAATTATCTAGTTAGAGTAGTAAGATGAGCCACTAATTAGCTCATTTGCTAATTAATTTACTGCTCAAACCAGACCAGACAGACTCTTTATGTACAAGACGTACCAATCTCGGGAATATTTTATAGTATAAAGTGCTTTAAAGTGGAATAAAAAAAAGTAGCAATGAAATTGTGAATGATGATAAAAAAATATGAAAATGATAATGATAAATATGAAAACGAAAGTGATAAAAAATATACGACTACTTAATACATATTATATTTATTAAACTAACTGCTAACATTCGTTCTAAAGTCCATTCTACAAGTATTTTTATCTCATCACAATTATTTTAATGATACTAACTAGTATGAAAATCACATTAAAATCAATCAATATTTATCATTAAATATACATATCAGCTTGTGTAATCGACGTGATATAGATGACTACAAACCTGCAATTACGTTGTTACATTTTTGATACGTAACATAACATTTGTGAACGAAGAGGTTTTACAGTTCTGTATAACATTGCACCAATGATAGTTATTGTGATAGTGTCTCTACGATCAGGGTGTATCCCTACAAATGATCCCATTGAGAGCCCACTATAGACCCAGCCAATTCACAATTTAGATAACTATTTGTGTTAGGTATTGCTGTTCCTATTATCGAGAGTCGAGCCGAAAGGGACAGCTATATATTAGCCAGATTTTACCAATAAAATCTTTGAAAAAAATACGTTTCGTAGTTCGCTGGCTTCTTCATAAAAAAACCGATTTTAGAAATTGAAATTACTAATAATAATATTTTTTGGAAAAAATGTTACAAAGTTTGTGTAATAGTCATAGACGCTGTAAATTCATCTAAAAAAAACCTGTCAAGAGCGAGGCAAACTCGCACCCTTAGGGTTTCGTACCTACTAGACATATAAACATAATTAAGTAACTGCATTCAAATATTCAGTTAATTAAACTCAAAACAATTCACCAACTTAATTTTGTAGTTGAAATATAGGCAATCGCCTACATTTCAGCTACTTCATAAGTTGGTATGTATTAGTATAAACACTTTTTTCTTGTGATGTAATGACAAATTATAAGTTCTTGGATTTTTCCCTATACAGCACTATATAGACTTGATCTATGCCATATTTCAAGGCTCTAGGGCAACGGGAAGTAACCTGTGAATTTTGAGTCGAAATTTCTTAAAAATGGTCGTAATTCGGTTATATCTTTTAAATGCGTAGAGGTAAAAGGTTGATTGTATTTTTTGCAGCAAGGGACCGCATAGATCTACATATCGTATGAGTTTCAAGTTGATACCTTCAGCCGTTACTGAGTAAAAAAAGTTTGACAGACGGACAGACAGACACCGGAGTGATCCTATAAGGGTTTGTACGAAACCCTAAAAACCGCAGAAAATGGATGTTTTGAATGTTTCTATTTCCTTTCGTTATCACTTATCATGTATTGAAAAAAAGAAAGCAATATTCACGACGAAAATAGCGGACTACGATGTCCATATTATTGTATGGAGCATAGTTTGGTATCGTGCCCTCTTAACACGGGGATGATCCCTCGTCCTAGCCTCGCCTCTGTGCCAATATCGATCTGGACCCTAACAACCGACGTTACAATACAACATAGAATAATGTTTTTACCACTAGTCATTCGTAACATAAACAGTTCCTAATCTTAATGAAATTTTAGAGCTTCTTTATATTCTACATAACTAGGTAGTTATTTAAGTTTTATGGTCTTATTCATAATGACTTATCGGAGGTTTAATCGGAGATTTTATCGGAGAGATCATAAACGTTTTAGCGTAAAAAGACTATTATGAATAACAAGTTTTGACAATTTTCGCGAACCGATTTTAGCGAACTTTTAAACCTCCGATAAGTCAATATGAATTTGTAACAAAGTCATATTCTTGGAATACCGAACTTACTAATGTAGTTTAAAGTTATCCGTAAAAAATCCATAGCATACGTAATAGATATTCATCCCTTAAATAAATAGGCAACCCTTATTACTTAATGCAATTTCTTAAAAACTTTATAGGTACTAACGCAATTCTATTTAATTAATATACTGAATCAAAATACCTACTGTATAGAGTGCAGCTAAGCAACTTTAGCATGCATCGAAGTATTAAGTTACATGTTGGCTGCAACGTAAATAAAACAGAACGACGATTATGCACCGCAACTGGCTACCAGTACCGTTAGACATACACACCGAGACCCCGACATAAATTCATTCAGTGCAAACCACTGCACACTAAGCTCTGCCAACTAATATTCCACATAATGAAGCTCCAAATCCTACTACAATATTGCGCCATTTTAGAAATAAGCATTATCTTTACTTATTATAAAACAAAGTCGTTATTTTTGTATGTACCTATGTCTCTATGTGAGCAGCTTACATGTTACAAACTACACAACGGATTTTGATACTTACCGTTTTTTTTTCATAGATAGAGTGGTTCAAGAGGATGGGTTATTTAAAATTTGTTAGGATTTGGTCTTTACTTTCCACGCATACGAAGTTAAAGAAAAGCGACTACCTTAATGTTAACACGAGAAATAAGCACAATCTTGTAATGCATGTTACTCGTATCCACAAAATAAGTAACTCTTTCATGGGGCATGGTATACGTTTTTATGAAAAACTCCCTAATGATGTGAAAGAATTAAATAAATCTAACTTTAAAAAATTTGTAAAATCTAAACTATGTAAAAAGGCGTATTATAAAATTTCAGACTATGTTAATGACTATAAAGCTTGGGAGTAAATTGTTCCAGAGCAACACATATTATTATAATTATAATTTATATAAATTGTAAGAACCATTGTAATGATTATTTAAAAAAAAGATTAATATGACAAAAGATAACGATATCTGCTGAGTTTCTTACGCCGGTTCTTCTCAGCGGATTGAAAGTCCTGAACCGGTGGTAGGGAAAAAAATTTTTGGACATATTATAGGAGCTTATTTTTTTTGGCAAAAAGAGAATATGCCTACCTGAATAAATGATTTTTGATTTTGATTTTGATTTTGAGCTAGTGGGATAATAGGTAGCTTAGGATTTTATTTCGGTGAGAGGAATTTGTTTTTTTTTGTTAACTACAAGAAAATAAAGCTTTCGGTATGTGCTTAAATAATTACGAGATAAAAGTACTTATTGTTTTTGATATTTCGAAAGCATAGAAATTAATCCCATGAAAAACATAATTGTTGAAAAAGCCAAGTTCAAGAAAACCTCTGGTGTTATGTCTACTTTGTAACGTCTAAAATACGAACAAAAGGAGGTGCAAATCACGAAGTAACAACATCCTTATGCATAAACATGTCGATTAATATTTATTTCACGTTAAGATAATCTACATAGTAAACATACTGCATAGTTACAAAAAGACGCATAATAAACGCCCTTGGAAGTTCGAGTATACGCAAGTTGTACAATAACTAGGTACTTGTAGCATTTAAAGCCTTCATATCTTAAATAGTTACTATAATTCACTAACTGTTTTAATAGTTATCAGCCATTTCTAAAGTCTCTTCTCATAGTAACTACTCCTATAGTCGAGAAGATTTTCCAATTACTAATCCCGCAGTTAACCGAAAATTCCAAAAAGAAACATACTTAATTGTTACAAGGTCAATGCCTTAGCTTCGTCACTGCGCCACGGATTCATTCTAATTATAATATCAATAACACCAGCAGCTTAATTTAATTAGGCAAAATTAATTATTTGTAATATGAATTCATAATGTATGTTAACATTATAACCTTGCAAAATAGGTCACTTACGATGCCAGTACGCATCAATTCAAATAAAGTTCTCTTATCGCATCTGTTCAGTGCATGTTCTGAAATACCTATTGTAAACACCATATAAATATCAGTCGACTGTAATTGTATGTTTTTGTTATTTAAGTTTTGTTTTCGTATGTTTTTAGAGATCCATATCAAAGCCAAAACAGAACCCTTTTACTGAAACTCTGCTGTCTGGCACTTTATCCATCAGTCCCTATGTTAACGTACATCATACCTTTTCAATTGAACTTGTGATAAGCGTTAGACGATATGATCATGACGGTATAATATAATTATATCCACCCCATTGTCGTCAACATACAAAATCGTCGTTCTTTCAGTAGGACCTGGGCACGAAGAGTCGGAAAAATCCTTGGGCGAGTATTCGAAGTTACTTAGCTGCTTTTGTTTATGTTTTCTTTTTGCAAGTATGGTCTGTGGAGGCTCTTATTTGGCTTTCAGTGCGACTCCGATAACTGTGTCATATGTGTGATCTAAAAGACATCCAAAGGATACAAAGTGAATGGACGGAAAGACGCATGGCTGTACAAAAGTGTCCCTGGAAAATGGAACGACAAAAGGATTTCGGAAATTGCAACCAAGACAAAGATAGATATAAATATAAAGATAGATATAAATATAAAGATAGATACAATAAAAATAAAAATATAAATAAGATAGATAAAAATAAAGATAGATACAAGGTATTGACTGTTAACTCTCCTCATTTCACATATGCATGCTCCCCTCCGTGCATATACATATGAAACAAGGGATAAGTTCCTTGAAACTAAATCCTGGCAAACCCATGGGGCCGAAAATGTCTTAACTACAACCTTGTCTTTTTTCTAGGTTCAGAAACCTCTCAAGGCATACCTTGAGAGGTTAAGTACATATACTTATCTCCTGGACAACTGTGTGGAGACCAGAAAATCAAATATCACATTTCAGTAGTACTAAGCATTTGAAAACTATATATAATTTTAAATATATATTATGTTGCTTACGTAAATGTATTATGTGTGTCTACATTGTTATCTGCAGTAGATTAAACTGGTTCTGTTTTGTAATAGGTGAGGTAAGATGGTTTTAGATAATATATTATTATCAAAAGTTACATAGACACTTCAATTTGCAAGAATAGCAAAGAATTTACAATTTTTATTTTAGAAAATACGTAGTCAATTGTTAATCACAAACTTTATTTTTCTTAAACCAAATTAGTAAATAGCGACGAAAAATTAATTATTTTTACTAAGGAATATATTTAGATAGTAGCAGATGGCACTCTAGTCTCTGCTAACCCCCACTGGAAAAAGGTGTAAATTATTGTTTAAAAAGGTTTATTACCTTCGCTCCTGACGTTTTAACCGAGTTGCATTGATCATGGTCACAGGTTGATTAGATTACGCTTATTATTTGCTTGTTTTATGTGTACAAGAATACTGTTATACTACATAACTATACTATTTTTTTTGTAAATACATACTTTTAATTGGAAACACTCAGATGCAATACAAATATCTATTTGATAAATTTTAATAAATACTTGTCCTGTTCAGCGATTAAACTCACAACCTCGTGAGTGACAGTTTGTTACATGTATTAATAGGCCTGTCAAATTATTTAATTACTGTTGTTTATTGCCATCTCTTTCTTGCTATACAGTAGTGATCTAAACAAATATTATTTTATGAGAGATTAGCAGGCAACTAAAACATTATCTGTATAAAATTAACTTTTGTGAAGCTGTTTAAATGACTACTTGTAGTTTTAAACGCTTTTAAGTTTCTTTACTGAGTCTTCAATCAATCTTGTTTAACAAAAATAGCCTAAGTAAACCTTGTAAATAGGCTCAGACCTAATAAAATACAGCTTTACATTAGTAAATCTCTGTTGTTCGAGATGTTACAGACACTCACAAATTTATTTAATTGTCTGGACAAAATATAAAACAGTTTTAAAATAAAATGTAAGTAAAATGTTCATAACAATACATCACATGGGACACAATAAAATATTTGAGTCAATCTCTCTGAGGAGAATGGAAATGGCTCATGTGTCGTGTGGTCATTATCTAGGACTACCCAAAACATATCCATAGTAAAATTTAACCTAAGAATCAGTGCGCAGTCATATATAATGTCATAAATAGTCAATAAAATGCATAGTTATTGACACAAATGTCGAACTTCAGGTGGTATTAAGCATTGGTAGTTATTATAAATTATATTTGGAACATTATAACATATCCACAGTGACAAAATCAATGACTGGTTACCCAATTGAACTCTTATTATCTTGTAAAAAATCAATTAGTCACCATAGAAATTGTAGTACTAATATAATTGATCATTTAAATAATCTTGTAAACATATTGCTACAAAACAACAACAGTGTATTTTATGTTACGCAGTATTTCTTTATTGTATAAACCATTCCACTACTGATAGCACTTACATCTCTATACTAACCCGTATGGAGATGTGAGTGCTATCAATTTTATGTCTTTTTCGAATCATTCAACTACATAAATGTTAGCAAATTCAAGTAAAGACTTCATCTTTACTTGAAACTTGAATATGTAGGGACATGATACAAGGAAAAAAAAAGTTTTTGAAGTATTCACCTCAAGCGATCCACAACAGCTTGTCTCTTTGGTGGAAGAATCATTTCCTCCATAGGCTGCAGTAAATTAGGCGGATGTTGGGCGGGCGAGGCGCCGGGCAGTAAGCCGCCCGCACCACCGCCTCCCACTAAATGCTCCACGGTGCCTGTCTGTTCTCTACCTTTGATTTGGCATCCTCAAAACCAGTTTTTCACTCACATAAAACAGTATCTCAAGTACTGCAGCGCAAATAAGACAAGACTATGAGAAAACAATAACAGTTCGTCCTGAACATCTTCAGCAGAAGATTCATTCTGTCACTGGTGAATCTTTAGTTTATACAGCACTAACGATTAATAACAAATGTTTGTATCAATTAACACTGAAAATACTTCAACACACTATATACGTTAAGTTCACAAATAAATAAATACGTCGAATGATAAAAATATTTTGGTACAAAACAGCAGTAAACAAAATGCAAAACAATATTAACTTTATACCGTCTTTTTGTTATCAAATGTGAGGAACACTGAATGGAATTCAAATAGGCAAAATTACCATGTTTTGCAAAATTTAGATGTTATTTAAAAATTAACACTCGCTAACAGCATAAAATACAACCAGATCCTAGGAAGTAACGCGAATGAATGAAATGAATGGACTTGGCATCAGTGTTACCAACTCGAATTTAATCGAGTAGGTAGATACAATTTCAAAAGTTGGTAGTTTCCAACAAAGAGTAAAATAATATAGATATAACGTTTCCAACCATCTTCAATTCGAAAAGTAGGTAGATCTACCAACTATAATTTCGAGTTTTATATAAAATCCTACCCTAAGATGTGATACCTTTAATTTATTTTTTTTCGTAAAAAAGTAATCACTTTATCTATATTAGTAAAAAAATGAATATTAATTAAAAAATGGACAATATTCATAAAAAAATCAAAGCATAATAAGGATTGAAGAGATCAATATAACATAATGTTCTTGAAAATGAGGGCCGGAAACTGAAATGCACTTTTCTGTAAAAAATTTTTTTTTACTAAAAAAAAAAAGTAGTTGAATATTTTTGATCATAATGAATTTTTCTCAATTTTCGTGGAGGAGAATTTTCATCATTGTCACTTTCATTACTAATCATTTTATTTTTGAATGTTTAGATAGACTAATAGTACTAAAATACTTGATTCAATAACATTTAACGCTGCGCTTTATATATCAAAATACATGGGTTGCTTTCCATTTAGTTAACACAGAGGGACTCTGCGTTACATTGTGAAACACTGCCAAACACTGTGTAAAAGTTTAAATGAAACAGCTAGTTGTCTCAAAATAACACTAGAGTGCATCAATATCGCAAAATTAGGGGTGTTTTTTTACCTAAATGCAAGTTCCTTGACAAAGTCTTGGCTCAATAATTTATAAACACAACCTTCCAAGAAGTTAAAGAACTTTGACAATTTGTGGGCAAATAAATAATTGTTTTGTATTATTGCTACTGTTGTATCTAATCTAAATAATTAAAAATAATTAGTAGAGAAAAGAATTTTTCTCTTATTTGTTGGTAATTCTTGCTAAGCATCTGTCAAACACCACTTTTTCGAGTGTCGAACAGTGTACGGCTGTGTTCAACAGTGTCGTTGATGGAAAGCGCTTTATCGAGCACTGCGTTACACTGCGTCACTTTTTGTATTAATTGGAAAGCAACCATAGTAAGTTCATGAGAGTATTGAAGTTAGTCATTAGTCGAAACTCGCAATAAATAAGCCGAGGTTTCTTATTGGCTGATGTATATCGATATATTTCAATTGTCAAGAACGCAAAAACGCGCTGTTTTTAACTTATTGTGTGCATAAAAGAAAATTAAACAATATAAAAATAAAAAAATAAAATTAAAAATTTTTATAAACAAAAAGTTGGTAGATTTTCTTTATAAGGTAGTAGATTTGAGAAAAATCTTAAAAGTTGGTAGATCTACCTAAAAGTTGGTAGAGTTGGGAGCACTGCTTGGCATTGGCACTTGGCTTGGAATGACAATTGACAATCTAACGTAAAAGTAATCCGCCTGAGGAAAACGGCCAAAGCCTAATCAAACGATTTTTTACTCGATTTCGAATCGATATCTTAAGTAGCTTTATCGTAACGTAGTCGTAAATGGTTAATCAAACGATAACCAAATCTAGTACCATTTATGGATATTATAAATTAATGGTAGGTATGGGGTACATAGGTACTTCCTTTACCTGTTTGTTTTGACGAAACTACTGCAGCGTCGGCGACTAAAACGTAATTTTATTTGTCACTGCGCACGCCCCGCCCAAAATCGCCTCATGCACAATAAGACACTACAGTATCCGTACACAATGAGTATGAGCATTGCTCCCGTACCGTTTTTCAGCTGGGGTCACTTTATAATGACATCTCCTGTTGAATTAATGCTTTAAAGATAAATTATGGTCATAGATGAAAGTAACTCTATGATAGACAAAAAGAAAAACATGTTTTTTTTCTGTTATCAGCTGTCAATAGCGTCAGCAAAGAATATACTACTCTCTGACTGAGCGTCAGGCTGGCAGTCACTCAGTCAATCAATTGACAATTTTATTGTTAGACTGTATTTTTCTTCACAGTCTTTTTGCGGTCTTTTCACGACCGTTTTTTATTTCTGTGCGTATTTTCCTAGAATCTCTTGATTTCCTGACTAAAACACTAATCAGAAATTATTAATTAATTGAAACTGTTCATAACAATTTTCTTTTGATCTTAAACAACAATGTCAGCGTTGAGAGTGAAATTGTACTCTACAGCGTTTGCAAAGAGGTTATTACTCCTCTCAAGAAATAATGCAAAACAAATTTCGGCCTGCAACTTAGCAACAACAAAGCTAAACGGTAAGAATACGGATAAAATACATATACTACTTTTCTTTTGTAATCACTAGCTTTAGATATCTCTACTAATTATGTAGTCTAACATCAAATAAAAAAAAAATGGTATATAATATTTAAAAGAAATTCATTTTACCAGCACTTATTACTTTGCAATATATTCACAATATTTTGTTTTGCAGAAAACATTTTAGCAAATTATCAACCAATCAGATATTACAGTGCTGCTACAGAAGAGAGAATTAATGTCAAAGAAGACAAAACGTCAGAAAAGGAAACATTAAAGGGCTCGTCAGAGAAGAGAGAATTTCAAGCAGAAACACGCATGTTGTTGGACATAGTTGCAAGATCATTATATTCTGACAAAGAGGTTATTTTATACTTTAATATTAATAAAGTTTTTAAGCACTTCACACAAAAAAAACATACTCTAATAAAACAGGTCATGACTTATTGGTTTGAAGCATGTAAAAGTAAAGTCTGTAGTTTGTAAAAATTGTTATGTCACCTGAATTAGGATTACCATTTCTTATACCATGCTATAAACATATTAACCTATTAACAATATATGATAATTATTTATGATTGAATGGACAACCCCTGCCCCTCTTGAAACACAAAGCAGAGTCTAAATATTACTTTTAATTAAAGTAGAAAACTACACTTAAACTAGATTTAAAATGGTCTATTATTATATTTCAGGTTTTTATTAGAGAACTAATATCTAATGCAAGTGATGCCTTGGAAAAATTCCGTTATTTGAGTGTAAGTTCCTCTAATGATGGAGTTGCACTAGAAGAAGTGGACAGACCTCTAGAAATAAGACTGTTTACTGATAAACAGAGCCGTACATTGACATTCCAGGTATGTTAAATACACAGGGATATTCAAGAATATCATTGGGATATTTATATTTATCTTAATAATAAATAATCTTATTATCTCTTCGTCCATTAATTACGACCCCCCTTCAACACCCCCCCCCCCCCCCCTTGGTAAGATTTTCCTCAACCCCCTCCCCCCTCCATTAATTTCACGCGAGATTTTTCAAAATTTATGTTTTGGCTAAAAACATGTTGGATTATTGAGACAAAAAAACAAAAACACAACTTACTCTATTATTTTTATTTAAGACTAGCAAAGACTAGTATATTTGTCAATATTACCGTAATTTAAAATCACACATTAACATATGCATATCAAAAGAAACGGGAATAAGTCTAGTTTGACGGGAACATACTTTGCTGGTAAAATAACTAGTATTTTGTATTACTATATTATATGAGGATTAAAAATTTAATTTTTTAATTTTTTTACTAAATCTTATTCTTTACCTAGTTTTATTCAAATCTTGATAATAGTTTCACATTTTCGAAATATACATATAAGTATAATCTGCGTATTTTGACCTATCAAACAGTATTTTTTTCTTTGCTATAGCTAATATAGTTTAGCTGCTACAAAGGTTTTTGTTGATAACAAATAGCAAATCAGAGGGCCCGTCGGAACCGTTTTCTGCTAGATAAAAAATTACGTGATATTTGCTTAGACCTCCCTTCGCCCCTAAGTGAGATTTGGAAAGATTTCCGCTTGACCCCCTCCTCCCCTAGAACACCTCACGTAATTAATGGATGCCCACTTAATATAAATACATAATTAATTATATTTATCTTAGTCAAGCATCAGTCTAGGCTAATTTTATATTAAAAAAAAACTTTGCAGGTTAGTTAAACTGCATTTTAAAAAAATGCATTGGGCCTACTTAACCTAAAAATAACAGATTCTCATTGTATTAGAAGAATTTTTTCCTTAAAAGCCATGTTAACTAACATCTGTTATTTTAAAATCAAAAGCTCCACTGGTGTAAAGTACTTTGATGTAAAGATTTTGCTTCTACACCCCTCTAATGCCATAGAGATTCTGATCTCATGTTCTGATTTCAAATTAGCAATATTGTTTTTTTTTACAGGATACAGGCATTGGTATGACAAAAGAGGAACTTACTGAAAACTTAGGCACAATTGCACGTTCAGGTTCTAAATCTTTTATTGAAGAGATTAAGAAACAGGGTGCAGATCAAGCTAATTCAATAATTGGCCAGTTTGGTGTTGGATTCTATTCAGCTTTCATGGTGGCAGATAAAATTGAAGTATTTACTAGAAGTAGTAAAGCTGGATCACAAGGATATAAGTGGTCTTCTGATGGGTGGGTACACTTTTGTGTGAAAATTATTACTGTAAATGAAACATGTACTTTATTTTAACCTATAAGAAAGAAAACTTTAAACAATTATGTGCTTTAAATTTTCATTTATACATCCCCATTTTTTGATATGATAATAAGTGCCATTATTATATATCTAAGGCTACTTTTATTAAAAAGTAGAATAAGAAATTAATATAGTTGTAGAGTTGTAATGATAGCTACCTGGTGACATTTATACCTTTTAGGTCTGGAACATATGAAATCCAAGAAGCAGATGGAGTACCGATTGGTACAAAAATAGTAGTATATCTAAAAACAGATTGTAGAGAGTTTGCTGATGATGAGATGGTGCAAAGTAAGTGAGATTCTTATCAAGCAAAATACATATATTATTTTAATTATTCTATCTGTCAAATTTTGTTTTTGCAGATATTATTAAAAAGTACAGTAACTTTGTAAGCAGTCCTATTTTGTTGAACAGTGAGCAGGTCAACTCAATAAAGGTAAGTGTTTCAAACCATCCATCCATCATTTATCCATCAAACCATCTTCATCTTTACTTATTATAAAACAAAGTTGTTTTCCTCTGTATGCTCCTGCTTAAAATTTTAGTTGTTCTAAAGATTTGTGTTAACGACACAGACAGACAGACATAATATTTGTATAATTTTTTAAGGTTTAGTTTGGAAATTCCACTCGCGTGAAGTCGCGTACTACAGTTAGTTACGCAAACTACGCGATGGATTTTGATGCCTTTTTTTATTTAATAGATAGACTGGTTTAAGAGGATGGCATTTTTTATAATACATTTGTTAACTTTGGATTATAAATACCTATGCGTAGGAAGTTGCGGGCAACAGCTTAAATAATACATACATCAAAGCATTAGTTGGGTTGTCCTAGCAAATGTTTACTGCTATATGCTGGAATGTTGGGTAAAACTACTCTAAAGTTTTACCCAATTTTCAAGAAAGTTATATACCTAAATAGTTCTTACATATTGATAAAATTTTGCCTACTCTACTTCATATATTCGGCTTACTGCAATATTGTTGTTATTTACAGCCTCTATGGTTGATGGAACCTAAAGAAGTATCAAAGGAACAACATATAGAATTCTACAAGTATATCAGCAACTCTTATGACAAGCCCAGGTTTACATTACACTACAAAACTGATGCTCCATTAAGTATCAGATCTATTCTCTATGTACCTGAAGGAAAACCTGGTCTCTTTGAAATGTCCCGAGACTCTGATGTAGGGGTAGCTTTATATTCTAGAAAGATATTGATTAAAAGTAAAGCTGAAAATATTCTGCCTAAGTGGCTGCGATTTGTCAAAGGTGAGTCCTTGATTATACCATGTTTAATAAGGTAGAATGATCTTTGGAAATTTTAATTAGGTAATAGAAATATTAGATTTTAGATGTTATAATAATTATGTAAACTATGTTTAGAGGAATATTTAAGATTTCTAATAAAATAGCAATTTACACATATTCTTAAACATACCAACCTAAAATAAAAATTGGTCAAGTGCGAGTCGGACTCGCGCACGAAGGGTTCCGTACCATTATCTATGCAACATAAGGCAACGTTATTAGTATCGAGCAAGAAACGGTAAAAAAATCATGTTTGTTGTATGGGAGCCCCCCTTAAATATTTATTTTATTTTATTTTTAGTATTTGTTGTTATAGCGGCAATAGAAATACATCATCTGTGAAAATTTCAACTGTCTAGCTATCACCGTTCTTGAGATACAGCCTGGTGACAGACGGACGGACGGACGGACGGACAGCGAAGTCTCAGTAATAGTGTCCCGTTTTTACCCTTTGGGTACGGAACCCTAAAAAAGAAAAAATATCGTTAAATATTATTTACAGTTGTGTTGGTTATATATAGATTCTAAAGTTATAAAATTTTAGGTGTTGTTGATTCCGAGGACATTCCATTGAATCTCAGCAGAGAATTGTTACAAAACAGTGCACTTATTGTGTAAGTATCTTTATTCATTATTAAAGTGGTACACACAGATTTACCAGATAGGGTACCATCTATCTGTTCAATCTTGAAAACACGAAATTTTTGAATGGCTAAATCGTACTTCATGGTCTAATGACTTACGGTATTCTCAATTCAAGTGACTTAAGAGGATACCAAAATAGCTTCGTGCATTTTTCTACGTACGAAGTTTTCGTTTTTTCTTTAGATTGAATGGCTAGAGCTCTAATTTTTAAGTATATGTTTTTTCAATATATAATCTAGGCTAGGATCGCATAAACTCAGAAACTTCTAGTTCTTCTTGGCGACGCGACAACGTTCATGTAGTATGACTATTACTGTCCTTAGCTTTTTCTAAATTATTTACTAATAAATGTGCTTGCTAAGTGCAAATTGCACTTATGTTGGTTAAGGACTGGTATCCTTGATGCATAATAAATGGTAGAGGCAGCCCATAATATAGTGTTCTACAGTACGTACTTGCAAAATCTTTTTTTTTCTTACAGGAAATTGAAATCTGTGTTAACTAATCGATTTCTTAAATTCATGGTGGAGATGTCACAAAAAGATGCACTTGGCTATGAAGCTTTCTATAAGGACTATTCCATATTTTTAAAAGAAGGCATTGTCACAAGCCAGAATGTTTTAGAAAAGGTAAGATATAATATTTTGCTTGTTCTTTTTATTAGCAAAGTTTGTAAAAATATATTATTTACGAAGTTTTTGTATTACTTTTAAGCAAATACAAGTAACGTGTGAAGATAAGACAGCAAATAAAATAATGCTCACAATTATTTCAAAACAAATTTCTTAATTCTAATAATAATTAATGTTAAATAAATGAGTGAATGAAAATAACACATTCATGAATGAACTGAATTTATTAAATAGCAATAACAATCGATACTTGTAACTCTTATCGTTCAAAACATATATGTACTAAGGTACTTATCATAAATATTTTGTTTACAGGAAGAAATAGCAAAACTTCTCAGATTTGAATCGTCAAAATTGGCTAACGGTATCAGAATTTCATTGGCTGATTATGTCGCAAGACAAAAAGATGACCAGAGGACAATATATTATTTAGCTGCACCCAGGTTTGTTTATTTTACGGTAGTGTGTGACATTGTAGCTCCAAAATCACTGCACCTATTTCGTTTTAGTTTTTTTAAACTAGATTTTGAAAATAAGGAATTTCTGGATCCTGTTTATTTAAGCCTCACATACACACATTATCAAAGTATTGGATGACTTGAGAACGCGGCCAGCTTTTTAATGACTGATGTCAATAAAATAAAAAAATGACTAATGTTATATGCTTTTTCAAGAGTTTGTTAAACTACCTACATTTTATACACCTGTGCATTTTTAGCCGCGAGTTAGCTGAAACGTCGCCATATTACGAGTCATTGAAGAAGCGTGATGTTGAAGTGTTATTCTGTTATGAGATGTATGATGAACTGGTACTATTAGAATTGAAAGAGTTCAACAACAGGAAATTAGTTTCAGTCGAAAATGATATGCAGACTAATCCGAAAGACCAACCAGAACCTGTTATTGGTTTGTATACTTCTACTGTTAAATTGTTATCTATATTAAAAAAGATAAACAATCGATCCTCTTTACTTATAAAACAAAAGTTGTTTTTTTTTTGTATATATGTCCCTATGTGAGCTTATATCTTCCAAACTACGCAATGGATTTTGTTGTGGTCTTTTTTAATCAACTACTTTTACTTTACTTTTAAACTACTTTTACTTTAACTTACTATGTATATCATTCTGTTAGGTGGCGACGACCTACAGAAACCACAAGTAGATCAGTTAGTATCATTCCTGAAGACTACATTAGCTGGTAAAGTACACGAAGTTCATACAACACACAAGTTAGACTCACATCCATGTGTGATCACTGTACAAGAGATGGCCGCCGCGAGACATTTTTTACGGACACAGGCACAAACACTCAGCGAGGAGAACAGATTCGCTTTATTGAGGCCTCATCTAGAAATTAATGCCAAGTAAGTTTACCTAACAAGGCTATAGGCACAGAAGTATGATGACTTGGAATTTAATTTGTTATATAAATATTTCAATTCGAATAATTTGTTACCAATTAACTGTCAAACTACTGTACAAATTTTAAAGAAATCAGCAAGTTTTGTAAAACCTGAATGATGGATGTTTTTAGCCAATTATTACCTACCGCTTCGACACAAAAAAATTTCTTAACGCATAACTAAGTGAATTATTCTAAACCTAAAAATATTTTAACAAAAAATTTATTTTTAAAGGCGTACGCCTTTTTTAAAACTTAGCTAAATTTATGTACATTTATTTTTCAGACATCCAATTATTAAGAAACTACACAAGTTATTGTCAAGTGACCAGGAGCTGGCCAGAATGGTCGCTCAACAGCTATTTTCAAATGCTATGGTTACAGCTGGACTTGTAATGGACCCAAGAAACCTGATAACACACATTAATGATCTCCTAGTCAAAGCTTTGGAAAAACATTAAAATAGTAGTGTCATATTAAATTTAACATGTGATTATTAATTAATAAAGTTATTATTTTTATTTATTTTTGTGTTTTTATTTATATTGAGCAAGATGCAATTCAGCAGTCCAATAGGAGTTTACGTTGCCTGCCAACACCCGCTGAAAAGGGTACTTATGTATAGGTCCCGGCACGAATCTTGAGCGCTCGGTGGTAGAGTGGGGATCGCTTTGCGCATCGTATACTTCCTTGCAAAAAAATGGAGATGATTTACTTTATTTATTTTTTATTTATTTATTTTTAAACTTATGCACAAAATACATAGTACAATGGCGGACTTAATGCTAAAAGCATTCTCTACCAGTCAACCATTGGGCAGTGTGGAAAACGGAACAGGTAGGCGCATTACCAATCACTAACCAAATTAAAATATTTTTCACCTAAAAATTTATAGACATATAACAAATGATATATTCAATGGATATAACTACATAAAATTAAATACCAGGATATAAACATAATAATTATATTTATATACTTACGAACATATAAACTTTAATATATTATATTCAGATATTTTTTTACATAATACATGTTGATGTTTGACTACATTCCACCTGATGGAAAGCGCTAATTAAATTAAATTAAAATACTTGTATTATTGTCTATTATTTATATCATTTCAGGGATAATAATTGTTTCTAATTAAGAGTAAATAAATATTTACGGACATTTCACACAACGTCCGCTGGTTCCAAACTAAGCGTAATGATACTTGTGATATGTATACCTACCAGATTACGGATATAATACATATACTACTTTATTTTGTAATTTTATACTTATAATAGATAGAAAACCCCCAGACGCAGTACAAATATCTGTGTTCATCACACAAATAATTGTCCTGTATGGGAATCGAACCCGTGACCTCGCGGTCGTAAGTTGGCATACATAGTCGCTACGCCACGAGGACCGTCGATAAAAACAAACAAATATAAAAATTTAAATTTTAAAAGCTTCTTGTTCTTGTTTGATGGCTTCTTTAGAAGCGACTTATCGTAGTGTTTAAGTCGCGACTCTGCCAGTATCCTTAGTGATAGTGATAGTGTCTAAAGGGGTAAAGGGTATAAGGTATACTAAAGGTAATTAAGGTAAGTACTAAGGTATACTAAAGGGGTTGTGGTGTTTGTCTACCAACGTGTAGATCGGTTTAGTCCAAAAATTTGCGCACCCTCGCGCCAGCCAAATAAACCCCGTGTAAACAGGTGCTCAAGTCTACTATTTTGGAACAATTGTCATACCGGCACGATACCGTTGCAATTGAAGTCAAATGTCCGTAGTCTGCTATATGCGTTCATAACGGTCGTTCAATGGTAATAGAATTGTCGGTCTCTTTTATCTATGAATTGTGTTAGAATGGTATGTATGTGTTGCCGTTTTTCAAAATGCGTTAGTCGAAGTGATTTTCGAAAAACTACTAATAAATTTAAACATTTAATCATGCTAGACTTCGTTTAGATATATTTGTACATACTATTTATTAGTATAAAAAGCAATGTGAAGTTTAGGAGATTAGTAAATTGCAATAAATTACAAAGAACAATTTCTAATATTTCTATCTATCTATTTTTTATTTATGGCAATCTGTCGATACAGGACAATTTCAAAATATTACTGTCAAATTCAAAATAGCAGACTACCGAAACATTTCAGGTGCTCAAGTCCACTATTTTGGAACAATTGTCATACCGGCACAATACCGGCACGATACCGTTGGAATTGAAGTCAAATATCCGTAGTCTGCTATATGCCGTCATAACGGTCTTTCAATGGTAATAGAATTGTCGATCTCTTTTATCTATGCATTGAATTTTCGGTCTCTTTTATCTATGGATTGTGTTAGAATGGTATGTATGTGTTGCCGTTTTTAAAAAATGCGTTAGTTGAAGTGATTTTCGAAAAACTACTAATAAATTTAAACATTTAATCATGCTAGACTTCGTTTAAATATATTTGTACATACTATTTATTAGTATAAAAAGCAATGTGAAGTTTAGGAGATTAGTAAATTGCAATAAATTACAAAGAACAATTTCTAATATTTCTATCTATCTATTTTTTATTTATGGCAATCTGTCGACACAGGACAATTTAAAAATATTACTGTCAAATTCAAAATAGCAGACTACCGAAACATTTCAGTCATTGAATTGCAATTGTGAAGCAGTTGTGTACGAGACTAGCAATTTATGTCACTTTGACAATTGTAAGACAATGATGAAGTCGTTATGACGACACATTAATAGTAGACTACCAAAAACTTTACTATTGCACCATAATGGTACAATAATGGTACAGTTGTGACACCGTTGAAATACCCGACTCAGGGCCCAGGTGCTCAAGTCCACTATTTTGGAACAATTGTCATACCGGCACAATACCGGCACGATACCGTTGCAATTGAAGTCAAATATCCGTAGTCTGTTATATGCCGTCATAACGGTCTTTCAATGGTAATAGAATTGTCGATCTCTTTTATCTATGCATTGAATTTTCGGTCTCTTTTATCTATGGATTGTGTTAGAATGGTATGTATGTGTTGCCGTTTTTAAAAAATGCGTTAGTTGAAGTGATTTTCGAAAAACTACTAATAAATTTAAACATTTAATCATGTTAGACTTCGTTTAGATATATTTGTACATACTATTTATTAGTATAAAAAGCAATGTGAAGTTTAGGAGATTAGTAAATTGCAATAAATTACAAAGAACAATTTCTAATATTTCTATCTATCTATTTTTTATTTATGGCAATCTGTCGACACAGGACAATTTAAAAATATTACTGTCAAATTCAAAATAGCAGACTACCGAAACATTTCAGTCATTGAATTGCAATTGTGAAGCAGTTGTGTACGAGACTAGCAATTTATGTCACTTTGACAATTGTAAGACAATGATGAAGTCGTTATGACGACACAATAATAGTAGACTACCAAAAACTTTACTATTGCACCATAATGGTACAATAATGGTACAGTTGTGACACCGTTGAAATACCCGACTCAGGGCCCAGCAATTGTGAAGCAGTTGTGTACGAGACTAGCAATTTATGTCACTTTGACAATTGTAAGTCAATGATGAAGTCGTTATGACAAGACAATAATAGTAGACTACCAAAAACTTTATAATTGCACCATAATGGTACAATTGTGACACCATTGAAATACCCGACTCAGGGCCCTGACAAGTCAGTGCGTGGTTAGTCCAATTGTGCCGCTTAATGCGCTATTGTCAAAGAGTATAATAATATAGATATAACAAGAGGGGCTGGTCTATGCCTAAACGTGCATGTATGGAAAGTATTGCCGCGCGGCGACGGTTCCGAAAAACTTTTTTGACATTTAGGGACGTACCTATAGCTATATTTATTTTTTATAGAGGTATCATTAGTTTACTTGCAAAACTCACTAAATATTTTTAGATAATTCCGAGCTGTTATAACAATACATAATAAAGGCAACAATTGTGAATATTATATTATATTTAAAATTTAATTCATGGAATAACATGTAAACTGAGATATTACATTTTATTCTATGGATTGAATTGTAAATTTAATATTTACAATTGTTGCCTTTATTATGTATTGTTATAACAGCTCGGAATTATCTAAAAATATTTAGTGAGTTTTGCAAGTAAACTAATGATACGTACCTTATGCCATGTATAGTTTCGAAAAATTAATGAGTCAACAACTCCACATAATCTGAAGAATGCTTTATTAATTTATATTATACAATACAAATAATTAATATCACATCTTTATCTGATGATTAGGAGTTTTCTTTTTCTGGTAAGGGAAAGTATTATCTGAAAATAAATAGTAAACAAGTTAATTTCATAAATAACAGACTTATAATGAAAGTGAAAGTGGGTGTTTCTTTGTGACATTTTCATAATAAGTGAAATTAAATGAAATTGCCTGATACTTGGTGATGAAATTGGGTAGTAACACTAGTATTCTTAATCAGACACCACACAATTCTTCTAAACATTAACAACATTTTTTTCAAATACTGGTACCAACTCCACATCCACAACTAAACTAAACTTAACTAAATAATTAAAATAATTTTTAGTTAAGTTTTGATTCATTGGCTGTTTCATACTATAAATTTGTATTAATTAAAATCGTTAGTCTATATTACACAGTTTTCATTATAACAAAGATAAGATTGCATTGCCGAATTATGATAATGACGCTATCAATTTTCATTTTTAGTTAAGCTAAGTTTAGTTATGTGCATAGAATCGATACCATTGTCTAATTTGTAAAGATCCAATTAATGTTGTATTAATGCTGTAAATTGTTTACCTACATTATATGTCATCACTGATGTAGTTTTGTACTCTGATAAACCTGGCGATGGCTCTTTTTATGACATCATGTGAAGTTCTAACTTGTCCACAATCCCAGACAAGATCGCTAAACACCTGTAATACATTTCAATTTTAATATAAGTAAATACTGTAAATTTTGCAGTGCAGGTGAAGCTTAGTATTAACGTATTGCAACAATTTTCATGACATTTGATATGCAGGAAGTCTCAAGTTTTAAATCAATCTAGCTCAGTTTTAGATATTACAAATTTAAATATTTATAGTTTTAAATATTTATATACAAATGTTGTTTTTTCAGTGAAAATTAATAAAAATCAATTATAATCTCGTCTAAATATCCACCACTAATGAGACCATTATCCACCAATAACCCAGTAAATTCTTAGTAACTTTTTCTTATAGTACAATAAAATAGGCTGTCAGTAATACTAGAGCTAATTTTGATAGACGAAATATTTTACCTTTCGAAAGAAAAGTTTCTACTTACAATTTAATAACCATCCACCTGCCCTTATCCCATTATTTATATACTCGTATACATATTATATCTTGAATACACACTCAAAATAGTGAACAAACACATAGGTAATCTTTTGCCGCTGTATATTTCCTTTTATCCTATTAGTCCTTTCTCCAACCAGCAAATAAGAAAGGATGTTTTGAGGATATGGAAACCCCCTGAATCGATATACGAATACAAACTGAAAATAAGACAAAACGTTAATAAGTATAAGAATAATCACAACTATATTGCTTGATTAGTTTATCCACTGCACATTTAAAGCATCACAAACAAAACTTACCTAAAGCATCACAAACTTTTGTTTCTACGATGTTCAACCATTGCGAAGATAAGCAAGTAAAGTTAATTTATTGGGTAACTAACGAAACTAATAAGGAAACAAATTTTAATTAGAGTAAATTTGACAAATTTAACTTAAGTTTTATATTTGATATGAATCAATAATTAATAAATAAAATAAAATCAGTAACGTTTCGAATTTGTAAACCGCCATAACTGTCAAACTTGAAGTTTAAATTGACTTAGGGATGTGAAAAAAAAATCGATTATTAAAAAAATCAATTAAAAATCGATTATTTTTTAGATAAATTCGATTTTTTACGCGTTTTTTTTTTATTTCAAATAATCGATTTTTTTTATAATCATGGCAAAATATAATGGCTGTTGCTAGTCGTCCGGTTATACGGACGACTAATATTCAATATTTGTCCGGTTATCGGATGAATAAAATATATTAATCGTCCGGTTATCCGATTAATAAAATATTTTAATCGTTTACTTTATTATTTGTACTAATTACGTTTCATAAAAAGATTTTCACTTTTTTCACGAAAAAAATTCTTAGTTATAAATTTAATAATAAAAAAATAATAATATCCGTATGAATATACTCATTCAAAAAAAAAAAGCCGTACAATTAGTCAAATCCACGATTGACGGACGATTTTTTACCGGACGACTAGACACATCGAAATATAATATCGATTTTTTATTTGCAACCCCCGGTATAAAGTCTGGTTTTCAGACCCGGTACCTAGGCCTGGAACGCGAACTTATCTTTTATTGATCTATACAAGTATACACATATCATTAATCTATGGCGAACTGCCACCCTCCATAAGTTTATATTAACGTCATCTCTGCGTCTATGACGGCATTAAGGCATTTCTTTTGTACTTTTGAATTATTATAGATGTTTTATTTAACAATATATTCACCAGATAGTAGCCGATTCTCAGACCTACTGAATATGCATACAAAATTTCATAAGAATCGGTCAAGACGTTTCGGAAGAGTATGGGAAGGACAAGAGAATTTTATATACATATTAGGTTATTTAAAAACTTTATTTTATGTTGGTTATATTATAAGATCCTACTATTTCTGTTGCTTGTTTTTAATTACTCGTAATAAACCAATTGATATATTTTTCTTATATTTCTTTATCATCACAGAAAGTTACATTGTTCACCCTCTATCCAGGACTTCTAGTTCCATTGTAGATTATTTGATTATGCCAAAGAAGTACATCAAGAGTGGCATAATCCAGCAATATTGATTAGAGTATTAATTTCTTTGCGCTTACAGGGTGCAAAAAATTCTAGGTCATCTTTTCAGCCCATTAAAGTTGGGCGCACTGTTGGGCACGGGGGGGGGCTCTTTCACTTGGGAGGGTTAATGGTCTAGTATATCCCTGAGCTGGCTCTTACAGGTACCCTGGAGAAAAATGGGGTGGTGACACTTGTATTCTTAGTCCATCACCACACGGACGATAGGTCTAAGCTCATTTATTGAAAAAATAATTATTAAGATTTTAAGTTGGCGTTTATATATAAATTAAATAGCAACTTTAAAAAAAATCGGTTAATAAAAAAAATCGATTATTTTTTAAGAAAAATCAATTTTTAGATTTTTGATTTATTTGGCCCATAAAAAATCGATTAAATAAAAATCGATTTTTTAGGTCCAATGTCACATCCCTAAAATTGACAACTGACAAATATGACAAGAAAGATGGCAGCGAATCATAGATAAATGAATGAAAAACAGCTACAGAGTACTAAAAAAAAACCATACGTGAGCCTGGCAATAATCCGTTAGTCAGTGGGTTGCCACAAGGGATAAAAAAAAAACCAACATGATGACGTCATCCAAAATGACGGGCAAAAATAGTACAGCAACAACGACAGATGGCACTACGGTGACGAAAATATAGGCTTGTTCTAAGCGAACCGCCCCTGGCTATTGTGCGCTGATTGGAGAACGGGGTCCATGTCTTTGGTGCAGCAGTATCTTCCACAGATTACTATATATTAGTCAGGTATGAAGCTTCTATCAGTATCTTTTATCTATTCTGTGCTTCTATCTATTCTGTGGTGTGCAGCTTGCGGCATTTTAAAAATTTTCCGATTTTTCTGTTTTTGGTGGTTTCCTGCACGTAAAGTATAGAAATTGAAGCCAAAGTCGTTATTTTGTGATATGTAACTGAAATATTGAAGAATACATTAACTTAGTAAGTACCTACGTAAGGATAAATTACACTATAAACATTGTTAGCAACGCCTAGCTTGCGAGGTGATCCGGTTCATATTATATGCGTGTTGTTATAGGTGACTGCATTCATTGTTGTATTATTTATTTTATAATGAACATTCTATCCCTATTCTATCACAACCGGTTCGTTTATAACATTTTGAGGTCTTATTTTTTATCACATCACAGGTAATATGAGCACTATGGACATTAACAAGGAATATGAGGAGGACAATAAAACGCTCGATAAAAAGCAAATTGAGGCTGATGAAAAAGAAGTAATGTTAAAACAGGAGGAGGAGAAGACTAATCTCGCAGAGTTAAAGATTGATGATGGTCCTGTAAAGGCGGCCCTTTCTGGTGACCTGACCGAACAAGGGCGCGAAGTAAAACCAAAGTTTATACCTATAGGAGCTATTAAAATGCCTGGTTTCTTTACAAAGGGTTCGGATAAAGAAAAGTCTAAAGTAAGCCTTATACACAAGCTTCTGTATAAATATACTTTTAGCTTCATTTGTTCAATTGTTTAATTGCATTGTTATAACATCCTTACAATTTTACTGTGTATGTTGACCAAAACAAAAATAATATAATACTTAAAGGTATCACAAAAGTAGCTTTAAACAACAGAGGCATTGTTATAGCACTGTAAAACTATTGAAGTAGGTATTTTAAACTTACTCATGTAGATTTATTTGACAGGAAATGACTGATAGGTAGGTTGGTTTAGTGACGGTTATAATTCAATGTAACTACTTACAGGACGATGAGGCTGCTATAGAGAAAGACAATGAAAATGAAAAGACTGACGAAATCCCTCAAGTAAAAGAATCACGGTTTCAGTTCTTGAATAGAATGATGAAATTTCTACATAAGCCTGAAGGTGAAGAAGGTTTGTATTGCATCATTATTTTTATTTCTCGCTGCAGCCCATAATTGTCCCAATATTGGGTATGGTCAGGCTCCATGTGCCTGAAACTATAAATAATTTAGGTTATGGATTTTTAAGATTACTAAACACTTGTTATTATTATTTTTCTAGATAATAAAGATGGTAAAAAACTAGGAAGCTTATTTAACTTAAGATATACGAAAGTGTTTCAAAAGCGGGCACCTGATAATGCAGAAGCTGCACTTGCATCCATGGAGACTTTAGATGACAAACTAGATACACCTAATGATGGAATGGAGACTGTTAAATTGGAATCACCTGTAAGTACTGTGCATAAGGACTTTGTCAACTCAATATATTTTGCTATATACGGTACAATTTGCTTTTATAACTACTTGCTTCAGCCAGCTATGACTTTAAATCAATCTTTTTGGTAGATTTATATTCAGAAAATTTGCGAAAAAATTTCATTGTGGTCATGGTCTTACTATACCAAGTAATATTATTTGAAATATCATGTCTAACCTATATAGTCTAAGCACATCCCAAAGTACAATATTTTTAATAGTTATCTATTTACTCTTTTAGGAAACTGAAGAAGGAAAAGTCTCAACAAAACTTCCATTTAGAGAAAGAATTCACCAGAAAAAGTTTATTATAGGTAAGAATGGCAATATTAAGTACTCAATTTCACATTACATACATTGATAGTGTAAAATTATCTCAGAGTAGCTAAATAATAACAATAATAATATCAAATCAATACTCTTTATTGTACACCAAAATTTTACAAATTTTAACCGGGAATCGAACCCGCGACCTTGTGAACGGCAGTCCATTACATGAACCACTACGCCACGAAGCCCGTCAAATATGTGTATTTTGATTGATAAATTACAGATACTTGTGTGATCTCCTGCATCGTATTGTTGGTTGTGCTGGCTGTTATCAGTGGTATTGTGATTGGAATTCGTTCTGGACCTCCATTAGAACGTCCTCTGCGCCTTGGACGTTATATTACTACATTCACTAGTTGCGGACCTGTTGAAGGGTAAGTATGCCCTTAGAGCATGATGCTATTTATTTTCAACCTTGTTTGGACCAATTTAGTAAACTCACACTTGTTTATTTGCAGAATTCTGGATGAAGGGGTTTACAAATTCTACAGTATACCCTATGCTATACCACCGATTGAAGAACGAAGATTTACCTATGCACAACCCCTAAACAATATTTCACATTGCTGGAATGGAACTTTAAATGCTCGCACAAAAGGCCCACTTTGTATGCAGATTCTAGAAAATGTTACAATCACTGGTGAAGAAGATTGCTTGACTCTTGATGTAGTAACTCCGCATGTAAGGTACGATTCACCATTGCCAGTAGTAGTTCTCATTGGGGCTAATACATTGACTGGAGGTATAAGTCCTGCTCAACCATCTGCATTGTACTCTCGTACTAAAGAAGTAGTTTTTGTGCGCCCTAATTTTAGATTGGGTCCCTTCGGATTTCTTGCTCTAGATATTTTATCAAAACATAAATATCCACCTACATCTGGTAATTATGGCCTTAGTGATTTAGTAGCAGCTCTCCAGTGGATTAATTTGAATATCAAACATTTTGGTGGAGATCCAAATTCAGTAACTTTGTTAGGTCATAGGGCTGGTGCAACATTAACAGCTGCTTTGACTACTATCAGTCAAGCCCAAAAACTATACTCTAGAGTATGGCTATCGTCGGCGTCTGTCATATTTCCTGGAGAACCATTAGAACAATCTCAACAGGTAAATAACAGATACAAGGAAATGATTAAATGCAATGATGCTGAATGTTTGAGAAAACAGTCTACAACTGCAATTCTTACTCCAGACATTTGGTTGGAATCGAATATTGGAGATTTACCACAAAAAGACGAGTCTAAACACTCATTATTAGTCTTAGATGGTCATTTACTAAGGGTTCATGCCTATGAAAGTTGGTATGACGCTAAATCTTCCGGGAAAGAGAAGAAAGCTTTCAAGCCTATGGTTATTGGGACTACACAACATTCTAGTCGTACAGCTGTTTTAAAGAAAAAGCATTTGAATTGGACTGCAGATATTGTGGAAAAAATGGTAAATGCGAGTGTGCTTGGTGAGAAGAATTTAACCTCTTCAGTCTTTATGCATGTTGACAAAAATTACAAAGGTTTAGTTGAGCTCATTTCATCTATCCGTACATTATGTCCTTTGGTAAGTCTAGCTCGGTTGACACTTAGTGTCCCTATGTATGTAGCAATGGGTTCTGGCGCCGGCGGTGGTGCGGGTGGCTCAGGTATAGCTGATATAAACGCAGACATAGAAGCTATACTTGGTACATTTGACTCTGAAATGCCAGAACAACGTAGATACATGGCTGCTATGCAACAACTCTTCTATTATTATGTTTGGAACGGCCACTTGCCTGGTTCTGAAAATGGTTTAATACAAGTAGCTCAAGATTCACTTCCTTTAAATGGCTTGCCGCTTTGTGATTTACTTATTAAAGAAGATATTGTACCAAGATATGCACATGTTGATTAATCTCAAACATTAGGTGATAAAATGCCTGTCTTGGCTTTTGTTTTTTAATATTATGATATGATAAAATGCCTAATGATAATACTTGCCCCAATATTTTTAAGTACTATTGTATTCTCTTTGTCTGTGCATGTGTATAATATATTAAACTTAAAGAAGATTGGGTGTTATAAAAGCCCTAAACATCGTATAACCAAGTTGGTAATGAAAGGCCAAAAATTATTTCTTACCTTTTTTATAAGACTGTGACATACCATTCGAGATTATGTGATACTTTGTAAGTATTTATTATTAAATGGAATCTCAATGTACAAACTCGATTAATACTTCCATACCAATGAATGTTTAAGTGTATTATTAAAATTTTGTGATCTACTCCATAGAAATAGTAACATTTTATTGTAAGCATTTTTTTTATAAAATTACAGAGACTGGTATTGTTAAACGTATTGATCTCTTGGTCCATATATTCTCAATTTTATATATTAGGTTTATTTTTTAAATTCTTATTTGTATTTGTAGTTTCTTTTTGTACTTTTATATGAGATTAGTAAATCATATTACCATTTTATAAAGAAAAAGACTTATTAATATAAGCATATTTGTTAATTTTATATTTGTGTAAGATTCAACTAGTATGTACAACATAATCTTGTTGTAATATTCCTTCAACTTTTAATAGAAAAACTTATGGAAGAATAAGTTCATTATGTTGAATATAAGTATCATTAATTTTATATATTGGCTAAAGTAAGAGTAGCTGTAGTTTTTGTGTGTGAGGCTTTAAACGTCTTAATTTCAGTTAGTTATATTTTGTAGTCTCGCCATTGCTCACCAAATGTATTTTTAGTCATAGTATTATTGTTTAAGTATAGTTTCTGTATTATATGGCCGCTTGTATAACAAAATAAGGAAAATAATTAGTTTTTTGGTTGTAAGAAATACGAAAAGTATATATTATTATATATATTAGTATATATTATAGCCTTGGATAAAATTAATGATGTACAGTGAAAGACACCGCCATAGTAACTACTTGGTAAAATGTTAGCTTATCAAGCGTTCGCAAAAGATGCCGCTCTTTAGTGCGCGCATAATTATTGACCGACACTGTACATTCCCTTGATAAATTTATCTGGTTTTTTAACAGTACTTAATTAGTTAAACTTTTACTATGAAAAAATTGTGATTATAATAGTCTGATCAATCCAAAGAATCTTACGATTTGCAGCATATTATTGCGGCTAAGTTATTTATGTGTTAGTATAGTACGCGGAGGCATCTCCATAACGATATACTCTTGTGTTGCCAAAAAGCACGTAGATAGTTAAGTTTTATTGCACTACGCTAACTGTAGTATAAATAATTTTTGTGTCATTTTGTAAATTGGTGGAAATAAATTGAAACATAATATTAAAAACTTTTATTCTACTTATCATATCTTACAACTACAACAACATACCTATAACCGGAAACATGTTAAGAAACACTGTTGGAAAATCTAATTTTCTTATATGGGCCATAACTTTTTACTCGTTTTAGAGCCAAGCTGCTAACACGAAAATGGAATAATATGCTTAGATAGGTACCATACATATCCGACAGGGACGGGGCTTGTATCGGTCAATAAGAAGCCTATTTTATTGTGCTAGCTAAGTCTTAGAGCATGCTTCGCTACGTCCTTCAAGCTATAAGTAGCTGGTACATTTTGCTCCATGATATCTGGGAGTTGGTTTCTTCGCTGTAATTCTTATTTTCTTCGAATTGTGATACGCAGTTTCTTTTTTAAATGTGCTGTTTTCTTAAAATAAAATTTCCAAAAAGTTTAAGAACCTATTATAGTAATAAAACAAGACGAAAGTTTCATAATAATTTATTGTATTACACACTACAAATAAATAGTAACTTACATCCAACGCATTTAAATAAAACGCAGGGTTCAAGATTTGTAAAAAATCGTAATTAAACCGAGATTAAATAATTAATCAAACATGATATAAAAATAGAAAAATGCAATATTTTAAACATAAGTTTTTGGTAAATAACAACAATACACAACATTAGTTAGAATGTTTAAATAATATTATATTACCGAGTAAGATCAAAAACATAACAAAAATGATAATGGTGTCGTTTCATAGATGCAATCACAGATGTATTAACAACATTTATATTTTATGTTTAATTTTATAAAAAAAATATCTCAATTTTAAGTAAACTACCTACTTGGTATACATGTTATGTATGTATTAAATTATTTGAGATTTAATTATAATTTGTACCATTTTTTGCTATATAGAAAGAATAAATTAAAATACTTTTTCTTTTTAAAATTTGGTGGGAACATTTGGTTTTTAAATGGGCAATTTATCTTACAGTAAAAGTTTCACTTATTTTGAAACAAAAGAAAAGGAAAATGTAAATTTTTATTTTAATGATTTCTTTCCCTTAGTGGTGATACAATCTGCATGTTTTCTTTGCCAATCTTTGTAGTCTTACGGATCAGTGATGGAGACTTTGGTTTGTAATGAGTTTGATCGGATTCCTTCTTTAGTTTATCAATAATGGATGATTGCTTGGCCGCAGTCATTGTTAACTCTTCATTTTCTTGGCGAAGCAAGGACAGTTCAACTACTAATGATTGCTGATCTTGAATCTGAAAAAATACTAACTTTTTAGGAGTGAACTTCATATGAATTGCGTTTTTGTAGATAAATTATGTTAAAAGGCCTCGTGGCCGACGTTTAATGTCTGATAGGCTTTTGACCAACTTTATACTAATTACCTGTTGTTGTAGACATTGGTTTTCAGTTTCAAGACGAGTTATTTCTGCAGCAGCTTGGGCTAGTAAAACACGAGATTGCTCTGCAGCTGCCGTCGCTTGACCAGCATGTTCTTTCGCCATTTCACATAACAGTCTTTTCTTTTCAACCTAAAATCGTAAATGATGATATTAATGATGAAAGTATCTAAAAAGTTATATAATCTTACCATAGCCATCTGCACATACCTCATCACGAAGAAATTTAATTTGCGAATTAGATTCTTTTTTCAGTAATTCAACATCTTCTATAAGCTCATTCTTGATAGAGCCGAGTTCACGATATGCCTCCTTTTCAACATTTTGCAAACTCTCAATCAAAGAGACATTATGTTCCATTATACGAGTATGCTCTTTAGCTAATGCTGCCTTTGATTTTAAAATGTTAACCAAAGCATCCTTATATTCATGACATTCTACAGTAGTATTGTTTAAAGTAGCTTTGCAAGAAGCAAGTTCTTTTTCCAAAACTTCGTTTGATATTGTCAAAGTTTGTACTTTGTCTTCCAGAAGTTCCAATTCGTTATCAGATTCTCTCAAACGCATTGTCAATACTTGTACAATATCTCTAGTTACAGATAGAGATGTTTCAAACTTATTCTTTTCTTTAACAGCTTTGTCAACTTCCACTGTAAGTTTGTTAATTTCATTTTCAAAGTCAATGAGTTTTCTTTTAGACTCTTCTTTTATTTCATCTCTTTCATTCATGAGTGCTAGTTTTTCCTTATTAATAGATTCATTCTCGTATTTTAGATTATTGATTTCTTTTTGTAATGTTATTTTTGATTCCTCTACTAAAGCAATATTATATTTTAGTTCTTTGATTTCTTTTTCTAAGTTTTGTAGTGTTATCTGTTGTTGTGCATAATGATCACGAATATTTTGAGTGCGTTCCTCAAATTGTATTTCACAAAGTCGTAATTTTTCATGTGTTGCCTCGTCAATCTGTTCGATTTTAGCTTTCATTTCATTGTCTTTATCAATCAAGTCCTGTTGTAATAAGAGTATCTCTTCATCCTTTTCATTTTTCATTTGAGTTTTGATACTTTCTATGATATTAAAGTACTTAGCTTTAAGATTTTCCTGATCAACTTTACATTTGTTAATAATAGTTTGTTTTTCTTCTTCGAGTTTAGACTTTAAAGATTCAATTTCCACTTTATATTCACGCCTAATGCTCTCATTTGCTTTTAATGCAAGCTCATGGTGTCCTTTAACCATTTCAAGCCTTTGACGAGTTTCGTCCAATTCTGTTTCAGCGTTCGTTAATTTATTTTGCAAGTCTTGACAGAGGCTGTCTCTAATAGCTATTATTTCTTCGAAAGATCTAAGCTCTAGTTGCTTATCAGTTATTTCCTGTTGAAGACGTTCACACTCTAGTTCCAACTGAAATATCCTTTCTTTTAGGTTCTTGATCTGGTTTTTCGATTCATTTTCTTCATTTATATTAAGGTTTGTGAGCTGCTTGTTTATCTTTTTGACCGTATTTAAATCCATTATTTGCATCTCTAACTGTAAAATCTTACTCTTAAATTCTTCTATTAGTTTTGTATATTCGCTTATTGTGTGATCCTTATTTCTGAAATAATGCAATAGTTATGTTAATATTTCATGGCAAAATTCTAGATGTATATTTTACACATACACATAGTCATGATATTACAATTATGATTTCTATTACCTTATTTCAACTTCTTGTGCTTTGATAATCTCATTTTGTGGTTCATTTTTGTTCTTTGGGCCAATTTGGTCTGTTTTAATTTTAACACTAGTAGGAACTCTATTTGTTGCTTTAGTTGCATTTTTTAATGGTTTTGGCTGTAACAAATAAAATTATTCACACCACTGAACATTCACATTACCGTGGTCGATAAATTTAAGCTTATCATAATGCCATATAGTAGGGGAGCCGAAGAGGGGATTTCGGGATTTACTAAAGCGCGTCAGATTAATATATAGGAGGATACCTTGTACCCGGTTAAGTACCTCCACAAAACATGAGACCCATATATAAGGCCGCCCGTGAAGGATACAGGATCAGATTAGTAAAAAAAAATTGACCATCAGAAATTCTCGAGCGCGTCAGATTAAGGTAGGGTGAGTTAATTACATCCTAAAAAGTGTATATTCCACTAATCTGACAATTTGAGAGTGACGCAAAAAAAGGGGAGGGCAACAAAGTTGTAAAAAAAAAACGTCATCTCGACATTCTCGAGCGTAGCTAAATTTTTTTTATTTTGAAGGTAATAATTCAAGAATAATGAAAAATATATAATCTGACAATTTCCGCAAGCCGAAATAACAAAAATTCGTCGATAAGGTTAAATGCGTGCAGCTGCGTGATGCCTACATTTGGGTTTGTTTGAGTTGGACTTCTAAATGTTTAATTAGGACTGTTTATGAGATATTAAGCCATCAAAATATATCGTAAAAAAAGTTGCAAAGTTACACTGTCGGCTTTTAAATTGTTAGATTTACCAGCTGCTCTGTGTCTAGCCAACCGGAGTCGCCGATAAGATATAACAATAGATAAATCATACAAATTTTTAGACAAGTATAAAATATTATTTCTATTACAGCGTGATCATTTATAATTTACAAGAATTAAAAAGAAAGTAAATATTATGATCTAAGATAATTTGTATCACAGAATAGTTTTATCACATAATGGACAATAATTTGAAAGTGTAAATACTTTCGTTAATGTTTTCGTTCTTCAAACTATTTACTTTTGAGGTGTAAGTATTTGGTACACAAGGAAACGTTGAAGTTACTAACTTTCTTTTAGTATTGAATATAGTCGCTTCAATTTTATTTTTCTCAAATCACGCTGTAATAGAAATAATATTTTATACTTGTCTAAAAATTTGTATGATTTATCTTTACAACATACTCATAAATATTCCTAAGAGCTTTTTAATTGTGCTTCTTGTCTAGCTATGATTCAATGGAGATGAGATTTTACGACTCTATTGTCCTTAAAATCTATTGTTATCTCTTATCGGCGACTCCGGTTGGCTAGACACAGAGCAGCTGGTAAATCTAACAATTTAAAAGCCGACAGTATAACTTTGCAACTTTTTTTACGATATATTTTGATGGCTTAATATCTCATAAACAGTCCTAATTAAACATTTAGAAGTCCAACTCATCTTTTTAAAATTTAACTTTTTCTAGTGTCGGCTCCTGCACTATAGTGTGGAGGACTGGGAATAAACGGCACCTTTCCCTCCTCACCCTTTTTATTCCCATTCGTCCACACTATTCCCATACCTCCACACTGTGGACGACGGGGTGTGGAGGACTGGGAATGACCCGCTGAGTTCAAAATATAGTTCAAAGTACAATTTTAAGCGCCCAGGAATGGAATTAGCGGGAAGTTGCAGGGATGGCCTTTAAGGTGAACCGTTTTTCGAATTTTTTTTTGTCAGATTAGGCGAATCCCTCTAGATAATCGTCAGATTATGAGACAGTACGTTTAGAACATAAAGATGAACCATATATATCTTAATCTGACGCGCTTGAGTATTTCAAAATGGCGAATTTTTTTTGCACATTATGAAACTGGCCGTGAGTTTGCGTCCCATCGAAATCGTCAGATTAGTGAATGAGAGCTTTTTTTTGGTGCACTTAACACTCCCTTAGAAAATCTGACGCGCTCGACAAAATTTTTTTTTTTTTCATTTTCAACCCTTAAATACAACCACCCGCATCATGCAAACGATCAGATTAACATACGTACATTATTAAAAATACGTAGGGCATTGATGCTATCAATATCTGACGCGCTCGAGGATGTCCATGCAACAGTTTTTTTTTACATATTTAAAAATCTATAGCCGCTTTCCCCACCGATAAAAGTGAAAAATCACATAACATTTTTTTCTTCTTATCATCTAAGCTTTGCAACTCAATAGGTCTCTATGACGCTCGAGTAAATCCCCATTTAGCATCGTGGGCTCCCCTACCAATAGTTAATGTATATAGGCTCTCAATAATCAAAGGCACCAGTATACTACCTTGAGGTATTCCTCATTATTTATTAGCTTGATATTATTTTCCAATATTCTTAAAACTTTCAATATTCTTATTGTTAAAATAACAATCTATGAAGCTTGTGCGATTGTTTGAGTTTTTAGGACAAAAATGTTGTGGTTAGGATAGTCAAACGCTTTAGTCAAATAAATTTAGTAAAAAAAAACAACAAGCAGTAACAATTTAATTAGGAATCTGGGCACCATTCCTGAAGTTTTTTCTTTTATAGTTTCAAAACAATTGTTTTTTCTTCAATAAAAAAAAATAAGACTCAAATTTTAACTAGGATTTTTTTAAGTTTTGTGTTCTATAAATCATACCTCAGTACCTAAATCCTTAATTAACATTTATAATACTTACAGTAGCAAATGACTTGACACTGTGTGCCGAGCTGCATTGTGACTGCACATCACAGCTGCCTTTTTTATGTACTGTTAACGGTTTAGGTTTAACCGCAGAAGCTGGTTTCGGAACAGTATTTGTCTTTTCATGATCTGTTTTTACTGGTTTATTTTGATTTTTTACGGGAACTGTAATAAGAAACTATTATTAAAGCTGTACTCTTCGCACTGACAAACTACACAACGACCTCTGGAACAGCCTGGAGGAATGCAGACAAGCCAAACTGGCGCTTCCAAGAGTTAATCGTCGGTTCACAAGAGCACTACTACAGCTAAACAGATCTCAGATGCGTCTCATAACTGGCGCATTGACAGGTCATGGCAATTTTAACAGACACCTTTTTAACCTAGGTATCACGGACAGCCCCCTGTGCAGGGCATGCATGGAGGCTGAGGAGACAGCCGCTCACGTGCTGCTAGATTGCAGCGGAGTGGCAATTTACCGGGCGAACTACCTGGGATCACCGGGTAGCCTCCGGGAGGTATTCGGCGACGTCAAGAAGCTGGGGAACTTCCTGGTGGAGCTGGGATGGCTGGAGTAACCAGCCCACTACCCTCCATCACACAAAATAGGCGCACTTAAGTCGTAGAGTTGTGGATACCGCCCGTAGAAGAAGAAGCTGTACTCTTAATTTCTTTAAAATGCTGGATATTTAAGCCACTGCCCCTGATATAAGTGTGCAATATGGATACTGGGATACATAATTTACTTTAATTAAGAGTGGAGTTATTATTAATGAATCAAGATACGAGTTGTTCGCTGTCTAAAAAGTTTGTGATTAAGTATACATTTTAGGCAAGTAAAAAAGAGCAGATAATTAACGAATGAATTCGGTAAACTATACATATTTTAAATAAATAATATTTTTAGGACCTCTAATTAACAATCAGCTGTTGGATAACGAAGTAAATAGACAACCGAAACAGTAACTCTGTGTAAAGTTAGTTAACTTCCGTATGTTGTTCTAGCCCTGTTTAATGTAATTTAAAAAGACTTCTTAACTAAAGTTTAAAGCTTTAAATGTTTAAAAATTTTAGAGCACATTTTAACTTACCAACGGCTTCGAATCGTTTTGCTTTGGCGAACATTATATTTATGAATATTGAATTCTAAAAAAACTTAAACTTTCATCGATAAGGCTCTGTGATTAGTATATAACTAGTAAAAATGTTAATGTTCACGTCAAATTAATTTAAGAAAAAGAAACGTTGACACAAGCGCGCGTAAATTAATAATACAAGTTTGAATTCAATCTGAACTACGCTGCAGTCAGCAGAGGCACCCCTCGAATTAAATTAACATCCCCTTCGGCGGTCCCCTATTCAACAACGATGACCGTTAAAAAACGTTCCGTTACACGGTTTCTGCACGTATCCTACTCATGTTTAAACATAATCCACGCTCATAACGCATTACACGGCACTAGAGATTCTGTTTTGCAGTTCAGGTCTATTAAATTATTATCCTAGCCCGACAGAAACTGTCCTGAGATATAAGAATATTTCTCTATATAAACCATTTAGTTAACCTGATAACAAGAAAAAATCATCGAAGTCGATCCAGCCTTTTAGAAGTTTAGCTTTATACGTACCTACGTATCATATATCAGTAACCTTTTTTGTTAACTCCTGTTTCAAACTATCTGAATTCATGAGTACGAGCTGTTGAAATTAATGTACCTACAAAGCTACAATATAAATCGATGTCTACATACAATCAATAATTAAGTTAATAAGAAACGCAACGGAATCGTTATATAAATCGCGTTTTGTATTGTATCTGCAAAATGGGATTATAAATTTGAAAACTTAAACTATCAAAACTAATAAGACGAAGGGCATAATAAATATAATAATTATGTATATTTACACATCTATGGCGCTACAGTTATGTACCTAGTCTTCTTAGCCCCTCAATGGTACCCACCAATTCTATACGCACCACTAAACTTAACTAAAAATGAATTTTAATAGTGTTGATAACACATTACAGAAATGTTAACTTATCTTTTTTGTTATAAAAACTGTTTAATATAGTTAAGATTTATTAATTTTTGCAATTGACTTGCTATGCTTTTACTTAATAAGTCAAATAATAGTGGAAAAAATGGCCATCATCATGTCCCACTCATGGTGATAATTTTTTTCAACTATAATTTTATTTATTACCTACTGTATAATAAAGACTAAAGATATTTTAATTAAATTTGCACAATAAAATAGCCAATGACAGGCCTCGTGGTCTAGTGGTTCATATAACGGACTACCGATCACGAGGTCTCGTGTTCGATTCCCAGTCAGGACAATCATTTGTGTGATGTTTTTAATTGTCATGCAAATGCTTGTCCTGTGTCTGGGTGTTTACTATGTATTATAAGTACATATTTATTTACAAAAGAAAAATAGTTATATGTATTATAACACAAGCATATAAGCTTAGCTTGGGAACAGAGGACGATCTGAGAAATGTTCATATTTAAGAAAAAAAAAAAAAAATTATCAAAATACAGCAATAATTGATTTCATTTTAAGTTTAGTTGAGCATGTAGAACTGGCATATAAACTGTTACTACACTATTGTTTTCGTATATTTGGTACATGAATTTAGGTATAAAATAAACAATAACAGAATATTTGTATATAATAATATATTAATTAACCTATTACATTGGTGGTGGTGGTGGTACAGGTAATAAAGGAGGTGGTGGAGGTACACCCATCATTGGAGTACCAGGTGGAGGTGGTAGACGCATGCCATGATTCTCCCACATCTTGCCTGGAGGAGGAGGCAATCTAAGCGGCTCCATTTTGAATGCAAATTGTAGGAAAAATTGTTTTGTATCCTTATTCCAATGGGTCCAAAACTTGGAGTCATGTTTTTCAACTTCTCTGCTAGGTACTTTGAATGAAATTGTCTCATATGGTTCAGCAGCAAACAGCAGATACTGCCATCTACGATCTGGTGGCTCTATCTTTTGTTCATAGGCTGACATAAAACGATGCCTTGGTTGGACACCTTCAGCAATTTCTAAAACAAAATTAAAACACAAAATATTAAATGTTATCATTAATTATGTGCTTTTTAATACATCTGTATATAAATTTCACTTCTACATATCTCATACACCCACTTCTATATATCTCTGCACCACCTGAAGGTTGACTGGTAGAGAATGCCTCAGGCATTAAGTCCGCCTTTATACAAAATTGTGTATATAAAGCTTGAAATAAATAAATAATAAATTTGATACAAAGGAGGTACACCTAAGACATTATCTTCCAGTCAGTCTTATGTTATCTTTTAATCTGCCCTAATTCATCATTCCCTGCCCTTTTTCCCAATTATTTGGAGTCGGCGCAACACTGTCCTAATTATCAGTTTTGGTTGTTTCGTAAATGATATTGTTTCAATAAATGTATCAGTAAATTATAGATTTATAGAATTTACTTACCTGGATAATCAACTTGAAACAATAAACTCTGTTGAGCATTTTCAGGATCTTTTTGTTTGGTAACTCGGTATCCTGGCCTACCAATTTTAACAAACTTTTTTGGTTCTATTCTAGGTTTCTCTGGAGCTAACTGTTGGGGTGCTTCCTTAGCTTCTTTGGCGGCCCTTCGAGCTAAATTGGCTTGATGTTTTTTTCCTTGAGTGTGCGCTAAATAACTTCCTTCATTATTATGAAGAGTCAGACAGAGCTTACATTCATAAGAACCTAAAAAAAAATACCATGATGTAAATAACCTAACTCATTATTATATATTCAAAACTAATAGGTATAAAATGTAAACTTACCTAAATGATTTTTCATAAAATAGGGATCTTTGTTTAAATCTATTGTTTCCAGGGCAAGCTGGCGAAGTCTTTCGCGTCGGTCTCGATTGCTTTCGGACCATGACGCTACTCCACCGCCACCAGTTTTACCACCAGGCCGATTTTGGAAATCCATATTTGATTTCTGGTTTTCTTTACATTAACGATTTATCGTTTTTCGCTGATTTAAGTTACAAAGACAAAGAAAATAATCTTTTTAGCTTTTCCAAAAACCCATCACATCAGCATTTAGCACAGACTAAATATAAAAAAATAATTTCGCAGACTAGCCCTGTTTTCCAATGGCAGAGCATAATGCGACCACAGATTACTATATATTAGTCAGAGACACCCTGTTTTCCAATGGCAGAGCATAATGCGACTCAGTGCCGCACAATGCCGCACAATGCAGACGCTTAATTGGAACATTTGGAACGTGAATTAGTTTTAAAATGAGCCAGCAGAGTGCGCTAAGTTCAGTGATGAAAAAAAAAAATCTAAAATAAACATTGTATTCATATTATGTGTGGAATATAAAAAAAAGTCATTGTTTATACCTTCATCCATACTTATATTTATTTATTTTTAACACAGCTTGAATTAACTTTGAATATTTCCAGAAAACACCGACGAAAAGAAAGCCTTAAAATTTTTTTTAACAATGAATAATATTACTAACGATCATTATCTAAATAAAATTTCAATCAATGCCAATTTAAAGAAAAAATACTTGTTAATTTTCTGTCGCTGAAGTTGGTATGGATTGCACGCATCACTTTTGAGAGTTATCGATTGTGCGATGCGATGCTGTAATTGGAGCACTCAACGTTGAGCATTGTGCCGCATAATGCGCTATTGTGCGCTGATTGGAAAACGGGGACAGATAGGACAGGTGGTCAAGTCTACTATTTTGGAACAATTGTCATATCGACACGATGCAACAGGGCCCTGAGTCGGGTATTTCAATGGTGTCACAATTGTACCATTATGGTACCATTATGGTGCAATTGTAAAGTTTTTGGTAGTCTACTATTAATGTCTTGTCATAACGACTTCATCATTGACTTACAATTGTCAAAGTGACATAAATTGCTAGTCTCGTACACAATTGCTTCACAATTGCAATTCAATGACTGAAATGTTTCGGTAGTCTACTATTTTGAATTTGACAGTAATATTTTGAAATTGTCCTGTGTCGACAGATTGCCATAAATAATAAATAGATAGATAGAAATATTAGAAATTGTTCTTTGTAATTTATTGCAATTTACTAATCTCCTAAACTTCACATTGCTTTTTATACTAATAAATAGTATGTACAAATATATCTAAACGAAGTCTAGCATGATTAAATGTTTAAATTTATTAGTAGTTTTTCGAAAATCACTTCGACTAACGCATTTTTTAAAAACGGCAACACATACATACCATTCTAACACAATTCATAGATAAAAGAGACCGAAAATTCAATGCATAGATAAAAGAGACCGACAATTCTATTACCATTGAACGACCGATATGAACGCATATAGCAGACTACGGACATTTGACTTCAATTGCAACGGTATCGTGCCAGTATCGTGCCGGTATGACAATTGTTCCAAAATAGTAGACTTGAGCACCTGCAATACCGTTGCAATTGAAGTCAAATGTCCGTAGTCTGCTATATGAGTTCATAATGGTCGTTCAATGGTAATGGAATTGTCGGTCTCTTTTATCTATGCATTGAATTTTCTTAATTTTGAATCTATGAATTGTGTTAGAATGGTATGTATGTCGTTTGCCGTTTTTAAAAAATGCGTTAGACGAAGTGATTTTCGAAAAACTACTAATAAATTTAAACATTTAATCATGCTAGACTTCGTTTAGATATATTTGTACATACTATTTATTAGTATAAAAAGCAATGTGAATTTTAGGAGATTAGTAAATTGCATTAAATTACAAAAAACAATTTCTAATATTTCTATCTATCTATTTTTTATTTATGGCAATCTGTCGACACAGGACAATTTCAAAATATTACTGTCAAATTCAAAATAGCAGACTACCGAAACATTTCAGTCATTGAATTGCAATTGTAAAGCAATTGTGTACGAGACTAGCAATTTATGTCACTTTCACAATTGTAAGTCAATGATGACAAGACATTAATAGTAGACTACCAAAAACTTTACAATTGCACCATAATGGTACCATTGTGGTACAATTGTGACACCATTGAAATACGCGACTCAGGGCCCTGGGTCCTGATTTACCATACTTTCTGGTAAACCTTTTAAAATTCTATTTATTATGTTACACCAATTATGAACATCGGTGCGTATCATTAAACTAAATAACCATTGCTTTACCTATTATTTTATTTATTATATTATATTTAATAATATTATATTTTATTATATTATATTTATTATTATTATATTTGGCACAATGCTCAACGTTGAGTGTTTTAATTACAGCATCGCATCGCACAATCGAGCACTCTCAAAAGTGATGCGTGCAATCCATACCAACTTCAGCGACAGAAAATTAACTAGTATTTTTCTTTAAAATGGCATTGATTGAAATTTTATTTATATATTATCGTTAGTAAATTATTTATTGTTAAAAAAAAATTTAAGGGTTTCTTTTCGTCGGAGTTTTCTGGAAATATTCAAAGTTAAATCAAGCTGTGTTAAAAAAGAAATAAATAAACAATGATTTTTTTTTATATTCCACACATATAATGTGAATACACTGTTTATTTTAGAAAATTTTTTTTCAACACTGAACTTAGCGCACTCTGCTGGCGCATTTTAAAACTAATTCACGTTCCAATTCCAATTAAGCGTAAGCATTGTGCGGCATTGTGCGGCACTGAGTCGCATTATGCTCTGCCAATGGAAAACGGGGGTAGTATCTTCTATCTATTCTGTGAAATACCACGAAGACTTCGTGGAAATACTCTCAAACATCTCAACAGAAAAAAGGGAAAAAGGCGGGAAAGCTTGAAAAAGGCGGTCGCGTTTTTTCAACAAACATATTTTAATTATTTCTTTTCTTGCTCAGTAGAGGTTTTAAGTTGTAAATATTGTAATTTAGTTATATATAGTAGTGTAGTGAACTTTTATTACTTGGTAAGTCTTTTTTGAGTTGTTTAAAATGAACGATCCTCCGGATCCCGGGGGAACAGTTCCTCCGGCAGTAAATTTTGTCACAATATGTTCCGAATCAGGTATGGACACTGATTCTTCTATCAGAACAGATAATAAAGGACACAAGCGTAGTCGTTTGCTTAAAATGTGCAAAAGTTGTAATAAAAAACGAAAGCACACATCGGGCTCCAGTACCCCATGTGAATGCCAATGTACAGAAAAAGTCGTTGAAAATACTTTACCTAAAATTTCCGACCAAACACAAGACACAAATATTACAACTCCTGCAATTTCAGTTACACAGAAAACCCCACCGGTACCGGTTACCAGGCTGACATATAATGCGTCAGACTTATCGCCTTTTATTGTACACATTCAAAAGCAGACTGAATCTACTAACGATGGAACCACATTCCACCCAATCACATTTGGTAAATTCTTACAACGTCATTCTTTCCGTAATATTACTAATGGGAGTTTGAAGAGAGTGGGCAGAAACAGAATATCAATAGCGTTTAATAATTTTGTAGATGCTAATGCCTTTATTGACCATCCTATTCTTAAAGATAACTGTTTAAAAGCTTTTATACCTACATACAATGTTTCCCGAATGGGTGTAGTGCGTGGAGTCCCAACAGATTTGTCACCTGAGGAAATGATAGAGTGCTGTACTGTTCCTAATGGATGCGGTAAAATACTTAAAGTAAGGAGAATTAACATAAAACATGTAGTTAATGGTGAAGCAACATGGCAACCATCTCAGACAGTAGTTGTTACATTTGATGGTCAAACTTTACCAGAGAGAATATTTATGTGCTACACTGCACTCCCAGTACAAATGTATACTTTCCCTACCATCCAATGTTACAACTGCTGTCGATTTGGACACACCAAGCTTCAGTGTCGATCAAAGCCTCGTTGCTTTAAATGTGGTTGTGAGCACCCTGGGGATAACTGTATAGTTGATGATGATCATATATCTTGCTATCTTTGCGGAGGTATTCATTTTGCCACAAATAAAATCTGTCCTGAATTTAATAGACAAAAGCAAATTAAATTCTCTATGGCAGAGAAATCAATCTCATATGCCGAAGCATCCAAACTACATTCACCCCAGTCCAAGTCATATTCTGAGATTTTAGCAATTCCTAAAGACCAGTCTAAAAGCCCTCCAAATATACCTTACTTACAGACAAAACCACAAACATCTAACTCTTACAGAAAAACAATATTCACGAAACCTCGTGAATACCCAAAGATTGCCAAGGGATATGATCAACAGCAACACCGTAACCTTACCAGACAGATTTCTTTTTCACAACCAAATGGCAGTGCCTTACAAACAAACAGACAGACAGACAGTTTTGACACACATAGCATTTCTGACATTATCTTACTCTTAACTAACATGATAAAATTAAATATAGTAGAACCGTCCAACGCAGCAAAACTAACTGAAGCGATTTCAATTTTAAACAATCATTATGGATCACAAATCCATAGTAATACAATGGAACTGCCGAAGCGCAGTGAATAAAAAGTTTGAAATAATACATATGATAAATAAATACAACCCTTTACTCTTAGCTCTATCTGAAACCTGGTTTCGACCGGGATTTCCCTTTAAAATTGGTGGCTTCTCCTGCCTCAGGAATGACAGACCTGATGGTTATGGAGGAGTTGCTCTTCTGATTAAAAACTCTTTATCTTTTTCACAGTTTAATCTACCTCAATATCCTAATTTCTCTGTTATAGCATGTATAATAAATAAAATCTGTTTTGTATCTATTTATGTACCAAAACCTTCTTACCAAACTTTTCTTGAAATAAATAATCTCTTTTCTGCTCTTCCTAAACCAGTATGTATAATGGGAGATTTTAACTCTCATCACATGTCATGGGGAAGCTCCATAACTAACTGTTATGGAGAAGATCTACTCGACATTATAGATGCTCACAACCTTTGTGTGGTAAATGATGGGTCTCCAACACGCAGAACCAGTCCACTAGAAAACACTAGTGCAGTCGATCTAACCATAACATCACCTAATCTCGCGTCTGATATCAACTGGAATACCCTATCATCTTCATTAGGAAGTGACCATTTTCCCATTTTATTTAATTTGTTAACATTTTCTACAAAAAACTGTACAGCTAAATCATCATCATCATATATGAAACACAGGATAATAAAAGATAAATGGGATGAATTTAGTAAATATATTGAAAATAAGTTTTCCACATTGTCATTTCAGCATGACTGTGATGTCTCAACAAGTTCAAGTATTTTAACCTCTATTATAATTGAAGCCGCTAACATAACGTTTCCACTCAAAAATTATGCTTCAAACAGATTGCCATCTCCACCTTGGTGGGATAATGAGTGTAGTTTGGCTGTAGCTGAAAGGAAAAAAGCAGAATATAATTATAACAATAATATGACTCAAGAGAACTTTGATACACTTTTGCAAATAATATCAAGCACTAAAAAATTCCTTAAATCAAAGAAGTTAGATGGATGGAGGACATTCTGTTCATCTATATCTCCTCAAACTAATATTTCGGTTATATGGAATAATGTTAAGCGTTTCAGATCTGGTGTCAGTAATTCTACGTTTGTGACAATGCCGCCCTCTTTGTACAACAACTTTTTAGATAAATTGGCTCCTCCAACAGCTCCTGTCAAGGACTTAGTCATAACCCCTAATATGTACACACCGACCACTTGCCCCTATGGACTTGATGCTCCTTTTAATTTGGAAGAACTAAAAGGTGTCCTGTGTAGGACCACGGATACAGCACCAGGAGCTGATGGTATACCGTATTCCTTTTTCTCTCATTTAGGTGACAATGCACTAAATTTCTTTCTCTTTCTCATAAATTCAATCTTCTTGACAGGAGTCATTCCATCTGATTGGCAGTTTCAATCAGTGTTACCATTTTTAAAACAATCAAAGGATCCCAATCAAGTTTCATCTTACAGACCAATAGCTTTGTCCCCAGTCATTGCCAAAATTGTCGAACATCTAGTCAAAAATAGAGTTGAATGGTTTGTCGAGAATCAGAATATATTAGCTAATTCACAATATGGGTTCAGAAAGGGTAGGAGCACAATAGATAGTGTAAGTATTTTCTTAACAGACATCAGGATAGCCTTTTCCAAAAACGAATCGGTCGTAGCTACATTTCTGGACATCAACTCCGCTTACGATAATGTATTAATAGATATTCTGTGTGAAAAGTTGGCCAAAATTAAAATTCCTATCATTCTGATTACTTTTATTAGAAATATGCTTTCCGGTCGCAAAATTATGCTAAAAGAAACTAATCTAACAAGAATTTCATGGAAGGGCTTGCCACAAGGATCTGTGTTGAGTCCACTCCTATATAGTATATACACATCCGATCTAGAAAAGTCAGTTGGTGAATCAGTCGACATATTACAATACGCCGATGATCTGCTAATTTATTCTAAAGGTAAATCTATTAATACTTCTTCACATCTATTGACGCTTGCTTTAAACTCGTTAAAATCATGGTTGGACAAACATGGTTTAGATTTATCACCGTCTAAAAGTGTGGCTGTGGTATACAGTCGCCAACGCGATCCACCGCGGGTACAAATTTACTATAACAGAAATATTATTCCGGAAAAAAGTAACGCAAAATTTTTGGGAGTAGTGCTTGACTCCAAACTAACTGGTCATGCTCACTGTGAACATGTAGTCACTAAATGTGAGAGATACTTGAACTTGTTAAGATGTCTTACGGGGGTTAGGTGGGGAGCTCATCCGGCTTCTCTCAAACTAGTATACAACGCGTTAATAAGAAGTGTACTGGATTATGGTGCATTTTTGTTAGAGCCCTGCAACGTCGCAGCATTAAACAGATTGGATAAAATTCAGGCCAAAGCGTTAAAAATAGTAATGGGGTCAATGAAAACGAGTCCACACAACGCCTTACAGGTTGAAGGTGGTGATCCGCCCCTTAGCTTAAGACGACAATATCTATCCGACAGATTCTTCTTTCGCATTTGTAAATATTCGAAACATCAACTTTTACACAAAATTCAAGAGTTAGCGGAACATATTTCAACATCTCCATACTGGAAGTATAAACTCATCCCGTGTTTAGTAAATAGTTACAATAAGTTTAAAAATCTTTCGGCCCCCGTTCTTAATTCCGAACGACTAGCAGTTTTTAATTACAATTATTCCAGCCTATTATTTGTACCCATAGTTCACTTTGATATAAATATTAACCGTAACGATAGGAACGCTAACTATATTTTTAATTCCATTGTTGATGATCGGTGGCCTGGGTGGAATCAAATATACACAGATGCATCAAAACAATTTCAGTCAGGTATTGTGGGTGTAGGCGTCTTCCACAAAGAATTTAACATAGTGCAGAAAATTAAACTACCTTCAGAAACTACAGTGTTTACAGGTGAACTGTTCGGCATTGTAAAGGCACTGGAGTATATTCTAATAATGAAATTACAGAAATCGATTATATTTTGTGACTCTAAGAGTGCTCTTCAGGCACTAATAAAATTTCCGTTTAAAACTAAAAATTTCAATTCACTTGTATTTGAGGCTAGATATAAACTGTTTTTGTGTCATCAATCCGCATATCTTGTTAATTTTACGTGGGTACCCAGTCATTGTGGTGTTAAAGGTAATGAATACGCAGACACATTAGCGAATGACGCGGTGGAATGTGGGGACGTATTTCCGTTTTGCATTTATCCTCAAGATCTACTGACTCTTCCTAGACAATATCTCAAGGATTCTTGGAATAAGGTCTGGGAGGAGACCAGCAAACAAAAAGGCAAATATTATAAAAACATTCAGCCAGTTGCTCACTTAAAACCTTGGTTTTGTGGTCGGGCTTTTAACAAGCTAAGGCTTGGTAAAAGGGCGATCACAGTTCTCATTAGAATGAGGCTAGGACACACTTGCGTACCAGCTCATTTATCGCGAATGAAAATCCGATCTAATCCCTTCTGTGACTGTGGTGAATTTGGAGATTTAAATCATATCTTCTTCTCTTGTGTCCTTTATGATAACTTTTCTCTTTTAAACAACCTTATAAGTCTAAAAATTCCTTTTTCTACAAATATTAATATCCTTCTTTCATCTTTAAATCCATCTATATATGACTGTCTTGCATCTTTTATTGTAGATAATAATATTTTTTTGTAAATAGAAATATGTTTATTGTAAATATTACTAAACTTATACATAATTTATTCAACCATATTATAAACATTTAATTAACCTCTCCTGATCCGTTCCTTATTCCAAATTACCGTTTTTTTTTAGATAAACCACTTTCCCTAATTTTTTTGTAATATGGCAAAAGTTAACACCAACGCCAAAAAAAAAAAAAAAAAAAAAAAAAAACAGAAAAAAGGCGGGAAAGCTTGAAAAAGGCGGTCGCGTTTTTTTTTACAAAAAATTATTTATTTAATTTCTCGCTCAGTAGAGGTTTTAAAGTTGTAAATATTGTATTTTTAGTTAGATAAAGTAGTGTAGTGAACCTTTATTACTTGGTAAGTCTTTTTTAATTTGTTTGTAATGAATGATCCTCCGGATCCCGGGGGAACAGTTCCTCCGGCAGTAAATTTTGTCACAATATGTTCCGAATCAGGTATGGACACTGATTCTTCGATTAGAATTGATAATAAAGGACACAAGCGTAGTCGTTTGCTTAAAATGTGCAAGCACTGTAATAAAAAACGAAAGCACACATCGGGCTCAAGTACCCCATGTGACTGCCAATGTACAGAAAAAGATATCGAAAATACTATAGATAAACTGTCTGACCAAACTCAAGACACAAATGCTACGGCTCCTACAATACCAACTACACCAAAAACTCCGCCTATACCGGTTACCAGGCTAACATATAATGCATCAGATTCATCGCCTTATACTGTATACATCCAAAAACAAACCGAAACGGCAAACGATGGCACCACGTTCCACCCAATCACATTTGGAAAATTCTTACAACGTCATTCTTTCCGTAATATTATTAATGGCAGTTTAAAGAGAGTAGGCAGAAACAGAATATCAGTAGGTTTTAATAACTTTGTGGATGCCAATGCCTTCATTGAGCATCCTATCCTTATAGATAATTGTTTGAAGGCATTTATACCCACATACAATGTTTCTCGAATGGGTGTCGTGCGAGGCGTCCCAACGGACTTATCCCCTGAGGAAATGATAGAGTGTTGTACTGTTCCTAATGGATGTGGTAAAATACTTAAAGTAAGAAGAATTAACATTAAACATATAGTGAATGGTGAAGCAACTTGGCAACCATCTCAGACAGTAGTTGTTACATTTGATGGACAAATTTTGCCAGAGAAAATATTTATGTGTTACACTGCACTTTCAGTACAGATGTATACTTTCCCTACCATCCAATGTTACAACTGCTGTCGTTTTGGCTACACCAAGCTTCAGTGTCGCTCAAAGCCGCGTTGCTTTAAATGTGGTTGTGAGCATTCTGGCGACAACTGTATTGTAGATGATGACCATATATCTTGCTGTCTCTGCGGAGGTATTCACTTTGCCACCAACAAAAGTTGTCCAGAGTTCAACAGACAAAAGCAGATTAAATATTCCATGGCCGAGAAATCAATTTCATATGCAGAAGCCTCTAAACTACATTCACCTGCATCCAAATCCTATTCAGAGATCTTGGCAACCCCAAAAGACCACTTTAAAGGCCTTCAAACTCAACCTCGCTTACAGTCAAAACCACAAACACCCAGCTCTTACAGGAAAACAACATTTATAAAACCCAGGGAGTACCCTAAGCCTATCCAAGGATACGATCAACAGCAACACCGTAATCTCACTAGACAGCCTTCTTTCCAACAACCAAACGGCAGTGCCTTAACAACAAACAGACAGACAGACAGTTTTGACACACATAGTATAACCGATATTATCTTACTCTTAACCAACATGATAAAATCAAATATAGTAGAACCGTCCAACGCAGCAAAACTAACTGAAGCGATTTCTATTTTAAATAATCATTATGGATCACAAATCCATAGTAATACAATGGAACTGCCGAAGCGCAGTGCATAAAAAGTTTGAAATAATACATCTAATAAATAAATATAACCCTTTTCTCTTAGCTTTATCTGAAACCTGGTTTCGACCAGGATTTCCCTTTAAAATTAGTGGCTTCTCCTGCCTCAGGAATGATAGGCCTGATGGTTATGGAGGAGTTGCTCTTCTTGTCAAAAACTCTTTACCTTTCTCACACCTTACTCTACCTGACTATCCTAATTTTTCTATTGTAGCATGTGTAATAAATAAAGTTTGTTTTGTATCTATTTATGTCCCTAAACCATCCTACCAAACTTTTCTTGATATAAATAATCTTTTTTCTTCTCTTCCTAAACCATTATGTATAATGGGGGACTTTAACTCTCATCACATGTCATGGGGAAGCTCCATAACTAACTGTTATGGAGAAGATCTACTCGATATTATAGATGCTCACAACCTATGTGTGGTGAATGATGGGTCACCAACACGCAGAACCAGTCCATTAGAGAACACTAGTGCAGTAGATCTAACCATAACATCATCTAGTCTTGCATCTGGTATCACTTGGCACACCTTGTCATCTTCATTAGGAAGTGACCATTTTCCTATTTTATATAATTTGTTAATTTTTCCAATAAGAAACTGTACAGTTAAATCATCATCATTTATGAAACATAGGATAATAAAAGACAAATGGGATGATTTTAGCACATATATTGAAAACAAGTTTTCCACATTGTCATCTCAGTGTGATTATGATGTCTCAACAAGTTCAAATATTTTAACTTCTATTATAATTGAAGCCGCTAACACAATATTTCCATCCAAAAAACATGCATCAAATAGATTGCCATCACCACCTTGGTGGGACAATGAGTGCAGTTTGGCTGTAGCTGAAAGGAAGAAAGCAGAATATAATTATAACAATAATATGACTCAGGAGAACTTTGATACACTCATACAAATAATATCAAACACTAAACAGTTCCTAAAATCAAAGAAGTTAGATGGATGGAGAAGGTTCTGTTCAACTATATCTCCTCAAACTAATCCTTCAGTTATATGGAATAATGTAAAACGTTTCAGATCTGGAATTAGTAATTCTACGTTTGTGACAATGCCGCCCTCCTTGTATAATGACTTTTTAGATAAATTGGCTCCACCAATAGCTCCAGTCAAGGACTTGGTCATAACCCCAAAAATTTACACACCAATTACTTGTCCGTATGGACTTGATGCTCCTTTTAATTTAGATGAACTAAAAGGTGTCCTGAATGGGACCACGGATACATCACCAGGAGCTGATGGTATACCCTATTCCTTTTTCTCTCATTTAGGTGACAGTGCAATAAACTTCTTTCTCTTCCTTAATAATTCAATGAAATTCAATCTTCTTGACAGGAGTCGTTCCATCCGATTGGCAGTTTCAAACAGTGTTGCCATTTTTGAAACAAGCAAAAGATCCCAATGTAATTTCATCATACAGACCTATAGCTTTATCCCCAGTCATTGCCAAAATTGCTGAACACTTAGTCAAAAATATAATCGAATGGTTTGTCGAGAATCAAAATATCTTAGCTAATTCGCAGTATGGGTTTCGAAAGGGTAGGAGCACAATAGATAGTTTAAGTGTTTTTGTAACAGACATCAGGATAGCTTTTTCCAAAAACGAATCAGTAGTTGCTACATTTCTGGACATTAATTCCGCTTACGATAACGTAATAATAGATATTTTATGTGAAAAATTAGCCAAAATCAAAATTCCTGCCATTCTAATTGCTTTTATTCGAAATATGCTTTCTGGCCGTAAAATTAAGCTCAAGGATACCAATGAGACAAGAATTTCTTGGAAGGGCTTACCACAGGGGTCTGTTTTGAGCCCACTTCTTTACAATATATATACTTCTGATCTAGAAACAACAATTGGTGAATCAGTTAATATTTTACAATATGCAGACGATCTGTTAATTTATATTAATGGAAAGTCGATCAATACTTCGGCACATACATTGTCACTAGCTTTAAACTCATTAAAATCATGGCTGGATAATCACGGTTTAGAATTATCAACGTCTAAAAGTGTGGCTGTAGTATATAGTCGCCAACGCGATCCACCGCGTATATACATTATGTATAACAGTAACTTTATCACGGAAAAAAGTCACGCAAAATTTTTGGGTATAGTGTTAGACTCCAAACTAACTGGCCATGCTCACTGTGAACATGTTGTAGCGAAATGTGAGAAGTATTTGAACTTGTTGAGATGCCTTTCCGGTGTGAGATGGGGTGCACATCCTGCTTCTTTAAAACTGGTTTACAACGCTTTAATAAGAAGCGTAATGGACTACGGTACATTTTTGTTAGAGCCCTGCAACGTCGCAGCACTGATTAAGTTAGATAAGATTCAAGCCAAAGCTTTAAGAATAGTTATGGGATCAATGAAGACCAGCCCACACAACGCCTTACAGGTTGAAGGTGGTGATCCACCTCTTAACCTAAGGCGGCAGTATTTATCCGACAGATTCTTTTTCCGTGTTTGTAAATATTCGAAACATAAACTCTTAGATAAAATTCAAGACTTGGCAGAACATATAGGTACATCGCAATATTGGAAATATAAAGTTACCCCATGTTTAATTAACAGTTATAACAAATTCAAAAATCTTTCGGCACCTGTCATTAATTCCGAACAATTAGCTATATATAACTATAATTATTGCAGTTTAATACTTTTACCCATAACACATTTGGATTTGAACATAAACCGTAATGATAAGAATGCTAACCATATCTTTAATGCCATGGTTGATGAACGATGGCCTGGGTGGCATCAAATATACACAGATGCATCAAAACACGCTGAGACAGGTAAAGTGGGTGTAGGTGTCTTCCACAAACAATACAATATAGTGCAAAAAATTAAACTCCCTTCAGAAACGTCGGTGTTTACAGGAGAGTGCTGTGGTATTGTCAAGGCATTGGAGTACATACTATTATTGAAATTGCAAGAATCGGTTATTTTTAGTGACTCTATGAGTGCACTTCAGGCACTTATCAAATTTCCATTTAAAACTAAAAATTTGAATCCACTTTTATACGAGGCCAGATATAAACTGTTTCTGTGTCGTCAATCTGGATACCTTGTTAATTTCGCGTGGGTACCTAGCCACTGTGGTATTAAAGGGAATGAATACGCAGATACGTTAGCAAATGACGCTGTGGAATGTGGGGACATGTTTCCGTTTTGCATTTACCCTGAAGATTTGTTGGCACTTCCTAGGCGTTACCTCAAGGATTCTTGGAATAAGGTATGGGAAGAGTCCAGTGAACAAAAAGGCAAACATTACAAGAACATTCAATTAGTCGCTCAATTAAAACCTTGGTTCTGTAGTCGTGCTTTTAATAAGTTAAGGCTTGGAAAAAGGGCGACCACAGTTCTTATTAGAATGAGACTAGGGCACACTTGCGTACCGGCTCATCTATCGAGAATGAAAATCCGACCCGATCCGTTTTGTGAATGTGGTGAGTTTGGAGATTTAAACCACATATTTTTCTCTTGTGTCCTTTATAATCATTGCTCTTTCCTAAATAACCTGACTAGTCTAAATATTCCTTTTCCTACTAATATAACTATCCTTCTTTCATCCTTAAGTCCATCTGTATATAATTGTATAGCTTCTTTTATTCTAGATAATAATATTTTTTTGTAAAAACCTTTAAGTTTATTGTAAATATTACTACATTTAAATATAATTTATTTAACTATATTATAAATATTTAATCAACCTCTCCTGATACGTTCCTTTTCCAAATTACCGTGTCAATTTTTAAAATAAACCACTTTTCCTAATTTTAAATATGGCAAAAGTTAACACCGACGCCAAAAAAAAAAAAAAAAAAAACATCTCAACATCTGTCAATATTATCAAATGTCAAAAATCTGCCTTCTTTTTCTTTTGTCAAAATAGGCGGAAGGTACTAATGTGATTTTATTTCGAAATATCCTTGTAATCAAAGAATTTATTGTATGATTTCGTAAAGAATTTAAGTTTTGTTTGGTCTACGCTCATTGTGTGCTGATTATTTTTATTAAAAAATAACAAGTGATTGAATAGCAGGAAGATAACCTATGTGCTTATAATTTCTTGTTTTTATAGGTAGTGCTTCAAGATGTTGATGCCAAAACAGAATCGTGTGTCTATCTATGAATATTTATTCAAAGAAGGAGTTATGGTAGCTAAAAAGGATTATCATGCTCCCAAACACCCTGACTTAGAAAAGATTCCTAACCTCCAAGTAATTAAGGCTATGCAGTCACTAAAATCGAGAGGATACGTCAAGGAACAGTTCGCATGGAGGCATTTTTACTGGTATGTACATTTTTGTATTCATAGTTTGTTTACTATTTACAATGTCTTGTTAATTTTTCAAAGACAACCAAAATAATTTAATATAACTATGTTAAATTTCACAATTCGTAACATTATTTTATTATTCGGACGGGCTTCGTGGTGGAGTGGTTTATGTAATGGACTGCCAATCACGAGGTCGCGGGTTCGATTCCCGCTTGGGACAGTCATTTGTGTGATATCCATAAATGTCACACAAATGTTTGTACAGCGTCTGGGTGTTTTCTATGTATTATAAGTATGTATTTACAAAAGAAAAGTAGTATCTGTAGTCTATCCGTATCTGGTACCCATAATACAAGCATAGAAATATAGCTTACTTTGGGACCAGAAGACGTTGTGTGAAATGTCCTGAATATTTATTTATTTATTTTATTATTGCCTATAGAGATTTAATTAGTGAACGAGCTCGTCCAGAGTAAGAGAAACTGTGAGAGTTCGAAAGTGTAAGTATAATAAAATGTGTTTATTGTTTAGGTACTTGACAAACGAGGGTATTGAGTACCTGCGTATCTTCTTGCACTTACCCCCTGAAATCGTACCAGCAACGCTGAAACGCTCTGTCCGCACTGAGACAGTTCGTCGTGGTGCTGTGGGCCGCCCTGACGCTCCCGCACGATCTGCAGAAGACCGCTCGGCTTACCGCCGTGCGCCCACCACACCAGCTGCACAAGACAAAAAGGCTGATGTTGGACCAGGCTCTGCTAATATGGAATTCGTAAGTTAACCCTGTTATTTTTTAACTCAGAATAGTTTTTGAAGAGAAATAATACCTTATTTGTACCATAGTTCCATCTAGCAATAGTAGATGGCAAAGGTCACTAAAAATTGTTTATGAAAATGATTATTCATGCTATGGACACTATAACATGGACATCATTATATATTTAGCTCTATTAAATGTTTGGATATTATTAACAGATTCCACTGTATAAATCTAAGAGTTAAAATTGCATACTTTTAATTACCAGATTAAGAGTGGTGGTTGTCATGTTATAGCATGATTTATTATTGTACCCTATATTATTCAAAATGATGTATAAATGGCGCAGAAAAATTAAGAGTTAATGAGACAGCCAGTCTACAGTGAAAAAGAATGTAATAAATGTATTTGAATATTGATATTGTTAGATTAAGCCAATCTAACCATACAAATATTCAGGAACATTTATTACATTCTTTTTCACTGTAGACTGGCTGACTGACTGGGTTATTTAACTGTAATTCTATTCAGACAGCTGACCAAACAGGCTTTATTTTGTCATTAAAGAATTTTTTTTGTGTAAAAATAAAACAGTCTGTGTGGTGACAAATCTATACAAATATTGTTTTTTTGACATGCTAAGAACTACTGGTATGATAAAAATCCTTTTTTGTTCAATAGTCCAATTATCCTGGAAGCTTTTAGGCTATATAACATCACACTGTGACTTACAGGAGCGAAGCATTAGTGATAAATGTTGCAAAGTAAGGACATCCTCTGTGAGAGTAAAGTAGACCATTATGCCTCCCAAAAGGGGCTGGATGAAGAGAAATCAAATTGTAATTGTAAAGAGTTTGAAGGACTTAGGCCCGTATTTATAAATCGCTCTCAATAGGTACCGATCTTAATAGCGATCTCAACTGATACGCTCTCAAGATGCGCTCACGATCTTAAGTTTGACACTAATTAATAAACCATCATCAAGAGCGTATCACTTGATACCGATCTTAAGAGCGTGAACTCAAGTTTTTTTTTTTATCGTTTTGTATGCTTTGTATGCGTTTGTGTGCTTATTTAGATAAAGTTTCCTTTTAAGTTATTGTCTTCAAAACATACAATAATTAGTTCTAAATAAATAATGAATTATTTACTTAAAATCATGGTTAACAATTTGAGTGTATCAAAACTGTTTCAACAAACACCAGCATAGTCATTTCTAAAACATTTTTATTTTATTTTCAGAGAGGAGGTTACGGACGAGGCAGGCCTGCACCTTAATTAAGTTTAATAAAAAAAATCAAAACTTTATTATGTTTTATTTCAATAAGTTCAGAAACTTGTAGACTCATTAACTAAGAGTAAGAGAAATTTAAAAGAATTTTAACACATTAAATGACTTAATTAATTCACTTAATTTTTTAATACGTAAATTCCACAAGTCAATCCGCAATTTCCAAATTCTACCCATATACACGTACGATATCGCGGATAATAGCGAGCGGTATCGTACGTGTGAGTTTCAAGACATTATTTTTTCGCATCTTTCAGTAGTCTGTCCTTTCTCAGACTCATAAAGGATCTGTGAGCCAAGTTTAACAAATTGGTTCAGTAGTTTTGTCGTGAAAGGACGACGCGACAGATTTCTTTCGCGTTTATAAATTAGTGGAAATTGACACGCCTTCTAGTAGAGGTTTATCACCCCCTGGTATTGCGACTCGTTATTTATGCTACAGTGGCACAATTTTGATAAATCTAATATATAAAATTCACTAATATCTCTTTTTCAAACTTTTTTTTTTAGTATGGCAAAACAACGTTTGTCGGGTCAGCTAGTATGATATACCTACACTGAATTAAGTTACGGTTATCTTGCAAGAACGAGCAAGGGTAGTAACACTGCAGTGTGTAGCTAACACTATATTATTATACTCTTTGAGCTAACAACTGTACATAGAAACTATTCAAATAAAAAAACAATAAAGTAACAATAATAATTTATTCAAAACGTTCTAAGACTTCTAATCTTGAATGAAATTTGCAAATAATGTTATATTGTTTTAAGCGTAATGCACCCTTGGGTTGTCAGGTTTAGGGAATTCTCCGAGCTTGTCGATGTAGTACTGGTGAAGGCGGAAAGGTTTCAGTTCCCATGGCACTTGATCTTCCATATTAGTCAGAGTCACACCAAGGTCTTCAAGAGTAGGCAGGTTTTTGTCTACTACGTCTGTGGTAGACTCCTAAAAAATAGGTATCTCGCATTAGCCTAATGAATGTGCAAATTATCGGATTGGCGAATGTTAAACAAGGATGTGGCCAGCATTAAGGGCCTACATCAATATTATCGTCGACATGTACATATTAACACAGCTAGTAAGAGCAAGCAATATAGCAAGCAAGCAGTATAGAAAATGAAGAATTAGGGATATTTTTTTTGTTTACTCAAAATCTACTAAATATATTTTAATTCTGATTAGGTAACGTGTTTCTATATATAATAGTTACTTATGTTTTTAAAGTTATTTCATTAGTTAATACGCGATAATACACCGACAAATGAAAAAAATAAAAAATTAGAGAGGTAACATTTTCTATCGAAAAAACTTTTTTTAATCCCGTTTCTGAGTTTATGCGATCCTAGATCATATATTGAAAAAACATATACTTAAAAATTGAGCTCTAGCCATTCAATCTAAAGAAACAATGAAAACTTCGTACGTAGAAAAATGCACGAAGCTATTTTGGTATCGAGCTGAAACACCAACACATGCATTATATTTTTCTTTTAACTTCGGTACTATTTCGAATTCTAACCACATGGATTTTTTATGAAAACCAAGCATCAGGAAAACTAGAACAGTATCTGAAATTATGATTACTATGTAAAAGAAAAACTAGTGACGTACGTACGTACACTATCTACGTAGTGTACGCTAGTCTTTCTACGTGTCCTAAGTTCGACGGATAATCTCTGCTTAAGCATAAATTATCTGCGTCACCAGATTTAGCTTCCGGGCCTGGATGATTTCGTGTTGTTACGAAAGGGTTGTTATTTATGTTACGTAGCTATTGATACACATTCTGGTAAATGTGTCAAATCTGTGAGAACCCAACAAATACCCATATGTAACACTTGTATTACCTTCTCGACAGCTTCCCAATGCAGACCACCTAACGGGTAGGCTGGCGACAACATATTCACCAGGGCAACTTTTAAGGAAAATATAAATGGATCATGCTTAATGTCGTAACGGCGGTAGCCCCAATCATCATCTTTGCGCATCAACTTGAAGAACCAGTCGGCTAAATCAGCTAACAGATAACGTTTGGGCCTGAAAAATAAACATAGCAATACTGCCATATAAATATTTAAGAACATTTCACGCAATGTCCTCTGATTCTAAGCTTCTATCATGGGCACTAGAATACGAATGTTTCAGATAGATACATTTTTTTTAAAATCTAGATAGGTACCTACTTAATAAGTGTTAGGTGTCTAAACCGATAAAACCTTCGTGCCTACACCCATGGTCACTTATGTAGGTAATTCACGATCTCTATATGCGACCTGTGACGCACAGACTTGACTAGTGGTTAGTTCTGCGTAGTGGTAGGGGAGCCCACGATGCTAAATGGGGATTTACTCGAGCGTCATAGAGACCTATTGAGTTGCAAAGCTTAGATGATAAGAAGAAAAAAATGTTATGTGATTTTTCACTTTTATCGGTGGGGAAAGCGGCTATAGATTTTTAAATATGTAAAAAAAAACTGTTGCATGGACATCCTCGATCGCGTCAGATATTGATAGCATCAATGCCCTACGTATTTTTAATAATGTACGTATGTTAATCTGATCGTTTGCATGATGCGGGTGGTTATATTTAAGGGTTGAAAATGAAAAAAAAAAAATTTTGTCGAGCGCGTCAGATTTTCTAAGGGAGTGTTAAGTGCACCAAAAAAAAGCTCTCATTCACTAATCTGACGATTTCGATGGGACGCAAACTCACGGCCAGTTTCATAATGTGCAAAAAAAATTCGCCATTTTGAAATACTCAAGCGCGTCAGATTAAGATATATATGGTTCATCTTTATGTTCTAAACGTACTGTCTCATAATCTGACGATTATCTAGAGGGATTCGCCTAATCTGACAAAAAAAAATTCGAAAAACGGTTCACCTTAAAGGCCATCCCTGCAACTTCCCGCTAATTCCATTCCTGGGCGCTTAAAATTGTACTTTGAACTATATTTTGAACTCAGCGGGTCATTCCCAGTCCTCCACACCCCGTCGTCCACAGTGTGGAGGTATGGGAATAGTGTGGACGAATGGGAATAAAAAGGGTGAGGAGGGAAAGGTGCCGTTTATTCCCAGTCCTCCACACTATAGTGCAGGAGCCGACACTAGAAAAAGTTAAATTTTAAAAAGATGAGTTGGACTTCTAAATGTTTAATTAGGACTGTTTATGAGATATTAAGCCATCAAAATATATCGTAAAAAAAGTTGCAAAGTTATACTGTCGGCTTTTAAATTGTTAGATTTACCAGCTGCTCTGTGTCTAGCCAACCGGAGTCGCCGATAAGAGATAACAATAGATTTTAAGGACAATAGAGTCGTAAAATCTCATCTCCATTGAATCATAGCTAGACAAGAAGCACAATTAAAAAGCTCTTAGGAATATTTATGAGTATGTTGTAAAGATAAATCATACAAATTTTTAGACAAGTATAAAATATTATTTCTATTACAGCGTGATTTGAGAAAAATAAAATTGAAGCGACTATATTCAATACTAAAAGAAAGTTAGTAACTTCAACGTTTCCTTGTGTACCAAATACTTACACCTCAAAAGTAAATAGTTTGAAGAACGAAAACATTAACGAAAGTATTTACACTTTCAAATTATTGTCCATTATGTGATAAAACTATTCTGTGATACAAATTATCTTAGATCATAATATTTACTTTCTTTTTAATTCTTGTAAATTATAAATGATCACGCTGTAATAGAAATAATATTTTATACTTGTCTAAAAATTTGTATGATTTATCTATTGTTATATCTTATCGGCGACTCCGGTTGGCTAGACACAGAGCAGCTGGTAAATCTAACAATTTAAAAGCCGACAGTGTAACTTTGCAACTTTTTTTACGATATATTTTGATGGCTTAATATCTCATAAACAGTCCTAATTAAACATTTAGAAGTCCAACTCAAACAAACCCAAATGTAGGCATCACGCAGCTGCACGCATTTAACCTTATCGACGAATTTTTGTTATTTCGGCTTGCGGAAATTGTCAGATTATATATTTTTCATTATTCTTGAATTATTACCTTCAAAATAAAAAAAATTTAGCTACGCTCGAGAATGTCGAGATGACGTTTTTTTTTTACAACTTTGTTGCCCTCCCCTTTTTTTGCGTCACTCTCAAATTGTCAGATTAGTGGAATATACACTTTTTAGGATGTAATTAACTCACCCTACCTTAATCTGACGCGCTCGAGAATTTCTGATGGTCAATTTTTTTTTACTAATCTGATCCTGTATCCTTCACGGGCGGCCTTATATATGGGTCTCATGTTTTGTGGAGGTACTTAACCGGGTACAAGGTATCCTCCTATATATTAATCTGACGCGCTTTAGTAAATCCCGAAATCCCCTCTTCGGCTCCCCTACTATAGCTAAATGGATTGTAAAACAAAGTAACGGATTTTGAAATTCCACGCGTAAGAAGTCGCGAGGAACAGTTAGTAATTTAAGAAAGCTAGTTCCTTACCCAACAGCCTGGTAAATTTGACATCTGGTGTCTGGATCCTGAATAGCATTCACGATTCCTTGAGCCACATCAGATACAAAAATAGGTTGTTTAACAGTACCCAGTCCATTCTTGTACAACGGCAAGTATCGGCCATTGATACGCAGAATGGAAGCAAAAGATCTGGAAACGTATTATTATAATCAAGACACAGATATACATCTGTGAATAATAAAAAAAATATCTGTAATACATAATCTGTGAATCAAGATTACTTGGATCTGAGAAAAATAACACAAGACTGTGATGGACCTCTTTACGGTGTTTATAAGAATACCATAATTTATCATCTCGTTACGCGGTTATAAAATGTTATAGAACCTCAAAAATCTATCCTCAGAGCCATAGATGTCAGAAGCTCGGATAATGGTAGCAGTAGGGAACTCTTCTTTAACAGCACGTTCTCCCCAATACTTGCTTGTTTTGAAACCGGACGGTGTTTTCATCACCAACGGCGTCGGGTTCTCTTCGGCATTCAGATATGAGAGATGGACAAATCTCTCAACTCCCATTTCTCTACAAATCCTGCAAAAAATTACAAGTTTGTTTGCTTGTTATAACTAACTGGTTATAATAGTGCTTTTTGAGCAAATTCCTCGAGTCCCAAGCTAAACTTATTTGTTTATTGTGCTTGCGAGTTGCTTTGGTTTCAAAATAGAGAACACCCAAATATTCCCAAAAACTAAAAACTTTAAAACTTTTTTTAAATTTCGATGTTCCAATTTTTAAAGTCGTAGATACATTCGTTATTTTTCCGATTTTCGTACATATGTCCGAAGAGTCAAATACTTGAAGCGTTCTCAGTCCGAAATAACACATTTCATGGACATTCAACACAACATCGTCTGTTCCCAAGCTGAGCTTATATGCTTGTGTTATGGGTACCAGAATACGGATATAATACATATATGTACATAGTAAACACCCAGACACAGTACAAACATTTGTACTTATGACATTTATATACATCACACAAATGATTGTCCCAAGCGGGAATCGAACCCGCGACCTCGGGAACGTCAGTTCGTTGCATGAACCACTCCACCACGAAGCCCGTCAAAGCCTGTTTCGATTTTCAATACTTCGAAAAACGAAAAGTAAACATGTATTGCCCCGAAATTTTGTGACTGAAACGAATCACTGCAAAACCGACTTTACGTAGTCATGTTTTGTTTGCCCTACACTAGAGTGCAATTTAAGCCTGCATAGGCACTGGGGGATGGGGAGGACCGCGAGCTGAGGAGCAGGTAGTTTGAAAGCAGCAGTAAATTCATCTGCGCCAAGATACCGGCCACCCAAACCCCGCAGCGCCGGAGCCGTAACAGAACCAATGTCGGCTTGCATATTGCATGCTTGCCTGCATGTTGCATGCTTGTTTGCATGTTGCATGCTTGTTTGCAGCATGCAGGCAGGCAAATCCTTTGTGTTATTGATAAATCGCCTCGGTGAGGTTAGGACTGTGACTAGGGAAACAAAATATTTTTATTTAAAACAAATATTTTGTTGTTTCGAATCATCGACCACTGGGTTCCTTTATGTAAGATTTCAACACAAGCAGTTTAGATGCTAAGGTTGTAGCTTGTTTGAAATAATAAAATTGGCAATGACATAAGTTATAGGAACTGACCTAGCAAGGCGTCTTGCACCATCCACATGGACATCTTTATATTTGAAGTTCTTAGTTTCATAGTCACGTCCAACTAAGTTTATAACAACATTCGAATATTGTACTGCCTTGGCGATAGACTCCTCATCACGTAAGTCGTATGGAGTGAAAAGAACTTGTCCCAAATCTCCACAAACTTTTAATCTCTGGGCATCATAAAAGTCACTTCTGTAGGGCAAAATCATCTAAAACAAAATATAGTGGGAGCTAGATTACCTTCTTCATGACAGCTAGATAACATAAGACTCGTTTGAATAATATACAGTAGAATTCACCTATAACCTTCGATCACTAATATTCTAGATAAACAATCAGTGACAAAAAATGTCCTTACCGAATGAGCGCCCACTCGAACATTTGGGTGCGCTTTTAATTTAGTAGCAATAGTAGCGTTCCAACGCTCCGACGGTAAACATGCCTCGGTGCTCCTTTAAAAAGTGTAAAAATCACACATCCAGGACGCTAAAGAAGGATGGAATTTCATATTTTCGGTATGTATTAATATTAACATTATTAAATTGTTATCACTGTATTGTAAATACTGATATTTTGTCTAGAAATCATCGTAAAAACATTTTTTAAATTAATTCGTAATAAATAACAGGAGTTATAAGGCATCTGAATTGTAAAGACCTTTACTTAATGTTTTTAATCATAGTATCACAACCCACTTAAATTGTTCGAGTTATGTGCGTTGACTGTATTCCATTTGTTGGAGACGCTATTGTTTTATTATTTTTTTTATTAATAAAGTATTATTGTTTTTTTTCTTGTTTCATGAGACTTTTTTACTGTCTAAACATTATAGAACATTTTATAGATTTAATTTAGAATAAGTGAATGTAATAAAATTAAAGATGTAAGATTTTTTGTTTTTAGCTTTCCTCGAGATCCGGTTAGGTGTGGAGAATGGATATCGGTTATAGCACGCCAAAGATCGGAAGAATTCTGAGATTAGCGCGTTCAAACAAATAAACAAACTCTTCAGCTTTATAATATTAGTATAGATACACCATAGATTAGAATATGCTTTATTAAGTATACCAATTTTTTAAAACAAGTTGAACAAAATTTAAATTACAGTAACAAAAATTATTCGGCAGTTCGACTCCACTCATTCCTTCTCCAAGCGACGAGCCTCGGTCGTAAAATTTTATTGCTTTTTATTACCACTTTGTAATTCTGACTTTAAAATGAGCGTGTAAGGTTGAATTTGTTTTGATATAGATTGACCAGTGGGTACCTGTCATAAAAATTTATTGCTTTTTGTAAGTAGCTTTGTGAATACAAGGTCAAAACAATTGGCGACAGTTTTTAGAGAACTTTTGCATGGGATTGTTTATCTAGAATATTAGTGATCGAAGCCTATAACACACATGCTTAATACAATAAATAATACAATTGTCAAATTATGTTCTACATGTGATATTCTGAACTGTAATGCTAGTGTTTTGGTTTTACTGTAAGCTTGCATGTAATTAAATAAATAAATAAATAACAACGTCACTTATACCGACTAACGGATTGTTTATCTAGAATATTAGTGATCGAAGCCTATAACACACATGCTTAATACAATAAATAATACAATTGTCAAATTATGTTCTACATGTGATATTCTGAACTGTAATGCTAGTGTTTTGGTTTTACTGTAAGCTTGCATGTAATTAAATAAATAAATAAATAACAACGTCACTTATACCGACTAACCGGTTAGAACATAGATAATGTTCACTTATGTCATTTTGTACATACATAAAAAATTGGTCAAGTGCGAGTCGGACTCGCGCACGAAGGGTTCCGTACCATTATCTATGTAACATAAGGCAACGTTATTAGTATCGAGCAAGAAACGGTAAAAAAATCATGTTTGTTGTATGAGAGCCCCCCTTAAATCTTCATTTTATTTTATTTTTAGTATTCGTTGTTATAGCGGCAATAGAAATACATCATCTGTGAAAATTTCAACTGTCTAGCTATCACCGTTCTTGAGATACAGCCTGGTGACAGACGGACGGACGGACGGACGGACAGCGAAGTCTCAGTAATAGGGTCCCGTTTTTACCCTTTGGGTACGGAACCCTAAAAATCACAATATATAGAAAATCACTTATAACAACTAACTGGTTATAACGACGATAATGTTCATTCAAGTAGTTTTGTATGTAATTACATAGAAAATTAACCATTTATTGTGAGCAATGTCTTATTTTTAGATATTTACGCATCTTTCTAGTATTATATAGTATGTTTATTGCCAATAAATATTTAGAAAGAAAAGAAAGAAAGAAAAAGATTTTCTTCTTTCTTTCTAAATATTTAAATGTATAACTATATATGGACATTTCACACAACGTCCTCTGGTCCCAAGCTAAGCTTATGTTAAATACTTTGGCGCCCAAACTTCACAGAGCCCTGATTTCTTCAGTCCAGATTCGCGTGCGTAACCAGTGTTTGTCACATGCTATGACAATTGAAACGATATTTTACGAAAGCATATAATTCTAGTCTAACTTGACATTTTTATGAACTACTAGCTCGCCCGGCAAACGTTGTTTTGCCATACCAAAAAAAAGTAAAAAAAAAAAAAATTTAAAAAAAATGAATTATAAACCTCACGGAGCCCGAGACATTTCCAACGAATGCAAAACCGTGGAAATCGGTCCGTGCGTTCTGGAGTTATAGCGTCAGGAAGGAAAACCCGACTTATTTTTACACGCTTTATATTAGCTTCACTTGTATGTTTGTTTGTATGTTTGTAACCGACTCCTTTGGACGCTATTTTGACCCACTTTAAACGGTCAGATTCTATTCAAATTTTGCACACCTGTCAAAGACCGATGACAATGCAATAATTCGATTAAATAAAGCGTGTTTTTTAGTTTTTTTAAACTATTATTATTATATAGTAGATTCATAGCATGAGTACTTCCTATAAAATGTCTTATTTACCTAAACTGGGGTAATCAATCCATTATATTTAATATTTATTCGTAAGTTAAGTATTACATCAGAAAAAACCCTGCTAGGCCATTGAAATGTTACATGAGCTTTGCATTTCTTAGAGGACGCAATATTATTTTTGGAACATGTTGAACACTTGAATTTTGTGGAGTCGCCACCCTTGTCGACCGGCCGCCATCTTGAAAAAAGGGGTGAAAACACTTCGCGATATCTCTGAATCTATGCGTCTTACAAAAAATTTGTTTGGACATAATTTGTAGCAAATTGTTATTGCCTACAAATATGTTAATATAACTTTTTGCCCTAAATTGAAAATCAAAGAATAGGTATCAAAGAAGGTATAAGCGAAAAAGTGAGATTTATGTAAAAATTTTCTTTTGTGCTCTGTAACTTTTTTTTATGTTTTACAAAAAAAAACCCTTCAGACCAATCTTGTAGAGAATCTTTTGACAAATTGTATAAGTTTTATATGAAATGTTTCAACTATATAAAACTTGTACAATGCTTCAATAACAACCATCTTGCTGCATTAATTAGTTTTAATTTTACATTTCTAATCTAAACTTCTTTTCGGTCATCATCATCATAGCATCACGCCTTTTTCCCATGGGGGTAGGCCCTATTAATAATTATAAAATAATATTAAAAATTATTTTAAATTACCTGTGTGCCTATTTTACCCAACTTATTACACACATATCGGCCCACAAATCCAGTGCAACCAAATACAGTTGCAACAATACCGTTGAAGCTGCTACGACCACCTGTACCACGTTTGTATGCAGCTAGGTTGGGCGTGTTCTTTCCATCAGTACTATATGATGAAGATTTGATGTAAACAATACTTAATGACCCATTGTTAGCTGAAACATTTTGCATTATTTTTAGACACGGAAAGCTCTTTTACATTTCACTACATTACTATATGCCACTTTATTGGATATTTATTTAATAAACCCTCAATTAGTTACTACGTTCAATAACAAAATTATGATAAATACCTCCTTGAATTCAAACTTTTAATAAAATTATGTAAGAGTGTGTTTTAGTAACTACAATGTTTACAAATATTTTCAAGGACTTACGTCTAACTTTGGTCAAAAGTTGACCTGAAAGTGCAACTGTAGCCATTTTCAGGCTTTTTAACAGCACTTTTTTACAATTTTATGTATCGGACTCGCAGTAAAGATGATAAAAAAAGATTTTCGATTGAACGGAAAGGAGTCGAGTATTTCTCGACTGTCAATGTCAGCTGTCAAGTAGGATGACACTAATGACAGCCCAGCATAGATAATCCACGTTTTGCTTTTAAGCATGGAGACTAGAAGAAAGGAGGAATATCTTGTATGGGGGATCAGTCCAAAAAGTGTCCACTAACTACTACCACTAACTTGTAAACAGCAAATAACACTCACCGAAATAGCACTAGTGTAGCAAGATGAATGATATGAATGTAGCAGTTATAAGCAGAGTGAAGTGTGCTACTGTTACGGTAATTCTTTAATACTTATTTTCTATTTGCTATTTAAAAATATTTGGGGTACTCAAAAACACCGTATAATTATAATAATAATTAATATAAATTTATTTCATAGTCATGTTTGTCTATATAAATAATAATTTTAAAAACTGCGCTAGTAATTTGTGGCGCTCTTTTTAAAATTCTTACACTTGCTTCTATGGCGCCACCTTAATTTGCTGCCTTTCAGCGGACACTTTTTAATATACTGAGATAATCCTCCTTTCTTCTAGCCTCCATGCTTAAAAGCAAAACGTGGATTATCTATGCTGGGCTGTCATTAGTGTCATCCTACTTGACAGCTGACATTGACAGTCGAGAAATACTCGACTCCTTTCCTGTGACTCCTTTCCGTTCAATCGAAAATCTTTTTTTATCATCTTTGAGGAGGATCTGATTGATCTTTGGAGTTTTCTGGAAATATTCAAAGTTAATTCAAGCTGTGTTAAAAAATAAATAAATATAAGTATGGATGAAGGTATAAACAATGACTGTTTTATATTCCACACATATAATGTGAATACAATGTTTATTTTAGAATTTTTTTTTCAACACTGAACTTAGCTTAGCGCACTCTGTTGGCGCATTTTAAAACTAATTCACGTTCCAATTAAGCGTCAGCATTGTGCGGCACTCAGTCGCATTATGCTCTGCCATTGAAAAACGGGGTTATAGAACTTACGTTGTTTAAAGGCTTAGTCGCACTTGCGTCGGCAGCATGACTCGTAATATTTTTCTATAGAACTGTCTGCGGGAACACGCGCTTCGATGGCAGTGCTACTACACGTAGCGGTGCGTTCTATATGCATTCCATTAGTTAACCTTTGTAAATTAAAATTCACGAAACTGTAATTCAAACGCTAGTGGTCTTGTCTATGACCATATTAATTTTTTTGTAAATTTATTTTTCACTTCACTCATTTGCGTTAGTTCTGGTGCTCAAGTCCACTATTTTGGAACAATTGTCAAACCGGCACAATACCGGCACGATACCGTTGCAATTGAAGTCAAATATCCGTAGTCTGCTATATGCCGTCATAACGGTCTTTCAATGGTAATAGAATTGTCGATCTCTTTTATCTATGCATTGAATTTTCGGTCTCTTTTATCTATGGATTGTGTTAGAATGGTATGTATGTGTTGCCGTTTTTAAAAAATGCGTTAGTTGAAGTGATTTTCGAAAAACTACTAATAAATTTAAACATTTAATCATGCTAGACTTCGTTTAAATATATTTGTACATACTATTTATTAGTATAAAAAGCAATGTGAAGTTTAGGAGATTAGTAAATTGCAATAAATTACAAAGAACAATTTCTAATATTTCTATCTATCTATTTTTTATTTATGGCAATCTGTCGACACAGGACAATTTAAAAATATTACTGTCAAATTCAAAATAGCAGACTACCGAAACATTTCAGTCATTGAATTGCAATTGTGAAGCAGTTGTGTACGAGACTAGCAATTTATGTCACTTTGACAATTGTAAGACAATGATGAAGTCGTTATGACGACACATTAATAGTAGACTACCAAAAACTTTACTATTGCACCATAATGGTACAATAATGGTACAGTTGTGACACCGTTGAAATACCCGACTCAGGGCCCTGTTTTGATGGAAAAATTAAATAATTTCGGAATTTGCTTCTGTTTTTCATAAACATTGTCGTTATTAGCTTCTAGTTAAATAAATATTTAATGATATTTTTAGTTAGAGGGGCAGGGCTGTGTTATTTATTGTTTAGCCAATATATTTGGGATGGAGGACAGTGAAATCGAAATCCTCAGCAGAGGTGATAGTCTGGAAGAAGTTGGTGGAATTCTTCAAAATTTCTTGAAAACGGTTAGTAGTTACGATTAAATGTATACGATAATAATTAAAATTTGTCTTTTCTATTTCACGTAGTAGGTTAATATTTTGTTTGAATTACAGAATGAAAATGTTTTTAACTTTCCAAGTTTGGCTCAAACCAACAGGAGAGTTTTATTATGGACTGCGTTATTTCAACATTTGCAAACAAAAACATCGGCTACAGTACATGCTTTATGCTTGGCATCAATCAGGGTGTTAAGGTGAATATGCTATAAAGACACTAAACTTGCTCCAATTTACTTTTTATTAACACAATAAATTTTTTTTTAATTTTTAGCCGCGACAAGACAGAACTGGAAAGTTTAATTTGTGAAAGATGGATAACCACACTGATTGAACGAGCAGGCTTGTATAATTATGAAGGGCTTGATGAAGAATGTATGCTGTCACTAGATATTGCAGAAAAAGATGTAGCTGTGGAAGCACTGAAATGTCTTTGTAATATAACATTTAACAGTGAAGTTGCAAGAGCATTATGTGCACATACTGATATAGCTCAAGGTTTAATTGCTAGAATAAGGACTTACAAAGATTTGCCATTTAAAAATGAAATTATGTTGTTTGACATGAAGTTAATGTTTATATTAACTGCCTTGAGGCATGATATTAAAATGAAGATAAAAAATGAACTACATGGTATGGAATACTTGACTAATTGTTTGGATGAAATAATATCTGAGGCTTTAAGAGTTGATGAACTTGCATCAGGCAGTAATGAAATGATTGAAGGAAATCCTCAATGTTTGCTTCAGGTATTTTACCTTGTAGTAAATTTCTTTGATTGCAGATTTAAATTTATTTTTCTATAAACTTTTACTTTTAATAGCAATGTTCTAAAAATAAGGTTAGCCATCAATATTATATATAAGTAAGCAAAATTAATTAAAACGTTTGATGTTTGGTGATGCAAATTATCCAAATAAATTTGTCATTTGCTGTATATGTATGACAATATCTTAATATAAATAAATAAATAAATATTCATGGATATTTCACATAACATCCTCTAGGGGACCATATGTTGGGGATATTTTTAAAAAATTTATTAACTGATGCCTACAACCTTGTATTCTTAAAATTTAAAAATTCTAACTTATTATACAAAACCATCCTTATCAGCCACTCTCTGAAAAATCTGTTTTTTTGTTTTGAAGATATAAGCTCACATAGGGACATACATACAAAAATAACAACTTTGTTTTATAATAAGTAAAGATTTGTGCTATGTTATATTTGTTTTATAAGCATGTAACATTATAATAATATTTTTTTCAACTACAGGACAACAAGCAAGCTATACTATGTGAAATATTGAAGACACAATTCAACTTGATCATGCAATCTGGTTCTGAAGAGCCAACAAATGAGGCTGAGGAGGCAATGTATTTGAAACTAATGCCAGTACTTACTAACTTGTTGTATGCTCATACTAGTAATGAAGATAGTTTGATGGAATTAAGGAGTAATATTGCCAATTTATTGACAAGGTATAATTCTTTAGATAAAACTAATTGTTATACATAATAGGAATGGAATAGGTTGGAGGAGGCCTTTGTCGAAGGACAAACGGATTTGCAGAATGTAGTTAAAGCCCGGATAATAGAATAGACAAAACCATTATAAAAATATTGTGAATTCCGAATAAAGGCTATTATTATTATTATATTATTATTATATACATAATAATATTATGTTGAACTAACAGCTGTTTTAAAGAAAGCACCAATTTTCAATAAAATTAAACCTAGTCCCTGCATTAAGTCTTTAGTAATTATATACTTAATTAAACAGCTGAGAACTATATACTTCTCTTCTCCAGCCCATTTACATCCCACTGTTGGGCACGGGCCTCCTCCACTTTGGGAGTGATTATGGTCTACTGTGCCGCACTGACCAAGCGTGTTGGCACAGGGTTTATTTTCGAGTTATCCGTCTCTCACAGAAGATGTTATCTGTGTGAAATATCCCTTAGCTGATTTTTACAGCACCCTTGGGAGGAGATGGGGTGGGTAAGAAACTCCTTGTGTGGTACTTAGTTCCAAATATTTTTTTTTTAATTAAGATGCTTCCTTAAGGGCCTACATCAATATAATCGTATATCATCGCCGACACGTACATATTAACACAGCCAGTAGGCACAGAAAATGAAGAATTAGGGATACTTTTCCTATTTACTCAAAATCTACTAAATATATTTTAATTCTGATTTACGTGTTTCTATATATAATAGTTACTTATGTTTTTAAAGTTATTTCATTAGTTAATACGCGATAATGGACCGACAAATGAAAAAAATAAAAAATTAGAGAGGTTGTTTCGCTAAGATTTTCTACCGAGAAAACTTTTTTCAATCGTGTTTCTGAGTTTATGCGATCCTAGATCATATATTGAAAAAACATATACTTAAAAGTTAGAGCTCTAACCATTCAATCTAAAGAAACAATGAAAACTTCGTACATAGAAAAATGCACGAAGCTATTTTGGTATCCTCTTAATTAAAGAGGTTGGAATAGTTAAGTATTTATAATCTATACTATGTCGATATTTTTTTATTTTTGCCGTTTGTGTTTTTACTGCGGGTAACACACCGCTAGGTACTGCTAGTAAGTATATAAAGTTTTAAGCAGTTCATTTGACAATATTGTAATAAATTTGAGCATAAAGTTATTATTTGTTTCAGTGTACCTCCTATGTTTTACCCATATCTAACACCACTATTAAACAGAGGAGAGACAGCCCATAATGAATATGATGGACGAAATATGGACGCTCTACAGGCTCTCATATCATTATTACAGAGCAAGTTAACAGTTACAACGGTAAGTTTAAATAATAACTTAAGTTATCAAGTGTGTGTCATCAGATCTATGAGTGTAAATGAAGACAAAAAAGGGTGCTCTTTAGTCCCCACTTACCCCCAAGAGATAAAGGCGTGACGCTCGATAATTTTGGTGATCCCGTATTATTTGGGACTTTAGATTATTTTTTAGCTTAAAAAAACAGGGCTTCATGTTGTAACTCTTATTATAAATGTTACAGAAAAAGTAAAAAGCAGACTAACAAAATCATATTGACTTCTAACTCAACACTATTAAAATTTTATTTATATAGATTACCAGCTGTTGCCCGCAACGTCTTACCCGTGGAATATAGAAACCACACTTTAATAAATTATACAAGAATGCCATCCTCTTGAACCTATCTGTTAAAAAAACAGCGTCAAGGTCCATTGCATATTGCGTAGCTTTGAAAATATGTATAGGATCACATTGGGACATACATACAAAAATAAAGACCTTTTTCTAATAAAAAAACAATTTTTACGGATTTAGACGCGTATATTTGATTTAATTTTTTTCCCGACGTTTTGGAAACTTTGCAGTCACCACTGGTCATGGGTAGGACTGAGCTGTAAATACGAAAAAAGTGGTTTTACTTGAATGAGTCGCGCAAGTGTTAGAGAATATTTTGTTTTATAAGTAAAATAGGTAATGCCCGCGATTTCTTCCGCGTTTATTATAATTGAGCCCAAAATACACACCAAACCTTAACAAGTTGCCATTCTTGCATTCTTCTTCCTCTATGCATGCCATTCTCTTGAATCACTCTACCTATTAAAAACCGCATCAAAGTCCATTGCGTAGTTTTAACGATACGAGCTCACATAGGGACATACATACAAAAATAACGATTTTGTTTTATAATAAGTAAAGAAAACCCTTTACTTGTTGCAGAATACGACTAATCAATATGAGAATTTATCACCAATTCTAATAGTTCTAAACAAAAGTGCTCGCGGTTGTCGTTCTCAACGTAAGTACTTACGTCAAGTGGTACTGCCTCCTCTACGTGACGTCTCTAGGCCTCCAGAGAAAGGAAACACACTGAGGAATCAGTTGTGTAGGCTCCTTACCACACCTGTCACATCTGTCAGAGATTTAGTGGCAGAGTTCTTGTTTCTGTTGTGCAAAGAAAAGGGTAAGTGGCTTCTTGTTATATTAGATATTTAGTTGTGTTAAAAAAATCCAGAAATATTTGCTAAACTGCTGATAATTCGACGGGCTTTGTGGTCCGGTGGTTCATGTAATGGACTGCCGTTCACGAGGTCTCGGGTTCGATTCCCGCACGGGACAATCATTTGTGTGATCATTATAATCTAATATGTATATAAAATTTCGAAACGGCCTTACCGATTCTTACCAAATTTTATATGCGTATTCAGTAGGTCTGAGAATCGGCTACTATCTATTTTTCAAACACCTCCCCCCCTGACATTTGTATGGTAAAACAACGTTTGCCGGGTCAGCTAGTTGTCATATTAATGTTTGTACTGCGTCTGGGTGTTTCTATGTACTATAAGTTTGTATCTACAAAAGAAAAGTAGTATATGTATTATGTAGTATATCCGTATTCTGGTACTCATAACACAATCATATAAGCGTAGCTTGGGACCAGAGGACGTTGTGTGAAATGTCCATGAATTATAGCTAGAAAAGCTACCTATAAATTGCCTCATTTAGTTATGGGATTACATTTTAGCTTTATGTATAGAAATTATACCTAATATTCTCTCCTCTCCGACACCATTTGAGCGATATTTACGACTTTTTGTGTGTATGCAATAGGTTCGAGAATCTGACGTAAAATATAATTTAATCTAAAGTTAAATTAGTATAATTATAAATTAAGCAAACATTTTATGTAAAAGTGTCTTATTATCATCCAATAGTCATTCTCCGTCTCTCGGAAGTTAAGGTCTCAGAATTAAAATATTTATTTTTCTTTTATTGTTCATGAATACTATCTAACACACCTGTGCCTTTTTAAAGATGTACAGTCATAGCTACATAGATTATCATTGTTGTAGTAAGTCGTATGGTGAAGTATACTGGGTTCGGGAACGCGGCAGGACATCTCGCACAGAAGGGACTATTGGGAGGTGGCAATGGAATGGTATATTCATCCAGCAGCGATGATTCCGATACTGAGGAGTATTTAGAGGCGCAGCCACACATTGATCCTGTTGTCGGATGTACAAGACCACCAAGAACTAATCCGTTTGATGGCATGACTGAAGAGCAAGTGAGTATTATTCTAACATATTCTATAACCTATGGTATGTTTAATTCTCTCTCCCTCCAGCCCATTTACGTCCCACTATTGGGCGGCCTCCTGCACTTTGGAAGGGATTATGATCTACTATCAGAGGTGTATTTTGCGAACTAGCGCCCTGGGCCATTTGATTTGACGCCCCGGGCCAATTTAATTAGCCTCCCAATAAATTAAATGAAATGAAATGAAATGAAATGAAATATCATTTAATCACGTAGACACAATTTTTCAGAAAAATTATGTGCTTATGACATGTCCAATTTTTTTCCCTACCACCGGTTCAGGACGCAATCTGCTGAGAAGAACCGGCGTAAGAAACTCAGCAGAGCTTTTAATCTAATCAATATTTTTAAATTAAATGTCAATTATACTTACAATGCTAATAACTTTACAATATAGAATATGTATTGCTCCAGAGCAACCTACTCCCAAGCTTTATCATCTTTAATATAATCAGAAATTTTATAATACGCCTTTTTACATAATTTAGTTTTAATGAATTTTTTAAATTTAGAATTATTTAATTCTCTTACATCAATAGGGAGTTTATTATAAAATCGTGTATTATAAAAGTATATATAAGAGTATAATATAAGTAAGAGTTTATTATAAAATTATAAAACCCATGAAAGAGTTACATATTTTGTGGAGACGGGTTACATGCATCACAAGATTGTGTTTATGCCTTGTATTAACATTATGGTGGTCGCTTTTTTTTGTAAAATTATGAATATTTTTATGAACATACAATAAATTTTCATATATATATTGTGAAGCGACCGTTAAAATATTTATGTCTTTGAATTTCTCCCTTAGAGAATCCCGCGGACCTAGGTTATATATAGCTCTAACAGCGCGTTTCTGGAGCACAAATATCCGATTAATGTCCGCACAGCTTCCCCAAAGAAGAATTCCATAGCACATTACACTGTGAAAATAACTAAAGTAAACCATTCTAGCCGTATCTACATCCGTAAGTCGTCTAATTGTTTTCACCGCATATGCCGCAGAGCTAAGTTTGCCAGACATTTTTTCAATTTGTGGGCCCCACTGTAATTTCGAATCAATAGTGATTCCTAAAAATATAGTTGAATGTACTGGTTCCAATTTCGCACCACTCAAATGTACATTGGTTTCTACTTGGGTAACATTTGGCATGGAGAATTTTATTACTTTTGTTTTCTTAGAGTTTAACAATAAGTTATTAACATTAAACCATTGTACAAGTTTTGAGAGTGCACTGTTTACTTCGTCATAATCACGCATTTGTCTATTAATTTTAAAAGTCAAGGAAGTATCATCAGCAAACAGAACAATCTCTTGATCGTTCCCAACATAGTACGGTAAGTCATTAATATAAGTAAGGAAAAGGAATGGGCCGAGAATGGAGCCCTGTGGGACGCCCAATGTAACAGCAGCTCCTGGAGATCGTTTACCGTTAACATCAACTTTCTGAATTCTATTGTCTAAATAAGAGTTTAAAAGATCGAGTGCTTTATTTCTGATACCATAATGATGTAGTTTCCTAACTAAGGTTTCATGTTGTACACAGTCAAAAGCTTTGGACAAATCGCAAAAAACACCTAACGAATCTTGCGAGTTCTCCCAGGCCGAGAATATACCTTTTAACAGTTCAACCCCTGCATCTGTAGAGAGATTATATTAGAGAGATTAGTAGAGATAGACCAAAATTTTATACTTGAAGGCTTTCGCCGCCCTTGTCAGACTGGCCGCCCCGTGGCCATGGCCCCTATGGCCCTAGGGTAAATACGCCTCTGTCTACTATGCCGCGCTGACCAGACGTGTAGACACAAGATTTATTTTCGAGATTTCCGTCTTTCACAGAGGATGTTATCTGTGTACAATATTTCTTAACTGGCTATTCAGCCTCCAGGGAAAGAAGTAGTGTGGTGACGCTTGTATTCTTAATCTGTCACCACCAAGAAGGTTATAATAGGGAGTAACAACTCGGGAACATAGATTTGTTTTTTTAGATTTGTTTGTTTATGGTTTAAAAGTAAAATAGTAAATAGTAGCCTTGCTTTCTCTTTTACTCCAGCTCAAAAAGAAAGAGTTAGAAAGGCTACTAAATCATTTATTTTTCCTAATGTGTTCAACTAAAAAAAGCAGCAGGCCGGATTCGTTGTACCGAGTGTTACGTCTAGATCTATATCCTAAGTCTATGGTCACCACCCTCAAATTCTTTAGATAATAATATTAGTTGCAGGCTCCGTACGAAATGATGATCATACATACAATAAGCCACTCTATACCATATCTTCACAATGAGATTGATTTATATTCTATACAACGGATATAATGATGCTCAAACCAAACTTAATTTTTCTATTGTTTACAGAAAGAATATGAGGCGATGAAACTAGTCAATTTGTTCGATAAATTGGTGACCGAAGGTGCAGTGAAGCCAGCGCGTATAGGACCTGATGGACGGCCTCAACCCATCGAACATGTCTTGGAGATGAGAGAACATCCACCTAATAGACAACAGTCCTAGAGTTAGTTACAATACAAGTTACATAATATCTTGTTCTTTGATATCGTAGCATTAGTATTATGCCTTCTTAAACTAATTCTTAAAGATTACAGTTTTAATGTAGAGGCGATACTGGTTGTAGCCTTTTATTAGATTAAAATATCAAAACTAAATGTTTACTAACAAGTAGTGATCTACTTACCTTTGCTTTAGGTTGAATGCAGTATATACAGTATTTGTGCAATATTAGTTATGGTATCCATGATACCAAAATTCCAAACTACCTTATGTTTTTTTATGCCTTTTTTATCTTTCTTTTTCAGCCCATTAACTTCTCACTGTTGAGTACGGCCTTTTGTTTTTTTAACTGTAAACAATAAATATCGTCTTCAAATAGTGATAACTTACTAAAAGGCGAAAATGATAATAATAATAAATATAAATAAATATTCATGGACATTTCACACAACGTCCTCTGGTCCCAAAGTAAGCTATATTTCTATGCTTGTATTATGGGTACCAGATACGGATAGACTACATACACTACTTTTCTTATTTAAATACATGCTTATAATACAATGAAAACACCCAGACGCAGTACAAACATTTGTATGACATTTATGGATATCACACAAATTATTGTCCCAAGCGGGAATCGAACCCGCGACCTCGTGATCGGCAGTCCATTACATAAACCACTCCACCACGAAGCCCGTCAATTGATGACAGTATGAGGCGTACAAAGCGCTTTGACTAATGTATTTCAGTGTGTATCTGATTCTTTGTCTTTATATTGGTTGTACAAAAGATTAATGCCTTTAAATCAAGAGTATAATTATGTAAATTTTTAAGTTAATTCCATGCCAATAATTGTAGTTAGTTTAAATCTTGAAAGTAGGTTATAAAATCTAGAGCGATTGAGCAAGTTTATAAAAGTAGCGTTTATCTTTGGTAGTAATTGATACTCTAAACTAAAAGTAGAGTTTTAAAATAGTCTTTGCTCATATTTGGCCGTAGATGCAGTATTAAAGTCTTTATTCTCAGCACAGCATAAGATAATTGTAATATTCCTATAGTTCTATCGATTTATATGCTTATGCACTTGATAAAATCTTTCGCCAAATCCAAAGATAATATGGGCATACAATACTAGTGGTAATTATAAAATGGTATTGAATTAAAGTTTTCCAGAATACCGAGTTTACCCGATGATTCCCTTTTTAGCCCATTAAAGTTCCACTGTTTGGCACGGGCTACCTCAACTTCAGAAGGGTTTCTGGCTTACTATGCAGCGCTGACTAGGCATAAGGTTTTGTTTCGAGTTCTTCATCTCTCACAGTTGACATTAACTGCTTCCTTTAACGGGCTCTTACGGCACCCTGGAGAAGAAATGGAATAGTAACACTTGTATGCTTAATCCATTATCACACAGATGCTATACGATGATGATTGGATTAAGAAAAATCCTGTAAAATTTAATGAATTAAATAAAACCACTTCCTACGGATTTAGACGCTACGCTACCGTAAAAAGTGGGTTTATTAAAATTTAATGGAATGAGTCGCGCAAGTAATAAAGAAAATATTAATGAATTACAGTTTAAAGTCGAGGATATATTTTAATTGTTATCTTCACTCTATAGTTAAACTTACATATCAATCTTATACTAGATACTTTTTTAAATAAAAATCTTTGGTACTTTTAGTTGCGTATTTGCAGAACAAAGATTGTGCATACCTCTTAAAAAATCCAGTATACATTTAAAAATGTTTATATAGCGATTTACAGTATTTTTGCTATAATTATTATATTGTAATGTTTTCATAATCCTACTCTCAAACCAAGTTTGACTATTTCCTCTAAAAAATTACGCAAGGATAAGGTGATAGGCACTTTTTTCATTACGTCTTCGATTTGTCATAAAATCTTTGCATTAAGAAATTTCGACTATAATTCCAAATTTATATGTAGTTGTAATTAAAAAGTTATATCTAGTATTTTAGTAGAAGTTAGTGTAGATTACAAAAGTGATAAGTTTAAGCTAATACTTTAAAGAGGCCAAAATGAAGGGTCATATTTTTGTGCCATTCCTAATAGTACTCTCTATGTATTTTATTATATCACAAAAGTTTTTTCTTCTTATTGTTAGTAATAGAGAATTAAGGGAAAAATAGAAACACCTTCAAGTAAATTATCCATAAGACATACAGGTCCCTAAATTCTAATCACAAGTTTATTGCTACCATATTTAATTGGATGCAATTTTTGTACGTACGGTTTGTTGTAGAATAATTTAGAATTAGTTTTTTTTATATTATAATAATCTGCCTACTTATTTATTATTTATTGATCAATATGTAAAATGATTAAATATTGAGTTTTAATGTATTTGTATTTTAATATTCTATTAATTAAATAAATATATTTAGAAAACAGTTAATGATTTTTATTGACCCATAACTTACCCACCTTTTAAACGGCTTTGTGAAGAATATACTTACTCTAATCTCGTCGGGAATGTTTTTCAAATGGGTTAGTTGCGTAGCACTATGGCCCTATGTACCACATGGAAATAAACGAAGCCAAGAAAGTGTCTTAAGATTGTAGATCGTCGTATACCTATAATATCTGCTTACACTCCAAGCAGAAGGCGTTAGGCGCATTCTCCTGCCCTTATCCCATAATTTGAGGGCGGTCATGTCTTTTTCTTCCATAGTCTTCTATCATCCGTCATACCTGTGTTAACTCCTCTTTCTTTCATATCCATCTTAGGTCTTTCTCTAGACTTTTTCCTTCCACATTTATACGCAGAACTCTAAAGATATTACTTTCCTCTCGTCTCATTACATGCTCAATATGCCCTTACCAGGACATCCGCTCATTCTAAAATTTTTCAATCCAGTGATTGAAAAATTTTCATCACTTTCAGACTTGCTCTAATAAATTCAGTCCTTAATTTTTCCATTCATGTGAGGCCACACAATGACATCTATCTCAACATTCGCATCTCCGTACCGTGCATTCAAGCAGAAGGCGTAAATTTGAATTAATTAATGCTGTAATTGGCTTGTAGAGCTACAATCTGAGTTCCCATTTTAAACTGGTTTATAACCCATTCCACTTTTACGAGAGGGAGAACTAAATGGGCGCTGAAAATCAATTACCAGCAATTATTATGTGCACACGGGGTACAATAGAACGGGAGTCGTTTGGGGCCTACTATGGTATTAATCAAAATTATTTAATGGGGGAATGAATATTACTGAAATTTTCACTGTAATCGATTGAAACCTTAGTGTATTAAAAATGAGCGGGAACTGTTAACATATTACGCTATTTTTTAGACAGGTCGGTGGGGTGCCGAGGTAACGCACAACTCAAACACTATAACGTATTACTAAACACACAAAATCGGCACACGTTTCGAACGACACTGTTTGCACATTATGAGTATGAGCATTGCTCTTCTACCTTCTTCAGCAGGGGTCGCCTAAAAATGCCAACCGTTGAATTAAACGGGGATATTATAAAAGTTAATATACGGGGTATACAAGTAACATTCGGTGTGTACCACTTGATACGTAACTACATTTGTGAATCCAAATAAAAGAGTTCTAATTTTCGAAAAAAAGTTGACTTTTTATTACCTTCATTATATCACAATTAAAAAATAAATATTATGTATTGAGGTATTTCTCAGCTTGTTATAATACTTATAATCTAATGTATTTCTTGTGTATGATTACGAATATATTAATATTAGATACATGTTGAATTGTTGAATCATTATATTAAGTAAAACATTTGTTTCGTAATATTTTATTACTTTCGTTTAAAAATTATTGTAAATGCATTTTTGTTTATTATTACGTGATGATGCGGAAGTAAGTATAAGTAGCATTGGGAATTAATAAATAATAAGGTGAGAAATGTTTATGGTTTTAGAAAAAGCTAAGGGAACGCTTTAACTATGTGAACTGAATGGGTTCTGCTGTTCGGCAAAAAGTGCTTATATTTGAAAAATAAACCTGTCAGGAGTGAGGTGAACTCGCACACTTAGGGTTCCGTATCTACTAGACCGAAAAACATAAATAACTGCATTCAAATAATTAGAAGCTTAAACCAACTCATAAACTTAATTCTGTAGTTGAAATATAGGAAATCGCCTACATTTCAGCTACTTCATAAACTGGTATTAATGTAAACATAAACACTTCTTTCATGTGATGTGATAACAAATAACAAGTTTTTGGATTTTTCCGTATATATCAGCACTATATGCAATGGGCAACAGGGTGTAATAGGGAATCGAGAACCGGGAATTCCCGGTACCGGGCTTTGCTGGAACCGGGAATTCCCGGGAAATTCGGTACTTTCGGGAATTTTTTCTTTCATGTAGAAAGCCGTGTTATTCACAAATAAATATCATAATTTGTGTGTTATTTAAAGAAGATCGCACTTTAAGTAATTGCAGCTAGTATATGTGTACATATTTATCAAAATAACTGTGACCATAAGTGTAAGCTTATATATGTAATTGAGTATCGAGAACCGGTACTGTTTCCAAGAACCGTGAATTTTGGTCGTTGGGTCAGTGTAAACTGATAGTGGTAACGATCCCATAACTATGAATGTTAACTGGTATTGCCGGAATTATATGTTATGTAGCAAAATGTGCCTAAAACTCATGAAAATTTCAATACTTAGACATTTTATTGTGTTTCGAATTCAGTAAGTAGCATGTTTTTCAAATAAAAGTCCCCAATAAAAAGAAAGAATAAAAAAAATGCAGTGACGTAATTCATGTTGCTATCGCGTATAGTAATTGTTTTGCTGTAATTTCTTCGTGATCTCATATATTTCTACGCCGACCCTATAAGGATGTTATTTATATTATGTAGTTATTGTCAAAAAAGTACGTAAAGTACTTTTTTGCGTCATACGTCCTAACGTATGTTGTTTTGTATCTGAAGTGGGCAAGATTCCATTACAATGACTATTTGTATATTATTATTTGTGAATTTCTCTAAACATCACCGAACACAAGTGCGTAACACTATTTTCAAAACGTTTCATTTGACATTATTGGCAATAATGTAAACGTTTTGAAAATAGTTTTACGTTTTATATTATTTCTGTTCATTAATATTATTAATTCTTTTACGCACTTGTGTTCGGGGATGTTTAGGGATGTGTAAGTTTGAAGTTTCCAAATACACATTTTTATTTATGTTTTATTAACACAATATACATAAAAATTTTAATGCAAAGCACCTTTAATTGTGAAAAATACTAAAAAGTACAAAGGCGAGCTTAATTCAATAAGAAATGGCGTTAAGTTCAATGAAATATCCAAAATGATTGCGTAGTAGAGACGGCCCTGTGTTCCAAATCAATTTAAGAGGATACCAAAATAGCTTCGTGCATTTTTCTACGTAGGAAGTTTTCATTTTTTCTTTAAATTGAATGGCTAGAGCTCTAATTTTCAAGTATATGTTTTTTCAATATATAATCTAGGATCGCATAAACTCAGAAACGCGATTGAAAAAAGTTTTCTCGATACAAAATCTTAGCGAAACAACCTCTCTAATTTTTTATTTTTTTTATTTGTCGGTCTATTATCGCGTATTAACTAATGAAATAACTTTAAAAACATAAGTAACTATTATATATAGAAACACGTAAACCGGAATTAAAATATATTTAGTAGATTTTGAGTAAACAAAAAAAATTGTTTGAACAATTGCAAAAAATAATAAATCAATTTAATCTATTCATTTATTTTATTACATTAAAATGACTTATGAAGATATCGTGAGTCGAAACTCGTAGTAGACCTCCTACGTAGAAACGTAAGGCTACATTGGCTGTGTGACTGTCGAGGTGGGTTCAGTTAGCCTTCGTAGCGCGGCAATATAGGGCGGGCGGGCGTTTACTTCGCCCGTTCCTTTAGAACGAACAAAACGCGATACAATTATGAAATCAATGTATGTGTTTTTATTTACTCTTTATTATGTAAATGTTTATGTTATTTAAATAATTATAGCATTGAGTCTCGGTACATGGGTATTGTCCGGCTAATTAAATTGATATTAAGTTTATTTACTGTGCAAGTTATTGACCTCTCTTTGTTATAATGTTACCTGGACAAATGATATTGATGCTACGAGTTGCATTATGCAATATCCATGCAGCTATCACTTACCTAAACTGTTTCCGAAATACATGATTAATTTCAGTTATAAAGTTAGGAATTAAACTAAATGATTATTTCCTATTTTATTTTTTGTACGGTTTTTTTTTATTGACAACTTTAAGCATTTCCTCTAGGTAATTATACTGTTACTCCTTATTGTAAGGATATGTAGATATGTGGGTGAATGGATGTAAGGATGTTTGTTGTTCTCTCACGCAAAAACTACTGGATACATTTTAAGAAACTTTACATTTGTATAGCTGTTATCAGAATAATGCTGTTATCAGAATGAATCTCGCTAAAATCCGAGGAGCGGGATGGTTACTCTAAACGCGGATGAAATTACGGAAGTTTTTAGACATTTTATGAGATAGATGCTAAAATATTGTATGAAAAGATCTGTCAATGAACAAAAAAATCAAGATGTAAATGATTTTATATCTCTATTAGGTAGAGTCGATATTTTTACCACAATTAAAACTTTTTGACTACAATTATTTATTTATTTATTTATTACACATAATTAAAGTACAACATTACAGTTTAAAACCTAAAGCGTTATACATTCAAAACATTAAATTTAATTACACAACAAAAATAATGACAAAAATATTACGGCAAAATTTTAAAAAACATTTTAATCAATATATTAGTTAAAAACTAAAGAACTTTGTCGTATTTTCGAAATATATTTTGTTTTAATTAATCTCATTTCAATAAGTTTAACTGGAAAACAGAAACGTATATTAAGGAAGGATAGTACGAGTTCTTTCATAGTAATTAAAGCTGCTAGTTGGACTTTTGTTTGACTTTGAAGTTCCTTTGACGACGCTAAGTGTATGTAAAACTATCTTTAGTACATTTCCTTTCATTTCCTGCTATTTGAAGCGAAGTTAATAAATTCATAACTTATTACAAAACTTCGAATTTTATAATTTTCCTACTGTTTGTTCTTATTACTTGAGATCGAAGCAACAATGATTCTTCTTCCGCTTTTTTCCTTGCTTTAAATTTAACTAAAACACAAACTTTAAAAACAGCGAGCGGAATGAGCGGTAACATTGTTGCCGCTCATTCCGCTCGCATGTCCGTACTAATATAAATACTGGTAGAAGAAGAAAAATGGAAAGTTTTTCTTAAATCTTAAAATGTTTGCGACAGTTTGAAGTTCTTGGCGGCATCAGCGTACATATTTTTGGCATCTGCTGTACCGCGCTGTGAACGTGTGCCGCAAAATGTTCAGTCTATTAGTACTCACTATAGGCTCTACCTGTCTGGAGAACCGGATTTATTTTTACCTGGAGAGCTTTATACAGGTTTGTATTTTGTTATTCCTATGAGCAAAGAATGCACACATTATCAACCTAATTTCGTGCCATGGCTGCTATAGGTGTTAGGTAAGGGGTAAAAGGTAAAGTTGTTATGGAAGGGCTCCAGAAAATGTAAGAATTATAGTCCTGGATTGGATCTCATTCTATTTATTTATGTATTTTAATTTACTTACTTAACCTGCGTCACGCAACCCTCTTTTCCTGTAAATAAATATTGAATAAAAAAAATGTAACAATGAAAGAATAAAAAATCCATGGATTTTCTCGTCTGTTTTTCTTTATAGGATTCACCTTAGAACAAACACAAGATCTTGCCTACTTAAAATAAAAATATTAGATTTAGGATTTACTTAATTCATGATTCAAAACGATTGCATTTTATGTTACGAATTTTTTTCTAGTTAATCTTCAGGGTGTCGACAGCGGGCAGGGACCTACGCCTTTCATAGGATTTACTTTGTGGGTGGAAGAAATACGCAATGACTCTGCTAAGAATTATAAAGTAGGGAATGAAACGACAGATGCTGAAACTAAATCGTTAGGCTCATTTCAAGCTTACGATGCGCAGGCTAAACTTGATGAGAGTTGTACACCTGCTGTCATCAATGCTACAGCACACCCGAAGACCGAAGTCCAAGTTAGTATACCTAATAATTCTATAATAGTCTATTGGCACCGAATAGTGTAGGTACCTACTCAATGGCAGTAGTGTACTCGTATATGTATCTGATTGGTCTAAATTCCGCTTCGACCGTTGGCGTTGTTATGTACACTTTAGGGTACGACTTATTATTTACTCCATTGAGTTTTATTAAATCATTGATTTACTTACAAATAAAAAAACGTTTTATAGCGGGACTAAGGACGATTACGACTTATGAAATCGCAACTTAAAATATTTTAAAGTGCATCATTTATGAATTTTGTAAGAAAAATGGAGTACAGAATTTATAGAAATTTTATAATCATAGAACTTTACACGCCTACCACACTCAATGAGAGCTTTAGCAACATCTTGAAAACCGTCGTAGTAAAAAAACCTGTCAAGAGCGAGGTAAACTCGCACACTTAGGGTTTCGTACCTACTAGACATATAAACATAAGTAACTGCATTCAAATAATCATTTAATTAAACTCAAAACAACTCACCAACTTAATTTTGTAGTTGAAATATTAGGAATCGTCTACATTTCAGCTACTTCATATGTAGGAATTAGTATTAACACTTTTTTACTTGTGATGTGATGACAAATTATAAGTTTTTGGATTTTTCCCTATATCAGCACTATATAGACTGGATCTATGCCAAATTTCAAGGCTCTAGGGCAACGGGAATTAACCTGTGAATTTTGATTCCCTAGCATAAGTCGAAAAATTCTTAAAAATGGTCGTAATTCGGTTATATCTTTTAAATGCGTAGAGGTGAAAGGTTGACTGTATTTTTTGCAGCAAGGGACCGCATAGATCTACATATCGTATGAGTTTCAAGTTGGATACCTTCCGCCGTTGTTGAATAAAAAAAGTTTGACAGACGGACAGACAGACAGACAGACACCGGAGTGATCCTACTCGTATAAGGGTTTGTACGAAACCCTAAAAAAGATAATCACGCTATATTGCGCACAGACGATTTTTATTTCTATTATATCCCTGATATTGTTTTCAAACTTAGGTTATATGGAATGCTCCGATCGACATAAAAGATGCTTGTATTCGTATATGGACAAAAGTTGGCCCGATTCCAATGACGGGTGCTGGGAACGACAGCGTTTGGTCCATATTATTCCGTGATATATGCCCTGCCTCAGCTGCTCCTCCAAATTTTGCCAAGCAGCCACCTATTGTTGAACCGTGCTGTGCTTGCGACGAAGCTAAGTACGAGGTAAGAAATAATGAGATAGATAAATAAGTACTGAATAGCTGTGTATTTGTTGTTGGAAATTGGTACATACTTGTGACTGTGTTAAAGCCATTAACAAAGGCAAATATATCGTACAAGGTAGTCTTGTGTAGAAGTTTAAAAGAATAGTAATAAATAGTTTTTATTCAGGTAACTTTTGAAGGTCTATGGTCTCGTAACACCCATCCACGAGAGTTTCCACCAGAAAGCGCACACGCACACTTTGGTGATGTGATAGGTGCTTCACATACTGCGCAGTTTCGTGTGTGGCAGGAGGGACGGGTAGCAACTCCTGGTTTCAGACGTCTTGCAGACGATGGAACCACCACCGCGCTGGAGAAGGAGTTGAAGTCTGAGGTAATTGTATACATGTACCTAACCCTGATATTGGATTTTGCCATTGATTAGCCTAAAATTAAGCCTAAAATTAATTAAATCAGAAAATAACGAAATGATTTATTAAATGTGGCACACTGATATAGTAATTTATCTTTAATTTTGTTAACCTTACTTAGGTACTTGCATATATTTATAATATATTTTCAACAGAGTGATCACATTAGAACAATAATCAAAGCCCGTGGTATATCGTGGCAGCAAGTTGGTGGTGTTGGTACACCGAATACATTTGCGGTATTCCGTGTGGACGCTAAACATCACCTCATATCGTTAGCGTCCAAACTCGCACCATCTCCTGACTGGATAGTGGGAGTGTCAGCGTTGGAATTATGTAATGCAAATTGTACATGGACCAGATCGGCAACAATTCCTCTGTATCCATACGATGCTGGGACGGACAGTGGTATAAGCTATATGGTAAGAGAACACCTCAGTCCTTCGTTCCTTCCTTTATTAAATGTGCCTTTTAAAATATATCTAGACTATTCGAGTTTCAAACTGATGCAATTATAACTACTAACCTCTACAAATATTAGTTTGGTTGTTTAATTTTTTAGTCTCGCCGTTCACCAACAATACCTGCAAGTGCGGTGCGAGCTTTACGTCCAGATTGGCCGCGTGATGTACGGTCACCGTTTTTCCACTCTGATGGTGAAATGCGGCCTTTTGCGCGACTCAAGATGACTCGACTTCGACTTTATGAAAAGAGCTGCGATGCCGGTAAATGTTATCAAAGAAATATTAAATATTTGGTTTGAATTTTTGCATCTGATAAAAAGACCGATGATAATGCAATGAGTAATTACAAATAAATCATGGATTTTCAGAAAAACTAATATTAATCTGAAGAAATTGTATAAATCGTTATTTTTGTAGGCGGCGAAGGTGAACGAATTCACGACTCTTTAGGGAATGTCGGTATTGGATCGGCTGGTGGTGCTTGCGCCATTCACGCTTGGAGCTTGTGGGGTCCTTGTAGTGTCTCTTGCGGTCTTGGAAGGACCACCCGGCAGAGAAATTATGTGTGGCCTGCCAGAGCTTACGCCGAGGCTTGTAGGGTACCACTAACTGATTACAAAAGTTGTCATGGACCTAGAAGACATTGCCGGTACGATTTTGTTCTATAAAGCAAATTGTTTAAGTTATTTAAGTTTTTAATTGTTAAACTACTTCAGTACGAAATAATTTTGTCAGTTACTAGATTATATAACCATTCGTATTTTCTATTTTGCCAATAACTTTTCATTTCCACAAATTGATTTTAGAAAATTCTGCGTTTCTGTTTCTTTAAATAAACGTAGGTATCTAATACGTATTTTCTCTTTTTTGGTTATTTTGCTTTTCTAACGCTTTTTCCTTTCCTCCAGAGCTCCATCAGAATATGAACGAGATCCGGCCGATTCGTCAGGACCATGTGCTGTAAGTGCCTGGTCAGAATGGTCTCCATGTGAAGGTTGTGGTGTCAGAGCTCGAACAAGGCACTATGTCAATGATAGAGCGTATAAACGATGTCATGTGGGCTACCGCGCAAGAACTATACTGAGCCAAGCGATACCCTGTGAAATGGGACCTTGTGAGAAGTAAGATTACTTTTTTCGCTTTAAAGAAAGTTGTTTTTCCAATTTCTACAGCTTAATAATTAATGTGCTTTCAGACCACACACAAACCGTACTAACAATTCTACTAACTTCGATTGGTTTTTCGTTGTAAGTATTTCGTATTTTTTTCCCTTTTAACTGCCCAATAGTGAGCAATGATTTTTCTATAGGGTATTTGATCCATTATATCTCCGTGATGAGATCTGGCAAGTAATTGCAAATGACGTTTCGATCTCTCGCAGGAGATACCATACATAAATTATCCCATTACTCCCGATTAGAACACCTCTGGGAAGATATGGGGAATCGGCAAGTATATATTTTTAATCCGTTACAAAATAATCATTACTTTTGTACCATTGTTGAATAAATGTAACCATTTTTTAAATTTTCATAATGACGAATAATTTAAGAAATAATAATCTTATTTTATTAAAGGATGTCAGCCGTGGCGATTGCCAAGTGACTTCATGGGGAAGTTGGTCTCCTTGCAGTGCTAAATGTGGCAGAGGACATCGACTGCGGACACGATTGTACATATCACATGATCCTAAAGTACAACAAGAAATATCGAAGAGATTATTAGCACAGTGGAACAGAAGATTTGCTCAATTTCAGTCTCTGGTAATTCTATGTTAATTCACTTATTTTATTTAGGAGCATTTGACTTGTTTAATAAATTTTATGACTAATCCAAAATACAGAGAAATGTAAAAAAGAAAAGACAAAAGATGGCAGTTTTTCGAACTTTTTTAGGAGTATCCTGTACAAAACATTACAGCTGAAGACCCGGCCGTTGAGACTGCAGTTCAGGAGCACATAGAACGATGTCAATTTACTTTAACACAACAAGAGTCTCTCTGTGATGGAGATGATGTCTCTTGTTTGAATAAAACCGTGCCTGTTGGTAAGTATTGTTATACATACTGAATTTAGTTTTGGGAAGGATTTTCAATTCTTTGTTTCAATTCCGGAGGATTTTGGACCAGAAAAGGTCTTAATTTGTTGTTTTTTCAACATTTTTCATTATATAGAAGCATTGATCAAGACAAATAGCAGAATATTTGTGTAATTCTAATTTAATTTCTAGAAGTATGTAAGCTCCCAGTATCAGTTGGTCACTGTCGCGGTTACGAAGAGCGTTGGTTCTACGAGTGGGCGCGCGGTGCTTGTGAACCTTTCGGGTTTAGTGGCTGTGGTGGCAATGGAAACAACTTCCGTACTAGAGATCATTGTCTACAAGCTTGTAGGACTGTACTCAATAATACTCATAATAATGGTAAGAATATTATGTTTGCTATTTGTCTTTCCCCTAGCACTTAGAGTATTAAGCCAACAACAGCAGTTACACACTGTTTTTGACCAATATACCGCCGCGGCGGTGGGGTTCCGAGATAACGCACACTGACATACTTGTATCTTTAAGAGGATACCAAAATAGCTTCGTGCATTTTTCTATGTACGAAGTTTTCATTGTTTCTTTAGATTGAATGGCTAGAGCTCTAATTTTTAAGTATATGTTTTTTCAATATATGATTTAGGATCGCATAAACTCAGAAACACGAATTAAAAAAGTTTTCTCGATAGAAAATCTAGGCGAAACAACCTCTCTAATTTTTTATTTTTTTCATTTGTCGGGCTATTATCGCGTATTAACTAATGAAATAACTTTAAAAACATAGGTAACTATTATGTATAGAAACACGTAAATCAGAATTAAAATATATTTAGTAGATTTTGAGTAAATAGGAAAAGTATCCCTAATTCTTCATTTTCTGTGCCTACTGGCTGTGTTAATATGTACGTGTCGGCGATGATATCCGATAATATTGATGTAGGCCCTTAAATGTCCACTGCTGGACATATGCTTGCCCCACAACTTTAGGGTATTAAACCAACAGGAGCTCCTGTTGTTGAGGAGGTCCTTGTCCAAACGATGTTTTCTAAGACAGTTATTATACTGCCACGTCATTGGCGGAGTGCTGAGGTAACGCAAACAAACTCTATAACGTAATTTCATTGATTGCTACGCAGGCTCCGCCCAAAACGTATACTAAGAGAGGGCAACGTCTGTACACAATGAGTATGATCATTGTTCTCGTACTTTTTTTAACGGGGGTCGCCTTATAATCTCACCTCATGTTGGAATAATGCTCTAAGCCTACAACGGATCGATTTGCGCCGCTTGCGACTCCCTGAGATATTAACTCTATCGTCGCTACACCTTATATTTATTTTGTTATTAAGTAAGTACCTATTTCTATATAAATGTATTTATTTTCAGATACAAAACCTTCAAAAGAAGTGAATGCAAAAAAAATTAAGCCAACGCCGCCTCATGAAGACAATGAAGTGCTTCAAAACGATATTCCAGCTTTGTACGGTATGTGATCGCATAATTTAATCATAACAGAAAATAATGCACAATGTACATTGGTCGGCTTATATCACACTTTGTAGTTTATATACACATACTAGCTGACCCGGCAAACGTTGTTTTGCCATACAAAAAAAAAAGGCTTGAAAAATAGATGTTGGCCGATTCTCAGACCTACTGAATATGTATGTAAAATTTGAGAAGAATCGGTCAAGCCGTTTTGGAGGAGTACGGTAACTAACACTGTGACACGTGAATTTTATATATTAGATATATGCGGGTGCGTTGATAATAATCCATCATATAATAGTAATAGTTTTGAACTTATACATCTTTTGGCGTATTAGGAAAGTATTATGAAAGTAAATATTTATTTATTATTTATTTATTTTTAAACTTCATACACAAACATATTGTATACAGGCGGTACCTTGGGTGGTGCAGAGAGATGAGGTAGTAGGTGTATATCCATGACAAGAAAATATATATAATTATAAAATTAAATAACATAATATAATACTTACTAAGTTGTACATAAAAATATAGACATACATACCGTTTACATACACAAGATACATATTATCATTACATATACTAAAATACATCATTGCATCTCTTTTATATAAAATTCACGTGTCACAGTGTTAGTTACCGTACTCCTCCGAAACGGCTTGACCTATTTTTATGAAATTTTACACGCATATTCAGTAGGTCTGAGAATCGGCCAACATCTATTTTTCAAACATTTTTTTTTTAGTATGTCTAAACAACGTTTGCCCGGTCAGCTAGTAATACAGTAAAATACATAAACAAATGGATAATATAAATAACAATATATATAACAATAAATAATTATAAAATACATAAATACTGGATATGTATATCATGGATAAAGCCAGAATTTAGTTACGACGACTCTTTCCATTCATTTTATTGTTTTGAGATAATAAACACTGTATTTGTCGGCAATAGTATCAAGTCTTATTCTTTGGTACAATTTTGAGCATTTTGGAGATGATAGCTACTAAACCTTTCCCTTAACGAGTGATAGCCACTGAACATTTCGTGTACCTAGTGTTAGACACTAAACATTTCATATACCTAGTGATAGTCACTCAACATGTCGTATAGGTACCTAGTGATAGTCACTGAACATGTCGTATAGGCACCTAGTGATATTCGCTGAACGTTTCGTATACCTAGTGATAGCCACTGAAAATTTCGTGTACTCAGTGATAGATAGCACCGATTGCAAGTACTCATAGGATACTGATTTTTGTAAAGCCTGATATGGTAGATCAATCACTTTTTTTCATGCTTACAAACCATCACGCTTCTGATGCATAAAAGGGTAAGCACAGTGACTAATTGGGATTGTTCATAATTTTTGACCTACTGTTTTTATATTCTTTTCAGAAAATATAGACTATTTTAAGCAACTAATTTCAATATTATTAAAATATTCACTATACAGAATTTAAAAAAAAATCTTGAAGATATTACTTTAAATGTTGTGACGTCATCGTTTTACGCAATCTGTGTATTGACTTTTCTTGATAGACTTAATACAGATTGCACTTTATCTTTTCAAAGTTGACAAGTTGATATAATAGACCAATTTCAACTCCACTTCAGAGTAGTTTATCCCTAAAAACGCCTTAATATTTTAAGTCCTTCATTTCAAGGGCAAATAGAGATCATTTGCTTTTTTGGAAAAATAATCGTTAATATAGCAAATTTTCCGAAAAAAACTAATGGATCATGATCAGAAACTCTATTCCCCGAAATGGTTTTCGAATTAAGAGTTTAAAAAAAATATGAACAATGCCAATTGTATAAATGTTTACAATTTGTATCTATGTACGAATGTGGCCTACGACTATTTTTAACACAATTCGAAAAATATTTATTCGACGCAGATCGAACTTCGGTTACTTGAATAATTTTTTATTTGTCTATTTAGTTGGTATACAATTGCGCATTTTCATAAAGAACCTTTTTATTTAAGTTGCCTTCTTTTTTTGCTTTTCCTTCACTTCAAAGTATGAAGGATTGGCTTGCCATTGAATTTTTCAGCGTCAATGTCTCTGTTTTCTATAAAGTATTCTTTATCTGTGTTCTTGATTTTCAATTGGCTTCTCTTTTGATTTTCTTTCTTCAACGGGCTTCGTGGTGGAGTGGTTTATGTAATGGACTGCCGATCACGAGGTCGCGGGTTCGATTCCCGCTTGGGACAATCATTTGTGTGACATCCATAAATGTCATACAAATGTTTGTACTGCGTTTGGGTGTTTACTTTGTATTATAAGTATGTATTTACAAAAGAAAAGTAGTATATGTAGTCTATCCGTATCTGGTACCCATAATACAAGCATAGAAATATAGCTTACTTTGGGACCAGAAGACGTTGTGTGAAATGTCCTGAATATTTATTTATTTATTTTATTTATTTTATTTATTTTATTTATTTTATTTATTTTATTTATTTTATTTATTTTATTTATTTATTTTATTTTATTTATTTTATTTATTTTATTTATTTTATTTATTTTATTTATTTTATTTATTTTATTTATTTTATTTATTTTATTTATTTTATTTATTTTATTTATTTTATTTATTTTATTTATTTTATTTATTTTATTTATTTTATTTATTTTATTTATTTTATTTAATTTGTTCCAGGGAAAGTTGCCTTCTTATAATCTATCAATTGCCTTTGTTAATATATTCGACGGTTGCCACAAAATGAAATGAAATATCATTTAATCATCTAGACATAATTTGAGAAAATTTAGTGCTTATGACAGTTCCAAACATTATTTTCTCTTCCACCGGTTCAGGACGCAATCTGCTGAGAAGAACCGGCGTAAGAAACCCAACAGAGTTTTTAATAAAATCAATATTTCTTATTTAAATACTTAATGAAAATAATACTTATAATGCCAAAAAAAACGTTACAATATGTATACAACCTACTCCCAAGCTTTATCATCTTTAATATAATCAGAAATTTTATAATACGCCTTTTACATAATTTAGTTTTAATGAATTTTTATATTTAGAATTATTTAAAGAGAAAATAAAAAAGAAAATGTTAATTGAAATGACGGAAAAATGGCGCTTGAAAATTAAACAGATCCGCTAGTAAATTATTTCCTACTTCACAAATCTGTATGTAGTAGATAGCAAAGTAATACCTAAAACAATAGATACGTACCTTCATAGATGTACCTAACGAGTCGGCATGTTTTGTTTGAGCATAGTTTGTTAACACCTTTCTCCGTATAAAGAGAACGTAGAAATTTTACTATTTCATATCAAAGACTCTATGTGATTACATAATTATGAATTGTATAATAACCCGTTCATAATTTTCAATGTATTCAATTGAACATAATTGTGTAAAATGGTTTACATAGGAATATCTACCTAGGTACTTTTCTGATCTAAATCAGAAAAGTAACGCGAAGTCGCGGTCAACAATATGTATTAGCAAATAGCATTGAACATAATTTTTTCATGTTGTATGTAGGTACTGAACGTTAAATACAAGTAAATAGAAGTGAATACAGCAATAGCGGCGAGTCATATTCATTTCAGAAATAGTTTAAACATTTGAAAATCCCAATCCATACTATTATATACAAAATAAACGTGCATTTAAATTAATGTTTTATTTCATATAATAATCTATTTTTGTAATGACAGATGACAATCTTAATTTTAAAATTATTCTAAAGAATGCAGTGAATAGGTACATAAGAAAGAAGTATATATATAACAGTATCTCCGCCCCCATTTAATCCTCTCAGTGTTTTACAACGGCTGTACTTAACATTTGATCTATGTGTCGTTTCCACGTTTGGCCTGAATCAGTTAATATCTCATAGTGTAAATGCCCTATACGTTTCAAAACTGTTCCAAACTCCCATCTTTTACTGGCATTGTAGTTTCGAATTTGGACTCTCTGCCCCGACTTAAACGTTCTTACATTAAATTTATTGTCAACAGTTGACTTCAATCCAGCACTCTTATTCTTAAACATAGCATGTAAGAGCGTTCTAACTGTTCGCTTGCCGAACATTTCTTCATATGGACTTTTGCCTGATGCTGTATTTGGAGTACGACGTATTTGATATTTTATTTTTAATACTTTCTCTTGTATCGATCCTGACTCATTGTACATTGTTTGTAACGCTTTTTTTATAGTCTGTACAAAGCGTTCTGCTTGACCGTTGGTAGCGGGGTGATATGGAGCCGAGGTTTTATGCACTATTCCGTTTTCATTAAGAAATGACGTAAACTCCTTTGATGTGAACTGTCTTCCATTATCTGATACTAAAACATATGGTAGACCGAAATCTACAAACACTTCCTTAAGTCTCGAAATGCACCAAGTACTTGTAGTTACTTTGGTAGGGATTATTTCTACCCACTTTGACAATGCATCAACTATTATGAACAGGTAATATCCGTTTAATGGTCCTGCGAAATCGATATGTATACGTTGCCAAGGTTCTTTAGGTACTTCCCAATGGTGTAAAGGACCCTTGGTCGGTTCATTTTGCTTTAGACGACATTCTCGACATTTAGTAACCAGGTCTTCGATATCCTTGTCAATGTTTTTCCAGTATACATAACTTCGTGCCAGTATTTTCATTTTTAGTATTCCTAAATGACCCAGATGTAACTCTTCCAAAATTTTTAATCTTAAACTGGTAGGAATCATAACTCTTGTTCCTTTAATAAGGCAGTTATCTTCTATTGTTATTTCACTGTCGTTATAACCGAGGGTCTTTAATGATTGTCCCTTTTGTAAAACAAGCATTATCTTTTTGTATTCAGGATCCTTCATAGTTTCTTCGGCTATTTTGTGGCGATTAATCGTTAATGTGTTTAGTTGATGTTGTTGAAATGAACTGTGTTGGTCAATTTTATTTTCAGAAACTTTTTCTAGAGGAAATCTTGAAAGAAAATCGGCGTTGCTGTTTTTGGCTGAATTTCTGTATTCAATATTGTAATCGAATCCAGATAGAAAATGTGCATAGTGAAAAAGGCGCATAGTGCTCATTGCAGGTAACGTTTTATGTGGGTGAAAAATTGTAGTTAAGGGTTTATGATCTGAGATGAGTGTGAATTTCCTTCCATAGACGTAATGGAAAAACTTTTTAACTCCCCAGTATATCGCTGTTGCTTCCTTATCAATTTGACTGTATCGTTTCTCACACGCTGTCAGTGAACGAGACGCAAAGGCGATAGGTCTATCCGTTCCATCCGGAAGTCGATGAGATAAAACTGCCCCAAGACCACACGGTGAAGCATCAGTCGCTAGAACCAGTGGTTTATTTTGATCGAAATGTATTAATATTCTGTTACTAACGATTTCTTCTTTTATTTTATTAAAGCTATGTTCGCACGAGTCTGACCAAGTAAATTTTTTATTCTTCTTCAGTAATTCATTAAGTGGATAAGAAATTGAAGCCAGATTTGGAATAAATTTATTGTAGTAGTTGCTCATACCCAAGAATGTACGTAATTCACTGACGTTCTTTGGCTTCTCTGTATCCAAAATTGCTTTAACTTTTTCATTATTTTTATGTAAGCCTTGACTGTCAATAATATGGCCTAAGTAATTAATACTTGTTTTGAAAAATGAACACTTATCTTTATTAAGTTTTAAGTTATTTTCTTGTAACTTTTCTAATACATTTTCAAGACGTGTCTGTAATTGTTTTTCCGTGGCTCCCTGAATTATAATATCGTCAAAGAAACATTTCACTCCTTGTATATCTTGTAGTATTCTATCCATAAATTTTTGCCACACATTTGGAGCAACTTTTACTCCAAACATTAAACGGTTGACCTTAAAGATACCCTTGTGTGTACTGAGTGCTTGTAACATTGCACTTTCCTCGTCCATTTCCAAATTTAAATATGCTTGGCAAATATCTAATGTACAGAAGAATTTACCGCCACTCATTTCAGCCAAAATGTCTTCAATTATTGGTATAGGGTATTGTTCGTCTTTTATCATTTTGTTCAGGGTTACTTTGTAGTCTGCACATAAACGAATACTACCATTCGGTTTTACTATAGGTACAACTGGCGTGCCCCACTCGGAATTATCAATTTTTGTAATAACACCTTCTTGACATAAGCGGTCGATTTCCTTATCGACCTTGTCTTTCAGCGCGTATGGAATACGTCTCGGTTTAATGTAGATAGGTGTCGCGTCTTCACGTAAAGTTAAGTGAGCTTTATAATTTGGAATATGTCCCAATTTACCATCAAAAACATGTGAGAATTTTGTTATAATTCGATCTAAATCTGGATATACTGCGTCTTTCAGTGCTACCGTGTTCATGTCCGCAATGTTCATTTTAACGTCTCGTATCCACGCTCTCCCAAATATTGCGTCCACGTCTTGTCTTATAATGTATAGTTTGCCATGAAATGTTTGATCACGATATTTACATTTAACGTATGCAACTCCAACAGGGGTAATTAGTTCACCAGTGTAAGTTCTCATACGTACTTCAGTTTTAAAAATTCGATTACTAATTTGTAAATTCTTGTATTCTTTAAGTGACATAGATGATAACGCCGCACCGGTATCTAGTTCCATTTGTACATGTTTATTCTCTATTGTAACATTGATCATAAATTTATCTTTGCCGCTGGAGTGAATGGTATTGATATCACCGATACTCTCATTATCTGCTTCCTCTGCCTCATCGACTTGACTGTTTATTTTCTGATATAAACCCTGAAGACAGACACGAGCTAGATGACCTTTCTTGCTGCATTTGGAACAGTTGGCATTCATGTGCCTACAGGTATTTGCTTTGTGAGTACCTTCTCCGCAACGGAAACATTTGCCTTGTAAGTCTTTAATTGATGTAATTCGTAATGGTTGTGATATTGTTTTGGTTAAACGATTTTCTTTCTTCTTTAATGAATGTATGACAGCTTCATTTTGTGATATTGATTTTCCTGCGATTAATGTATTATCTGCTCTAGCTATTTCCGAAGACGTGGCCAATTGTACAAGTTCCTTGAAATTGGTAACTCGGTTGTCCTGTAAGATTTTCGTACGGACTTCACTGTCTCGTATTCCTCTGATAAATTGTAGTGCTAAGAAATTTTCAGCAATGGGTTTTTTGCAGTTATCACAAGAAAATTCACACTCCTGTACTAGACGTTTGAGTTCTGTACTAAAGTTCGTCACGGTTTCGTTCTCGTCTTGAATGCGGGTTATAAATTTGTGCCTGCGTGCCCACACACTAGGTTTAGGATCGATATATTGTATCATTAAATCTACTAAATCTTGAAAGTCTAACTTTGAAGGGTCTTCAGGTGAACATAAGTTACACGCATTTTCGTGTAATTCTGGACTTATAGAACTTAATAAAACATAAGTCATCATCTTCGGGTCTTGACAGTTAGTCATGCACATGTATGTTTCAAGACGCTTGATAAAATTCTTGAACGTTTCTTTTTCTTGAAATGGTTGAAAATTTATTTTTGGTACGTGATTGTTTTTATCTGACTGGTTAACTTCTGTACTGTCTCGTTGTAAATGTACGGATGATTGAGATTTATTGAATAACATCAACTTCAAATGTGTTATTTCTTCTTTGAGTTCGAAGTGTAATTCGCTTTCTTCTTGCGCATTTCCACACAGATTTTCTATTCGTTCTTGTATGCTGTCGAACTTCTCTTCATACTTTTGTATTGTCGTAAGTCTTGTTTTATGCTCATAATCGGAGATGCTGACAACATTTTGTAAATGTTTGTAGATTTTTGTAAATTGTCCTTTAATAGCACTTCGTGCTCGTTTTAAATTAAATAATTCTTCTTCCATCGTCGCCAATATTATATACAAAATAAACGTGCATTTAAATTAATGTTTTATTTCATATAATAATCTATTTTTGTAATGACAGATGACAATCTTAATTTTAAAATTATTCTAAAGAATGCAGTGAATAGGTACATAAGAAAGAAGTATATATATAACACATACATACTTCTCCAATGATATAAACCAATCATTCCTAATCATACTTTCCCCGTCTTACTTTTAAAATTGTAGTTGTAACTCCTAATTGTGATTCGTATTTACTAGAGATGAAACGGATAGTAGTTTGGCCGGATACCGGATACCGGATATTCGGAGAGCTACTAGGCCGGAGCGCCGGATATCCGGCTGCCGGATATTCGGCCCTTTATTGCGTTGACGCGATCAGTTTGATTTGAATATTGGCGCAGTGAACGAGATCGGGAATATTCAGGCGCATTCGGGTCGCACGTAAGCGGTGTTCGGGTCGACTCAGGGGCGTTCGAGTGTTATCGCGCGTGTCAGTTTGTGTTTGTTTCTCAGTTCGTTTGTTGTTTATTTCATTGTTTATCACTTGTCATCATCAAAAACACGATCGCCAATATGGCAATATTTTGATTTAAACAGTGACGATAACTTGTTATCATCACTGTTTAAATCACGCATCAATAATACGCGGTATGTTTATTGTGTCAGGTTAAAATTTCTCGAGGTGGTGAAGGAAAAAAGGCGTATTAAACTAATAATTAATAAAACAAACATTTTTGATGTGCGATTATAAAAATAAACGATGTCCATAACCTATTGGAGTATGATTTGCCTTGTGTAAAATAATGAGATTTTTTAAAATTTTACTATCCGGTATCCGGCCGGATAGTGAAAACAAGGCCGGATAGGCCGGATAGTGAAAATAAGGCCAGATAGGCCGGATACCGGATAGTTACCGGATATCCGTTTCATCTCTAGTATTTACCATAACATAAAGTATAAAGTGTTGATTTTGATATTATTCTGATAATAATACATTTTGTTGTTCTTTTTCTTTCAAACCCCTTATCTTTGTGTTCAAAACAGTTCAAAAGCAACAATACGCGCATAAATTTAGACTTCATATTGAAATTACTTTTCACTCAATTAGCTCATTTACCATTTATTTACTAAGCACTGTAGTAAAGTATTGCTTTAGATGGTAATAAAACAGTTTACAGAATGTATTAATCAAACGATGTACCTAAGTAATATGCTTTTAAACTTTGTATGTAGTAGAAACAAACTGCGAGGTCGGCCCGTGGCTTGGGTGGACCGAGTGCTCCGGCGATTGCGGATACGCACTAAAGCTAAACTATAGACATGTTTTGGTAAGTAATTTCTATTTTTTTTTAAATTTATTTATTTATTTAGGTTCACCAACAATTGTTAACATTAGATAAAGTAAAAATTACATTCAAAAATAAACAAATGAACATGCAACAATTACTTATAGGCAAACACCGATTGTACACAAAAAAAAATCTCAAAGTGAGGTCAAGACTCACAATTTATAATATTAAAGGTATATATTTAAGGGCCTACATCAATATTATCGTATATCATCGCCGACACGTACATATTAACACAGCCAGTAGGCACAGAAAATGAAGAATTAGGGATACTTTTCCTATTTACTCAAAATCTACTAAATATATTTTAATTGTGATTTACGTGTTTCTATATATAATAGTTACTTATGTTTTTAAAGTTATTTCATTAGTTAATACGCGATAATAGACCGACAAATGAAAAAAATAAAAAATTTGAGAGGTTGTTTCGCTAAGATTTTCTATCGAGAAAACTTTTTTCAATCGCGTTTCTGAGTTTATGCGATCCTAGATCATATATTGAAAAAACATATACTTAAAAATTAGAGCTCTAGCCATTCAATCTAAAGAAACAATGAAAACTTCGTACATAGAAAAATGCACGAAGCTATTTTGGTATCCTCTTAACCGTTTCTGGTATGCAAAAAACAAATTTAATTTGAATCGATTAATGAGCTTACTAGCTAACTCACTTTAATCACTCAGTCACAGCATATCATTATTAAAAGATTGGCTTAGAATTTTAAAGCATAATGCCTATTATTAGTAACGGTTCTGTAGTAGGTAGGTTTGTATCTGTAGGTATGTCATTGCTAAACGGCAGAACTGATTTTGATTTTCTTTGATAAATAACAAGGATGCCCATGGGTGCTAATGAAATTGTGACTGTTTTATAGAAGTTTGCAGCGGGCGTATTATGAGCTTTTTAAAAATCATGCAAGTTCCAGGCAGGCCAAACATTTAGTTGAAAAATTTTAGTTAGTACTTAAACTTTTAGTTGTACCTTCTCTATAAACATATTAATCTATGACTGTTTTAGCGAACTGGATGGCTGGGAGTTATGTTCATATTACGAATTTGCCGGGCAGTTCCATTCACGGCGTAAACGGCCTGGGAATAAGAGCTCATAATACGGCCGCTGTTCTATTTGCCATGTAGATTTAGTAAAATTTTGTTTGTCTTATGCAGCATACTGTAACTGGCAGAGGGAAAGGCTGTCGACGTCTTGTCAAGAGTCGAATTTGCAGACCGGTATATTGTCGTAAAAATATGACAAATATTGCAGAGGAACTCAACTATTACGATGACTAGCAAATAATAATACATATTTAATGTTATAACTTTTATCGTAAACTCAAATAGTAAATGTTGTATAATCAGTATAATCCATTAACTTAGGCAAGAGATATTTAAACAATATACCTAAACTATACCGATACCTTAAACTCGTATTATTACCATTATTAAATAAATATCAGATATATCGAAGTTGGTTTTACTATTTCATAATAATTACGTTAGTATAAAATCCGCTTGAAACGAAATTACAGTTTTTATTATCTTTACATACAATAGAAATTCTTTCTCGTATTATGAACTGTATGGTTGGATGTTCGTTACTCTTTTACGCAAACACTACTGTACCTAATAAAATTTTTGTATGTACTGTTTATATGAAAATAGCATTAGTGTCTAACATCTCTACCAGTTTCTATGCGTAGAGATTTCTTTTTTGATCTTCATGCCAACAGCGGCTTGGTTTGTGTATACTCATTTATATATTCATCAATTTACCGTTCTGCGTAATGTGTGACAACCCTATTGCAATCAATCTATAACAATATTATAAAGCTAAAGAGTTTGTTTGTTTGTTTGAATGAGCTAATCTCAGGAAGCAATGGTCTGATTTGAAAAATTATTTCCGTGTTGGATAGTATATTTATCGATTAAATCGAGGAGGTTATAGGCTATATAACATATATAATATATAACATCAAGCTGCGAACAATAGGAACAAAGCATCTCTGAAAAATGTGGCAGAAACGGAGAATTTTTTTCTAAATTCTACGCGTAGGTACGAAGTTGCGGGCAACAGCTAGTCCTCAATAAATCCACTTTCCAGATTTAATACTCTTATTTTTCCGTTAACAAACTTCTTAGCTAAGGCTAATAGGCTTCATAATTATTTATTTACGATATAATTATGGCTTAAAGATAATGGTTTCTTAGTAAGAACGTTAGATAATGAAAATAAACGGATGTTTGATTACTTTTATTTGTCAATATCAACAATACTTTGTACACAAAACACTTACGGACTATTATTATTTGTTAACATTATTTGTGTTAGATAATAAAGTACTTAATTATATTATAATAATTACATATCTAGCTTTCCTAATATATTTATTAATACTGTAAAGGAACATCACAGTCGTTTTGTACGTCGCTCCTGTTCTAAAGGCTTGTTCGCATTTTAATCAGCGTTGATGCGAGTATTAATTATACATGTTACATGATTGGTGTGTTTAGAGACGCAGAAATATCTGATATAGACTTTCAATTTTTTATTTTCTACCCATTATTGCTGCTCATGAAAAAGCCTACGAATACGCTACTGAGGGATAGCATTTTCCGTAGAAATAATACATCTAGTTACCATTTCTAGAGAGATTTATATCTATAATATCTCCAGATAAATAAAGATTATCCGTGTGGTGACAGAATAGTGATACAAGTGTCACCACCCCATTGCTTCCCAGGGTGCTGTAAAAGCAAACTAAGGGATACGTCTGGTCTGCAAGGCATAGTAGACCAAACCACCTAACTCTCCCGACGTGGACAAGGTCTGTGCTGAACGATAATGGGAGAGAGAGAAAAATAAGGACTACAAAAGATTACAATATATTGCAAATTGGTTACTAAAACTGCTGTAAATCACTAAAGATGTATACGTTTACGAAATAATACTTGCCTTAACTTTAATCAAAATGTGAACAAGCCTACATCCGATAAAATATCTACTTTAAAGAATCCCTTACAATATCTTCGTCACATTAAATTCCTTAAAATTATAATTTATAATAATAATAAAAGACAATCACAATGGCTTCATTACAAATAAAAATATTTTTAAATTACGGGATAATAAAGAACAATTGGCAAGCTTTTACATAAAACTCAGTAAATGTTACTGATTCACTGCTAACAAATAAAGTAATTAAATTATTGTAACTTTTTTCTAATAGCTTTATGGTCATATACATCGATCATTGGGTAAGTGTGATGTTGGTTTAGTTTGAGCGCTTAGAATCGCAGCGTCAAAAGGTGGTACGTGGGCTCACTCAAGCGACAATACGGCACAAGGTTGCCAACTGAAGAGCTTAATATCTTTATAATTATTTAAAAATCTCGAACAATCTCGATTTATAAACTACAATTTTTTATCAAATTAATGAGAATATATCTTTACAGAAACGTATAGAATCTAGATTTCATTTAACATTATCCAATAAGATACAGAGAGTCATAAAGAGTTTCGTGGTCGACGTGTCAGTAACGTGGTCACTATTTACTCCGCATTTATATTATTTTTATATCTATTTATAGCAATAGTATGTAGTAAATCAGTGTGGTGACGGATTTAGAATGGAAGATCACAGCCCCGTTTCCTGCCCAGTGTGCAGTAAAAGCTGGGTAAAGAATGCGGCATAGTAAGACTATAATCCTTTCTAAATTGGAGTAGGCCTGTGCCTTACAGGGGAACGCTTATGGGTTGGGGAGAGAGTGATATAGTAATTTTCAAATTAAATCATTTTATGATCCACTTATAGCATGTTTAATAAGTTAATAGCATAAAGCTTGTACAGTTGATAACCCTAATGCGGTACCAGAACCAAGTTTTTACAAACACTTTCACTATCGTATGTAGGCTCCGACGCTATTTATCACGATTAGAAATTTTTCTTTGCTACTCGTAACATTTAATTTCTTTGGTTGTCTTCTTAATAATCTATAGTAAAACTTCAGTCAGACACTACAGAACCTACAAAATATTGAAGTTTGAAGACACGTCCCGTTAAGTTCGATTTTTAATTTTTTTTATAATTTATACGGAAGTGTTTAAAACCGGCTGCCACAGTAATCCAGCCAACTTCTTTGACTTTGGTATTCGTTAAATGTTTAGATAATTTATAAAGATATACCTAAATAAAGAATGCAATCTGAAAATAATAAATACATTATCTACTTAATCATCTCAATACAAAGCCGTGGTAGAGAAGGAAGCTTTTATACTTCAGAAAATATTTATCCCTATGTTACTACAGTATTTCTTAATGATAAGAAACGATTTGTTTAAACACAGGTGGATTAGTTAGTTGACTTCAATAAAATGCATTGTATTTCTATAAATACAATATGTAGAATACAAATAAACAGTTTATGATAACATTGTGTAATATGTATTTATCAGGTATTTGTGCTATTTGTTTGGCTAATATAGACTTCTGCTGTAGTTATAAATGTAATATGATGTGATTGATCAAAATCACTTTTCTAATATTGGTGTAAGAGAGCGTATAGTTTTGAGGACATCAGTGTAGATATACGAGGGAATTTTTCTATAATTTGGTGGATAGGCAATATTTTCACTAGAAATGTTAAACACAAATTCAAATGGCATAAAATGGTGCAATTTTACCAGATAAATTACATGAATTTTTAGGAAACATTCATAATTTAAAACGAAAAATGTGTTTTTCGTTTTAAATTATACGAAAAGTTTAGTGTATACGAAAAGTTTAGTCTCCTAGAACTCTGTTTCCTCAATCTGTAACGTAAAGAAACAAGGGAGATAATACATGAATTAAAACTATAAAGGTCTTAGTATACTTACAATTAGCTATGCTATGACAAAATCAATCTAGTCTTGAAGACAATGATAACGGACGGTATAAAGTCCTCATAATTTATGCGCAGTATATTTTATTTATTTATTATTACGGTACAGAATCCAAGAAATATTGTATTTAAATACTTTGATAAAATTTTGATCAACCGTAAACTACCTATCTGTTTTACTTCTCTAAGATTGAGCATCTTAATATTTGGCCGTTACATTTAAATTATTGATTATCTTAAGTCTACAGTACATGACTACTTATATACTAATTAAAAGTCTAAATGCGAGTGACGGTAGGTTGGTGGGGTGGTTCACAACATCTCGGAGCGATACACTCTTTGGCACATGGGCAGGAACAACCCAAGTTTGCGTAGTCAATTAACGCCTTTTTTTCTTCGTCCGTGCCTGTATCTATTATATAAAGAAAATAAAAATTTAAAAAAAAAATTTAAAATATACATGAAACGGTATTCTTATTCTGATATAGGACGAACAATGAAAAATATAAGGTTCTGTGTGAAAGCGAAACAGACCAACACCGGTACCAATTCTACGTGCACAACTAATCTTAACAAAAAATGAAAATGGATAGTTTTATTTAACACAAATTTTATTAAAGAAAGTTCAGCTAACATTATCAAAATAATGTTAGCTGAACTTTCTTATTAAAATAAAAAGACTAAAGATTTTAATTGAAATAAATGTGTGTAAGGAAATAGCAAATAATGGACATAGTGACACCATCAATTTTAATTTTTTAGTTAGGTTTAGTTTTGCACGTAGAATCGACCAATGTTAGATTAAAAAATTTTGGTCAAGTGCGAGTCGGACTCGCGCACGAAGGGTTCCGTACCATTATCTATGCAACATAAGGCAACGTTATTAGTATCGAGCAAGAAACGGTAAAAAAATCATGTTTGTTGTATGGGAGCCCCCCTTAAATATTTATTTTATTTTATTTTTAGTATTTGTTGTTATAGCGGCAATAGAAATACATCATCTGTGAAAATTTCAACTGTCTAGCTATCACCGTTCTTGAGATACTGGGTACGGAACCCTAAAAATCATGTTTGTTGTATGGGAGCCCCCCTTAAATATTTATTTTATTTTATTTTTAGTATTTGTTGTTATAGCGGCAATAGAAATACATCATCTGTGAAAATTTCAACTGTCTAGCTATCACCGTTCTTGAGATACTGGGTATGGAACCCTAAAAATCATGTTTGTTGTATGGGAGCCCCCCTTAAATATTTATTTTATTTTATTTTTAGTATTTGTTGTTATAGCGGCAATAGAAATACATCATCTGTGAAAATTTCAACTCTCTAGCTATCACCGTTCTTGAGATACAGCCTGGTGACAGACGGACGGACGGACGGACGGACGGACGGACGGACGGACGGACGGACGGACGGACGGACGGACGGACAGCGAAGTCTCAGTAATAGGGTCCCGTTTTTACCCTTTGGGTACGGAACCCTAAAAATAGAAAGATGACAATTACCAAACTTAATCAATAACATAAATATACATAGGTAGAGCCTGATAGAGCTTATAGAGCGCTATCTGCTAAGTTCTGAATATACTTTTTATGTTTCATTTATACTCATACATCTGGTCATACATGCACGAAGGTTGTACTCCTACTCCTACACACTTGATAATGTTAAAGGATCTTATTGAATTAAATAATACATTACCTAACATTGAAGTGAGAATGAATTCTGGCTGCAATGTGACTAAGTTGATACCATGGCGCTTGAATATCTCGGTGACGAGACCGGAGCTCTTTAAGTAATCCTGAAATAGTACGTCATTATCTCCATGTGTTATATATTATCCAAAAAGCATTGTGTAACCAGGAGTCCATTTTCCGTTTTAAGATAATTAAACAACAGAAAATTATAACTAATAGGTTTGTACAACCTGGGTTGCTACGCTCTTGAAAGGAAGCCGATTTTTACTTATTATAAAACAAATTCGTTATTTTTGTATGTATGTTCCTATGTGAGCTTATATCTTCTAAACTATGCGACGGATTTTGATGCAGGTTTTTTTAAATGATAGAGTAGTTTAAGAGGATGACTTTTTTATATAATTTGTTAGGGTTTGGTTTCTAAATTCCACGCATACTAAGTTGCGGGGAACAGGTACTATTGAATAATATTCTGATAGTGATAGTTAAATGATATACCTCAGGTGAGCCGTAAGCGACATGTGCGGTGGCGACGACTCGGTCTCTATGTAGTTGCCACACGTGCAGCTCGTGGATGGCCAGCACACCGGGCACGCGAAGTGCAGCAGCACGCAGATCACATGCGCCCAGACCTTCTGGGACTGTTTGTAGGAGTACCAAGCCCGCTGAACGTACTGTGTACAAAAAGAGGACGTTATACAACATTTAATATCAACATCATGTAAAATATGTTTAAAAAATATGCGTATCTGTAAACGAATTCTAAATACTGACATATTGAAAAGTTTGTGATTTTAAAACAAGAATTGGACGAATAGCATAAAAGTTTTTAATTTGTGCTTTTTAGCCCTTCGTAAGTCGCAATCGTTATTAGTTTAGCTGCTTGAGAGTTATATTCGATAGATTTTTACCAATATATTATTACATATAGACGTGTACTTTTTTGTAATACTGAAGTATCTACCGTAATTAAAATGCATGCATATTTAGATAATAAAAACAAACAATAGCAAATAGTGGTTGATGTGAACCATGAGACTATTTTGCGATGTGAACATTCATGAAGAAATATGCTCCGATTCGCATATGAATAGTTACACTATAATAATAAAGATCTATGTATTGTTTTGTTTAATGTGATACCTTTATTACGATATAATGAAAACAAAAGCGGTCGCTTAACGCGTTCAATGCTGAATAATTTGCGAATTTATAGCCAATGCTAATAAAAGAGTCATTCGCCCAGTGCTGAAAACGCGCATGTGCGTTCAAAAAATTTTTCGCGTAGTGCTAAGAACGCTTATATGCGTTCATAGAAAACTCGCGTAGTGCGGCTGGACGCTATAGCGCGTTGTCTTTTACCTTCCCGCAGTGCGGCCGACGCTTATGTGCGTTCGGTAACTTTCGAGTTTTATGACTGTCATATAACAATTACGGGTCATATAAAGGTGTTGGATGGATAAAGGTGCTTCCACACTAGTGTTTATAAATAGACTAAAACTACCTATTACTTTAGTTAAAAGAGCGAGTCATAATAAAATTATTTCAATAATCTATTGTACTAAATTAGGTTATTATTATTAGGACGGGCCTCGTGGTCTAGTGGTTCATATAACGGACTGCCGTTCACGAGGTCTCGGGTTCGATTCCCGGTCAGGACAATCATTTGTGTGATGTTTTTAATTGTCATACAAATGTTTGTACTGCGTCTGGGTGTTTACTATGTATTATAAGTATGTATTTACAAAAGAAAAGTAGTTTATGTATTATATCCGTATTCTGGTACCCATAACACAAGCATATAAGCTTAGCTTGGGACCAGAAGACGTTGTGTGAAATGTCCATGAATATTTATTTATTTATTTATTGTTGTCGTCGCCGCCGCCGTCCCCCCCCCTGCAATATTCGTAGCAGAAACCTGACTAGTGTGTAGTCTCCTTTACAATTCCACATTTTACGACCGCTTCGAAACAATAGACACCCAGAATACACGGTATAAACACACAGGTGCGGCGCACCCTGCTTGCCTACAAATTTTTTTTGTATGGACGCGTATACGCGTCGGCCCGCACTTGGTGAAGATCAGAAAAACGCGCATAAGCGTTAGCCGCACTGAACGTATTAATCGCTCGTTACGGCATATTAGCGTAATTGGCTACTCTTGTAGGCTGTTAAGTTTCCACTCCAGTAATTGCTAATAAAAGGTTTAACAAGATGCAGAGGTATTTAATTAAGTCGTCACAACACATTTATGTACATGTTTTATTAAATTTTACTTGTGTGTTGTTGTCAAATAATGAGTATAACTGCAATAAGATTGATAGTCAATCGTGCATTGATAGTGAAACGGATTACCATGTAGTCCGTCGATTTTCGCACAAGATAATTTATTAGTGACATTGAACACAGATATTTGTGTCCATAGTTCTAGCATTAAGCTTAGTTTGGAGGTTTATTATTTACCGAACACGAATCAAACAATACCGTCTAGATAACATGAGGACCTCCATTTCTAGATGCAGCAGTGATTAATTTTTTTATAGAATTACAAAAGCTGTAATAAATTACTCCCGTCATTAACTGTGAAAGCCATTTCACAGTATTGATGTTCAAGATAATATAAACATGAAAAGTTATATTTATATTATTGGATGGCTCTCACAGAAGCCTGTCCTATCCTCAGTGAGAGACAGAAATCTCGAAATTAAACTCTATACCCTCTGTATATATGACTGGTTAGCGTGGCAGACCAAATCTCAAGGTGAAGATGGCTTGTGCCCAATAGATGATAGATAAATAGGTAGATTGATCTTAATGGACTAGGAAGTCAGGAAGTTATACCTCTAGTAGTTTTTTTTTTATTTATTAAACTTTATGCACAAAATTAAGTTGTACAATGGCGGACTTAATGCCAAGGGCATTCTCTACCAGGCAACCATTGGTAGGTGCAGAAAGTGTTACTGGTAGGTGCTATTAATTTAACGATAGTAATAATATTTAAACAACAAATACATACCTACAGCCTGCATAAAAATACACAATATAATAGCACACAAATACATACACATAAATATATATACATATAATACATATACATATAATACATATATAAATAATATTAATGTTGTAGTAGTTTCTTTCTACTTACAGAATGGAAAGTTTAATATGACGAGGAAAATTGCAGCACAAGCAGAGAGCGCTGGGTCTGCGATGCCTGCGGCGGCTGGCTCCCATTCAGAGGTCAAGCCGGCACTCATCACAAAAAGACTGCCTGTAACAAAAACGGATTAAATATAATATGCTTATAACCAGATTATATAACTTGACATTAAGGTGCCTATACAAAAAGCTAGATTCCACAATCTAACTTTTTCTTTTAGCCAACAGTTGCATGTTTAAAGCTCCGCAAAAACAAACCATTTGAACATGAAAGTAAATAATATCTGTGACCCTAAAAAAGATATATGTCTTGAAACGAAAGAAATCCTTATTAACAGCAGTATTATTTCTTAAAATTGAATTTAAATTAAATTAACTGTTTTGTATGTTTTCATTTTTAGTTGTTCTCTCCGTACCGTGGAAAAGCTACCCTTGTTATTTAGTGAAAGTCAGGAATGAATTGGTCCAAAAGACACTGAGATTGAAATACTTTGTTATTCCTAATTGTTACGTATTTCAAGAAGTTTGCTGTTAGCGTTCCTTATGTCTCCATTCCAAGGCCTATTCATTATTCACTTGGGAGCAATAATGGTAGATATCGGGTTGAGGCAAAAAACTCCGATCTACGTCGTATTATCTAACATTCTAACACATTGATGTTTGACATAACAATAATGGATGTATTCTTCTACGTTTTAGCACCGCGTTTTACGTAATGCGTATGAAAGACTTGAGTCTCATATTTTATTCAATTGTATCAGTTATGCTATAGTTATGCTAATATTTATACAATATTCATATACGTTAGAAACACATGTACACATATAATTTACCTATAATTTTCTGACGTTTTATTTATCACAATGAATCTAGCTAGATAACAAAATGTTATCTCATATAAATACTGTAAGTTTCCGTCTTTGAGTATTAAATCCACACGAGTAGTTACATATGCTCTTTTCTTTGTAAAGTATATTGTCAAGGTCGGTGGGGTGCCAAAGTAACGCACACAAATAATAACAATATTTCCATTACGTCGTTTCAAACAAAATCTTAATAATATGGCTCTACACACGTTATTAAATACAAACGCTCACATAAGCTATAGTCTGCATCCTACGAGAATGTTCTCATAACCCTTTTCTTTCTTCTTAATGCTACTCCACTCCGAGTTAAGAATAATAATACTTTCGGTAATATTAATATTAATACTCTCGGTTAAAATTTTCGCGGTCTTATTCATAAAGACTTATAGGAGGTTTAAACGGAAATTTTATCGGAGAGATAATAAACGTTTTAGCGTAAAAAGACTATTATGAATAACAAGTTTTGACAATTTTCGCGAACCTATTTTAGCGAACTTCTAAACCTCCGATAAGTCATTATGAATATGACCATCAGTCTTTACGCTGAACTTTCCATATCTACCTGGTTTATATTAAAGTTTAAAAGTGAGCAAAAAAAAGGAAGAAACCGTTGAGTAAAGCCCAAATAATATTACGATGGTATGATGATATCTATAGCTTGTTTGGTCAGATGGTTGAAGCAATATAGGTAATAAAATATACAATTAATTAGCTTTATTTACATAGTATGGTGTATCTATTGTATTCTAATTCGCTTCGCCTATCTTTCATTTTTGTGAATCAAGGACTTGTTAACTGGATATTGTTGTTCAAGCTGCCCGGGATAAACTCTACTGGCATATTTTTTTACCTACTGATAATTTGGAAACGGTGTTTTGGAAGTACCATACGAAATTTTCTTTATTGGTATCTAATATTCTCGAAAAAGTTGCATTTCAAACAAAATACACATTTGTTCTCATTTGTTAAAATATTATTAGAAGTAAGCTTATTGCTAAAGTAATATAGCCTAGCAATTAGTTAGCTCTATATTTTTACATGAAATGTTCATCAATATTATTTCAATATTATTTAATTTAATATTGTTCATTAATACGCCCTTTGTGCATTTGTCATTGTAATCTAATTTTTATGAAATGTAAATCATTAATGTGCAAATAAAGTGTTATCTATCTATCTATCTATCTATCAATATCCTATCCTAATTCCTAATAATATTACAAATGTGAAAGTTTGTCAGTATGGATGTTTGTTATTCTTTCACGCAAATACTACTGAATGGATTTTAATGAAACTTGATAATAATATAGCTTATGTACCAGATTAACATATAGGTTACTTTTTGTCCCGAAATAATGCAAGGTTCCCGTGGGAGAATATATTGACGGAAAATTTTCTAAATTCCACGCGTACGTAGTCGCGGGCAACAGCCAGTAAACAATATGAAAAACCATGAGATTTAGTTAAGTAATACAAAAATAAATAAGTTAAACTTACTGGCGATGTCAGTGGGCGCGTGTGCTAATACTGGTTCACCAGTTCCTGTCTTCAATACTACACCACCACCTTCCGTCACACTCAGTCGACGGCTGTAGCTCAGTTCACGACCTGGAAATAACTTAACTTGTAGTCGATACGTACACACCTTCATTCAATGACATACTAACAGCACAAAAATTTTTGTTTTGAAATTTTGGAGCGCAAACACCGCTACGTACTCATCTCAAAATGAGCATTGAGTATGTTCAGGAAAATGTAATGGATTCCAAAAACTGTGAGTGATAGCCGATAGTAAAATTGTTACCTAAATCACAAAATTGGTTGCGAGTGTGATGTTAAATATGAGTAGAAGGACAAAACAGTTTGTACAGATGCGGTCATTGTACGAGACAATTTAAAAACTAAATACAAATTTAAATAACAAATTTCTGTGTTGTTAAAGCAGTTTCTTTCTTTCTTTTTAGTTTGCTTTATATTTTCTATCAGCTGTTGCCCGCAACTAAGTATGCATAATCTTAACGAATAATACAAAAATATCACCCTTTTTTGCCATTCTATCTACAAAAAACCGCATAAAAATCGGATGCTTATAAATCTTCAAAATAACTTTAAAGATTTATAAGCTCACGTAGGGATATAAGTACACACAAAAGTTACGAAATTTTATAATAAGTAAAGATAGAAAATATGATGTTTGAAATCACTATGGAACCGTAACGCACGAAATTACATTGACTTTCATAGGTTATCATAGAAAATTAATAACGAATTTTTCCGTCAACGCACCTTACACTTACAATGTAAAATATGTCAACGGAAAGAGGAGAAGAACCACAATTAACGCTTATTTTTCATGTAAAGATAACGTACAGACAAATTATAAGTGATACTTTTTATGTAAAAATTGGATAAACCTTGTAAGGCTATAAACGTTGTTTTAAATTGGGGCCCTAAGTCGGGTATTTCAATGGTGTCACAATTGTACCTCAATGGCACTATTATGGCGCCAATGAAGTTTTTGGTAGTCTACTATTAATTATAATTATTAAATAAATAAAAAAATAATAAAAAAAAATATTGTCATAGTGGTGCCATTACGACTTCATCATTGACTTGCCATTGTGAAAGTGACATAAATTGCTAGTCTCGTACACAATGGCAATTCAATGACTGAAATGTTTCCGTAGTCTGCTATTTTGAATTTGACAGTAATATTTTGAAATTGTCCTGTGTCGACAGATTGCCATAAATAAAAAATATATAGATAGAAATTGTCCTGTAACATGTACAACGGCAACCATTGCTCTTGTTGGTATAGTGATCTTTGCGAATAAAATTAGATAGGTAATTATTTATTAAAACATCCACGAGATGTATTCCGCGCGCCAAAATATTTTACAAGTAGCCAACGCTGTGGAAAGAAGACGTATAAAATGCAGACAACGTCGTCGCGCTCGTTGGGTAATGAGAGACAACGTGAATTCGTATATCGATTCATCCGACGACGAATTTGTTAAAACGTTCCTTCTGACAAAATTTGCTCAAGGGTCACCATTCTTAGGAACTTTTTTGCACAGTACTATTTTGGCAACATTTTGCTTTTGCCATATTCAAAAATTAGGGAAGGAATATTTACAAAAAGGACCGAAAATTTTGGAAAAGGAATGTAATCAGGCGAGTGTTAACAAATTTAAAGCTTTGACAGCAGAACAGATAATTGAGTTAATGTAATAATATATGTAATAATATGTAATAATAATTGACGAGCCTCGTGGTTGAGTGGTTTATGTAACGGACTGCCAATCAAGAGGTCGCGGGTTCGATTCCCGCTCGGGACAATCATTTGTGTGCTTTTTCTAATTCTCATACAAATGTTTGTACTGCGTCTGGGTGTTTCTATGTATTATAAGTATGTATTTACAAAAGAAAAGTAGTATATGCATTCTATCCGTATTCTGGTACCCATAACATAAGCATAATAAGCTTAGCTTGGGACCAGAGGACGTTGTGTGAAATGTCCATGAATATTTATTATTATTTATTATAATGTATAGCAAAACAATGTAACAGCTTGACAATTAAACTCGTTGCATTTAATTTAAATGTTCTTTGTAATTTATTGCAATTTACTAATCTCTTATACTTCACATTGCTTTCTATACTAATAAATAGTATGTTCAAATATATCTAAACGACGTCTAGCATGATTAAATGTTTAAATTTATTAGTAGTTTTTCAAAAATCACTTCGACTAACGCATTTTTTAAAAACGGCAACACATACATACTATTCTAACACAATTCATAGATAAAAGAGACTGATAACTTCATTGCATAGATAAAAGAGACCGACAATTTCATTGCCATTGAACGACCATTATGAACTCATATAGCAGACTACGGACATTTGACTTCAATGGCAATGGCATTGCAGTTGCGTCGTGTCGTTATGACGATTGTTCAAAAATAGCAGACTTGACCACCTGGCTGTAATCGTATATAACTTTTTATTTAACGCTTATTCAAATTAATTTGTAAAGCTTCTGGCTTTTAGGAATTACCTCAAGTAATGTAATGAGCGTACCTAAGTTTAGTAATGTCTATACTAATCTATACTTAATACAACTTAATATTTTAAAGCTGAAGAGTTTGTTTGTTTGTTTGATAATCACAGGAACCACTGACCCGAATTCAAAAAATCTTTTAGAGTTGCATAGTACATTTATCGAGGAAGGCTTTAGGTTATATAACATCACGCTGCGACCAATAGGAGCGATGCATCAGTGAAACAAACTATCCTAAGTTACACGCGTACGAAGTCGCGGGCAACAGCTAGTCTGTTTATAAGATGTTTTGATTCTGTTTGTACAAAAAGAACAATTTTGTACGAGAGAAGTAAGTATACACTGAAATGGTTAATAAATTCGTCGATAAAATAAAAGAGTTCTGCAGTAATTGTATTTTATCTTCGCAAATATTATTAATGTTATTCATTCATTAGGTTAATGGTCGCGCTCGAATTCTACAAAGTTAGCACTTGGGTTATATAATATTTTGTCTCTTAGTATGATAATAACTAGGCTAAATAAGAATAAATCAGCAAATACTTAAAAGTTAAAAGTATGTAACATTACAGAATATTTTAAGGAAATGGATATATAGTTCCGAAACAGTATTCTGTGTAAATATGATCCTGACACACGAAAACAATTATGAAGTCAGCTATATATCTGTTTTAAATTAAGGGCCTACATCAATATTATCGTATATCATCGCCGACACGTACATACTCGTATTAACACAGCCAGTATGCACAGAAAATGAAGAATTAGGGATACTTTTCCTATTTACTCAAAATCTGCTAAATATAAATGACCGATAAATGAAAAAAATAAAAAATGAGAGAGGTTGTTTCGCTAAGATTTTCTATCGAGAAAACTTTTTGCAATCGCGTTTCTGAGTTTATGCGATCCTAGATTATATATTGAAAAAACATATACTTAAAAATTAGAGCTCTAGCTATTCAATCTAAAGAAACAATGAAAACTTCGTACATAGATAAATGCACGAAGCTATTTTGGTATCCTCTTAATTTATAAATTTTTGCAATTGACTTGTTATGCTTTTACTAAATAAATCGCTAAAGTTCCAAGGTCGTGGGTTCAAGTCCCGCTCATGGTGATAATTTTTTCCACTATAATTTGATATACGAGTATATCTGTTGTTCAATATGACGGCATTTCTGCGGTTGCCCACATATAATCCGTAATGAACTTCTCATTCATAGTTGAATCATTGACTGAAATTGTATCATCTGGCTACTTTATTTATTCTAATTTCACAGCCCGCTAATATTAATAAAGTTACTTACCTGCTAATAACATATAGTTTATGGCATGAAGAAGTAACCCAATGACTGCACTGCCGACGATAACTTTAGGGTATCTCGGAGGTTGAACGTGACCTGAGTGGACACCTAATTGTAGTGCATTAACGACCAGTGCCAGAGCGAACGAAGCGAAAAGCACATGGACCGATAATCTTCCGACAACCTCGATACGAGCCCATCCAAATGTGTTACGTAGACGTCCTTCCCGACCAGCTCCTTCATCTGCTCTCTCATACTACAACAGGAATAATAGTTTAATTATTGATGTTTGTGAGATGTGCATTTTATATATGTAATTTTTTATGCAATTATTTAATATTATGCTTTTATTGCTCTACATTTTGTATATGTAAGCTTCAAGTAGTCCCACCAATATGTATTATTCAAGTGTACTATTGTGACAATTAGATGTTCAGAAAAGCCCGCAGTAAGATAACCCTCATAGCAGAATAGAGGCACTAAAGTAAATATTTGGAAAAAATCCAGTTTGATGTAACCTATGTAAGTTCATATACATTATTATTTGTATTGGTTGGCTGCAGAAGAGCAATCATCTTGTCTCGTTCTATGAGAGTAATATCGTGACCCGCTAAGAACTCGTAAAGTAGAGAGAACGTTGAAGAATTATGATTTATTAACATACCTTGTAGGAGATGAGTGTTGTGATTAAACCGACCAGTCTGCATAGCGAGTGGCAAGTATCTACGAGTAGTGTTGGTGAGTTGGTGAAGTATGAAGCGACTAGCCGTCCAGTGAACCCTCCCACAGCAAGCAGTAGAGCCAACAGCGACCGAGGCGGCGGCAGCCATTGTAGCCATTCTTTCATTGCCATATTATGGAATCTGCGAAAATATATTCATAATTAACATTCCTTTTTCCAGAGGAACATAATAAGGGTTGAATGTAATCAAAATGATTTTTATTTTCAATGTTAAGTATATTATGATCCATCCATGAATGTCTTTTATGGAAGAAATAATACACATATTGTATAGCTAACGATTCACAGATGTCATTGCCTACAGACTGAGAAAATAAAAATAAACAAAAAAGTTATTGGAGTGATGACTTAAACACCTTCAAAGACGATTTAGCTGTACCTAAAAACTGATATCCAACTGCTTGAATGTAAGCACACGCCTATAAAGTTAGTTTAGTAGATAAGTATATAATATATCAGCGAACAAGTGCTATAAATGTGTTTATTATTAATAGGTATCATTCATTATGTAGTTTATATAGATAAATAATACAGTAATCGCCATTGTAGTCAAAGATAATATGTATGGGTGTTATCTGCTACCAAGAGTACAATAATCTTTGTATATGTGCCACTTACAATGTGTATTGTACATGTGGGCAGATAATGTGTCTGCGTGACGATCGACCTGTAATACCGATACACAACTCCGTTATAATGATGAATAAATTAGAGTAAGTAGTTACACTGTATAAGATGAAGATCGACACACATTTGACGCAATTGAATGTAGTCGTAGGTTATTTAAATTTTTATCTTAAAATACCACTAGTGTACTTATACATAATTTAGTTTAAGAAAATGGTTAACCAGTAAAACTAGTCGAAAGTAGAATGTATTGGTAGGTGGGTGTGATATAAATAGGTACAGGTCAATTTTAAACCACGTCTGATATTGTATTGGTAGGTTCATTACCTATTCAATTCATTGCCTGACTGTTAAGGAAGGAATATGTTTTAGTGCGAATCTTGTATCCATGCACGCAATTTTGCTTGCCTATTTAAACTTTTAAAAACCCTCTACATATTATATTACTAGTTATAGCCCGTATCTTCGTACGCGTCGTATTTCGAAATCATAAAAACACTTAACATATTATACAAAATAACCATCCTCTTGAACCACTCTATTAAGAAAACCGCATTAAATCCGTCGAAACGAAAAGCAGAGTTTTAAAGATATAAGCTCATATAGGAACATACATACAAAAATAACGTCTTTGTTTTGTAATAAGTAAGGAAAAGACTAATGATAGTACATAAATTACCTAACTCAGATGTAGAAAACCATAGCGCTATAAAGTCAAACACCTAAATAATTTAGTTCCGTCACAGTTTTATTATTGCAACACTTTGCCACAAAATAATGCTTAAATTGTTAGACTGTGATTCCGTGGAAATTGCTTTTATTAAACTTTGTTTATAACTCACTAACTGAGCGCTACAGTTTTACTTGCGTGTATTACTAGTATTACATTATTGAGACATAAACATTTAAAAATAGTTTAGATCCTTTTCTGAATGTACCTACACAAAAATTTCTAAAAATCGTCCAAGCTGTTTTGGAAGAGATTGTCAAGAAACATACGAGTATTTTCAACAACGCAAATATTTTATTATCTACTATATAAAAATAAGTCGGGTTTTCCTTCCTGACGCTATAACTCCAGAACGCACGGACCGATTTCCACGGTTTTGCATTCGTTGGAAAGGTCTCGGGCTCCGTGAGGTTTATAGTAAATTTTTTTTTTATTTTTTTTTTGGTATGGCAAAACAACGTTTGCCGGGCCAGCTAGTGTATGTATATAAATCTTCTGTACGTGTGTTTGTAATTAAACTCCTCCTAAACGGCTGGACCGATTTTGATGAAATTTGTTGTGTGTATTCAAGGGGGTTTGAGGATGGTTTAGATTCACATTTGGCTGGACCGATTTTGATGAAATTTTATTTTACACAGAATTGTATGGCAAAACAACGTTTGCCGGGGCAGCTAGTTCTTAAATAAAAATAAAATATTTGGATTGCTCCTCACAGACCAACAAAATAAACTAAACTTCGTGTAGGTATTGTTATTATTTGTGAGTAGTTGTCAGTTACAGTAGTAAAACAATTATTTACATCGATTCAAATAAAACAACAATAAAACAATCAAAATTTACATCTCTAATGTTTGTTATTTTTTATTTTATTTTATTTTATTTTATTTTACAATTAATGGAAAACTTACAGCTAAATACTTATATAGAAAAACAAAATAGTAAAAATATGGCCAATTAAAAGTTTTCACAAATATATAGGTAGAATTCTGCATATTATTAAATTCATTCTAATTATTGTATTATAAAAATTATGTCAAAGGATATATTATGTATATAAAAACTATGAAAAAATTACAGTGATAAAATATAAATTAAATAGAAACAAAAAAACAACAATAACAAATAATACAAACAAATCAATCGCGACCATCCTCAAAGAAAATACAGCTCAAAACTTTCTTAAGCCTTGCAACACTGGTGTTGAAAATATCGATGTCTACATCCCGGCACACCTCGTTAAACATACGACCAACTCTAATTAAATATGTGTTCTGGCGATAATTAGTACTTGCCGCAGGTACGTGTAAAATGTTATGCCTACGCCGGAAAGTAGTCGGTGCGCACAATCCTATTTTGTTCACCATCTCTGTTACATCTATAGATCCGTTTATTAAATTGATCAAAAATGATATATCAGCAATTCTGCGTCTTTCATGCAGGGGAAGTAAGTGAAACTTCCTACATCGCGTTTCATAGTTTGATAAGTAGCAATTTGTGCGAAATTGTAGATACCTTACAAATTTTCTCTGTATACCCTCAATACGATTTAGGTAGATATCATATCGAGGGTTCCATACTTGAGAAGCGTATTCTAGGTGACTCCGTACCAAAGAGCAATATAAAATTTTTATTGTCTTAATGCTTCTGAAATCAGCCGCTATTCGACAAATGAATCCGAGAGACTGTGTAGCTTTTTTTACTATTGATTCAATATGAGCTTCAAAAATTAATTTAGCGTCAAATATAACGCCTAGATCTCTTATCTGATTAACTCTGTCAATGGTAGAATTCTTAAAAGAATAGGCTTGCAGAATTGGGTCAGGTTTACGTGAGTAGGAACACACGTAGCACTTCGATACATTCAGATCTAGCCTATTGAGCGTACAGTATGCTTGAAATCGTTCGAGATCTTCTTGTAATAGACACGTATCATTAACGTGCTTTATCGGCTTCATGATTTTTAAGTCGTCAGCGTACAGCAGAATTTTAGAATGAAGGAAGCAAGAGCCAACGTCATTAATAAAGATGTTGAATAGTAGAGGTCCCAACAACGATCCCTGAGGAACACCTGAAGGAACCCTATATGATCTGGACCTGTAACCATTCAACACTACAATCTGACACCTATTGTCGACGTATGAAGAGAACCATCTGTAAAGGTTCCCTTTTATTCCCATATGCATCAATTTGCTCAGGAGCGTTTTATGATGAATACGGTCGAAACATTTACTGTAGTCGGTGTAAACCACGTCCACTTGGGAGCCATTGGCCATGTGCTGCGACAAAAAGTCACTACAAAGGACCAAGTTCGTTGTAGTGGACCGTCCTGATAGAAAACCGTGTTGATATTCACCAAAATCTGCTTTAAGTGTGGTATAAACTTGTTTGTGCACAATTTTCTCTAAAATTTTGGCGAATATACACAATTTTGAGATGGGTCTATAGTTTTCAACCAGGCCCTTCGGTCCTTTTTTATATATGGGTGTTATGTAGGCAGACTTCCAGATGGCTGGCATCAGCCCACCACGTACAGAGCAATCGAATAATATGGTGAGAGGAACGGCTAAACTACTGGCGCAGTTCCTTATTAAAATCGGTGGTATATCGTCCGGGCCAGATGACTTATACAGGTCGACTTGTTCAAGTAGTCGCAAGACTTCGCATTCACATATCTCAATTGAACCAATATGAGTGTTTGAGTTATACGGGTGACTTGGTTCCGCAGTCGTGGCAAATGAAAGATCACGTCCCGTGTCTTCCATAGAGAAATTTGAGTAAAAGTAGTCACCGAACATATTGCAGATGTCGTCACCGTTACCAGACACACGCTGCCCGAACTGCAGAGTTGAAGGATACGAGCCAGCTCGTCTTCTGGACTTGACATAACTCCAGAAAGTTCGTGGATTTTCACGAATACTGGTTTCGATTTTAGACATGTAATCGTTAAAAAATGTTATCTCTAAGTCTTTGATTCGTTGCCTTAACATTACAAACGAGTGATAATCTGAGACATTATTATATTTCTTAAATTTACGGTGGTATTTATGTTTTTCTTTAATAACCTTGATCAAGGGAGTTTTATACCATGGAGGATATTTAGACTGAGGAGTTGTTATTTTAAATGGTATATATGTATCGCGTAATCTATTAAGTTGTTCATAAAAGAACTTTAAAGCATCCTCAAGCTGTCTAATCTCAAGTTCATGCCGCCAGTCAATCCGATCCAACTCAGCCCTCATTGCGTCAAAGTCTCCCTGATGGTATAAGAATTTCGTGTATGGGCGAATGGATAGGGTATGTATTTGAACAAAGTTAGCAGAGATACACAGAGCTCTGTGATGAAGGTCTTCAGTCACCAAGGGATCGTCACATGTGGAGACAGATACATCGTCATTGGATAAAACAAGATCTAATATCCTATTATTAATGTTCGTGCAGCTGTTGTATTGCTGCAGGCTGCAAATGTTAAGGTTATCAATAAAATTTGACTGAACCGGACCCTGTAGATTAGTGGGGTTTAAGGTAATAGCATCTTCGGAGGGAAACCAAATTATGTTGGGTTGATTAAAGTCACCCAAAATAACATATTTGTCGGTTGGGTAAGATAAAACTTTGTCCAATAAACTGTTAGAAAAGTGGTTTAGTTGGACTGACTGCGGGTTCCCAAGGTTTTGGTTACAGATGTAAACTACACATATATGCATCTTGTAGGACACCCGAGGAGTTCTGCATTGCAGAGTGAGTGTTACCCAGAGATCCTCGGCAGATGAACACCAGTCGTCACGATTGTTGGCAATCAGTTCTTTTCTGACCGCTATTAAGACACCTCCTCCCATGACCTGATTAGTACTGATGTAGTCCCTATCTCGTCTCCATACCACGTATCTATCGTCAAATAATTCACAATTGGAAATGCCGTCAATTAACCAAGTTTCGGTTAAGCAAATAATGTCATAAGTATTTATACATATATTTCTATAGAAAACACCTGTCTTGGTACGTAGTCCCCGAACATTTTGATAATAAATATTAATATGCGCCATCATAAATCGTTACAGATGTTAGCATGTATATAAAATAAAGGTAGGTATCTATAACGTAAGGCATAAAAACAGCAGTTAATAAATGCACATGCATCACAATGATTATGCAAAATGCGACTATGTCAACATACAAATAAATTACATAAAAGAAAAAGCTAATCGCGTTTTTAAAATAAGAGGCAGAATTACTAGGAATCAAAAAATTAATTCTTATATGCAAGCGAAATGGATCGTTAACGTTATTGTATGACAGTTTAAAGTTGATATCGATTAAAAAATATGCAAGGCGGTATTTATAAAGAGATAAGCGAACAAAAGGTAGGCGATAAAGCAATGAATGGAGTAAATAAGTACCTGTGGTTCTCAAACTTAAAAGGTCAGTGCAGTACGGAGATGTGTCGAGATGCAGAATCGACCTTAGGAAAAATACTTCTTCAGATCCTTATCCGATTTAATATTAATTTGTGGAGAAGTGTGGTTTTTTCGAATGAAGATTTTGCATCCCATTACCCAGACGTACTCGTAATTATATTCTTTCGCGCGGGCTTTAGTTTTATTTAGTAGAATTTTGTTGTCCAGTGTTAAGTGGTCGTTTATATAGACTCTGTTTTCGCCGCTTAGGCCAATATCACTGACCTTTAGTGCCCTATGTTTTCTCGCAGCCGCAATGAAATCGCTCTTTAAGTAGCTATTATGAACAGCACATATGATGTTTTTGTGATCTTTGTCGCCGCGCATGGGCACCCTCGCAATGTAATTGATCTGGTCCTTGGCGATATGGCATCCAATCACTTGTCCTATCTTTGACATTATGTTGAATAGGTTCTCCGAGTTTGACATTGGAACACCCTTAATTTCAATGTTGTTCATGCGGGATCGTTGTTCATTATCTCGACATAGTGTTTCTAGTCTGTCAACACGATCCCTCAACTGCGACACCTCTTCCTTCGTCTTTTTCATTGCAATCAGTTCAGATTCAATACTAGTAATTTTTGTAGTTAACGAGTCAATTGAGTCGTGCATAAACGTGATCGATTCTTTCATATCAGAAACTTCCGACTTGATCAACTTGAATTCGGTGAGTTCCCGTTGAATAGCATTAACAGTGTCGATCAGAGCAGGCAGCGCCTCCATTTGGGTTGACAGCCTCTTCAGTTCCGAGAGTATATTATCTGCGTCTATTGGAGAAACCTTGAGAGTGTTGGTGCGTGGACTTGATGTGGCTAGTGATTTGCAACCGCTACATTTCCATGTCGATTTCCTGTCACCCAACTTTCTCCATCCCCCCTCTGTGATAATGGAGATTTATTAGATTATCGAAAATTATGCAAAAGATCGTTTGCGATATCAGTTCATATATCAACTGACGGAAGACGGTATTCAGTAATATAATGGCCAATCTCCGGCAATCGAGTAGAGGCAGAGCATTCTCTATCTTACTGTGACAGTTGGTCAAATATTAAGCAATAGACACAAAAATTTATTTTAATAAACATTGTATAAAGTACTTGAATCTGATATCTATCTACATAATATCAATGTTTATTGTGGGTATAATACGCAGCCAGAAAATAAATTTCAGTATAAACTAAATAGATTCAAACATTGTATGTACTTCGATTACGTCAAGAGGACTTTGTGTGAAATGTTTTGTGTTTATCTACTTACTTATACGACGGGGTTCGTGGTCTTGTGGTTCATGTAACGGACTGCCGTTCAGGAGTTCGCGGTTTCAATTCCCGCAATGGACAATCATTTGTATCATATTTAAAAAGTGTCTAATGTTTGTTCTGCATCTGTGTGTTTCTATGTATAATAAGTGTGTCCGTGTGTGTAATATATCCGTATTCTGGTACCCATAACACAAGCATATAAACTAGTTGAGACCTAGAGGACGTTTTGTGCGTACATGAATATTATTTATGTATTTTATTCTTTAAGAATTTCGGGTAAGTTTTGTTTGTCATCATCACGAGTACCTAACCTTTACCTAATAGCGGTTTATATTAAAATTACTTTGACTTTTTATGATGAACGTTTCGCTCTAGTTACTTTGAAATCAAGTACCAAGACGGACACTTTCGCCTATAGATCTGCGGTGACTTGAGATCTTTGTACGTTGTCTTACAACCATTTAAATAATTTAATTTAAATTAACATTACAGAACCACTTATTTGTCATTATCCTAAAATTGTTAGGTTTTTGGCGACCTGCTTAATTTATTTCGTCGAGCTAGTCTTAACATAGAGACAATAATTGGTGAAATTGCGGTATTAGAGTCGAAGTTGCAACGTTTATAGATGATTGTTAAAATAACTGCATAAAACATACAACTAAGTTAAAAATTCCTAATTTTTAATCAATTTGCTCGACTTTAGTATACTGAAATGTATTGATCTAGCCTATAAATAGTAAGATAAAGGTATCACTGTATTTAGATAAGTGATAGAAATCGGTTAGTAATAACACAATCCGATACAAAGTCTTTGTGCACCTATGTAGCTCACAAAATTATTACGAAAGCTATCTGTACCAGTGTTACGGTGTAAAGTTTCTATCATTTAGCTTTAAGATAAACTATCAGTTGTCGTAAATGTTTGCTGTCTATTTCTAATTTCAATATAATTATGTTGAAGGTCTTCTAATGTGGAGCGAGCAATGAAATTAAAACACGTGCTGATCGTCGGACCTAGAAAAACAACACCCACACATAACCTATTTTGTCGGTCATTATGCCGGCAACATTTTTGTAAATCTAATATAAGATTTGTAGTTAAATATGTAGATGGGTATTCCTATCTAATAATGAGTACATTTAGTACATAAATATTTAGGTTAGTGTTGTGTGCTAGGCTTTATAGATGGCGTTAAGTCTCTAAGTAAATAAATAATTCCTATTGTATTAATACTCTTTTATGAGGGAATATAAGAAAAATATTAAAAGTAAGTGAGAGTTATTTCAATGGTACAGATAAATTACGTATTTTTAGTAAAATTATTGGTATTCGTTAATTAACGTTAGACAAATGATTTAAATGTCAACATATTAACCGACTCGTGATCATTAAACATAACAAACATTTTAGGACTAATTTGTTAATGTGAATGAAATTTTATCATTATGAGAATTTTTATTAACAACACATCATTATTATTATTTTTATATCCGCTATCTAGTAACTACAGCTTAGCTTGGGAATTGATAATCTTCGAACAGATAAGTTCATGACACGTGACATCGTTTTATCTGTGTTACTAGTGTTTTTATAAGAATAAGTGAGATTAGTGAAATTGGAAAGGTCAGTAAGAAATTTAATATGTAAATTGTAATAGTTTAGCGACTCGTGTTATGTCCGTCGCGTTAACTATGAGTTCGCGCCGAGATAAACAAATAAACATACCTAACACGCGTGCGCAACTTCCGTTTTGTTGGTGTGTTCTTTTAAGTACTTACTGCTTTAAGTTTGTAAGTTACGTATAAAAATATATCGCTAATTTTTAACAGAAAAGAAATATTAGTTTTAATTTTAAAAATACCATTGGAATAAAGATAATGTCATAAATATACTTTTTAAATATAGGTATGTAGTAGCTATTATTGATAACTTCTACTCTATGTAGAGTCCGTTAAAATTACACCTAAACTCATTACAAATATTTTTGGATAAACTAGTTAAAATCTAGAATTTATAAACAATTACTAATTGGTAAGCTAGTAACCTACTCAATTTTATTATTTGCGGAAGATGTTTATAATGTTGAATGTAGGCTATGCCGTGATAGAGTTAGTTGTTATTGTATGTTACGAGAAATATATTTAGTATAATAATAGTGTATAATATAAAATGTATTATAAAACGTAATACATTTTTACAAAATGTAAAAAAATGTAACATAAAAATTATGGAAAAGTGACAAATATAAATATTTTAATGAAATAGTAGAAGTCAGTAGGAACTGTCGATTATTTTGATGATTTGATGTAAAGATTTGCAATTGAGATTCATTCTAAATATATATCTAATTAAATTTAAAATTGATTATGATATTAATACCATTTTGTAAAAGAAGGACGATTGTCGAAAGGATCATAATTTGTGATAAGACTGAATATATGTATTATGTACTAGACCAAGCTACCAGACATTGAATACTAATATTATTATAAAATTAATTAATAAATATAGGTAAATCATTATCAACAAAGAATAATCAATTCCTTATATAATATTATTTGTCAGAGAACAATAGCAATTTAAATAAAAGTATAGAACAATGTAAATCGAACTTACCTGTGACTCTACTTGCCGCACAAGTCAAAGTAAAAACAAATTATGTCACAACACAAGAGTTTAGTAAACACTCGCCGTAATTCAAGCACATATCAGTTGTATAATATAAAAGTAAACTTGCAATATTTTTACGAGTTCAATTGTTCAGCGAACGGTGTTAGAGGTATGGTAGTACGCCGACGTCGCTCGAGGAACTGGCGACTCTAGCGCACCGTCTTATCGACACTCTCTAGCGCCGATAAGCTAATGTTAAATTAAAAGCCACGCTAATCTTACGTCTATACACCGCTGAGAATCTCCGAACAATTGCAATTACATACTACATTGATTATACTATATAGATCAACGATACAACTTCACAATAAAGATTCCGTTTTGTCATAATTTTTATTGCTTTAGTAGTATTAAAACGCCTGTTAAAATATCCACATAAATTGAGTGAATTTGAAGCAAAACAAGAAATACCTTTAATGTTATAATCATACGTTACGATGCCATATTTAAATAATCGTCGCAAAATTTATCAAGCGTTTAGTCCCAGATTAAGCCACAAAGCTATTTGACTTGATTGCTAGTAATCTAACCTACGACTTTTAGGAAGACTAACCTCTGCAACTTTAAAATATTGAATTGAATTAGATGAAAGTATCAAAACCTCGAGGTATTGGCGATTGCTTTAGCTGAGAGTAAATATATACGAAATAGCATAGCCCAGGATGATCATCATCCTGCTAAGCATTTATAGATTAGAATCAGAATCACTTATTCGCGTCGTTGTTTACTCTATTTTACGAGGTCATGGCCATTCATCGTTGATATATTTGTGGCTGGCGTTCGTTCAAAATACGTAACCCTCTCTTTTCTTTTCTTATTAAATCCATCTCTTATTATTAGCAGGAGGCAACCTCATCTATTTGTAGGAAACACATATAAAAACCTGGCAAATGAAATGAATGTTTAGTATCATTCTTTTTTATATGATATGATGTAGGTACTGTTGTAGTAGGTAGCAGGTAGAAATTAATTCGTCTTAGGGGATGTAGTATTTAAAGAAGAAAGAAAGAAAGAAAGATTTCGAACAGAAAGAATTTCGTACAAGCAGTTCTACTTGCATCAATATTTAATCCCATGATCTCTTTATATAGTTTTAAATATCAGTCTGTCGATGTGTTCAACACTTGGGTTGCTTGAAGACTTAAATTAGGAAAATGAGATGAAAACAAAAACGAACAAAATCTAGCTCTTTTACGGGTTTAGATATACATTTTTTTTAAGTTACGGTCACAACAAATTTAAAATTTGAATATTACTTACCTTATGCTAAATGTTATAATTGATTGAACATATCACAAAAGATAAATAAGTACGAACGTACAATTTTGTAGATCATAATATTGGTCTCCAAAATATCGCTAGTCTTGATGGAGCTATCTATAGATACTAATATTATAAAGCTGAAGAGTTTGTTTGTTAGAACGCGCTAATTGCAGGAACCACTTTTCCCATTTGAAAAATTCCTTCCAATGTTGGATAGTATGTTTATCAAGAAAGGCTATCTAGCTTCACGCTAAATAGGCTATCTATCATTACGCTGCGACTAATAGGAGCGGAGAATCACTGAAAAATGTTGCAGAAACGGCCATGCGTACGAAATCGCGGGCAACAGCTAGTTGCAGAGGCGTATTTTGAAAATAAGCGCCCCGGGCCATTTGATTTGACGCCCTGGGAAAATTTAATTAGCCGCCCTATAAATTTATAGAGATAGAGCAAAAATATTAAACTTAAAGGCCATGGCCCCAATGGCCCTTGGGTAAATACGCCGTAAATACGCGTCATCAAACTGCAATAATTTGAAGATTATTTATAGATAAACTTCTAATATTTGTTTACAGCTCTGCTATTAAGACATCGCTGTTATTTCAAAATGTGATTGATCCATTTTTCACGGATTACATTGTTAAAGCATCAGATTTTGTAATATGTATTGATGGATTAAGATATTAAATCTACGTCGTAACCTTGTTTTAAAATGGTGGAGCTGTTCTTAACAATAACGGTAGGTACTACTAACGATTGAATCACAACAAAGAGACAGGGATATTAATATTTTAAATAATTTAATACTGAGTAAATGAAACACATTTTTGTGCTGTATAAAAATCTATAAAATTATTTCTATCTATTAATACAATACCTAGTAGTAAAAACATATTGTCCGTGTGGTCACGGATTAAGAATACAGATGTCACCAGCCCCTTCCCATCCTAGGGTGCTATAATAGCCAGCTAAGGGACACAGACCACAGTGTGAGACTGTGAGATATAGAAATCTCGAAAATAAACTCTGTGCCTACGCGCCTGTTCAGCGAGGCCAGAAGACCATAATTTCTCTCAGGTGGAGAAGGTCCGTGTCCAACAGTGAGACGTTAATGGGCTGGAGAGAGAGAGTAGTAACAATACCAAGATACATTTCAATGTATGTACTACAAATGTGTGTTCCTAGGAAATACATTGGTAATATGTAGTTGTAATTATACTATTGCTTATTGCTAATTATTATTGCTATTGATTATTCTTATATATTTTTTTGTTGACATACATTATTGTGCATGTGGTGTTCGTCTGTAATTGGTTGTGCATTAAGTTAAGTTATTATGTTTTTACCACTTGTTTATACACTGTAACACTGTAACAACTGTAGGTGAACCAAATATATAAATAAATAAAAAATTATTTGATTTGATTCTTTGATGTAATTATACTTTCTTTACACATCAAATGCCCGAGTTTTCCTTGATTTGGCTATGTAACATATTAAAATTGAATTGAATATTCAAATTGCATCACGGAGGGGGCACTACGCTTTTTGGTAGCCCTCTAACATATCGTCGGTTAAATAGAAAAGTGACATTAATCAAGTAGACCAAATTTTACAGTACACACATTTAAAGATTTCAATTTTATTTTAATTCATTTTTTGGCGTCTGTTAGATTTAAAGTAAAATAAAGTGTTGTATATCATTTTAAAGGTATTTTAGTGCTGATTAAGATGATTTATTTGTTTTTAATAATTTGATAAAAAAAATCCAATTCTAGCTGGAAGGTTCACTTTTCCACATATGAAATAATGATTATTGAATAGGTATTTTCTCAAAAAATAAACTTTTCTATTTAAATGCATACGATAACAAAACGTTTTAACAGTTAATGTCAATTATCAATATTTTTGAGAAAATTCACTTTTCTTTTTAATCGACGATATGTTATAGAACTGTATTTGTGTGTGGGTGAACTTAGACGAGTTTGGAAATTACTTAATATTGCCACAATAATAAAATAACGAGGTTAATCATAGGTTACTTCTATTTTTGTTTTTGCTTTAAATATGGTTAAATAGGGTTAAATTGCCTAAAAAATTTTGAAAGATTTATTCTAGCACAATATTCTTAAAAGGAGATAACAAAGTATTTAATTTTTTTTCAGAATAACCAAATAAATACTAATTATGGTGGAAAAAATTGACTGTCGGAAGCGGGACGATGATTTGATAAGTAAGGCATAGCATGTCAATTGCAAAATCAATAAATTACTTTACAAATAAATACTATTTATTAATACTTCAACTTTGGATGTTATATAACATTTTTAAACTATAACATATATTTAGGACACAATTGATGAAAATCTAATGAATTTTGTTCCGACGTTTTAATTGAGGTAAACGGGTGGAACTTTTTGTGTTTTTGTAAAAATATTTATGGACAAACTTTATGTACACCAAATTACTTGAGATAATAAAGCAATCACACTTATACGCAAGATTTTGCGCAATCCGGATCAATGTTATAGGTTCATGGACCAAAACAAGGAACTTGTCGCGTGTGAATTGTATTGCGCATATATGAGTAATTTTTTTTATTAGTTACATAAATAAAGTAATTACTTGCTTAAATAAATGATAACGATAATATGTCAGACTTTTACTTTAATAGTTAAAATATTAATAAAATTTAAATAATTGGTCAAGTGCGAGTCGGACTCGCGCACGATGGGTTCCGTACCATTATCTATGCAACATAAGGCAACGTTACGTAACGAGCAAGAAACGGTAAAAAAATCATGTTTGTTGTATGGGAGCCCCCCTTAAATATTTATTTTATTTTATTTTTAGTATTTGTTGTTATAGCGGCAATAGAAATACATCATCTGTGAAAATTTCAACTGTCTAGCTATCACCGTTCTTGAGATACAGCCTGGTGACAGACGGACGGAGGGACGGACGGACGGACGGACGGACGGACGGACGGACGGACGGACAGCGAAGTCTCAGTAATAGGGTCCCGTTTTTACCCTTTGGGTACGGAACCCTAAAAAGGACTCGTTAGCTCAAGCTCTACCGACGCCTTACGTCCAAATTAATCTATAATAATATTATACATATAGCTGAAGAGTTTTGTGGTTTTAAAAATTATTTTTATGTTGGATAGTCCATTTATCGAGGACGGCTATAGGCTATATAATATCGCGGTGCAATGAAGCATTAGCGAAAAAAGTTGCAAATATAAGGAGATTTTTTTTTAAATTTCACGCGTACGGAGTCGCGGGTACTAGTGGTAAACAGATAAACAAATAAACATTTTTACTAATATGTAATTAAATCATTACTGGTCAACATATACACGTATCACCTTTGTGAAAATTTTATATAACATTAATATTGTTAATTTACATAATTAGATTGTTGTTTGTAAACTCATCAACAGAATAAAAATTGGTCAAGTGCGAGTCGGACTCGCGCACGAAGGGTTCCGTACCATTATCTATGCAACATAAGGCAACGTTATTAGTATCGAGCAAGAAACGGTAAAAAAATCATGTTTGTTGTATGGGAGCCCCCCTTAAATATTTATTTTATTTTATTTTTAGTATTTGTTGTTATAGCGGCAATAGAAATACATCATCTGTGAAAATTTCAACTGTCTAGCTATCACCCTTCTTGAGATACAGCCTGGTGACAGACGGACGGACGGACGGACGGACGGACGGACGGACGGACAGCGAAGTCTCAGTAATAGGGTCCCGTTTTTACCCTTTGGGTACGGAACCCTAAAAAGGAAGGAATGACGTCTCGTATTATTAAAAACTATATATTTAGTAATCACAGATGTAAAAGCAAGTTGTTGCATACTACAAAAGAAGTGCATACCTACCATGAAAACTTTTCATAGGGCGCCACTTTCGTTTCGATGAGGAAAATATCAATCATTTATCTATTCAGTTGTTAGTATTTTTCCGTAATTGTAAAGTAAACAAACAATTTAATATGAGGATTAAATTTATCTTTGGCCTAGTTGACGAAATGTACTTGAAAGTTATACGACTGAAAATATCGTTTAATTGTTATCAAAAGGTAGCCATTATCTAGCAATATTATTCAGCAATCCTGTATTTTTCATGGAAATTCTTCACATGTGTAGAAAAATATTTGCAATCCATATTGTTATCAAGCAATAACGCATTTACGTCATCTAGTTCAATAACAGCATGTTCATACATATTTAATATGAGCATTATTTGAGTGGACTGACTGTACCAGGTGCCTTCATGGTGTGTTAATGTAATTCAAGTGTAGCGGGTCCAGCGTTGGAGCCTCTTCATCAAACAATGGGCTAATTATAGCGGCTTTAAAATTTGTGTCATTCAGAAAGCTCTGGTACGATCGCAATGTCGTCAATCTATGTAACCTGCTAGCGTGCTATTCGAGCTGTGTCAGATTTTATTGGTGGATTCTATGACGTATAGCTATGCATAGGATAAATCTTTCTTTATCGCGCTGAACGAATCCAACCTTGGTTACCTGGCCAATGTTCAAGACTAGGAGCCACATTTCCCAAGGATAACTCACGTGAATTTGTTTACAAACGTTCAACCCAATTTAATTGCACTTAACAAAGGCCGTCCGTCGTTCCAACTGTTAAACGTTCTTTGATCGGAAAGCAAAAGGAATTCATGAATTCTTGATTCAGAACTCAGATTGGAGATTACAAACTTGTTTATAAGTACTTTATGACACGATTATAATACAACTACACGTGTTACTATGTAAATATTCTAGTATGTACTCAATTAACACAGGCGGCTTAAATAAATGTGATATATATAATTACTTAGTAATAGTAATTTATTTGCAATCCATCATATGAAACAAATTATCAGCTAGGTCGGCATGATTATAATAATAATTATTACAGAAACATTTAAGTCAATAATCACCGCATAAAGATATGGACTATAACAATGTATCGTGTTTTATTGCTTCTAAATTCTGTGGAATAAAGATTCGATCACATATTCGCATATTCACATATCGAGATATTTCAAATACAATTAATTTGTTGCCCATCTGTTTGATGGTCAATCTTTGTTAACTTACATACGTGTATAAAATGTCTATCAATATACCATCAGTATACACTTAGCAGACATGGTCCGTGTGGTGACGGATTAAGAATACAAGTGTCACCACCCCAGCTCCTCCCAAGGGTGCTGTAAAAGTCAGCTAAGGGATATTGCACACAGATAACATCCTTTTTGAGAAACGAAAAACTCAAAAATAAACCCTCCCAAAATGGGGGAGGCCCGTGCTCAATAGAGGGTCGTAAATGAGCTGGAGAGAGACGCACTTAGTACAACTTATCAAAACTAATCTAACTAAACTAATCGTCGTAATCTAAAATAAGACTATCTGGACTATTATAGCAAAATACTTATGCACTAAATTGCTATACTTTTTAGGGTTCCGTACCCAAAGGGTATAAAAGGGGCCCTATTACTGAGACTTCACTGTCCGTCCGTCCGTCCGTCCGTCTGTCACCAGGCTGTATCTCAAGAACGGTGATAGCTAGAGAGTTAAAATTTTCACAGATGATGTATTTCTATTGCCGCTATAACAACAAATACTAAAAATAAAATAAAATAAATATTTAAGGGGGGCTCCCATACAACAAACATGATTTTTTTACCGTTTCCTGCTCTCATACAACAAACGTGATTAATTAAGTATTGTGTGTGTTGTTTGCTCATTTATTAATAACGTGCCTTATGTTGCATAGATAATGGTACGGAACCCTTCGTGCGAGAGTCCGACTCGCACTTGATCAATTTTTGGTAATTCTGAAGACCGAATAAAATGTGTAGTCTCCTACACATAATTAATATTATTACTCAATTTTGGAAATTGCAAAATAAGTCTAAAAACAATTACTGTAAATAATGGTTATAGCAACAATCAGTAGTAAATAAAGTTGAATAATTAGAATGGCTATTACATAGCGGCTTATGATTAAGGCGGCTATTATGTTTATGGTTAAGCTTCTCATATAGTAGAAGAAGCAAATACAAAAACTAAGTAGTGAAGCTTTTTAGGAGCAGTGATTATTCTCTTTGATTTCAGCGAATATACATTTGTGTCAATGTCATTTGATCACTGAAATGTTTTACAAACTGACAAAATTTACAAGTTTTTGTCCTTTTCTATAAAAAATAATAAAGCGAAAAAAATAGCAAGATGTTTCGGGACAACAGTAAAATCGGAATAACAGGTACATACTAACGATTTAATTAATATATTTTCTTTATTACTTATTATAAAACAATGTTGCTATTTTTGTATTTATGTCCGTGTGGTATAGGGTGAACTTATATCTTGCAGACTACGTAACAGATTTAGTAACTAGATCTCAGAAAGATACTTCAAAGTGCCTTCAAAATTAACCATCGGTCTTGGATAAATTGTTAAGTTTAACATCGTGAAAAATCTTAAAAATGAATAGTATGCGTATTACACGCTACGCCTGGTCTTGTATTACGAGGATGTACTCTAACATAGTATGTAGACTAATCATTTTTAATATTTTATGCATAGTCAATGTGCAGTTGAGTGAATAAACAATATATTATTTATTTTTCCTATACCAGCAGTCACCTTGGTTTTCAAACGAAAGCAATAAATTTGCAAAGATAGTACTTGATAAAAACTTATACACCTTGGATTAGTACGAGGTCAACGGTTTGTATTTCGGATAATATTATGATACTGATAATACTCCTGCCTACATAGATATACATATATCTATATTTATCTTTGGTTATGGGAAAATGCGTAGTAGGTAATAGAGGCTTAAACTGCACACAGACATAGATCCCAATAATCCAATCAAAGTCTAATCTAACACCGTTCAATAAAGATTTTAGGATTCTTGTGAAATTACATTTTTAGGGTTTCGTACAAACCCTTATAGGATCACTCCGATGTCTGTCTGTCCGTCTGTCAAACTTTTTTTACTCAGCAACGGCTGAAGGTATCAACTTGAAACTCATACGATATGTAAATCTATGCGGTCCCTCGCTGCAAAAAATACCATCAACCTTTTGCCTCTACGTATTTAAAAGATATAATCGAATTACGACCGTTTTTAAGAATTTTCGACTTATGCTAGGGAAGCAAAATTCACAGGCTCTAGGGCAACGGGAAGCACTCCCGTTGCCCTAGAGCCTTGAAATTTGGCATCGATCAAGTCTATATAGTGCTCATATAGGGAAAAATACAAAAACTTATAATTTACCAACTTATGAAGATTCTGAAATGTAGGCGATTCCCTATATTTCAACTACAAAATTAAGTTGGTGAGTTGTTTTGAGTATAATTAACTGATTATTTGAATGCAGTTATTTATGTTTATATGTCTAGTAGGTACGAAACCCTAAGGGTGCGAGTTTGCCTCGCTCTTGACAGTTTTTTTTTTGTATAGAATCCGAAGTGAATAAACGAAGTCCACTTCCACTGAACAAAAGAGCACATTCTTCAAGTCCAGTAGTCATGAGATCAAAGGTATGTAACATTTTCTATAAAAGGTTAAAAAAAACAGTCGATTCAAGCTATTGTTAATTTCATTGTATTCAGTACAACTTTCTAGTATAACGGAAATTGGCAGTTTTTTTTAAGAGTGAATGTCAGTGGAAGATTGCTGAGAAGGCTTTTTTTCATGAAATAAACGAAAGATTCATATTCTGTAATGTTAGAAAGAAATTAAGAACATAAGTACGTCTTATTTATTATTGTACTTAAGTCTAAAAATTGGGATTGTTCATAATTTTTGACCTGCTGTTTTTATATTTTTTTTAGAAAATATAGACTATTTTAAGCAACTGATTTCAATATTATTGAAATATTCACTATATAGAATTTTTAAAAAATACTTAAAGATATTATTTTAAATGCTGTGTCGTCATCGTTGTACGCAATCTGTGTATTGCCTTTTCCTGATAGACTTAAGACAGATTGCAAAACATCATCAGGCTTCTGTACTTATATGCTGTTTCATAATCTTCTTCTAATATATAAAATTCACGTGTCACAGTGTTAGTTACCGTACTCCTCCGAAACGGCTTGACCGATTCTTCTCAAATTTTACATACATATTCAGTAGGTCTGAGAATCGGCCAACATCTATTTTTCAAACTTTTTTTTTAGTATTGCAAAACAACGTTTGTCGGGTCAGCTAGTGTTTTTATATGATCTAAAATGGTAATGTAAAAGTTTAATGAAAGTTTATTGATTTAAAACAACTAGTCATATTATATTAAAATAGTAAATGATGTCTGCCCCCATGATGACTTATTATAGAGAATTCAAAATATAACTACTTAATATTATCTATTCAACTTATTTTTATAAGCCACGTTATATTCGGAAGAGTATTATGTTTTTATATTATTTTGTCTTAGCATTTTTGAATGCATACACACAAATCAAGATTCTTTTTATTTATGTTCAGTTTAAGAATGTCGTTGCCATGTTCAGATACTTATGATATGCGATATTATTCTCGGAATAAGATTCAACAGACTTTAATCATCCATCTAACTTGACGTAAGTTTTAGTTAATGCGAAGAAGCGAAGCAAGTACACAATACACAGAAATATAAAAGACACAAATATTTTACTTTTTAATTCACTTCAATTACAATTCAAGTGAATTAAAAAGTAAAATTTTATATTTCAAAAAGGATTTTAATATTGTTCTAAAAATCCGTCTCTATATTGTGACATAGATCATAGTATATTATATATTATTTCGATCACAACCCATCTCAATACTTTGTATATAATTTAATTAGCTATTGCCCGCAACTTCGCACGCGTTGAATATAGAAAACAAATCTAAACATATTATACAAAATAACTATCTTCTCGAACCACTCTATACAACGTGTTGCAGAAAGGTGTAGTCATAATTTAAAGTTGCATTAGATAGGCCTTAAATATTATAAATATTACAGTTACACATAGAAAAATACAGTTTGTAAGTTTTTTTTTGTTTATTGCCTACTATTAAATAACTACCAGAAACGCATCAATTATGAGATGTTTACGGTTTATTGAATGCGATTGAACGTTACGATAAAAGATGACCTCATAGTAGTGTTGTATTTAAAGAAGATCGATTAATTTAATAAATTAATTAAACTTTTATGAACACATTAAAGTCATAATATAACTAGTATTTGTAATTTCATCCATGCCTAGTGCCTAGTCACCGGCCATGTGTAACGATGGTCAAATATGAATATACCTTTCTGAAACACGTTGTATATTAAAAAAACCCGCATCAAAATCCGCTGCGTAGTTTTAAAGATACAAGCTCACAAGTTAAGATTCAAAAAAGAAATCAAGTATCTTCCCCTCCATGTCGCACCTATATCAAAATTAAAAAAAGTATGTTACTAACTCAAAATGTCGACTTAGATGACGAAGGTTATCATACCGCTAAATATGATTAGTTAACAAGCCAAAATATAATTATTTTATTATTCTAGACGGTAACCGCGTTGAAGAAATATGAACGAAGATGTCAAAGCCTAACACCATCCATTGTAAGTACCTCACAATGCAATTTATTGATATTTTTCTAAGAGCTGGCTGGTGAGCTGGCTTCGATCGTGGCAGATGGCACTCTATAGTCTCTGCCTACCCCCATGGGAAAAAGGCGTGATGTTATGTTATGATTTTCTAAGAGACAAAGGTACAAGTGCCTACAGATGAAAACACCGCAAAAGCTGTTAAATTTAAAATAAAGAAAGGAGTTGTGGTTGTCCCATTTGATGGATGTTTTTTTCTTTGGAGATGCGTAAACTATCAAACGACTCAATAAAATTCTGTGTCTGTCTTTTGATTAATCTATTCCTGCGCCATTTAGTTATAAATATACCCTATTTTTGAATTAGCAAACATTGTTTTAATTTTCTAGCACACGATAAAGAAACCTGTAGAATATTCAACTCCAACACCAGTTTATGCCTTGGATAATGGAAACAAAGGTAATCGTTCTTTTGTTGATTTCACTTTCGACATGGTTTATTATAAAGTATGTAGTAAGGTACACCCGACACTGTTAGTGAATTGAGGATAATCTAGTTAAATATTGTATTTACAGAACTATCAAAACGAATCGGTGACAAATAGGAGATTGAATTTAATTAAATAATGAACGGATAATTTATGGAATTGCAAATACTACTGTTACTACAATTACAGGCCACATATTTTAACTGTACCTAGATATTTTGGCGAGAGTTGCAGTTTTAGAACATAATTAAGTTTTAGTAGCACTTATATTAAAATCGATTGTTGTATTTTAGATACTCCGATCATACCACAAAATGTGTTGGCAAGAATGCTAAGAACTTTAGCAACTAAAAAACGGGAGTTTATTAAAATACGCAAAACTTTTATTGCACAACAGGTACGCTATAACTATATTAAAGAAGCCCAGATATAACATTACATATCTTTAATACTTCAACGGTTAAAGTACGTAGACTATATTTCAGGAATGCGATGACGCCGAAATCTACAAATAGGCTCTATCAGGGCCCTGAGTCGGGTATTTCAATGGTGTCACAATTGTACCATTATTGTACCATTATGGTGCAATTGTAAAGTTTTTGGTAGTCTACTATTATTGCCTTGTCATAACGACTTCATCATTGACTTACAATTGTCAAAGTGACATAAATTGCTAGTCTCGTACACAATTGCTTCACAATTGCCATTCAATGATTGAAATGTTTCGGTAGTCTGCTATTTTGAATTTGACAGTAATATTTTGAAATTGTCCTGTGTCGACAGATTGCCATAAATAAAAAATAGATAGATAGAAATATTAGAAATTGTTCTTTGTAATTTATTACAATTTACTAATCTCCTAAACTTCACATTGCTTTTTATACTAATAAATAGTATGTACAAATATATCTAAACGAAGTCTAGCATGATTAAATGTTTAAATTTATTAGTAGTTTTTCGAAAATGACTTCGACTAACGCATTTTTTAAAAACGGCAACACATACATACCATTCTAACACAATTCATAGATAAAAGAGACCGAAAATTCAATGCATAGATAAAAGAGACCGACAATTCTATTACCATTGAACGACCGTTATGAACGCATATAGCAGACTACGGACATTTGACTTCAATTGCAACGGTATCGTGCCGGTATCGTGCCGGTATGACAATTGTTCCAAAATAGTAGACTTGAGCACCAGATTTGCGACCAATCACAGGCGTTGTTTGTTAAATTCACACTGTATTAATTCATAGACACAGAATATTTATCGAAAAACATTTTTGGACTAAAATCTATTAATGAAATTCCGTGAAACCGTTACCATTTATTATTTTGCACACACACACAAGACCGCGCGTTCTATGGGGGAGACCTATGTCCAACAGTGGACGGAAAGAGTCTGATGGATGGACCATTTCTTTAAAGCAATATTTTCTCATACCTCAGACCCTTGACCTTGACTACGATTGGTGCAATTTTATATTCTGCTTAATTAAACTTGATAGTTAATAGTACCGGGTACTACTAATATTATGTTACAAACTACATAAAAAAATATATTAGCGACCTATTTTTAATATTTTTCTGATACTGTAAACACATACTTAATTTTAATTGATTGCTGATTAGTAGATCGCAAGGTTATGATATGTGCAGCTATCGTACTTTGGTCATATAATCGTGAAGTGGCCTTCATTTCTGTGCAATAGGTATTTCACCTAAATATGAAAATAATTGAATAAATATTATTGGTTTTAAGAAAGCCTGTTCTTCAGAATGGTTCCTACTAAAATATAGATATTATAAATAGAGTACAAGATTTTATAAGACAGTAAAAACATTACAGAATTCATTTCTTGAGAGCTTCGCACAGCTCAAAGATATGGAGGCTCGCGCTGGAGGTGCAAAGGATGACTCTGTGGGTGATGTACGTGTGGTATCATTAAATGGTTGGCCAGCACATGACCTACTGCTTCTCATTAGAGATGATATTTCAATATCTCTGACCGATGAAATGTGCGGCATCTTGGGTAATTATAATAAAACATTTGAGTTCATTGAACTTTTATCACTTTATTGTTATTATCTACATAAAAATACATGGCTTTTGTACTATCTATAAGTCTACTTTGAAACCGATAGCATAATCTCTCGACGTAAGTTTCTTTTAATCTTTATTTCATAAAATGCACAAAAATTTAGTTTAGTCTCTGGCAACCATAATAAGATTAAACTTGTATTATGGGTGCCAGGGCTCTCTCTTTATAGATTTATCTATATGTTATAAAATATATCTTCTTCTTATATTACAAGTCCTACTAAAGCCTCTTAACCTAAGATTTATTTAGGTTTGGTTTTTAAATTCCACGCGTACGAAGTTGCGGGCAAGACCTAGTATAGGATAAAACAGTAATCTATTACCTACTATTTTTAGGACTTATCGTGTCATTTTCAGGTCCTAACATACTCCAACAGTTTGCATTACAACTGAATTCAATACCTGAAGAGATTGTGTCTGTGTGTGCAGAGATTATGGCACGACGACTCGAATTACTGGACTTGTATAGGAGTAGGTTCCGTGCAGATAAAAATACACTTAATAATGTAAGTACGAAGGGTACCTACGCGTATGTAAATTATTAGTAAAAGGTATCTGCTCTAGTACCAGACAGTAAATATATTTGTGTAAAGGATCGTCGCATAAGTATGATAGCTCAGTCAGTTACGAATGTCATGATAATCAGTCAAATTCTTAGGAATATAATATTAATTGCAGTGTCCTAATATAGAGCTGTACATTTCAGATATAAATACATACATACATACATAACATCACGCCTTTTTCCCATGGGGGTAGGCAGAGACTATAGAGCGCCATCTGCTACGATCCAAACATACTTCCTTGGCTTCATCCACACTCATACATCTGGTCATACATGCCCCGACGGTTGTAAGTGCTACGTACTTGCCCCTTTTGGAGTATGCCGGCGATGACATCGGAGTACATATATTTTTCTCGCTCGTCCTCTCCCAGCATTTCCACTTACCTCCGCCGTGTATATGCCTTTCGTTAAGCGTCTCTCATCCATCCTCTCCACATGACCACACCACCTAAGCATACTTTTCTCCACCTTAGTCACTACATCCTCATACAGATATAAATATAGTAGCTATTACTTATTCACATCTTTTATTATAGGAACGAAAGATAAAAAACTTAGAATTTGATGCAGATACGGAGAAACTGCACAGAATGGTGGCTGACACAGCAGAAAACTTGAAAGCTAAAATTAATTATGTTTATAAACTAGCGAAGTAAGTATGGATACTGCTCACTATAAAATTTTAACTTAGCGATATATTAAACTATTTGAAAAATTTATCAAAACCCTGCGAAAATTTTACATCTTCGTCTTACTCCAATTTCCTTTTATGAACCTTGCCTTCCTCAATAAATGTGCTAAACACTGAAAGAATTTAGACGAACGTCGTGATTGAGTGGTTCATGTAACGGACTGCCGACCACGAGGTCGCGGGTTCGATTCCTGCTCGGGACAATCATTTGTGTGATATTTATAATTATTATACAAATGTTTGTACCGCGTCTGGGTGTTTCTATGTATTATATTTATTATGTATTTTAATTTACAAAAGAAAAGTAGTATATGTATTCTATCCGTATTCTGGTACCCATAACACAAGCATATAAGCTTAGCTTGGTTTCGGTGATCCATTTCAAAAGAAGGAGATTATTATAGACTAGCTGTTGCCTGCAACTTCGTACGCGTGGAATTTAGTAACCAAATCTAAACAAATTATACAAAAAGCCATCTTCTTGAACCACCCTATCTATTGAAACAAACCGCATCTAAATCTGAGGATACAAGCTGACATAGGGACATACATACAAAAATAAAGATTTTGTTTTATAATAAGTATAAAGATTGTGATGACATGATTTTAAAAACAATTGCAATCCCTACAGAATACCTTGGGTAGACCGTGATGCGTTAGTAAAGAAGATGGAACGTATACAAAAAGAAAACTTGGTTTTACAACATAAATTAGATGAATTAGTTAAAAAAGAGAATGAAATCCAAGCTCTAACAGCTAGCGTACCTAATTGCCAGGTTTTATATTATTTTTTAATTTACCATAGCTTATAATGAAACATGCCTGAAGTCGTCATTTAGTTTTTTCTTTGTATAGCTGTATATCATTGTGTAAAGTATTGGGTTTTCTATAAAATTGTTTTTTAGCATATTCTATAAGCAAGTTCGTTCAATTAGTAACAAAGTCTAAAGTGTTTGTTAGTATTTATTTAATAAATAACTTAGTTTAGTTCAATGCTAAAAAACGCTCTATTTTTTTTTAATAATCTTATTGTCATCGGTCTGAAGGTGAAAATTACTTTCAAAGATTCCGTTACATAGGAGGATAGATACGTACCAAGCCAATAAAAATGTGTTAACAAGGAGCATTATAAAATATGTAATTGTTGTAGAATATTTGTGAAGAACTGACAAAAGAACGCGCAGCTCGTGAAATCCTGAAGGAAGTAGTGGCGTCAGCGGAGAGCATGCTTCGTGTTGCACGTGCACGTATTGCAACTCTGGAGCGACAACTCAAAGATTCGCGTACCGAACTTGAAGCCAGCAAGAAAAAACAGAAAGAACTCGAGCAACTCGTAAACAGACTCACAAATCAAGTTTCGAATCAGACAGTGAAGTTGTGACTCTACATAACCATCCCAAATTGAAATATCTGCTATTTTATTTTGTTACAGTTTTTGTTAAACAGCTTTATACAAAAAATAATACCCAATTATTCGTTTCAGCTTTAAAAAATTCACAATATTCGACATTTCAATTTGGAGAATGGATAGCATTGATTGACACTTTATTTTATTGTGATATAAATCCATTTTATATTGCAAGATTTTAACGTCTTATTTTATTTTCTAGTATCGTAGTCGAGAGTCAAGTTTCGATGCGCGGTCAAAGAAGCTACGTGAAGTATCTAAGACAGGTGAAATGACTATAGAAACTCTATACCGACAACGTGACGCATTGGAATTAAGGTTTTAGTAGTAACAATTTTATTTGTGATATTATATATGTTTTGGTGTTAATATAATATTATATTATTCTATTTTAAATTATATAGAGTGAAAGAGTTACGTGAACAAGCAGAGCAAACGGAATTGACAGCCAAGCAGCGAGAAGGTGAACAACGGTCACGTATTGAATGCTTACAGGCGAAGTTAGCAGCACAGGATAGAAGCAAAAGTATAACAGAAGAACGTATTTTGGAACTAGAAACCAAGATTAAAGAATTAGAGCAACAGCTCGAAGTTACTAAGGAGCGTTCCGTTGCACTTGTAGACATGGAGCGTAAACGTTATCTAGAGTATATACCATCGAAAGGTATGTATTTGTTCTGTATTGTTTCATGAGTTTGCTTAATTAAAGGTGCAATACATATTTATACGTTGCAGAAAGCGAGCCTTCTAATAGGGAGACAGAGATTTGGAATGAGCTACAGGTAACGCGCATGGCACTATCTCGCACGGAGGAAGATTTACGTCAAAGTCGAGCTGATAAAGACAATCTACTGAATTCTTTATCTCGGATTGCGGTACATTTATTACAATATTTTTCTATCAACATGGCCTGGAAATAATTTTACATATAATTTTTTTTTTAAAGTGAATCGTGGATAAAAAATTTAAATGATGAAAGTAATGAAAGTATCATATTTTATTGAAGTTGAATTTTCTTTCTACACATAGTCGTATTATGTTTTATTGTTTTGTATGAGCATTAAGAATCACTCTTTGAAATGGTGATAATATATGTCAGCGCAAGCAATAAGGACTTAGGATTTGAAACATATTTTGGTTTAGTACAAAACGGAAACTCTTATTCTATTAATTCGATGAATATATATTATTTACAGCAAGAAGGATCCGAGAATGTTCAAGAAAAAATAGCTGCGGAGTTATTAGACAGAGAACAGAAGATTAGTCAGTTACAACGTTTAATAAAAAGCCAAAAAGAAAACCTAGAGTTTATGTGAGCTTATTAGCATGTTTTGTATTCATTTATCGATTATTTCGTAACTTGCGATGCTATCGAATTAAAAACCGGTTTCAATTCAATTGTTTTGAAAACTTCTTTAAGCAAAGCAGCGTGTTATTGCAAACCTTTTGCTAATATTATAGTTTGTAGATCAGCCATCAGGTCGTTAAGTCCTTACGATCTAACCACATTTAGACGAATGTCAACTTATTTGGCTATTAGGAAATTCGTAATGACTACTTTTAACTATAAAAGGTTAACAAGCATTTTTATTTATTACTGTAATAAAATGCTCTATCAGGAAACAAAACATGACACAATATCAGAGTCAGCTGGCTGCACTACGTCACGAGGTGAAACGATTGCGGAATTATGACACCTACGCCAAGGAAATCCCACATCAAGAACTGCAGACAGAAGTAAGTTTTATAGATATATTTACGATGTGTAATTTGTATACAAACGAAAGAAAAATTTCTTAGGAGCACAGAATTTGGAGGGTTGTGTAAAGGGATCATTACATAGACCAGAAGTAGGTAGTGGTACTAGTGGTTCAGTGTATTCTGATATAGTTGCAATTACAATGAGTAGTTAATTATGTTTTTCTAATTCGTCAGTTACTTCAATTGCACATGGAAATCGAGTCTCTCTCCCGTGAACGTGCGGCGCTGGTGACAGCAGCTGCTTCTCGGGCGCTGATGTTAGAACGTCATGAACGTTCTGCAGACTTATTTGCACGACTGGTACGCGCTCGAAGAGACCTCAGTGCAATCATAGATGGACGTACTACACCACCTCCATTGGATGAGAATGTAGAGGTAGCTTTATATTTTTATAGTGCTCGTACTACTGCGATCTTATAACAATTCGCAAAGCATATTCGTATAAAAAATAATGAAAATATCTAATATATCATAAACTTTAATGGATTTTTTTTCAGTTGTCAAGATCGTTATCATCAGTATGCACAGGTGCAGCAGAGATGTGGTCATCATTGCGCACAGAACGGGCGCGAGTGCTGCGCCTAGAAAGTGCCGTGCTCGCACAGAGTCTGCAATTGGACCGAGAGGGACAAGTGCGCACAAAGCTTGAAATGCAACGCACTATGCTCGAGAAGGAACTACTTCGCACGCACTACTCCGTTTCCTCCGAAGCTATTATGGCTAACAATAGACGGAGTTTAGTATTTTTTTACACTTTCTATCCAAAAAGTTTTCTTAATGTAAGTTCTAAGCCCGAGCAAAAACATCCCTACGAAGTGGGACTTACTTAGCTCCATGGGGTTCGCACAAATAGTAAATCATCTATTTACATAAACTTATATTTATGTTTCAGATTGTCCGTGGAAGTTATGGGTGTAAATCATTACCATTGTTAGAGAGCTAATATTGTTTTTCTTTTTAATTTATTAAAGTTGTCCTGTGAGCTAAATTATTAGTTTTATTTACTAGTAACAAGCTTTACATTGGTAGTAGAGCCCATTTCATGATCCCTACAGTAGTTAGTTTATTGCAGACGTAGAAACTCGTTTGTAAACTTGGGTCGTAATTGTACAATATCCACAAATAGGAAACAGACCAAGCCTTTTAAATAAAATTTAAAAAAAAAATAATTGGAAACAAATGGTGACAAATTAATGACTGGAGGGTGGTTTAATAACATTATAATTAATGACGACCTCAAAAATATTTAAAAACCAATAAAATATAAAAATACAAAACTATAAAACAACTAAGTGACATGTTTAAAGTCGATGACCAGCAAATCTAAACATCTTACTGTTTTTTTCATCTCGAAAGTGGTTCATGTTTAAAAGTGGTATGTGTCTGAGCAAGAAAGGATCGTTTTTCAAATAAGTTTTGTTAGGCGGAATTGCTCTAGGAAAATTTCGTTCTTTGCCAATATCAGGGGCTGCATACACTTCGATGGCAGGGTCGGGCATCCATTTTTGTGTTTCAATATTAATAATTGCTTTCTTGCGATCGAGATTGTCCGCTTTGAATTTATCATCATTTGTTGAAATATAAGTCTTTTTAACAAAGTTACCCATTACTATTTTAGTAGGAACTGCTTTGTTTTCATTTAGGTAACTGGTGTGATTCGTGCTTCCTTTATGGATTTCAAAATTTTGAAGATCTTGTCTCGTATCTCTCGTGAGTTTATTATTAGACATTACATATTCATTCGATCTCGAAGTCAACTGTGGTTCAAACGAGGTTCCTAGTTCTTCTTCGAAAATCTTAATTATATTATCAATATTATTATCTCCTAGATTAGTGCCTTTAACATCCAAATTCAATTCAGATATTTGCTTTTTTAATGAGTTAATTTTATCTTCATCTATTTCCCTTTGTTGGCTATATTTACGATTTTTTTCTTCTAATGTCAAGATTATTCTTTCCAATTGAGAAATCTGTTTCTTTCTTGCATTGAGATTTGATAAAAGAGCCTGTATTTCGGAATTTTTCTCATAAATCTGATGACTTAGCTGTAAGCAAAATAGAAAATATTCCCTACGTAAGTTGATTAAGAATTAAGCAGACATGATTATGGTATTTTACTAACTAGATATGACCGCGTAAGTGTAAATTCCGAATTGTAACAATCCTGTTAATAGCCGTTATAAGAAGACCTTACTTTTTGCATTTACGAGTACTTTCTGTTTAACATCAAAGCGGTATAAAACTAATGATACCTATTTTCGAACTAATGAAACTTACATCCATATCACCCGTTGTTCTCATTTCCAAATTAGTTCTCAATAGCTTTAGTATGTTATTTTGTTCAATATCCTTCTCCGAGAACATCTTAATCACATCTTCTTTTTGCTTCAAGAGTTGTTCTTGTGCCGCCATTGTGTTCAAATTTTGTTCTAATTCCATTTGTTTCTTTAGAAGTTCTTGCGCAAGCTCTTCATTACGTTTCATAGCTTCAGAGAGTTTAGTTCTGTGTTGATTGATCTGAATCAAAACAAAAACTTTCTTGTTGAACATAAAGAGGTATAATACTTCGAATTGTTCACTTTCGTTATGAGAAAAGTATTTGTAGTACTAAAAGCTAAGAATATACGGAAAAAAAATATGTGGCTGATTGTTGATTGCATAAAATTGTGTTTTTTTTCTAAATTAGCTCTGGTTTATACATTATTTAACCCTTTAATACTATAAATTGAATTGTATTGCATTTTTTGCAAGTGCTATAAGTGACGAAACAAATTGATTAGGCAATATATTCCGGGCACATATATTTCGCAATGACATTGAAATAAAATCATTTTTTACCATATCATGTAGCTCTGTCAAACTTTCAAATTGTCCGAAATCTTGTTGTAGCTGGTGAATATGATCTTTTAGAGAACCTAGCTGTTCTTCGTATGCACCCATTTTACTTTCACTGTAAATAAATTTTTTATGTGTTGATCGTTTAATCTAACGGGCAAAGCAAAATACTAAAATTTCAATGACTAATCTGGACTGTTTATGTCCTTGTTCTTCTCCTGAATCTATTAGGGCATAATTTTTTTTAAGTTAGATATACCTACATGACATGTGTCTGTAAGTCAGCGTAGCCTAATGAACACAAAAAAAAACTCAAAAAGAAATTAGTTAAAAGTATACCTTTTTTGCAGCTGGTCTTGTAACAACACTTGCTTGTTTTCCAATTCAGATATGTACTCTTCTTTCTCCTTTAGACTAACTTTCAAATTGTTTACCGAAGCCGATAAATCTTCCAAATCATACTATAAGAAATTAGAAAATATTCAGTTTGAAATTACATATTAATGGACAACATTTACCTTGAATAATAATACATCTGTTATCTCATCAAAATTTTTCAATGTGCTATATTATTATTTTTTAAATTCTATTGTTTATAAACAACATTACCTCGAGTAATTTTATTGTCTCACTTTGCTTCGCTAACCGCATTTTATAATCTTCAATATCACCAAGGGCTAAATGCAAGTCTTGCTTGGTCGTGTGTAATTCTTTTTCAAAATTCGAAGCTTTGACTGAAAATGTAGTTAAATATTGTAGAAACAGATTTTTAATACGTCATAAATATAAAAGTTTATGAAATTGTTGGTAAATCTTACATAATTGTTGTCCCATTTCTTGTAATTGTGTAAATAATTCTTTACTTCGCTTCTCATAATCATGCGAATGTTTTGTTAGTGAATCTAAGTTAGCTTGAAGATTTTGCCTCTGTTCAATTTCTTCTTTATATTTCTTTTCGGTTTCTATAAGTTTTGCAATATTGCCATTCATCTCATGTTTCATAGATTTCATTGATCCGTTATAAAATTGTGATAGCTCTTCAAGACGTTTTTCTAAATCTTCTTTCCTGTTCCGTAATATGTATACATTAGTCATGTGTTATGCTTCATTTTGAATAAAGTAAGTGGTTGATTAGGGGTAATTTTTTTACATTAGGCACATTCAAAATCTTTCATCTGCACACGATACCTTTCAATATAAAGTTAGAACTATATAAGCTTAGCTTGGGACCAGAGTACGTCGCGTGAAATGTCAAAAAATATAAAAAAAAAGAACGAGGTATAAATTATTTTAGTAAGTTGTTCATTTGACAGCACATAATCATACTTACTCTACTTGTATTTTTTGACGGGCTTCTGCTATCTCTTCTAAATGTGCTGTATTTTCTAGAATGGACTGTTTCAAGTTTCTAAGTTCGTTATCATAATCAGATTGCATATTTCGTTTCTAAAAATAAAACGCAACTTTTTACAAGTCAATATTCTACTGCTATTTGTATAACGTAGGTACTTGAAAAATGAAATACGTAAGGCTTTGTTCAGTATAATAATATGTCTAGCAAAACAATTTAGGATACGACAATCTGTAAGAGCTGGATCCAGGCGAAAAGTTAACAAACGGAAGTGGTCCGGAGCAAGTCCGGATATCGGTCATCGAACTGGATACTAGCGGAGAAGAAAAGTTACCGAGCCTGGCTGTCTGTCACTCTTAATGTAATTGAGAAAAAACATTGAGGGAGGTCGATACTCAGCAGTGGATCAACAAGAATTAAATTGCAGTACAGGCGATAAGCTTACTCTAACATTACACCATTTTATGAATATGGTAAAAGAAAGATTTTTACCTGTTCTTGTAGTTGCTGTACTATTCGTTCCAGGTTACAAGTTTTATTACGGGATTGTTCCAATGCGTCTTCTAATTGTGAAGCTCGCTCTATCCCCATCTTCACTTGCCCCTCAGCCCTTGACAAACGATCTCTTAACACGTTTCTTTTGCATTTTTCTTCTTTTAGCTCTTTTTCCAACTCCTAGTACCATTTAGTCCAATTTATTTAATTTAAAAATGTGTAAGAACTTTTGGGAGCAAAATAACTCAACATTTGTAAAAAAAAAAACCTTTAGGTATATATTTAATAACATACACATATGTATATTTTAAGTTTGTCGTTTAAAATAAGTATATGGAGTAATGATAGTCGCAAATCTATAAATACCTACAGGGGTAAGTAATAATATATAAGTACCTACAGGGGTCCAAGAATGTATGTAAATATATAAATTTTTAATTTACCTCTAATTTGCTTTTGTTCGATCGTAAAATTTCACTATTATGTAGTTGTTTTTGTAAATCTGTGTTCAACGAATTCATTTCCGATAATTTGCACGTTTGTTCCTCAGTACGGAGTTGTAATGCAACAGCTTCGTTTATTGTATCTCTGAAGACATACAAATTTATGAAATTAACAATCACATCACAATTTGTCTATTGTAAAACTTACTGCCTTACTACTAGTAGTAAGGCAGTAAGTAATTACATATAATTGATAAGTAAGCCATAGACAAGCGACCAACTATGGTGCCAGGAATTAAAGAGCTGTTACGGGAAAATGCAGAGAGCTCACCATTTTATCTATCCATCTAAAATGTACCACGCTAAATGTATGACTTGCATACACCTTTCCATTTGGTTATATGGAAAATTATAATCTACGCAGATAAGTGCTATGAAAATCTTTGTAGAGTTTAAACTTACCGCATAAATTGTATAATTTCATTGAGCTCTTTATTAAAATCTCCTTTAGCGTGTTCTAGCGAACTTTTCAACATTTCGTTTTCTGATTTAAATTCATTTATTTTTATTTCGAGACTTTGAATAGATATCGACTGTGAATCAAAAGGCTTTATTTAAAATCCTACTCTACAGTTACATGTAGTACGGTGTATACGGGTTAAAGTTCAATATAGAGATAGTTAAATAAATTTTAGAGATAGCTAAATAAATAAATATTTTTAAATTTTGGGTACTTATTTAATTCTATAATGAATGAAACTCTTTTTCAAAAAGATCAGTTCTATCTGTAAGTAGGTATAACAGTTACCCATAGAATAATTTGATACACCAACCTTAGTTTGCGACATCAGAGCAACAAACCAGTCAATAATTTCTTTTCGTTTTGACAATGTCTCTTCGCAAGTATCAATTATCTTCGAGGGCAATCTATAGAGCTTGTTGACATCAATTGCGAGTGAGGCTGAACCTTCTAAAACAATCAGAAAAAATATACAAGGCCTTATAGAAAGGTATTGCATATACTGAAGAAAGATATTAGGCGCACTTTTCCCCCCTCTCACTCTCTCCAGCCATTTAAAGTCCCATTGCAGGATCTCCTCCACTTTAAAAGAAATTACGGTCTACTGGGCTGTGATAAACTGGCGTGTAGGCACAGCCGCAGGCACTAGAATATGATTACTGAAGTTATAGCTTTTTAAGTAAAAACAAATATCAAAGTTAACCATTTTGCCTATCATCAACTTTTCGAACAGCGCACAATTGTAGTAGCTGATCTGGCGATAATTTGGCTACATTCAAGATTGTCAGGTCTTCAGATGACGGCAGAGTAACCTTCTTTCCCATTGCAGTCATCTGTTGGTGTGTATTTGTCATACTTGCGTATAACTCCATTACTGCTTTCTGTATTAAAAATGAATAAAAATTGGCTCAGATGTTTAGTAGTACCTAATTGACTAGGTACAACACAAATGTTCCGTCGTTATATACTTTAAAGATGTTTTGTAGCAAGGCATGAAAAAAAAAAATTTGTATTTCATTGTGATAATAACATATGACCTAATCAGGAAAATCTTTTCTCACATTGTATTAGAAATCGTCAAAAATCTACGCCTGCTTTGCATGAACTAGCAAGAAAACCCACTATAACTTATTTTATACGATTTTTCCGATAGGTAGGAGTAATTTAAAACAGGATGTATCAAATAAAACTAATTAGACTATTGCTGAATAAAACCCGTGATAAAAATTGGATTCATAACATCTCGATATGGCAATAATTGCATTTTAACGCAATCTAAATCTACATTTATTTAGATATCATATTAGTAATTAGTAGATAGCAAATAGTACATTAAAACATGCTTAGTTTAAAAATTGAAAAATACGCCTATAAAACTTGAGTATTTTTCAAAACTTTTTGATTCTTTGTATTCTTATGAGTAAAATTTCAGTTTTAACCTCGCAAGGTGAAAATCGCTTTGAAGATTTCGTTATATTGGTACTACTCAACTAATAAAAGCCTCTTAATTAATAAATAAAGCTGCATAAAGCTGCACATATACTTATATTATACCTACTCTAATTTTCTACAAACCTGACGTTCTTCCAGATCATATTTTAGTGCCTCAAACCGAGTTAAGCATTGTTGCCAATTTATTTCATTTGTCATTGAATCTTCGCCCGACCTTGAAGAATCTAATAAAATAATATTTTTTTATCCAATGTTAATCAGACTGATTTTATTGATTGCATCACAATATATTTAATATTACCTTCTCCGCCTGGTGATAAAGTGACTTCTAATTCCAAGTCTTCACATTTCTTTATAGTGTCCTGCAAAAGTAAGTTCTACTTGTGAATATTTGGGTGTATTATGTATGAGAATTGTAGAGTCAATAGAAGCACATTTACTCTCCTTCATATTATATTAATGAAAAGAGAAATAAGGAAACACTAAGATAATATAATTCGTAAATTTCGTTATTTTCCTTGTAGCTTAGCTTACTTAGCTTAAAGCTATTGCTCTATCTTTGAGTTTGTTAAATATTTTGAACACGTTGAAGTTTATGTATGTTACAGTATATCTTAAGGTCATAGATTTTAATTAAAAGTAGTTATAAGATTTATGCAATTAGTAGCGATCTGTGGGAACATTATTTTGTATTAAAATCTTTTTGGTTAAAATAGTTATAAACCTTTGTAGTTAAAACGTTTCGGTCTTGACATGTCTAAATTCAAATATTTAAAATAGGAATATTCATTGTCAACTTAATAGCTTAGTAATTTTTAGGGTTCCGTACCCAAAGGGTAAAAACGGGACCCTATTACTGAGACTTCGCTGTCCGTCCGTCCGTCCGTCCCTGTGTCACCAGGCTGTATCTCAAGAACGGTGATAGCTAGAGAGTTGAAATTTTCACAGATGATGTATTTCTATTGCCGCTATAACAACAAATACTAAAAATAAAATAAAATAAATATTTAAGGGGGGCTCCCATTCAACAAACATGATTTTTTTACCGTTGCTTGCTCGATACTAATAACGTTGCCTTATGTTGCATAGATAATGGTACGGAACCCTTCGTGCGCGAGTCCGACTCGCACTTGACCAATTTTTATGATTCATTCCGGATAGTGAATTCAGTCTGATTGTACCAATTTATATTCCCTTAGGACGTCAGTAACCCTAAGGAATGTTTTAGAGTTTATTATATTTTAATGCCTATTATTACCTATCAGTTAATATATTTGTGGTGAACTGTGAAACGTGAAATACAATTTTATTATTATAACCAGTGCATCTTTTAATTACAAGAATTGAAATCCCTATACTCACGCCCTTTCCACAGATCTATAATATATTTATTTCTATCGACTTTCGAGACCTTATAACAAAGTGGTTTTTGCTTACTTGATCTGGAAGGTCTGTTGAATACGCGTAGTATTTCTGTTTCTGAAAATAATATGTTTCATTAGTACATAATATATTAGTATGAAATGAATCATGTCTGAAAGCAAAATGTATTTAATTCAACTTTGCAGTTCTAACACAACAAGCTAATAAAATATTAATTACTTGTGAGGGTGTAGCTAAAGGAATAGTTATAACAGATTTGCCGGACTTGCTATCATTTATCATTTTCTTCAAAGGCATTGCAGGTCGCTGAAAATGAATAAATTTTTATTTTTTCTTCACACGTTTGTCTTCTTAGGTATAAGCTAAAAATACCAGTACAGCCGTTTAGTAGCTACGATGTTAGATAAAAATATGGTTACAAATTCTAAATTTCTTAAAATAAAATATCATGTGAAAAAAAATGTTACTTAAAATTAAATGTGAAATTTAACAAAAATGTGGCCACCGAGGGATTATAGAAAAGTGAAGGAAAACTTTGTTACGTTTAATTTTTCAATGAAAGATAGTGGTTAAGACGATACCAAAATAGCTTCGTACATTTTTCTATGTACGAAGTTTTCATTGTTTCTTTAGATTGAATGGCTAGAGCTCTAATTTTTAAGTATATGTTTTTTCAATATATGATCTAGGATCGCATCAACTCAGAAACGCGATTGAAAAAAGTTTTCTCGATAGAAAATCTTGGCGAAACAACCTCTCAATTTTTTTATTTTTTTCATTTGTCGGTCTATTATCGCGTATTAACTAATGAAATAACTTTAAAAACATAAGTAACTATTATATATAGAAACACGTAAATCAGAATTAAAATATATTTAGTAGATTTTGAGTAAATAGGAAAAGTATCCCTAATTCTTCATTTTCTGTGCCTACTGGCTGTGTTAATATGTACGTGTCGGCGATGATATACGATAATATTGATGTAGGCCCTTAATGTAACAATGCATCAAATGATCTTTTAATGATCTTAAAGAACTGAGTAACTCACTTTAAGATAGCGTTCTTTTTCCGGACGTGTTGTACGCTGCGGCATGTGTGATAATCTACTATAGCTGTCATCTCTTATACGGTTAGCGGATTTAGGCCTTGCCTGAATATTAAGAATACATAGTAAGTAGTTGTATATAGTAAATTATCACTTAATGAAAGCGCAATGACCTTCTTATACTTAAGTATATATTGCATCTACCCATCAAATCCACCAGCCTTTCTCCATCGACCGCTGAAAATAGACCTCTCTTATAGAACGCGTCCTGCGCTATCCGCATCCAGCGACTCCCTGCACATTTGATATATCGTATTGCATATAAAATAGTAATTAATGTTAAGATTTCTGATAGTTACCGTGGCATCAGAATCTGTTTTTGATTTATATGACATTGGTCTTGTTTTCGCGGCAGGAAGTTTCTGTGGAATTCGACACCTGGTGACACTTTTTTGTGAACTGTTCACATCTGAAATTGACTAATAATTTATTCTGCCACAATATCAAGGTAATTAATAAAGAACTTTAGTGAATAATATAATAATTGTTAGAACCAGCATTTTATTGTAGTCTACAGCCCCATACATGATTATATCAGCAGATTTTAGATGGGCTTTAGACATTTTCCAGGATTCCATTTTTTAGATTAAAAATGTCAAGTGGAGGAATCCACTTTTGTGTAATGTTATAGTTAACTGTGACACAGAACTAGCTGTTCCAAACATACCGTCATTCAGCAAGAAACTTTTTTGAAGTTGTAACACTTGGTGTTGACCGGTAGGTACTATGGAAAAAAATTCATCCCTTATTGCACGGGATCGATAACACCAATATAATATCTCTTACTTAGGCATACAAAATACTTAGCCATAGTTATATTGCAGAATTTTCCCTGTGCTTTTAACCATTACCTTGGCTTTTTGATTCACCCGCCAGCGACATGTTGTAGAGGTTTTTTATCTGACTTATGACAGCGTATCACACCAGATCAACAGTGTAGTAACGGCATTAATTCTATTCATAAAAAATCCACATTTAACATCTTACAAAATAAAATTTATCGCTGTTTTCATGTTTACAAAATAATTATTAATAATTTTGGACAGATCGAGTGAAGTGTGTTGAAAAAGAAGATAAAACAGCGTCAAGTGTAATAGCTGCCAGTAAATGTAAAGAGTTTCTATATCTTTCTATATTTCTTTAACTATGTATATAATATCTATTTGGAGCCAATATTTCAATAAATAATAGCAACACCAAAATAGCCTATATTTAAGAATTAGAAACTCATAAGTAAGTAGGTATTGTAACTTTGAAAATGTTTAAAAATTACGTAGTAAAATATCCCGTCTAACTGTCGTGATCTCATGAAAGGTTTTTCAGAAGGTATCTAGACTTTATTTTGGATCATCGTGAAGATCCAGGCAGATGTAATTTTATCATAGAACATTATACGTTTTATAGAGCTCCATAACGAAGTTTAAATATGGTTCAAAGCCAAGCGAAGTTCAAATCTTGGTTGGTCACCATGGAACAAAGCATTGAGAGAAATAAGAACAAAGCATAAAGGCTTAAAGATATAAAAAATGAAAAAGGTCGCTTATGTATCGATGCAATAATGGCATAATTATGTATATCATAATTCCATGAAGGTACAGATAAAAGTGGAGTCCAGACTCTGAATACCTACTTGAAGCAAAAATGATGTATGGCTATCTCGCTCACTGTGGTCAAACCCTTTCTTTCTAAGTAGGGTAACCTTTATTGTATTTCTTCCAGGACAAAACTTCAAGTAGTTGTGTTCCATATAGTGTCAACAAAATGTTCACTTCTAAGACCTAGCCCGTATAGATTTTATGTGTCGAGATACTTTATGTACTGTGCGTAAAAAAATACTCAAAAAACAAACTGTTTGTTATCGCGTGAAAGTTTGGATAATTCTAGTTTTTTAACAGTAACTGGAGGTTCGGTTGTTAAATTTATTATTCTTTTTACATTTATAAACACGTAAAATTTCCTAGTTCGTATGTACGATGTACCTATAGAATATTGGTGGGAAATAGATAATTACTAGAACAAAGGTGTAGTTCCTACGGCAATACGAAATTAATGAATGATTGTGAGATCTGCTTGAGATAAAATAATGATAATTTACCTTTATTTCAGACCTAAATACATGTTACAAAGATACAGAAAAATGATTCCAACGAATTGAGAACCTCCTTTTTTGAAGCCGGTTAAAAATAACAAGGTGTTAGTAATTTCTTAGTAAACAAAACAAGTTACACAATAAAATCTATTTGGCATACCTAAGTGGAAACATAACTTTTTGTGTAGGTAGCGTAAAAACGAAAAAGGGTTATTGTACTCATATTTTTAAACATGTACTGTTATTAAGGGACCAACCATGAAATCGCAAAAGATATATGTTTCATTAATTTTGCAGATTAATTAAACATTATGAATACATACTGGACAATAGTTTTTCCTAGATTTCTGGGTTAGCCAATGTATTTCTATTTATTAATGTCAGTTAAAGGGCAAATTCGGTCAATAATACTTCTGAAAAAAAAAATACGTTACGTTGATTAAAATTAGTTTGTCGGAAAATCTGTAGTTAATAGTCATTTTAACTGACAATATGAATGTGGTTAAAAGTGGCTGACGGAAGAACGGAGAATCAGTCAAAATCAATTTTTACGTATATTTCTGTCTACAGCGTTTAAAGGAACCTATCATGAATGGCATGACGGGAGCTAAAAACCTAACCCACCCTTGTCGGGTTGCCCTTGGCTCCCTGTGCCTTGTGTTCCACTACTTGGCGCTAGGCAAGTCAGTTAAAATTACATTTAAACAGCTATATTGGGTAAAATTAGTTTTCAATAATTTCAGTCAAAAGTACTACTGTCGAGAGCTTACAGTCTATTGAGTGGTTATAAGTTTTGACTGTGACATATATCATAGGGGGCTATAATAGGAACGATAATAAAGTTACAAAAAAAGGGCAAAAAAGAAACAACAGCACTTTCCAAATTAAAATCATTTAATAACTTTTCTTTTATACATGACTAAATATTATTGATTTGTGTAATTTCTGTCTCTTACCACGTAAATCACTAAGTATATTTTCTGTATGACTCTTTAAGTGTTAAAAAATGAATTTGCAATTTTCTTAATTAATACGCTTTCATGCAAATCATTGCAATAAATTGAGTCCGTGATGGGATGCTTAAACATTTCTTGCAACAGAGGAGTAAAATGTTGTGATACAACATTAATTAATTTGTTTTCTATATTGTTTTCTCTGAGTTGGCCCATCAGGAAGGATTACTTTCATAAATGCCAGAGCTAGGATTTGGTACACCCAGAGTAGCTACTTGCCCCATAGACTCTTCCTGTAATGAACTGTCTATCTGAAAATTATAATATATTTTACAAAATATAGCCTTTTGCCATATATTCGAACTACTACATTTCTGAAACATAATAATAATGTAAGGCTCTCATTAGGCAGTCGGATCGGGGGGGGGGCTGGTTCAGAAAGCAGCAATTATCTCTGGAGCCTTGAGCGCCGGTAGTTTGGAAAATGTTCCTGATACTGGTGGGGTATTTTTTTTCATACTAGTTTTTATATTCCTTATAAATTCAAATATTTAACATTGTATAACATGTGAGACAATTAAAGGAGTTTGTAAATAGATACTTGAAATTTTACCTTGCAAGGTGATACTGCTTCTTGATTTGTAATTATAGTAGGAACTGCTGTTTGTTTTAAAAAATCCTTGCACTTTCATAAAATTTCATTTTCAATGGTACAATGGATAACCATAATTTCCTCTGGGTACTATTTTTAGGAAATCTAAAAAAATAATATTGTAGGTAAGTATATTAATGTTGTAAATAATGTGAAATAAAAATTAAATGACTAAGCAAACATGTATAATTTAGTTCAGGTCCCACAGAAAGTCCTAGATATGTCCTCAGTATGGTCACACTATTTCAAAATTACTTCTTGTAAACAAGAAAGATAAAATTGCACTAAGTCCATGAAATTCAATGTAAGACTATTAGATCTTTACATCGTTATCAGTATAGTTAGTTAGAAGTATGCTGAAAACATTGTTTAATCATTTTATGAAGTATTTAATTGAAAATACAAAGAAATATGTTTGCAGTTATTCAATGCCAGAAATCACGATCTAAACACTTACGCGTGAAATTGTATATCACCTCCTGGACACCACGTACTACCGCAACCACGCACTACACAAGTTTGCACCATTTCTTTAATTATAAAAATAATTAGAGTCGAAAATTTGAAACGAAGCTGTGAACCGTAAAGTAAACAATCGACATATTGGCACAATTTTGTCGACAACTTGACATATGGTGACCAATGTTGCCAAATTACGAAATCCTTAGGAAATGGGGAAAATAATTCACTGATTCGTCAACCATGAAAAGCAACCGTGATCTACTATTTTATTATTTTTAATTTCATTCATCGTATTTCAACTAGTTATTTATAGTTACGATTAAACACTATCAAATGACAGTGTTTAACTTGTGATTTGATATGTGTGGTGACTCTTTTTAAGAATTTACTAGGAGATTTTAATAAGGAGATAGCAGTACTAAGGCCACACTAAAAAGAGAGGTCAGACCACAGAGAGTGAGATAGAGATACGTAGGTATTTGCCTCAAACCGATGTTCCAAGTATGGCCTCCTCATGCATAATTCACAGCAAAGAGTATAATAATATTCACACTATTCACAGTCATAATTTGTATTTAGAACATGAAAATGACATGAGTCCATCACCACGAAAATATATGTATTTGTCAAACACAGTCAAACATCAAAATTTCCAACGTCTTTTTATACATTTTTATTTAATTACACTCTTCAACATCAGTTTTTACTATGACGACTACATCGAAAGGGCAAAAGGATAAGCCTTGTAAGTATCAGTACTATCAAATCGGCGTATTCCCTTACACTACAAGTTTCACAGTCTTACTTTTGGTAGTGGTCGCACTACTTGATAAGGTTTTCTTTGTCATCATGTCATGTCATTTCATTCAAAGACTGCTGATTATACAACACAGTTAGCAACCGCTATTTACAGGCCATGATATCTTTCAAAAAAAGTTCAGAAAACTCTAAGAAATTAACTGTAGGGTGAGACACAGGCTCACAGAGTGAACCTAATACTAATCGATTAACTTTTAACAAACCTTGAGTATAATCTCAGGTGTTAATTTTTTATAGTGATTCTGAATTGATATCACTTTGAAATAGATGTAAATCCTCGGCTCGTTCCTCGAGCGACAGCTGCATCTGCAGCGCGTGCGGCTCGAAATGCCACGAATAGGAATCTCATGGTGCCGGCAACCATCAGGCAATCGCCTACCCGAAATCTGCCATCATCTCCAAAGGTAAAATAATAAATTAATATGCATAATATATGTGGATATTTCACACAACGTCCTCTGGTCGCAAGCTAAACCAATATTGCTTGTGTTTCGGATATGACAATACGAAATTTTTAAACATGTCATGTAAACACACAGAATAAACAAAACAAACCTTCTTTCTTCTTCTTCTGTGTGTAAACATTACATTATTACGTATTCTGGTACCCATAACACAAGCGTATAAGCTTAGCTTGGGAACAGAGGACGTTGTGTGAAATGTCCATGAATATTTATTTATTTATTTAAAATAAGTCTCATAGCTTTAGATGGGTCTCAATTAGGTTTTATGGAATTCCTATTATCCGTTAAGTAAACTAGCTAGTAGTAAATTTCAAATTCTAGGTTATTTCATTTGTCTGTATTTCCTAAACTGCGTTTCAAATTTTTTTATTGTTATCTAACAGTTACAGGTAAAGTCATCGCAACGCATACAAAAATGCGATTTTAAAACTGATGTGAAGGTACGTTCATATACATGATATATTTTGCTTAAACTTAATAACAAACTACATACTAAGTAATATTCGTATTTGAAATGTTGCTCATTTGATTTCTCCTTTTAGGTGATTAATGACATAGATATCGAATCATCGGACAATGTAAGTTAGCACGTGCTTTATTTTTTTTACGCTTCTTATGTAGGTGTTTTTAGTTGTTGCTTTAAATGATTGTAATAATTTAGGTTAATTACGTTACAGATAATGCGAACAAGGGAATCTGAAAATAATGTCGCTGATAATTCTTCAATAATGATAATAGAGGAAATGCCGGATGACCAGCCCAATAAAGATGAGCCTGCAAAAGGTATTCACATGCCTGAGTGCGAAATTAATGAAACAAGTTTTATTGGTAAAAACGCTACATCATACACGAAGGTTGTCAATAAGCTTAAGACTTGTCACGTAATTAAATAATGTTTTTCAGATATAGTGCACAGTGAAGGTGATCATCAAAAACAAAGTGAATTGGACATTCCATCAGAAAGTAACGGTAATTTCACAAGCCATATAATAAAATAAATAAATAGCTATAAATAAATACCTACTATATTGATTTAAGGTTTATAAACATCGGTTTACAGACCCTAAAAGCCGCCCAGAAACACCGGCGCCAATGCCAAGGAGTCGACCGCAGACGCCTAAAAGCTTACGCTCAAGTCGACCACAAACACCACGTGTGCCTAGTCGACCCACTACTCCAGCTTACCCTACACTACGACAAGGCACACCTATTAGTCGTCCTAATACCCCGCAGAGCACTTGCCATTCTCTTCCTAAAACACCATCTATTAGCGTGCCGCCAAGTTCAAGAGTTATGACACCATCTAGCCCTTCACGATCATTCAGGGAAGCGGATGACATCAAATCTACATTTATCCAGAAGCAAAAACAGTTTCAACACTTAAAAAAAGAATTAGATTTAAAGCAGGTAAAGTTTCTTTGTAAAATAGATATTAATATTTCGTCCACATTTTACAGAATTAGGTAAAATAATTTCAATTGATTTCAGGCTTCCGAACTAGAATACAACTTAGGGACGATTGAAATCTCAAATTCTAACTGTATTTTTGATATCATCGCCGTAGTGTTGTTTTAGCTAATAATTGAGGAAGTCCTGTTTTTATTTTCTGTAGTATCAATGTTAACAATAAAGTTTTCTGTACTAGCATGTGGTTCTAGAAGCATTTGACAATTTACGAGGCTTACGAGAGCAGATGGCACAAGAGGGTCTATTAGGTTCTGGAGAAGCACAACTGCAAGAGCTAGTCGTTTTTAATGTAGCTGATTGGACTGCTGAAGAAATATCGCAACTATGCCATGATGCTACTGTTTCTTTAGTTAACGAAGGTGCCTTGGAAGTAATCAGCAAAACTCTGCCCTCTGGTAAACGCAATTACTATGACTTTTGTTACACCAGTGCATGATTACTTATAATTACATAACACTTAAACTAAAAATTTATTTTCTTTATACAGACGAATGTGATTTAGCTGAAATGGACGCTAAAGTTTTGAATGTGCCTGCTCATTTTGCTGATCTATGCCTTCAGGCGTTTACTGCACGCCAAGAAGTCATTGATTGGGTTAAGGAACTCCTTGAAAAAGATGTATGTTTCTATAAAATATCAGTTTTATTTTAGAATAACATTAATAGATACATAATATTATTATTGCAACAAAAGTGTTACTATTGTTACAATAATAAATCATAGGATTATTCATATTGGTATGAAATAATTGATTTTATATTTCTTTTAGGAAAATGGCAGTGGAGAATGTTTAGAGCGAATAGCTCGTTACAATGCTCATGGACTCGAACTTTGTGAATCTCTTCGTCAATTGAAATCTCGTGCAGATGATGCTGTGGATAGTATCAGTCGTCTTTCAAAGTATGCTCAACAAAATATTAGCTAGGTTAAACATGTTTTAAGATAGAGATAAACGTTAAAAGATAATTTTTCAGGCGTGCCCTTCAGGAAAGAAGCACATTAATAAGTATTGGAGAATCACTGGTACGTGAAATTGCAAGGCTTCGACAAGATGTAGGGATCCATTCTGAAACTATAAAAGAACTACAGGAACACCGCAATGAAATGGACCGCAATAAAATTGTTGAGGTATCTGATGCTCTCTCGTATACTTCACATTATTCTAAAGAAAAATATCATTGACGTTTATTTTCACACAACCCGTCACGTCGTTGGTTTTACTATTGTAACGCTAACGAAAGGCAATTTATTTACCTGGCTTTTACAGGAACTACGTAGAGAATTGGAGGAAGAGCGTGCAATGCGTGTTACAGGCAAGGAAAAACTAGCTTCAACTGAGGCTCAACTCAGGCAATCTAGGATCCGCATAACTAAAATGGATCGCCAGTTGCGAGAAGCTGAAGCCAGTATTGCAAGCTTAACAGGCACTGTTAAGACTTTGGAGGATCAAGTAAGACTAAAACATAGAAGTTTGAGAAATGTAAGCAATTTGGTTATACATATATTAAATGGATTTTTAGAGCCGACAAAAAGAAGTGCAGTTAGAAGCTCGTGCTCGAAAATTAAAAGAAAATTTGAAGACTGGGGAAATAACCAGCAATCAATTAGCACAACATCGCGATGTTCTACAAATTGAGTAAGTGAGATAGAATCAAGAAGCTTATGTTAAATTTTACAATTGTTCTTCAATTTATTATTTGTGTAGAAATCTGCAATATTAGTAATATATTGCTGTTTTCAAAATTTTAATATTTTTAGAATTCACGAACTTAAACAACAGATTGATGCAATGACCGCGCAACATAAAACAGCACTAAATGAATTAAACAGTAAATTAAAAGAGGCAAAGACTATGCTTGAACAACAATGTCAAATAACTCAAAAAGAATCTGAGCAAAAGAAAGCTGTTGAAACTGCATTGATAAAAGCCCGAAGTGATATTGAATCATTGAACGCTAAAGTTAATGAGCTTGAAATGAATAAACCAAATCCTGGTTAGTGGTATTTGTATTTAGAGTTAGATAAGTAGACCTTTAAATATATCTACTTCCGTGTATTAGAGGATTTTTGTGGATGTTTACAATACAAACAATGTGTCTAGCTTTATCTGAAAAAGTAATTTCAGATTATCACAATTCACAAATGCCACATTTTATTCGAACTTACTGGGCCCTGAGTCGGGTATTTCAACGGTGTCACAACTGTACCATTATTGTACCATTATGGTGCAATAGTAAAGTTTTTGGTAGTCTACTATTAATGTGTCGTCATAACGACTTCATCATTGTCTTACAATTGTCAAAGTGACATAAATTGCTAGTCTCGTACACAACTGCTTCACAATTGCAATTCAATGACTGAAATGTTTCGGTAGTCTGCTATTTTGAATTTGACAGTAATATTTTTAAATTGTCCTGTGTCGACAGATTGCCATAAATAAAAAATAGATAGATAGAAATATTAGAAATTGTTCTTTGTAATTTATTGCAATTTACTAATCTCCTAAACTTCACATTGCTTTTTATACTAATAAATAGTATGTACAAATATATTTAAACGAAGTCTAGCATGATTAAATGTTTAAATTTATTAGTAATTTTTCGAAAATCACTTCAACTAACGCATTTTTTAAAAAAGGCAACACATACATACCATTCTAACACAATCCATAGATAAAAGAGACCGAAAATTCAATGCATAGATAAAAGAGATCGACAATTCTATTACCATTGAAAGACCGTTATGACGGCATATAGCAGGTGCTCAAGTCCACTATTTTGGAACAATTGTCATACCGGCACAATACCGGCACGATACCGTTGCAATTGAAGTCAAATATCCGTAGTCTGCTATATGCCGTCATAACGGTTTTTCAATGGTAATAGAATTGTCGATCTCTTTTATCTATGCATTGAATTTTCGGTCTCTTTTATCTATGGATTGTGTTAGAATGGTATGTATGTGTTGCCGTTTTTAAAAAATGCGTTAGTTGAAGTGATTTTCGAAAAACTACTAATAAATTTAAACATTTAATCATGCTAGACTTCGTTTAGATATATTTGTACATACTATTTATTAGTATAAAAAGCAATGTGAAGTTTAGGAGATTAGTAAATTGCAATAAATTACAAAGAACAATTTCTAATATTTCTATCTATCTATTTTTTATTTATGGCAATCTGTCGACACAGGACAATTTAAAAATATTACTGTCAAATTCAAAATAGCAGACTACCGAAACATTTCAGTCATTGAATTGCAATTGTGAAGCAGTTGTGTACGAGACTAGCAATTTATGTCACTTTGACAATTGTAAGACAATGATGAAGTCGTTATGACGACACATTAATAGTAGACTACCAAAAAGTTTACTATTGCACCATAATGGTGCAATAATGGTACAGTTGTGACACCGTTGAAATACCCGACTCAGGGCCCAGACTACGGATATTTGACTTCAATTGCAACGGTATCGTGCCGGTATTGTGCCGGTATGACAATTGTTCCAAAATAGTGGACTTGAGCACCTGGTAAAAGTGATTGCAGTTGCACGGCTTTTACAACTAGTTACGCTTGGCACAAATTACTGATATTTCCATTTCCTTTGGTTTTTACGTATGATTTAATTTATTAATTTATTAACTAACTATATACCTATTGCTTAAAGTTCTAAAGAATTATATTCTTTTTAGATTTACCAACAGAGCGAGAAATGGATCTCTGGGCAGAATTACAGTCAACTAAAGATACATTGCGTATGACAGAGGATGAGGTGACAGCATGCAAACGAGAAAAAGTTCGGTTTTTGGAAACGCTGACAAAGATAACTGTAACTAACAATTTTTGATATTTCTCTATTTCAAGATTAATTATAGCGAAACAAATTTTAAAGTCTATAATTGATTCCATGCTTTTTTTTCAGTCATTAGTACCAGATAGGTATTTTCCTTACCCACGAGGTGACTAGTAAATGAGATTCAGAAAATGTGTTTATTAGCATCACATACTAATGCGTTTCAGGATTCGGACAATAAAATGAGCATGCAGCAAAAATTGGCAGCTGAACTACTGAGTAAAGAGGAGATTTTAGGGAAAATGCAATTACAGATACGGGAGCTGACCAAAAACATTAAATTAAAGTAATATGTCACATTATTTCTACTGAATAATAGGTTTTGCTTATTCATTAAACTAATTAGCGTGGCTGTGTTACAGTGAGCAAAAAGTAATTCAGTACGAACAGTATGTACGTGATCTGCAATTGCATAACCGAGCAATGGCCGACGGTCAGGAGACAACTAATGGAATCAACTGCCAAGACCTACAACAAGAGGTTAAGGTTTTTTCTAAATAATGTGGTGCATAGGTAGAATACGTTGGAAATGCGCTCAACTCAATTCAACTTAATTGATTTCAACAGAGATATTTATTTCCAGATTATGAATTTAAAAATGAGTCTTCTTGAGGCGGTACACCGAAATGAACAGCTATCCGAACAGTTAACGCAAAAGGAGCAGCATATTGAACAACAAGACAAAACATCACGTGCTCAGGCAAGAGTTATAAAGGTTACTAGGTTCTTTTATGAAATGAACATAGCTTTTGTATTCATGTAAACCGTATACCTACCTAAACGTTCACGAGCTATTTCATAGCATTTTAAGTTTTAGACGAATCTGATTAGCACAATATAAATATATGTCATTACAATTAATTCGTGATTGCATTAGTGGGGTAGAGGTATCAAAAAATTAAGGTAGTAGGTAGTTTTCTACGTTAATACGTAAGTTTTGGTTACAGGTACGTGAGGAGTTGATCAATATGCTAAAGAACAAAGAAACAGAACAGAGTCGAGAGCTGGCTGCATTGCAAAGAGACCTCGAGCATCGCATGAAGATAGTAGATGAAGTGAGTATTTGATATGAAATGTAAGTCTTACTGAAACGATGGTTTATACGATAATTTATTTTACGAGGATTTTATTTTATTATTATTTATTTGATAGTCGAATACTGTTTCGAATTTTGCAAGTAAATTAACTCGCAACTGTCGAAATGTTAAGTGTTAATAAAAGCACCGCGTTGTTTGTAGGTAAACATGAGTTTACAGCCTACACGCGCCTACAGCGATAAAACACGCTATTAATGTAGGTTTAGGTACTAGTCGTTTCCGAAGACTCATAATTTCCTTTTAAATTATTTTATTGTTATTAATCCTTATCATGTATGCAAAAATTACAATTACGTATAAAAGCATGTTAAAATTTTGCGATTATTGTTTAACAGGTGAACAAACAGATAGCAACAAAAGCTGATGAGATCCAAGAGTTGTTTTCGACGTTGGAAAACAAGCAACAGCAGATCCATCGGCTAGAAAAAATAGTATTGGCACTCGAGGAGCAACAAAGACGTGCGCAGGCGCAGCGAACGAGACACGAGGAGAAGATCGCGGCCCTAGAACATGAACTTGCAGCAAATGGAAACCGTAGAGAACGGTACGGTTTCTATATTACTATTGTGCTGTTTTATTCAGGGTACGTCGCCGCATTGAACATTTTACTGTTGCTTATTAATTATTGATCGCGTTTCATTTGTCGTTACGGGAATTGTCTATCATACGGATATACCTAGTATGACTCTATCCTTGTTTATAAAACCGAAATCCGAATACGCGACAGGCCTTTGAAAATGTTACGCGTTTCAATGGTTAATAAAGAAATTAACTATTAAACTTCCGCAGTTTTTGTTCTTGCCACATTCTAGCATAAAGAATTACCTAGATAAAATATAAAGAGAGAGCCTAAAATATTCCTTTTCATTTCAGAAAATTCCTCTTCTTTTAACTTCTACAATCAAGGAGAGAACTAAATTCGTCTTGGGAGTCTTGAAGTCAATAATAAAATTGTTTGTCTGTTATAAAGTTTGTTGTCAAATTTAATTAAAAATTAAAATAATATGCATATTGATGAATGCTTAATATAACTGTAATGTACACGCTGTATCTTCTTCTTCTTATATTATAAAGCGGAAGAGTTTGTTTGTTTGTTTGTTTAAACGCGCTAATCTCGGGAACTACTGAGACGATTTGAAAAATTCTTTCAGTGTTAGATAGGACATTTATCGAGGAAGGCTTTAGGCTATTTAAAATCACGCTACAATCAGTAGAAGCGAAGCAGTAGTGAAAAATATTGCAAAAACAAGGAAAATTTTCTAAAATCTACAAGGACGGAGTCGCGGGCAACAGATAGTTAGAATATAATATTCTTACAATGTTCAAAGCTTACCCTACCCTTGAAATCGTATTATTATAAAAGTTAAGTTTAGATATGCACCCTCAATCAGCAATAAAAAAAAAGACACTAGGTACGTACCTACCTACATAAAACATATCTGACTTTGATAAATCAATAGAAGATAGGTACTAACTTGAAATAAAGACACGTTAGTTAAATACCTGTCCTAAGATAGTCACATATGGGCCATTAAAAGAAGAATTGAATTAGTTAAATACCTACATGATACGTACCAAGAATATATCCCTTCATTGAGAGTCGGTCTAAAAAGCAAATGATAAAATATAAAATAAATAATATGTACTATAGTTTAAATAAAACTACTTTTTACGGATTTAGACGCGTATATTTGTTTTAAATTTTGGCCCGACGTTTCGGAGACTTTGCAATCACCATGGTCACGGGTGAGACTGAGCTGTAATGTGTCTTCTACGATCAGTTATTACAGGGTTTACCCACATTCGCCAAAATTTAAAACAAATATACGCGTCTAAATCCGTAAAAAGTAGTTTTATTTAAACAGATGAGTCGCGCAAGTGTTAGAAAATATTATGTACTATAGTTATAAAATATTAATTTTAAATAAGGTACCTACACTACTTTTATGATTTTCTTGCTCTACTCTATTAAATTTTAGTGATTAGACTGTGGTTGTAAATTGATTAACCTGTGCAAATCTGTGTTTGACTGTTTGCGTCACTGTCATAGGGATGTCGGAAACTAAAAAAAATATTGATGTATCGATATTCGATATTGGCTTCGATATTTTATTTCAAAAATATTGATATATCGATATATCGGCAAAACTAAAAAACTGGCTAAGTGCGAATAAGACTCAAAAGGTTTCAACATCAAATTAAGAAGCATCAAATTGAGAGTCAACCAAAAAACAAAACAAAAGACAAAAAGTAATTAGTCAAAAAAATATATTAATACCTATATAGAAAGTAGGTACCTACTTAATATTTGTTAACACTTGCGCGACTCATTAATTTAACCAAAACCACATTTTACGGATTTATACGCGTATATTTGTTTAAATTTTGGCCCGACGTTTCGGAGACTTTGCCGTCACCATGGTGACTGCAAAGTCCGTAAATCGTGGTTATGTTTTACTTGTTTTTCGGTCTGAAAAAAATATAGATTTTTATACCATTTCGATACTTAAAATTTTCTATAAAAATTAAATATCGTCGATATATATCGATATTTTTTCAATAAGCCTACACTACACTGTCAGTTTGTGTTTTGTGGTTTGGGTTTGTTTCGTGGTTGTATTTCCTTTTTCTTCTTTATTCTTATTTTTACATAAATAGAACTGTTGAATTAGTAAATCACTCCAAAATGTCTGAAAGAAAGGTTCTAAACGTAAGTTATTTTGATCTATTTTACTTTGTTTACAAAATATGCAAGGATAATCGTAAATGTTTATTTATTATTGTTTTAGAAATACTATCCACCGGATTTCGATCCTTCAAAGATTCCTCGCATGAAATTGGCTAAAAATCGCCAATATACAGTACGTTTGATGGCACCCTTCAACATGCGATGTGCTACTTGTGGTGAATACATCTACAAAGGGAAAAAATTTAACGCAAGAAAGGAGGACGTGGAGAACGAAGATTACCTTGGCATCAGAATATACAGATTTTACATAAAAGTGAGTATTCACTGCTGTGGATTTAAAAAACATACATCTCCCCTGTCTATGATAAAAATTAGCATGAGAGTATCGGCCAGTCAGCCATCTACTCTGTACCTACAAATCATTACATGTAGAGGAAATAAGCCTAAAAAAATTGTAACATTAGTGTAAAAAGAAATTAAAGATAGGTCTACTACTTTCTCACTCACATTTTGTTACATTAGAAATTCTAGAACTTCGTGATCTAAGGTTACATTTTTGTAATTAACTACCTTAAAGTTTTGCAATGGAAAAATAAAGCATTGTGCTATTTCAAGATTAGCGTTACATTAGCATGCACTATTTAAAATAAGAAGAGAAGCTGCCACAGATTTATAAAGTTCTTTTATTCTATTATCATCACCAGTAAAATTGAAATGGTAAATTAAGACGATACCAAAATAGCTTCGTGCATTTTTCTATGTACGAAGTTTTCATTGTTTCTTTAGATTGAATGGCTAGAGCTCTAATTTTTAAGTATATGTTTTTTAAGTATATGTTTTTTCAATATATGATCTAGGATCGCATCAACTCAGAAACGCGATTGAAAAAAGTTTTCTCGATAGAAAATCTTGGCGAAACAACCTCTCAAATTTTTTATTTTTTTCATTTGTCGGTCTATTATCGCGTATTAACTAATGAAATAACTTTAAAAACATAAGTAACTATTATATATAGAAACACGTAAATCAGAATTAAAATATATTTAGTAGATTTTGAGTAAATAGGAAAAGTATCCCTAATTCTTCATTTTCTGTGCCTACTGGCTGTGTTAATATGTACGTGTCGGCGATGATATACGATAATATTGATGTAGGCCCTTAAACTTTGTATGTGTACATGTTTCAGTGTACAAGATGTCTTCAAGAGATATCATTCAAGACAGACCCAAGGAACACGGACTATGAAATAGAGGCAGGTGCTACAAGGAACTTTATGGCATTGAAACTTGCAGAGGAACAAGCAAAACGGGAGGAAGAGGAACAAAAAGAGGAAGAAGCTAATAATCCTATGAAGTTATTAGGTAAGTAGTATGTGAAACTGAATTATTATCAACTGGTATAGAAGGTGTTGAGTTGAGTTGAGTTGCAGATGATCAAGCTCAATGGACAGAGCTGGTGGAGGTCTGTCCGCTAAATTCATAGAATTTGTAGTTGGGAATAAAAGGGGCTTTATTAAGTCAAAGTCAAAATTTTTTATTTCAAGTTGCTTTACAAGCTTTACAAGCTCTTTTGAAACGTCAGAAACTAGGTGTCTGTTCCAAACGCGAATCCTATGGAGAAGAACAGACAAGAAACTCCATGGAATTTTTTTTTTCTATTCTCTTCATACTTTTTTTTTCAATATAATTTTACATTGTTGGAGGGGTCTATTAATAATCAATATTAGTATAATGTGTCATGTCCCACTATTGTGCAAAGTCCTCCTCTACATTTATTTATTTATTTATACTTTATTGTACACCAATTACATTAAATTTACATTAAAAAGAAATATAATAAGAACCCGTACAATGGGCGGCCTTATCGTTTAAAGCGATTTCTTCCAGGTAACCTTTGGATGAATCTAATATGGCAGGACAAGTTGGTAGTCTCTGGTACACTTAAGTAATAAATACATGACAAGAATATAAACAAATACTATTTTAACATAAATATATACACAAATTTACATAACAATATATAATCTACATATCATACATAAATACTAAAAATATACACAGACATATTCACTTAGTTATAATATTTAGATAGTAATCTTTCACCATATTTTTAAATGTTGCTAAAGTTTTAGCACAACGTATGTTTAGTGGTAAGGCATTCCACAAGCGTACAGCTGTCACTGAAAAAGATTTGTCATAGAATACATTGTGAGTGTATTTAGTCTAATTTAGTTTACTAAAGTCATATTAAATTAAAAATATGTAATTAGATAGATTGTTAATAATGTACTTATCATAACTTTATTTTAATGGAATTTCAAAATTTTGTGAATATTTTTAAATGAATTTTGGAAATAAATCGTTATAGTTAATAGATTGTGTAAAAAGGTACTATAATTTAGATAGCTTGCATAAATATTACAAAACATAGAACTTACCATATTTTTTATATTTAATCACAGAATATAGAACAGAGCAATCAAAACAAGAAATAGAACTGCTAGAAAGTTTAGAAGAGTTGAAAGAGTTAAACAGACGTCAGCGTACTGTTGATTATGAGGGTATGTTGAAACAGTATCAACCAGAGACTGCAGATGAGAGGAGAGCCAGGGAAGAGAAGGAAGATGATGAATTTATCAAGTAATTAGTTTTTCCTTTTTTCGTTTATGTTTAATCTATAACATGGTTAAAGTACGAAATAAATTGAAATTTAAATTAGAACTCGTAAGTATATATATCCATGTGGTGACGGATTAAGAATACAAGTGTCATCACCCCATTTCCTTCCAAGGATGCTGTAAAAGTTAGCTAAGGGATATTGCACACAGATAACATCTTCTGTGAGAGACGGAAAACTCGAAAATAAACCCTGTGCCAAAACGCCTGGTCAGCGTGGCACAGTAGACCATAATCCCTCCCAAAGTGGAGGAGGCCCGTGCCCAACAGTGGGACGTAAATGGGCTGGAGAAGAAGAAGAAGAGAAGAAGTATATATATTTTATAAAAAATCGTGTGGAAATTATGCACCAGGGGCTTTTTATTGAGTTCAAAAAATATTTTGCAATTATGAAAAACTTAACTAATATATATATATATACTCACTATGTCAACAAATCTACTCATCATGTTAATGTAGACGCAATACACTCCCAGTGTTTTGAATTCCTGTACCCATAAGTGGGATGTTGATAATATGTAACAGCGCCATCTAGTGACGCGGTAATACGATAGAGATATAAAATAAATAAATAAAATAAATATTCAGGACATTTCACACAACGTCCTCTGTTCCCAAAGTAAGCTATATTTCTATGCTTGTATTATGGGTACCAGATACGGATAGACTACATATATTACTTTTCTTTTGTAAATACATACTTATAATACATAGAAAACACCCAGACGTAGTACAAACATTTGTATGACATTTATGGATATCACACAAATGATTGTCCCAAGCGGGAATCGAACCCGCGACCCCGTGATCGGTAGTCCATTACATAAACCACTCCACCACGAAGCCCGTCGAAGATATGAAAAATATATATTTTATTCAATTTGTTTCATAGTTTTTTGTTTAAAGTAATATAAACAATAAAATTGCTTATATTATCGGCGATATCCTCGAAAAAGGCCAAGGACCATTGGAACAATTGAACAATTACAAACATTGTCCATGAATGAGTGTAAATTTTACCAAAGAAGTGTATTGAAATCATAGCAGATGGCGCCCTGTAGTAGCCCCACAGGAAAAAGGCGTTGCGGTATTATGAATGTATAAAAGTTATTTCCTCTAAGAAAATAACAGTTTGGGACTTGTATATCTTATTGCACATCACCATCTTGAAAATACTAATATGCCATATTATTTACCTTTCAGATCAGTAAAGTTTAACAATCCGGTGAACAAGAGAGTTGTTGAAGAGATAATTGAGGAGGTTGTTGACAAAGATAGTCCTCCTCCAGCCAAGTCTTCTAGAATAGAAGTAATACCAGCAAAAAGTACAGAAGTAAAGAAACAACAATCATGGAACAAAAGTATTGGAGTTTTAACGAAAAAACCTTTGACGAATTTAGTGAGAAGTAAAAAAGACAATGAAACAATAACAAAGATGTCAAATAGTAATGCTCCCAATGATAATAGTGACAGTGGAAGTAAAACAACACCTAGTGCAACTGGACTTTCTCTTTTAGCAAGTTATTCGGGTAGTGATAGTGATTCAAAATAATAAAGCTTTTTTATTGTTTCCCAACTGTGCCCAGTCTAATGTTTATGTCGAATAGCGACTTTGGGTAGAATTTGCATTTATGACCTGCTCCTATAGATCGTAGCGTGAGGTTAAACTGATAAATAAACATTTGTCAGTTACAGTTTCATTACATACAGAAGATAGATTACTGCTATAATAAAATGTTAGCCAGCAATACGTTACGTAACGCTAAAACGTTTATTATCTCTCCGTTAAAATCTCCGTTTAAACCTCCGATAAGTCATTATGAATAAGACCATTATTTTTAAACGGAGATTTTAACGGAGAGATAATAAACGTTTTAGTGTTAAAAGACTATTTTGAATAACAAGTTTTGATAATTTTCGCGAACCGATTTTAGCGAACTTTTAAACCTCTGATAAGTCATTATGAATAAGACCATAAATCTTTTAATATTTGTATATTGGCAAAACAGTTTGTGCATATGTACTTGTAATATATTAAATCAACTTAATTAAGTACAGAATGATTTCATTTATTTATTCTTTAAAAACTTAACAGCTATCTTTACAGGCTACATCATAATACGATAGTGTTGCTACTACATACACTTACAAACTAAATCACAACATATTTGCAAACATGATGTATTAAAATTAAATTTACAATAATTTACAATCAAAAATAACAATCAAAATAAAATATAATCTTGTAAAACATAAATAACTTATTATAATAATTAAACACTCTGGTAGCTAATTACATGCAACAAACATTTTGTGAGTTCATCCAATTTGGCCGAGAAGACCTAATCAAAATTTTTATGTATTAATAAAAAATGATTGAATTGATAAATGAGACTTTAGAATTTTTTTTGACCAACTGACCACGCATCAAAATTTGTATAAGTATACAATTTTTATACAATAAGCCAATTATGCGGCTAGAATATCTTAATTTTTATCTTAATTAATTTTTGTGAATCTAAACCATCCTCCGATTGAAATTTCGAAAAATTTCCTCGTTTTTGCAACATTTTATACTGATGCTCCTATTAGTCGCACCGTAATGATATATCGTCTATAGCCTTCCTCGATAAATGTACTTTCCAACACTGAAAAATTTTTTCAAACCGGACCAGTAGCACTTGAAATTAGCGCGTTCAAACAAACGAACTCTTCAGCTGTACAGTATTACTAGCTGTTGCCCGCGATTCCGTCCGCGTGGTATTTAGAAAAAAAAATCTTGTTTTTGCAACATTTTTCACTACTGCTTCGCTTCTACTGGTCGTAGCGTGATGTTATATAGCCTAAAACCTTCCTCGATAAATGCCCTATCTAACACTAAAAGAATTTTTCTAATCGGCCCAGTGGTTCCTGAGATTAGCGCGTTTAAACAAACAAACAAACTTCCGCTTTTTATTATTAGTTTAGATTATAGAAGTATAGATTAAAGTTGCTGAGGTGACGAAACAAGCTTACGGTCAACCTGTTTGTAAGCGGTTACCGAAGCCTGTAGACGTCTGCCAAACATGCAAAAACCCTTAATGATTAAATTCTGCACATTTGTGAAAGACTATATATAACAAACATATTATAAGCTGTAAATATAAGTATACTCCAGGTTCCCATGTCAGAATACCAGAAATACCAGAGTACCTCCTGGAATGCTTGTAAAGCTTACTTACATAAAAAAATTTTATATATGTATCCGAAAAAAAAACAATTAAATAAACTTTATAAATCCAGGAAATAAAAAAAATATACACCATATCGTAAGCATTGCAACAAAAACAGATTACAGCTAGGCAATAGGCATTGTCAATCGGCTTAAAGATCGGCGTCAAAGTGCCGAAATACCTCAGTTTGGTTGGAGCCCGCCCTTTGTTGGTCGCTGCTTCTATTTATTACGGTGTCAAGTGCATTCACTCGGCCAGTTTACGTGGCGCTTTCTTATTTTGATTTGACGGTCTATTCATCTACAGGGGGCTTAACATTTTAATGTAGGTACAGAAGTTGCAATGCTCATTAAATTCGAATATGTTTTAAACATCCGACAAAAGCTTGAAAAATATAGGTGTATACCTACAATAATTTATTATAATCTCAATCGATATATCACAATGGGTGTATACTCTTAAATTATTCTAATGTCAATTTTTCGCATTGATTTTAAATATAAACTGACAAATCGCTAATAGTAGGCGCATTTTTCAACATTATTCTTGTTCGACGAACGAAGTAATTAAGACGATATGCCTAAAGATCCAATAAAAATTGGTCAAGTGCGAGTCGGACTCGCGCACGAAGGGTTCCGTACCATTATCTATGCAACATAAGGCAACGTTATTAGTATCGAGCAAGAAACGGTAAAAAAATCATGTTTGTTGTATGGGAGTCCCCCTTAAATATTTATTTTATTTTATTTTTAGTATTTGTTGTTATAGCGGCAATAGAAATACATCATCTGTGAAAATTTCAACTCTCTAGCTATCACCGTTCTTGAGATACAGCCTGGTGACAGACGGACGGACGGACGGACGGACAGCGAAGTCTCAGTAATAGGGTCCCGTTTTTACCCTTTGGGTACGGAACCCTAAAAAGGTACTTACTTAATATTTTCTAACACTTGCGCGACTCATCTGTTTAAATAAAACTACTTTTTACGGATTTAGACGCGTATATTTGTTTTAAATTTTGGCCCGACGTTTCGGAGACTTTGCAGTCACCATGGTCACGGGCGAGACTGAGCTGTAATGTGTCTTCTACGATCAGTTATTACAGGGTTTACCCACATTCGATTTTAATTTTACATTGACCAGAAAGATAGACTTTTACTATAAACTATATCATATTACATTGTGCTCAGATTATACAGATATATGTAGTCACTTAAGTGAAGAAAAGTTTTTAAATCGAAATTATTTTTAATGAGAAATCGTAAATCACATCCAGTACAAATTTTAGAGCAGCCTGTGTATACATCCTTTTTTAAACGTGGTACCTGGCTCTGGAATTAATTGATTGGAAAAGGCTGTTCAATGCATTTGATGAACGTAGATTGGGAACAGCGTAGGTGTTATAGGATAATAATGATTTTATCAAGGAATTTTTGAATGTAGCCGCTGATATTTTATATAAGTTATCACTTTCATTAACGACATTAATTATGGTACTTGAGGTTAAATTGTACAACCTTAAATTACTATCATATAACATTATGGGACAATCAACTCGTGGGAAACAGCTTAAATATTTTATTGTTTATTATAATGTGTACCTATATCCGAAATTGTTACATAACGATTGATATTATTGATATTATTATATTGATATTTTTATTATTTAGATTATTTAGATTATTGATATTATTATATTACATTATATTGATATTATTGAACGATTGATGATAAATAACCAAAGAATCAAAATTTTTTAACTGCCTTCGATAGCGCAGAGTAGTAGCAATGCTCTTACAGTGCGAAAGCTTAAGAGGGTACTTTACTACTCATTTAGGTATTTGCCTTAGGTATTGCTATCCCTATTTCCGAGCGCCGCGCTGAAAGGGACAAATATAGATGAAGCTGATTTTACCTACAAATTCTTTGAAAAAAGACGTTTCGTACTTCCGTTTTTTTTTCGCGAAAGTTAAACCTATTTTAATAGTTTTTGCGTTATATATAGATAAAGAGTATATCTATGCTTCTATCACTTTCTTTTGTAGTAAAACTTTACCAAATTTGTGTGATAGACGCTGCAACTTTATCTAAAGAAAACCGAAAATGTGGGTTTTTCGGATCGTCATATTTCTTCTAGTTAGTCTTTCTTTTAGTTATTATGTTTTGAAAAAAAGAAAGTGATAGAAGCATAGATATACTCTTTATCTATAATATAACGCAAAAACTATTAAAATGGGTTTAACTTTCGCGAAGAAAAAACGGAAGTACGATACCCATACTTTTGTATGGAGCATAATTTGGTATCGTGCCGTCTTAAGTTCAAGCTCTGGTTCGTATAAAGCGAAGTGCTATCCAAAGTTCCTAGCAACACTTTCTCGAGTCTCACAATATAGACTATTTGACTCTTTTTTTCTTTTATTACTTAAAATAGACATGCACTTAATTGCATAAAGTTTCAGTATCGACGTCTACGCCTACCTATCTGCTGTAATAATAAGGATGGAGAGACACTTTTTAGTGAATTCTTTACGGTACCAAATTTTTCTAATAGTCGTGTGAACTGTACCTACCGCTTACCTACAGGAAGATAAAAACAGGACCATAGAGACAAATTTAGTTATAAATAGTTATTTATTAGACTCAATTAACATTCTCTTCGAGTGCTTTACGTCTCTCTTTTGGTAGAGATTAGTACATTTTCATTCTGTGTTAAGCAGCATTAATTGCTCTATAAAGATATAATGGGATTCTTTGTATTACATATTAATATATCTTATCAAATTGTTAATTATTATGTATTGGGTTAAATTTCCTGTTGTACATAATGTGTAAATCGTCAGTGTAATTGATATTATGACATCTATACATATAGGTACTATTCACAATGTCGCATCATGCTTATTTACAAAATATATTATGAAAATTAATGTATACGCATGACTTGCATTGATACGGTCTTATTCATAACTAGCTGTTGCCCGCGACTCCGTCCGCGTGGAATTTAGAAAATTTTCCCCGTTTTAGCAACATTTTTTACTACTGTTTCGCTTCTACTGGTCGTAGCGTGATGTTATATAGCCTAAAGCCTTCCTTGATAAATGCCCTATCTAACATTGAAATTTGTTTGAAATTGTTTTTAAATCAGCCCAGGAGTTCCTGAGATTAGCGCGTTTAAACAAACAAACAAACTCTTCCGCTTATAATATTAGTATAGATGACTTATCGGAGGTTTAAACGGAGATTTTATCGGAGAGATAATAAACGTTAAAGCGACTATTATGAATAACAAGTTTTGACAATTTTCGCGAACCTATTTTAGCGAACTTTTAAACCTCCGATAAGTCATTATGAATAAGACCCTTAGTGTTTGCCTAAAATTTATATATTTGGAATTTTATAGAGCAGTGTGGCTTGGTAAATATACTAACATTGCTGAGGTGATTGAAATTATGTGTGAACCTAGATGGTGGATGCTCATTTCAAGAAGGTCAATTTTGTACATTAATAAATTGTCAACTTCCATTGAGTTAACATTTAATCTGCAAATTTAATATTTGCAGTTTTTCCTCTCGATCGATCTCTAAAACGAATTCTATATTCGTTTAGGTACCTATTAAGCAAATTGATAAGACTCAATGAAACCAGTCTTGTACTCGCCGTATTTCTTGAGTAGTTTGCGTGTAGAGATTAAAAAAAATAATGATGTAGATGCGACTACCCACGCATCAGTGATTTGCATGACCGGTACCGTATTAATTCTAAATCTAGACATAAGCCTAGATTTATTCACCGCTGTATGACATCCGCTTCAGCAGGAAGCTGTAGCATTATTCAAGAATGCTCAAGGTTTTTGTTTTTGTAACGATGACGACTCTCACTTTGCATATTTTCTTCTTCTTTCTTCCATTTTCTTCTTTCCATATGATGAGAAAGGTAATGAACACATAGGTGGTAACCGAAACTTGGGCACCACGCACTTCCCGGATACTGTCTGAATGGGAATGTCAGAGTAGTTCGCTTGTAGAACCGGTCTACATTAACGTATTTGTAGATTATTTGATCGGCACCGGCGGAAAAAAACGATGGAAAGGAATTTTGATTTTTATCATAGGAACAAAACGAATGTTTATGATATCGTAGGCGTGGTTAAGAATATTCGTTTTACATGTTATGGAGTGTTGCATTCTTGTTCAGAATTCCCACCGTGTTTCATGGTATGAAAAATGACGCGTGAATGTTGTTTTAATTTAGTTTTTGTCTTCCCTTTTAGTACCTGTGTCAGGAAGTGTTGATAAACACTCAATTGACGGACGTAATTATCTGTAGGTCGCTAACCTCGCATGGGAACTAAGGAAACTGAACTTACTCTCTCGACGTATGCCAGACGTGTTGACCTAATACTTTAGCCCTATGCTATTCCTGACGAAACGACTATAACAAAGTATATATTTATAATCTTACTGCCATATGCCATTGAGCTGAATAGTTGTAGTTAATTATATTATGTCGAAGCTATATACGAAGTTGTTTGTGTTAACATCATGAATATAAATATATAAATTTAATGCCTAGACTTTGTTAACAGATGACGTTTATTACCAAATATTAAACTGGTTTTTAAAGATGTTCTCATTGCTAATATGTACCTACTACTAATAATATCTAGATGTACTTTTGTATACCTAAGTCATATCTATGTAGCATACAATATACGAGATATATGGATTATTAGTGTCTACGATTTATTAGTTGAAACTGCAAACAGAAATAGAACAGACACTATTTATCACATCCACCGTGTCATTGCAGTTCAAAAACAAATCCTCCAAGACCTGGAGGCCAAGTTTGCTATTACAATGTCACAATGATCAGTCATTGATTGCATAATGGCGTCATTATGACAAAAAAACCTGTCAAGAGCGAGGCAAACTCGCACCCTTAGGGTTTCATACCTACTAGACATATAAACATAAGTAACTGCATTCAAATAATCAGTTAATTAAACTCAAAACAACTCACCAACTTAATTTTGTAGTTGAAATATGGGGAATCGCCTACATTTCAGCTACTTCATAAGTTGGTATTAGTATAAACACATTTTTCTTGTGATGTGATGACAAATTATAAGTTTTTAGATTTTTTCCTATATCAGCATTATATAGACTTGATCTATGCCAAGTTTCAAGGCTCTAGGGCAACGGGAAGTAACCTGTGAATTTTGATTCCCTAGCATAAGTCGAAAATTCTTAAAAATGGTCGTAATTCTGTTATATCTTTTAAATGCGTAGAGGTAAAAGGTTGATTGTATTTTTTACAGCAAACAACCGCATAGATCTACATTTGGTATGAGTTTCAAGTTTATACCTTCAGCCGTTGCTGAGTAAAAAAAGTTTGACAGACGGACAGACAGACAGACACCTGAGTGATCCTATAAGGGTTTCTACGAAACCCTAAAAATTAACAGTAGACTACCAAACTTGATAAAATTTCGCTATTATGACACCATTATGACGTTATTATGACACCAAACTTGATAAATTTGCCATTATGCAATCAGTGACTGATTATTGTGACAATATTATAATAGCAGACTTGGGCCCCAGGATTATTATCACGTTAATTATAATTGGGTTTAGTCATAATTTTTGAGTTTTTATATTTTTTTTTAGAAAATATAGACTATTTTAAGCAACTAATTTCAATATTATTGAAATATTCACTTTAAAGAAATTTTAAATAGTACTTAAAGATACTATTTTAAATGCTGTGACGTCATCGTTGTACGCATTCTGTGTATTACCTTTTCCTGATAGACTTAAGACAGATTACAATACATCTTTTATAGTTGCCAAGTTGATATAATAGACCAATTTCAACTCCACCACAGAGTTGTAAAACCCTAAAAACGCCTTAATATTTTAAATCCATCATTTCAAGGACAAATAGAGGCCATTTGCGTTTATTGAAAAATAATCGTTAATAAAGCAAATTTTCCGAAAAAAACTAATGGATCATGATCAGAAACTCTATTCCCCGAAATGGTTATCGAATTAAGAGTTTAAAAAAATATGAACAATGCAATTTACCTACATTATAAAGGCACAACGCCTTTGAATTGTTGACGTTTCGATGAGTTGTACCCCTCGGTGATCGCGGGCGGATTCATTTAAATATACTCTAACCTGCCGCTTCTTATCCATATAATTTTATGTTCATGAAATATTGGCACTAAAGTTTAGTAATCATTTTACAGTTTTTAAAATGTTGTAGCGGCCGCTCTAATATCATAATGATATTGATAAACTGATATCTACGTAAAAATAGATAGATTTTTTCCATAAACAGATTTTTTAACTGATTCTAAGAATCTTTCGTAAATATAAATAACTAGATTTTCCTCACTTATAGGTATAATCAAATCTTAACCTCTTACTCTTCTGGCATATCGAATCTCCAATAAAATCGCTATGGACTGGCTTGTGATCCTTTTTACTAGCCTCATTAATAGTCCTGTAGGTATTCTATTATTATAAGATAGCTGTTTGATTGACTTGCGCTGTTGTTCTGACCCTTCAAAGCAAATTTCACTTGCATTACATATTTTCAAACTTTGTACCAAGCAACCCAATGATTTTATGTACATACAAAAGTCAAAATATTATATTGGATTGATTCTTACAGATAGTTAAAGACGACAGTAGGCACAGGACTGTGCTGTGAGACTACAACATAGACACAAACGACCGATCTTACCAAAGTACATTGGTGTGTGAACTTCACGGTTCTGTTTAGAAGAATTACGTAACATCGTTCCGTGGGAAGAGACAGTAACGGGACTGTAATCACAAAAGGCTCGTAATAAAAACTGCAAATTATTAAAATACCACTATAGGTGTAAGTACTGATTTGATTTAAAACGTTAACAGGTATACACCACACCCACTCTGTCAAATCGACAAATTAATGCATTTGTGAAGCGCAATAGGTACCTGCAGATTCCTGCAAATTGGGGCTAAACAAAAACCACATATCTTACGGTGTTCAGATAAATACAACGTCGTATCCTATTTTTTCATCGACATAAATATCGTTTTTTCATATATGTGCAACGGCTTTGTGCCGACACGTCGATGCTCGGTTCTTGGAAGTAGACATGTCGCGGCGCCGAGTTGCTCGGCTAATAAATAAAATGCTTGGGAAATATTATGTTACGTCTCAGGGTGTTTTTTGGGCAAACGAACGGCGCGGGCGGTAGCGGCGCGGTGGTCGGCCGCCTTTAGCCACTCGAGCCCATGTAATGGGGCGGATTCCTCTATCTACATAGAACCAGATTAGAATCCCTTTATCGCGCTTAATTACTTGAAAACATAATGAATGCATCTTATTTACACTTTCATCACATCGGACACTACGGCCGACTGACGTACTTCATGTCGATGAGTATTGGTCTTAATTTATAAAACACGTTATGTACAGTATTGTAGATAACAAGAAATTTTCCTTTCTTATCTTTGGAATAATGATATCTTTGTTACTTTATTATATACTTACTTATCTAGTTATTTGATATCTAACGACGGGCGTGGAAAATCATTATTTCCTGTGGTGTCTTAATTTCTCCCTCTTTGTTGTTATACATGAGGGAAATTGTGGATCAATTTGATGACATTAATAATTGTGGCTAACAAAGGCCTACATTGACAATTATTAAATATCCATGGTTATAAGATAAAAACCAAATACAAGAACCAAATCAGAGGCGTCGGTTTCGATAGATAATTACTTTTAATAAATAAGAAGCTGAATCATTGAGTTTTCACTAGACATCGTTGAACATGCAGTCCCATGGGTGGAGACTCTTTAGAAATGCCTTATTATGAACCGGAAACCCCGAGCTATTATGGTCAGAGTCATTGATATTTAAGAGATGACTTGATAAATCATGATGCTTATGTCGGTATCCTGTTATTATATTTATAAAAACTTATGTATCGTTTGATCTTCTACCCGTCTACCGTCAATAACAAATTTCAAGCTGATCAGTAATTAGTTTCAGAAGATAAATAAATAAATATTCATGGACATTTCACACAACGTCCTCTGGTCCCAAGCTAAGCTTCTATTGCTTGTGTTATGGGTACCAGAATACGGATATAATACATATACTACTTTTCTTTTGTAAATACATACTTATAATACATAGTAAACACCCAGACGCAGTACAAACATTTGTATGACAATTAAAAACATCACACAAATGATTGTCCTGACCGGGAATCGAACCCGAGACCTCATGATCGGCAGTCCGTTATATGAACCACTCCACCACGAGGCCCGTCAAATCTTATATACAAAAAATAAGATCTTATATACAAAAAATAAGAAAAAGTAAGATCTTATATACATCTACATAATTCATCTTATTAGTTGTAAATTATGAAATATTCTCTCTTACATTTATGATAATAATTAAGTTTTTCCACTGTCTCCCAAGAATAGAGATCTTGTTAGACATAACTTAAATGAAACTTCGTTTATTTACAGCAGCATGAAGGTCAATAAGGTGAACTGAAAATGTGCCTAAATCGCGCACTGCAACCTGTCCATTATCCCTATAATCACAAGCTGAGGCATTCACGTTATCTGCCTAGCCTTATCCCGTAACACTCTGAGACACACAAAATTTTGGAAACATTTTCAATATTTATTTATTCATAATAATTATCATTTTATTTATAATAATAATTTTTAAAAATATGTTCAAAGGTTTTTATTTCAATGTTATAACTAAGTGAATATGTGTATATTTTTAGTATTTATGTTTGATATATTGATATGTAGTTTATGTATTGTTATGTAAGTTTGTGTATATATTTATTTTAAAATAGTATTTGTTTATATTTTTGTCGTGTATTTATTACCTAAGTGCACCAGGGAGTAGGTACCAACTTGTCCTGCCATATTAGATTCATCCAAAGGTTGCCTGGAAGAAATCGCTTTAAGCGATAAGGCCGCCCATTGTACGGGTTCTTTCAATTATATTTCTTTTTTTTTAATGTAAATTGAATGTAATTGGTGTACAATAAAGTATAAATAAATAAATAATAAATAAATCATTAAAATTGATAACATTGATGTTTCTAACGAATTTTCCCGCCCAATGCCGTCTTCGTTTTGTTACTGTAAGGGCTCGTCTGGACAGCATTCCATTTGTTGGCCCATGTGTGTGTGCGTCCATCGCGCATAGTTTTATTTTAAACCATAACTTAAATAATGTGTACGTTTATTGCACTGCGATCACAGTTATTGGACAATTGTCGTGCACACCGGATGCCACTTAAAGTAGCCCCCATGATGGATTAAAACCCGCAAGTTATTCATCTCGGTATAAATAAAGTCGTTAATGCAAGCCGCCCAGTAATTGGACTTTAAAATTTCTTCATATAAACGCACACTTTAAGTACTTTGACATTGTAATTATTCTTAAGTTAATTTGTTTATGAATTGCTTTTACGAAATGAGACACGATGTTCGGTGTCACATGATATTCAGCACTTATGCCGCCATTGGGTAATAATATGGCTAGTGGCTAGCTATGAATATGAAAGTCCTACGTACAAGAGGGGCTCTTGTAACAAAGAACCAAAGTTCTATCTATTTCTTTTCCATGGTTTTTTAGCCTTAATCCCAAACTGAAAAGTTATAGTAGGTTATAAGGCTGTGTCATAATCCCTCCCAAAGTGGAGCCGTGCCCAACAGTGGGAAGTTAATGGAGAGAAAGATCAAAATTGTACAAGTAACTATAATTTCTAATGAAGCATTAACCACAAATTAAATTCTACTTACGATATGTGAAGTCCTCTAATCAATATCGCATAGCTAAAGTACCAATACTATTGACGATAATGTACCGTTAATATGTGTAATGTAATGGCGTTATGTGAATAAAATGGTTCATATTTTAGTAAGTGAATATTCCAGCAAGGAGAAATAAAAAAAGAAATAGTCTATCCAAGGTAGCTTTCACATACGCCGCCAAGATAAAATTCAATTCTTATGTGTGCGTAAGATACGTGTTCAATAAGCGGCTTAAATGTCGCATACAGGCGCACCTCTGGGAAGATGTTCCATTCATAATTTTAACAACCGCTCATTATGCTCCGCAAGCGAGATACGTATACGTATAAGCTCTTAGCAATTCCAAAAAAAAAAGATGACATCGTAATTTGTTCGTACGTTATTTGTTAATCAGTTCATTATTGAAATTGTTTTGATATTATTATAATTAAATTCATGTAGCTGGTGTAATTAATTAAAGCTTTGGTACAGAGATGTGTATAGATTTTTATAATATTACCTATATTAATTCAGCTTTTTTGTAAATACGTCTTCTTTTTTTTTTTTTTAATAAATATTCATGGACATTTCACACAACGTCCTCTGGTCCCAAGCTAAGCTTATATGCTTGTGTTATGGGTACCAGAATACGGATATAATACTTAAACTACTTTTCTTTTGTAAATACATACTTATAATACATAGTAAACACCCAGACGCAGTACAAACATTTGTATGACAATTAAAAACATCACACAAATGATTGTCCTGACCGGGAATCGAACCCGAGACCTCATGATCGGTAGTCCGTTATATGAACCACTACACCACGAGGCCCGTCTTTGTCAAACAGAAGAGGTAATCAGTATGATATTTTGATAAATGGTCTGATCTGATGAAATCATCTAGCTCTCGTTAACTATCGGGTGACCACCGGCTCTCCCTTAAAACTTATCAACACCAATCTGAAAATAACTACGTGAAAAGAATGTGGAGTATGTCTCATATGTAACTGTGTTTTAAATAGTCTTAAAGACGTAGCGATATATCTTCACAGTCCTGTACGATGTAATGTGTTCATTCACAAGTGGAGCGATGTATTCACTGGTATTTTCATTGTGTGTGTCGCTCTACATCACACAATGCACTGTTGCTATAATATCTTAACATCACATAATTACTTGTTCTTGTGTGATTCATTAACGAATTTCTTACTATTACAACTTTGGTTACCATAGGAGGTGAACGATGCAGGAGTATACATACATGTATTTAATGTAGTTACTTCTTTTTTATTTGCCAGAAAAGAATATTTTTCAGTAAGATAAAGGCTACATAAGTAGTAAGCTCATTTCTAATTATAATTATGTAATTAACACAGAAAAATCACTTTGCTATGCTAGGGAGAATGCTTAAACTCTACAATAACATCATATATTTCCCAAACTAAAGCTATGATGTATTAGAATCTAATACATCATATAGATCTAATAATTAGATCAAAGATGTATGGGACAGTCGAAACTTGCTTAGAAAACAAGGTCTGAGAAGGAAGCTTAAACTGCAGCTCAACTACAACTGATGCAGTTGAACTGTAGAGGAATCTCATCAACATAATATTAATTTCTATATAAAAGCTACTGATACTTACTTAATTAAAAACTGATTAAATAGAAAATGTACAGATGACAGCAATCAAGTATCAAAAGTGGAGAAAACCATATAAGATCATTCCGTAATCAGACATAGACAGATTATTAATTATTTATATAGATTACAAACACATCGTGGGTGGGCTGGTATACATGAGTACAGCTACATTATCGCTTCTCATTAAGACTAAAACATACAGACACACGGATATCAAATTGATGACATACTCGCGAACAACGATAAATACTTACTCGTTTAGTAAAAGTTCACTTGGTAGATAAAATACGCGTACCATACTCAGACAGAATGTACAATTTGATCTATATATTTTTTTAATCTTATTTCGGCTTAAGTCATCGCTGACTTTTTGATAAGTAATTATAATCGTGAGCACTAATATTAACATACGGAACTAGCAATAGTTTTCTCAACGTAGGAAGAATAATGACTTCTATAGGCAGAATTTTGGTACCATTCGTGGTACCGTTGTTTCTAATTAGCCATAATTTTTTTTAATCAGGTGGCTATTTATGTTAGAAATAGGCTGGAGACTTACGTGAGGCGTGGTGACGGACGCACCTATAGCACTCGCAATCCTGACATCCTAGTACCTATACGACGTTCTCTTACCAAGTCTTCAAGGCTCACTCACGTTATGGGATGTTTACAACCGGCTTCCAAATCACATACGAACGGCACCCACTTTAAGATCTTTTGTGTCTAGACTGAAACGGTGGCTAATCGAGCAATCTTTCTATACCTACCATTGACGAATTCATGAAATTAAAATGACATCTATTCACAGCATCTATTATGTATATACATATTCAAACATTTTAATTTTACTAGTACTAGTAGCCTGACATTATTTTTATGACTGACTGTATTGTATATTCTATTTCATATAGAACTAGCTGGCCCGGCAAACGTTGTTTTGCCATACCAAAGTAAGTAAAAAAAAAAAATTACTATAAACCTCACGGAGCCCGAGACCTTTCCAACGAATGCAAAACCGTGGAAATCGGTCCGTGCGTTCTGGAGTTATAGCGTCAGGAAGGAAAACCCGACTTATTTTTATATAGTAGATTTACGACTTATTATTAAATTTTCTATAAATTGCAATTGTATGCGAAATAATAGATATATCATGTAGGCACCATTAGTATTTTGATACAACTTTCCATTCACATATTTAGGATTTTTTTAAACATTTGCACTTGAGCCCTGTTTACAAGCACACATTCCGATATATGAGCTGAGCTCGCTCTTAACAAGGAATCCTTATGAATATTCAGGACGTGTACATTATCAGGTTCATAGAATATCTGAGAAACTGCCCATTAAAATTATGACAGGCCATCTACATTCCTGAACAACAAAGCCGACCTACGATTAAAATAACACCTCCTTCGTAGAACGTATCCATTTTACTTCACAAGGGTCCGTAACGTTTCCGCTGGGGTCTTATGATACCTTTTTTCCGACCATGGGTGAAAAAAACTTGGCGTCCCATTAACAATAAGATCAAAACTAGCCCGCCGCGTCACAATGGATGGTGAGCGCCAGCCTCCGACCGTTCGAGAGATGCTTCCAGGAATTGCGCCCTTTTAAAAAAGATTCAACTCATGTTGGGCGTGTGATAGTTGGCGAACTCACATTCCTAGTGCACCCTCGAAGGTAAGGCGCCACCACAACACCACATACCCCTCTGCTAACTGCAGCACTAATTATTATTAACATTCCAACTTTCTCACATAATAATAAATTTTCCATGCGAACCACGATTAAGTGTTAGAATATCGAAACAATAACTTGATATTGCAATATCTAAATTCATATACGAGTACACTGTGCTCATACAATAAACTTATTACAAAAAGTATCATTTACTGCCAATAAACGTATTACGAAATCTGACATTGAATCCAGCAAAAAGTTCAGTAAATGTATTGTCGTGGCCTTTGTGGGGCACGGGTAATCTTATTGTGATACGAAGTTGAAAAAATTGTACAAAAGTAATGTGGTGATTTGAAGCGCCCATTAGTGAATGGCCACCGCGACAGCTCCCACGCTCAATTGTCCTATTAGGGTGGTAACTTTACCTCAACAGACTCGGCCCTAAAAATTCACAGAACTTAGAGAAAATACTAATAGAAAATAATAATATACACAATAATCTTTCTTTTTGACGAGCCTCGTTTTCGAGTGGTTCATGTAGCGGACTGCCGATCAAGAGATCGCGGGTTCGATTCCCGCTCGGGACAATCAATTGTGTGAATTTTCTAATTGTCATACAAATGTTTGTACTGCATCTTGGTTTTTCTATGTATTATAAGTATTTACAAAAGAAAAGTAGTATACCTATGTAGTCTATCCGTATTCTGGTACCCATAACACAAGCATATAAGCTTAGCTTGGGACCAGAGGACGTTGTGTGAAATGTCCATGAATATTTATTTTTATTTAATGTAAACCGACCCATGATCTACAAAGGGATATTTGTTTGTAAGCCTATATTACATTCTTGTAATAAGAATCATCATTTTCTTATTATTAATTAAATGTTTGTACTTACTTGTAACTTATAAGAAATCTATAATAAAACGAAGAATTCCTCTATTTTAAAGATTGATCAAGTTATGAAAAGCGATCACCGTCTTGGGACCTCCAGCAGTGACAATGTTTATTTATACCACAGAATAATAATTTATACATATGGCATCTCTATAAACTTTCATACGCTCAAAGATTATTTCAGTAAACAAAGAACTATTTCAACATATTAATAATAAAAATATTTCGTTGATAACGTTAATATGATAATTATAATTTATGTATTTAGGATGAATGAAATAGAGCACAAGTGACGTTTAGTTCACAAATTCCAGCTGACTATGCAAACAGTTAGTCGTGCGTGGCCCATAAAATTTATAACACGTAAACACAAGTATACACGCAGCCAGTTGCCGGGAATGCTGTCTCCGACGTTTTATTTCTTTACAATAGGTGTTTGTGCTTGAAGCCCTGCACACACAAGCATTCACTAACTGTTGTGCTGGTGTGGAGTTTGTGGTCCCTTTGTACTTCTTTACCTTTTCTTTGCTAAGAACGAAAATAGCGTATTCTGTTTATGTAGGTACTGATTGTCGATGCCGATTATGTGTATGCTTTGTAAATCTTTAAATCATTTGTTTTAGATGGTATGCTTTTCAGTAAAAAATTTGAGTACCACCCAGTGGTGGTACTCAAATTATAAATATTCATTTTAATGTTATATAAATAAAATCATATCATCTATTCGTAGTGTAAGAATACGACACCAATAAAAGCAAAACTCACGCAAAACCGATAAGAAAACTTGTCTAAAAATCAGTTTTGTGATTTATACAATCAATTTTAGTCTAAAATGAAAAAAATTGACTAAAAGTTCTAAATTCTCAATGTATGTGATAAAGAAAAAAAAAGAAAGTAAGTAGATTTTATTCATCCCCAAAAAGAGACACAATTAAATTAATGAAACAATAACTAAGTTAAACTAAAAGAACTAAATGGTGTCCCGCACAAAAACGTATATTATTTTACAATCATTTTACAATGTAAGCTGTTTACTTATTGGATATATGTACCTAATAGATGTATTAAGCATAATCGAAATAAATAGTAGCACCCAATGTGTACCTACGTAATGATTTAATAATATGTAGGTATTTGATAATAATGTATTTGGCACACTTACGAAATAATTTGATAAAGTGTTCGCTATTCAGTTGGTTGATGAGGACACAGAGCTGATCCCAGTATAATATATCTTAAGATTACATCACTTCGCCATACGAATGAGCACATGCAGTTTGGCCGTTTATCGACAATACTGACCTATGAAATGACATGTCGATTTAATGATAATACTATGGGAGCAGTAACTCTGTACGCATGGGAACTAACTGGTGTGAAACGTTCGTTGGCAACTCATATTATGATATGAATATCCGACGCAATCTCTGTTAAAATACATATATATCTTTTAATGTATGCGATTGATGGTTAGAGGCTTTGCCCTGCCATAAATTGTGAGTTTCACGTACAGTACTGTTGTCAATACGTTGTGATATTCCCACGATACGATAATCTAAATTGCGCATAGATGTCTTAGTTTATATGCGGTCCTTCAAGGAAGGGCGCCATTCCGTCGGTGACTTATTCTGATAGGTTCACTTATCGATCTTACAAGACGTAAGGAACGTGTAAGTAGATCATTTTCTGATTGTAATATCAGTCCCGTTTGAAATGAGTTCTTCGCTCCTTTTAATCCATCTGCTATACAGTTTAAACATTAAATGATTAGATTTTTAAAGGTATAATGGATACTTACATAAATTGTGGGTTAAATTTCTAATTGAATCTCTATTTTATGATAACCGTAATGATGACAGCATTTATTTTTCTATTTGTCAGATTATTTTAATTTTGTAGTCGATTTATGTACATTGAGTGCGAACCACTTATTACAAACAAGCACTCAATAACATAGCAATAATGAGGATGGTGATTATACCCCTATATTAAGTGTTCTATGTTACAGATAAATGTGTAACATAATAATCACGTCATTCTGAGAGCCATTCGGCTGATTAGGGTGGCGCACGACAGCCAATTGTATTGAATTCAGGCCACGTGACCGCTATTTGCTGGCATAAATATATCAGCAACGATCATTCGTTGACCTTATTTATAACTCAATTAAGTCATTGCGTAGAGCCCTAACGATGCGGGTGTATGCAGGCGAAATATTTGCTAATATGAAAGTTGCGACCCTTAATTCATCCGATGCATAAGCCGTGCATAACATTAAGCTGTTTTTTTTACTTCACATCCCGTATGTTTTCATCGATTTCAAGAAACAATTAGTTTTTACCTATTTACATTATTTGTATCTATTTGTATAGGGCCTAAAATTATACTTTGTATATTTTGGCTGTGGAGTGTAGGCGATTATAGTAAAAAAATATACTTATATGGTAATTTTGGCTCTTTAGTAATAGACTAAATATAACATACACCTATGTGTATTAAAAATAACTGAAAAGATGACAAAGTTAAAATAGAGGCGTGTGTAAACAGGTCTAGCTGACATAGTTTTATAATAGCCCATTTATCAACACTTATGCGTTGTAGAGACGGTAAAACAAATAGTTATTTTGAAATGTATGACGACAGATTTGGTGTTATTATTTAATATTAGCTTTATTAGGTCTATATAGATAAGAGTCGGAAAGGCGGCGAGACGCACATCCGGCCACCGATGTATTGATAAACCTTATTATGCTTATCTACGTAATGTGCAAACAAATTTTTAATAATTATGTAAACGAAAAATGGTTTTGATAAAAAACATAGACGTAAAATAACGTCCATTAATATAAAAACATTATTGTCACATATGTACATTATTGTGTAATAAATAGTAGCAAACAGTAATAACGTAAGTGACCAATAGACCAATTTAACATAAGTATGCGTTTATACGTACCGTTATAATCAGAATAATAATATTATAATCGTCATATTCCCGAATCCAAATAATGGGAAAGAAAATGACGATTATGGATATTTGTTGTTATTGCCGATGACATTTTTGGCTCACTAGCTATCACCGTTCTAGAGATAGAGCCGGGTGACAGCGGATGGGAGTACGGGCAGCGAAGTCTCACTAATTGGGTCCCATTTAACTGTGGTACTGAACTCTAAAAATGATAATGACGGTTATTCCTTACAGTTTAATTAACATATTCGTGTAGAGTAATAAAGAATTAATTATGTTAATAAATATTATTATTTAGATTAAATACTGTAAATGCTATTACATTTAGATACACTGTGGTTAAAGTTACACCTCTGTGGCTTAATGTACTTATTGTATGACATTGTAGTAAATTAAGCATCAATCGTGAAATGTATTGTTATCTTTGGCAAGTGTATCGGATTGTGTGAGGGTCGAAGTCATTTATCATGTTCAGAGAAATGTATATGAAGCGCCACCGAAACAAAACATGAGGAAATCCTAATTCAATGTAACTAAATGCCTCCCAAGGAGTGTCTGAAAAATATATCTCATCTTCGCGTACTTAACAATACGTAGGAGTGTTTAACAATGAAGTACTTGGCGCCAGACTGTCGTGCACCCAACAACGTTGTCCAGTGAGCGAACTGACAGATTGTCAATACCTCAGTACCTGACTGACCATTGTCGAACAGGTACCATCCTTCCAGCCAACATTTGTTGTTACATTTAACAAAGGGAAAGTAAAATCACAGGAAGCGATATTACTGTCTTCAAATAGAGAATAATCCGTAAATAACCGTTGCCTCACGTAAAAGGTTTCTTATCCAGTTTTCAAAGTGTAATTTCTTGGATTTTTATACATATAACGTGGTGTCTATTCAATAATTTGTTACTTTGTGCTGAAACATAATAGACTTAGAATAAAATACTGTATTATAGTTTAAGTTCAAGTCATTGTAACTTAAATATTCAGTGAAGAATATGAAAAACTAAGTAACTCCATACTCGTTGAAATAATTTGCTTATACTTTTTCTATTACCTCAAAAGTTACATATTTTAAGAATGTATCTAAACTCTCAAGCTATATGATGAAAAAAGTAATGTTCTTGACCAAAATCTTTAACATCTTTTAGAAAATAAAGAGCGATTCTTGAAAATAACTCAAGTGGAACTAACAAATTAATGAATGAACGTAATGTCCTTTGCATAAGACAATGTATTGCCATGTGGCAGTGAGCCGGGGGGTTGTCAAGCGTCTGTTGGGCACATGTGTTTACGCGCTCATTCATTATGCTATTAATGGGGCCCATTCAGCATTGTCTTGCACATGCACCGGAAGCTTCACCGCTGTCCCGTCTGCGATACATTGCGACAAATTACTAGAAATCCTCACAATGTGCAAATGATACCGTCCATGCTCGGTATTGTCTTAATTTTAATTTTTTTTAAAGGGTGTTACGGCATAGTCTCATAAATTCTTAGAAATCCATGGGTTACTTTCTTTAGTGTGATATTGGTTTTTACATTTATTAATACAGGGTTAGGTTATTCTTTTTGTGTACATTAAATTAATTGGTATCAGACTTTAGTCTCTGCCAGCTGCATACCTTCATAGGAATATTTCGTGATGGTGTGATGATGAATCGTAATTTGATATAAATGTTAATTAGTTAGCTAAGGCCACTTAAGGCTTACTTAACATGTTATTAGCCTAATACAAATTAAAGTAAAGCTGCATTAGCAGCTTCACTTTAATTTGTATTAGGCTAATAAATAGTTACTATTGTTACACAAAATGCTAAATATAGCATTTTGTGTAACAATAGTAACTATTTATATTTATCTCATATATAAGATTCTCGTGTCACAATGTTCGTTCCCATACTCCTCCGAAACGGCTTGACCGATTTTTATGACATTTTATATGCATATTCAGTAGGTCTGAGAATGGGCTACTATCTATTTTTCATACACCTAAGTGATAAGGGTTGTCCACCCCTGACATTTGTATGGCAAAACAACCTACCTGAACGTGATGCAGGGGACTTCTTGCACATAAATACGCTACGTGAGAATGTATCACTAATTTAGAAGTTCCGCAATGTGTCTGATAAATAAAAATTATCACACACGATATGCTGTACGGATTCGTTTATCATTATTAAAAATGTTAGCAATTCGTACAGATTATACAGACAAGGAAAACCCATTGTATAATATTGTTACCCATTTGATCAACATCCTTCAAGGTAAGAAAGAATGTACTAAGCACAGATGTACCAGATGTAGTGTCTATGGCTACATCACAATCGGCTTGAACTCACTTACTCCTCTATATGTACATTAAAATATGTATCTATGTGTGTTTATGATACAGGCTATAGGTCATATGAAACGTCATTATTCTATGGAGTACAATTTAGCCAGGCTAAAGTTACGTGTCCACAATTTTAAACGTCAACCCACCATCTGATATATCTGTGGCACTAAGAACAAACATACTAGACGTGAAACAGGTATCATACATATCATAACGTCAGATATATTCTTAGCACCTATCATAACTGCTGCATGCATGCTGCAATCTCTACTTATTAGCTTGTGATTTATTAAGAAATGATCATTTGATATTCTCCTACCTAACTTAATATCAATAAACACAGTTTCCTCTCCAGTCCATTTACGTCCCACTGTCGGGCACGGGCCTCCTCCACTTTGGAGGGATTATGGTCTATTGTGCCGCGCTGACTAGGCGTGTTGGCACAGGGTTTATTTTCGAGTTTTCCGTCTCTCACAGAGGATGTTATTTGTGTGCAATATCCCTCAGCTGACTTTTACAGCACCCTTGGGAGTAGCTGGGGTGGTGATACTTGTATTCTTAATCCGTCACCACACGGAGGTATAAAATTTTTGTCTAAATCTATGAGTCTATAAATTTTTATTGAAAAATATACCTCCAAGAGACTAGATGAGGGTAATTTATTATTAAAACTATGTTCTGAGCTGCCCGGGGGTCCATCAGTGTAATGCCAAGAATTTAAAGATTTAATCTGTAGACGATCATTTTTGTTTATCTGTTAAATTAATAACCAATCCGCATTTGACACGCAGATTTGTACTGTAAATAGCTATGGTCTTATAGACTGTATAAATACAACTAAACATTATTCGATAATTTAAATCTGCATGATAATATGAAATAATTTAAATATCATGCATGACTGCGAATGGTTTTTATAAACATCAATTTTTATTTAAATATTTTTTGATATTTGTTAATAAACATTTTTTTTGCATTTTCGACGTCCTTATTGTTCTTTATGTCGCATATGAAAAGATATCCTACAACATTGTTATTTTATTATTACAATAATAATAATTTATTTATTATTTAGGTACTTTCTAGCGATAGTGCACTACTAGACGATGTCTACGATAATCGTAGCAAAATGACGTAGCACCTAGCGCTACGAATCGTATCGTGTTGCGCAATAGAATTTAAGTTTCTATTGTTTATCGGACCGCTAATTAAGTAAACTTTAAAAAAAGTATTCTAGTTAGAAATTTTGCAAAATATAATAAAATAAAATATTTGAAAATGGTCTATTAAAGTGAAAACATTTAGATTTAGAGGGACTGGGCGGATAAAACCTTTATTTATAAATGATAATAATGATATAGAAGTTGAATGAAAAAAGAATGAAATCATGTGAAATTCCACCCTTCGTCTATCTACATCATAAATTGATAGTTAACATCGGTAAAGTTGAGGCTAGCCACCCATCGCGCCGCTTTCAGGCGACCGACTCGACTGGTGCGAGTGCCTGATAATTGACTCGTCCAACTAGTCTGCGGCCGAGCACCCCTTCCATAAATATTTCCCGATCAAATTATTATGCGTTCTAAAAAATGCCACGAGCTCAATTCTGAGAACAGCGTGTCGAGGGCGGTTCCACACAAAGCTGAAGAACGAGACGCACTTACGCAACTTGCTTTATGTTTGAAAGTGACATGTGCTCAATGGAATGAGGTTCAGCAAAGGCGATGCGACCCGATGGCCCAAACTGTGAGAATTACAAGAAATGGATTTATTTATTGATCTAACTTGTTCCGTTATTGTGAGCTACGTTTGAAAATAAATAAACCTCACATCCACATGTTGAACTTTAGGATGTTAGAATTTAGAAAGTGGAAGTACTACAGTATGACAGCGTTAAACGGGAACATCCGCACTTAAACTTCAATGTAACGTTTATCGTAGATTAACACTAAACTTGTCATTAAAAGAGCAAGTAAAGCTTTTATTACTTTTTTACTCAACAATCCTCATATTTCTTAACTCTATAACATTAATCGAACTTCAGTTTTTATAGTTGTTTAAGAAAACACACAAACGTTCTCCCCAGCAACGTTAACTCGTTCGTACTTCTAAGTCTCAGGTCAAAAGAATTATAAAAAGGGCAGTTCTATTTATAGCGTCTTGGGAGTTATGGTGCTAATCATAAGGCGACATTTTTGTAATATGATCCCAGACACGTCTACGTTGATGACGGTGTCATGTCTTTATTGTTCAGCTGTTACAGCTTATTTTACCACAAACGTCTCAAAATAACCTCTCAGTGGTTGTTCATTGCACAATACTTATCTATATTCTAGTGTAATTGTTTAAATATTTAAATGACATAGAAACTTATCTCAAATTCATTTGGTTTAAAAAATCAATACACGCACTTCTTTTTTATTTTTTAAAAGCTGTTGCCCGCTCCTTCGTACGCGTCAAATTTAGAAAATTGTCACTGATGCTTCGCTTCTATTGGGCTTCCTCGATAGATGTACTATCCAACACTGATAAGTTTTCAAATTATACCAGTGGATCCTGAGATTAGCGCGTTTAAACAAACAATCTCTTCAGCTTTATAATATTAGTATCGATAGTCACTATTTTGAATGCTTCAACCCGAATCGTAGCATACATCCCCATTAAACATTAACTGTATGTTATTTAGGTAAGTTAACGGTTGTGAAAGCACTTAAAATAGTTTCCTGAGCAATACTAAAGACGAAAATGGAAAAGAGAAAGTGGGAATGATACCAACATATCTTATATTTATCCTACAATTAACACATAATCGTTAACAGCATAAAGGAGTACATCGAAGTCACAATTGCTCTCTTGGGAACAACATTAGTTCCACAGACATTGTGCTGACAAATTATTTATTTCAAACAACCTAAATTCTCAAAATTAATGACAACGTTATCAATTCAACGATATAATAACAAGATGACATTCCAGAACATTAAACTGTATCATATACTGAGTCATTCATTTAATCTAGCTTTGTCAATTATTAGGTCAGTCATGCCCAAGAAAAATGACATTACCAATTAACCATTTAAAACTATTTGCGTTTGTGTATTCCCATCAATCGGTTTGAAGTTAATTAATAAGTTACATAACAATTTAGAACTATAGTTGTTAAATGGCAGCCAAAAGGAGAATAAGCAATCAATTTTGAAAGAAGGCGTAAAGTGCAGTGCTCGTCGACGAATGAGCATTCCATAGATAATGGTGGCTATGAAACTATGGAGAGGGCACTCTCATAAAACTATTTCTAATAACTAAATTGAATTGATGTATTAAATTGCGTCGACCAATTAACAAATAAAAACAAGTTTATTAGTCTTGTTTAAAATTTTACTCGCACTTACGTTTTATTGTCGAAAGTTAGATAAGAGAAATTATTAATAGGCCAATAAAGACGACAAAATCTTTTGTTAAATTTGTTTGAAACGAGTTTGTCAGAAGTTCTTTAAAAATGCAAGGAGTCAGTCTGTAACTAGTAAATAAGAACAATCATATTCAACATTACTTTTTCAAGAACTTTTCGACATAATAAACAGTCCTGTTTCATACTATAGAACTTCGGTGTTTTTTCCGTGAAATTTAACCGTTGTTTATGTAGAGACAATGTATCTATTGCGTTAAAATTTTGAGAATTTCTTTTTTTCTCCATGTTGGGTCGTGAGAATGGATAACATGCACCAGACACATCTCATTAGGTAAACAAAATTAGTCTTTAAAATTAGTATGTTTATGCACCGATACCACAACATACCTATTTAATAAGTGTTATATTTGTACTGAGAACATAAACATAACTAGTTTAGAGTAATTGATAGTGACGTCATAGGAATTACAGAAGAGTGATATATTGAAAAGTAAAAAGTCTGATTGAAGGGCTCGATAGTTTCTGTAAAAATAGATCAAAGCGTAGCAGTTTTAGCCGTTGAAAAATAGCAGTTTTAACCAACAGATATAGTTCCTTAAAATGTTTATGGCTTTATTTTAAACATTAGAATGCTATATTTTATTCCATATAATGGTTGATCAAGGTATTATTTAGAGATGGAATACTTTTTAAGTAATTTTCTATTTCATTTTGTATTTTGTTGACAATTGTTAATACAAAAACCTGTCTAAACTAGCTTAAGTTCGTTATCAGTAAGCGAGCTACATTACATAATTCATAATCTATTTATCAATCCGTTAATGCAACAGGTAGAATTCAAATGGTAAGTGTGTCAACCGGGTCGGCGGCACCGGAAAATACGACTATTTATTTTTGTTGTTAGTTCCCAGGGATGATATCTAATCAGGGAATTTACACGGTATTACGACTGCCGCCGAGGAGGGAACTCGTCACACGGCCTCGCATTTTCCAACTAAACTAAATATTTAGTAAACTAGACAGCTTCCTTTTGATAAGATTCTTCTCACGATTCATAGAAACGGCCTACTGTTTTATCACGTCATGAAACGTCTTGTTATAATCACGTTATAAGATCCTAAAGAGGTTGGCAGAGTTCTTAGGCTACTGACATGACGTACCTACGTTATATCACGTTAGCGTATCCTAACTGGCCGTTATAAAATTGTATGTCCTTTCTTATAAAATTTTCACTTTTCTATATGTAAATATGAGTTTGTTAAGATTATGTATTGCATAATAAGATAGGTGATAAGTTTAATTTATAAAATTGTAATTTAAAAATAATAAAAGATACGTTACGCCTGATTCTTAATGCACACTGATGATTTCTGAAACATACTCCTCTGAATTACAACTCGTAGCAAATTTTTTATTAAATATTATTTAATATATGAATGAGATCAAGCGTTTAAGGCAATAGTCAAAAGTTCTGATTAAGTTATCTTCAAATACGGCCTGAGTTTTTATAATTGCCGCTGCAAGCTTTAGTTCAACTTCCTCGCCATAAAGTAAACATACAGACAATGGTTTTTGTAATGAAGTATGTTATTATGTAATATTATTTAATAATCTAGACATAATTCTAACAAAATGAAATTGTACTCTTATGAAACGTCAAATTGTTTTTCCTTACCACCGGTTAACTGAGAGAAACCAATGCGCTATAAGAACATTAGCTGAGGTTTTTTTTTTTAGTTTTAGATTTTTATCTGGGACCTCTCTTTTGTCTTGCCATATTTGCCTACGATAAAATAATTATTAAATTTGATGAATGTAACAACGACACCATTTTTATTTATAGTTTTCTTATTCCATGTGTTATTTTGGTAGGTAGGCCTATTGTATTTTATACGAGGTTTATGATCCGGACGTGCGGCGGTTGACTCCACTCACCACAAATTCTCAGAACCGAAGAATTGAATACGCTAGCATATTTTTAACTGCTTAGGACTGCGTGGACTTGCTGATCTATAGAATAGGAAAATAAAATAATTCCTTTTTGCGATAAAGGGATTAGATTCAAGATTAACCAAGAACCTGAACATAAATGCCTTACAAACGAAATACAGGGTGTCCAGTGGCAGATTTCAAAGTTTCAACTAACGTAGTTTCTGAACGCAACATGTTTGAGGGGCGCGGGGGGCATCGCTAGAAGCGCAAGCGCTGCGGATTATTTTCAATTTTGTAGCTATGGAACAGTGGAGTGGGGAGCACCGCGCTTTTGCCGTCGAGGCTTATATTTCGAGTGGATTTTCGCTGTCTGTAGCATGCCGTCGATTTAATAATCGTTTTGGTATTCGTCGATTACGTGATGGACCATCGATTAACCTCATTCAGTCATGGGTAGCAAGATTCAGAGCTACAGGATCAACATTAAATAGATCACTGTCGAAAAACTTAAAGAAAATATACGCACCGAAGTCAGCAAGATTCCTTCGTCTCTATGTAAACGCGTTTTTGAGAACATGCGTGCTAGACTCGAAGAGTGCGTTACAGTTGATGGCCACCATTTATGTTTTACAATTTACAATAAACCTTTTTTATATTAGAGCTGTAGTTTTTTTTTTACAATGTTCTAAACATTAAAATCTGCCACTGGACACCCTGTACATCGGTCGTACATCGTAGAAGTAACAATGTATTCACCTAGTAAGTCAACCAAATAGTAAAATTTTAAGAATGTAAAAATGTTTGCAGAATTCTAAACGCTTATTATAAATTCCAAGAATTTATACATTTTATTGCTTTCATAGCGCAATAGTAACGTAGGGAGAACTTGCAGTCGGTTCTAATAGACAGATCATTGTTTTCATTTGCTTAAATACTATTCATCAAAATAATACGCTTATTAGTAGGAAGGTAATTTTAAATAGAGCAATCAATGCATCTGCTTATCCTTTTTGTGATACATAAGGGTGATTATATGTGTATAAATTAAAAAGTAGTTTAACTATGAACCGCAATGATGATAGTTAAATTTGTATAAATGATAAGAGCCGAGTGATCCCGGGGTGGTCGCCGCGGTCCCCGGAGCGGCTCGACGCTTTGTCGCAGCTATGCGTACTGTCAACACTAGGCCTCCGCACACTAAACACATCACACAGTTTTTTTATGCGCACATGTGCGTCTCACAGACCGCCCAGACCACAACCTCTGACAAATATTTGTCTTCAATTCTAAAACGCTTAGAACCTCACGGCTCTACAAATCAATAAAACTCAACAATTCAATCCTTGGTATTTATGTTTACTGTGTTAACCAAATGAATTGATTCTTACTCGTTACTTCATTACTGATGTGTACAGGCCTAGACGATAATTGATCATATGAATGAACTCATTCAGAACGGTCATTTGTAATTAGTCTAATCGAACCATTTATTGTAGTTTTTCACTTAAGCTAGGCTCTTTTTCTGCCTCAATCTAACCGGGTCGTGGTATGTACCTTGATATGACCTCACCATGACCAGCAAATGCCAACTTCAACATTCAAAATCACTACATCATTATTTTTCTAACAAACTTTGGTCCTATGAAAAATATTAGATAAATATTATTACTTATAGAAATTTAAATCCGACAGTGGGACACAAAAATAATTGCCATAATGTTTTCTCTTGTTTATACAAAGAGAAAATTAGATAGCCTTTTTTATCAAATAATGGGGTCTTATATCTTTTAAAGAAGCTAATTGATCTGCCTATACCGCACTAACCAGGTAGGGCGCTTTGTCTTGCTGTCCGTCTTCCAAAGCTGATATTTTCTGCAATGAAATAACTAACTTATAACTTATTTTTTTAAATTTCAGGCATTTATGAACATTTGGATAGATCATGAATTTTTTACTTGCTGAGAGGAAACAAAAAGCTCCATTTTTCTGTCTGTCTCTCTCTCTCTCTCTCTCTCTCTATTCACGCCTATAAAAAAAGAGATTAACCCATATTTGCAGGTAATAATAGTAAGTATTAGTGATACCAACCATGTCGTTTATATTAAAACCGGTGATAGGAAAGTATAATTGTTTAGTAATAGGTATACGCCGCGGTAAATACCTTACCTGTCAAACGCTCAGCCCCATCTAATGCTAAGAAGTCGGTAACAAAAATAAACCAAATAACGGCGAAATCCATTAATTGACTGGACCTGCTGCTGAGCGAAAAAAAAACCCAGTCAGATAGAGCGGGTAAGTGTTTACGGTTTCTCACGAGCCTCGACCAACCCTCAATGGCGCCTTACTGATTGATAGTAGCTTAGCCGACCTTCGCACCTCATCCTGAACATTCAAAATTACACCCAAAGACACACAACAAAGGTGTTAAATCCCTACTGATATTTTTCCGTCTATTATCGATGAAATAAGATTAACTTTCTGTAAAGATTTTCAAAACTTAGCGTCATATGTTTAGAGATTAATTTCCCTTCTTCATCAAATCTAGAATGCTCATTCAAAGAATTCTGCACCCTCATAGCCGGTACCTGTCCGCGGCCACCACCAAAGGAGGCGACAAAAAAATATTATGTTAATTTGTGATATCAAACCATTATTCATAGTTGTTATAAATAGCTTTGTTGTGATTATGCCGTAAAATTCCATTGTACTTTATTATCATCATCAAAGCTTTTTACGAAGAGTTCTATATATCTGGAAGAATTGCACTTTCATGCTGGATATCTTATATGTAACTTATAAAAAAGTTATTTATGTGTATTCCAGAGGAAAATCTGACACAGTTACAATGTATGGAAAATTTATGACACATCGTCTTAAGTGAAAGAAAAGGTCAGTTGTTGTAACTGCTATGTATGAGGATCGGAGATGATATTTAACTGTTCAATGTTTACAGTTCCTTCGGGTATACGTTTCTAGGAAAACTGTACTATCCTGGCTTCTAGTAGAAGCAATTTATTGATATACGTTTGACGCACTTATTATGAACTATCGAAACTGTTATTCTTATTTTTATTCCCACAATTAACAACTAAAATGTGGTATATATTTATCGTGGTGTATATATAATATAACGAACCGTCAAGCAATAAAATAGCACTTAAGTTGAACTTTCGTAAGTAATATCAATGTTGTTCCTTACCGTTATTGTGTCATGACGATGATGTATGTGAATTTCGTTTAATTTATAAGTGAGGTGGTCCTGAAATTATTACATTTCCAACTGTAATAAGTTTTCTAAATGAAAACTAGCACTTTTTAGACCGTCCTGTTAAGCAAACATAATTTTCAATATCAGTAAGTACAATATTACATTTTATTTAAATGAATGGATTAGTTATGGATTTCGGAGCAGTGTAGGATGATTGGATAAACGTGTTATGTGATGAGGCAAAGCGAGTTTCTTGAGGCATTCGAGGCAGGCGGGCCACGGGCCGCGGGCCGCGGGCCTCGGTTGGCGGTCGTGCGGCGAGCACTCTGTAATCCCATAGTCGGTGTCGGCTTACGGCGCCTCTCTCGCCGCCGCAATTATCATATTCCACCTAAAAACATAATATTGTGCACGCAATTTTAAAAATAACTCGCGTCCGGCTCGACCTCAATCGGCCCTGATTTATAGCAAGCGGGGCGCCTCCACTGCAACCGCTGATCGAGTGAGAAAGATTGCATTCCCTCACACAAATAATCATAAATGTTTATGCGGCATCCATAACAAAGGCTCATATTCTTTATTCATTAATGTTTTTTTTATGATAACAGATGATTGTTTATTAATATTTTTTTATTTTCTTGTTTGGATTGAAACAAACACACGTTATATTTTGTGAGCTCATTGCTCATCTATCGTTTAAGGCAAAAATGATTTATTTGCTATATTCTTTTACAAACATTTTAGTAACGTCAGTGACTATGACTCTATTAGTAATAATTAGATGTAATTAAGTATATTTATGTTAAATACGTAGTTTTTTGTACGTATGTCTATTGCTATGAGTATATTTTTGTAGAGACAGCGGCATTCAGCATGCTTTCCTGATACGTCTCTACTGAAAACAATGTAGCATGTAATTAATTTTTTGATCTTGATTTAATAAGCATATATTTTTCCAATAATTTTACTCGTACTGAGTCATGTCAACATCAAAATGTGTATAAACCTTCATGTTGAAGTAGTACAAACATTTTATGTAATCCAAAAAAATGTCTCCGTCAGGCCTGTGGGCTGATCCTGGATCTTAAATGTCACAAGGTCTTAACCCTAAGGACTACCAGGGCTCTTGCATGCCCTTTAAACGTGTTTACAGTTTATGAATCAAATGCATGAATGAGCTCGCGTCTGGCGCTCCCGCCACGTGGCGACGTTCTCACGCCTGCCGATACCGACTGTTTTTTTATCACAGCTGCATTTTTTCAAATGATATGTCGCGTGGGTTACATGTGCTGAACCCTCGACCCCCGCGATGAAGCACACGGCGCCATCTTCGCTAATTTGTTAAAACTAGATAACATTATAAGTATGTTATTCCATATGATGATATAAGACCACCACTTCATTCCCTTCAATTGCTGTAACAGCGATTTCTTCTGATAGGTATTTTTAAAGACACAGAAGCTTAAAGATAAATTAGAGCCAAGAAGTTAAGATATACCTACAGCTTTCGTTTACGTAATTTAGAAACGAATAAAACTAAAAATATCTGCCGCACTGACTATCTATCTACAATAATTTTAGATGTTTCCTAATGTGCATACATTCATCTTCTTTGATCACATTTCTATACAAAGAATCTATTATTTTTGCTTACTACTTAGTATTTTCGAACGAACTCTTAAAGAGGGATCATCATTAAACATATAGAGTCCTATAGGAAATCTGCTCTTTATTCAAAGTCACAAAAAAAAGTTTAATATCAATTGTTCGACAAAAATGAAGGCAATATATTGATGTAGTTAGTATGCGATGAGGAAATACCAGATTGTACAATGGAAATAAGACAAATTCTATTCGCGCGTGCAAATTGGTCAAGTCAATAGACGCACACTTCTACAAAGTTAATGTAAGAATGGAACGTGGTTTTCTTTTTGTAAGCCATTAGTATAACAAACGGTTGTCACGACTTGAGGCCAGCGTACTGCCCGGGCGACCATTCAACGCCTAAATCACATCGCTATCAGACATTCATTCTATTTATAATATTCACTTGATCCACGTCAAAGATACTCCAACTGACCTCAAATAAATATGTAATAACGAACATTTGCTACGTGACAAACAACCAAGCGTACTTGATAGAAAGAGCGATGCTAGGCTTTAGTTTTGAGGAGGATATCCAATCCTTTGTTCCATTTCAGGCGACAAAAACATCCTAAAATTGTTGGAAAGAAATAGTCAAATCTGGGTTTTATTGCTACAGTTTTCGGAATTTCTGGAGTTATTAATATCCTCTCCCCCCTGGCTATGCCCAAACATGATAGTAACACATTACGAATATCGTGTATGTACAGCAAAGGCTTGAAGTAACAAAAACAGGAAACGGCAAAGCTAGTTGATAGCTAAACTAGGATGAAACTATTTATAGTTTTATATTCTTTTAATTATTTGTAAGCTAGTACATTTTTACTGTTTTGGGCGAAACTTGACGGATATCCATTAAAGTTGTAAAATTGAAGACCCTCTGACAAGATGTTCGCAATATTTTGCTAACAAGAGTATGTATTACAATATTTATATTATATACATACATATATATTGAGTCATATTCTATTGTTATAAGTTAATGTCACAATGTCATAGAAATAATAGTAAAACACCTGTAACAATGTCAATGATTGTAGTTCGCTACGTAGAGACCACATTGTCGAGAACACATCATTATATTACACTGACTAATAATAAGACTTTTTAACAAAACAATCTGAGTATTTAGTAATTAACGTAAATTATAATATTTAGTAATTAATACCGGTTAAATTAACCAATTATGAGTTTAAGTCCTGTAAGTTTAAAATCAACTCAAGAATAATTTTAAGAATATATACAGATATTCTTAAAATTATTCTTGAAGTTGATACAATTATACCTTATTTATTTAATTTTCGACACGGGTTTCGGGCTACAAGAGTTCATTTTTATTACCATATCACAGTACCATGCTGACCTGAATTCTTAGTTAAGTTTCTGGTAAACAATGATAAATATATATATATGATTAGTAATAAGTATATATATTTTATCACATAAAATATATATAATATCTGCCTATTTATCGAGAGTCAACACCTGAAAATGGGAGAAGCACTATTTAAAACAAGCCCTGTCGGAAATAGGCATATTGCATATAGTATTTTCAATCACAAACTGCGTGGTTATTAACATTTGCCTTAATATGAAGAATATTGATTAGCCAATACAGCTCAAATGCTACAATACTTAACAAAACACGTAATTAACAATAGGCTGGGCAATCGTGAATAGATTGACTGTAAAAAATAAACGTTCCATAGCTCTGCCAACTGAGCTTATTGCGGTCGTGCTAACAGTAACCAATTTCCCGCTTGCGGTGATCACTTTTTCCACTACAATTTAATTTATTAAGTAAAAGCATAGCAAGTCAATTGCAAAATTAATAAATTACTGTACAAAATAGGCACCAATTTATACATAAACGACTCAAGCACGATAATTACATAGATATAATACGTATGTGGCATGAATAATGCTATAGGTAATTGGGCACAGACCACAATCTCCAACACAATAAGTTCCATGTTCCATTCAAATGATTTAAAAAAGTGAGGCTTTTTAAGTTTTTAACATTAATTGATCTCAATTTATTATTTCTTGTCTTTCAGTTTTAGGTCAGGCTGTTTCTTTAGCCATAGATTCAAAGATCTTCTACACTATTATGACGAGGAGAATAGAATCGCAATTTAATTTGTTTATTTTAATTTATTTAAAAAAAAAGCAGCTCATGATATTCTATTTCGGAACTCTACGTTATTACGTTATTAGAGTTTCGGAATCTAAATGAAAAGATTTTTTTTTATAAGTATTTGTGTTAATAATTGGGTAGTAATAATTATATCGGACAAGTTTGAACCTTATCGTTTTAATAGAAATCAGATTATGATCACTAATATTGATTACAATCTTCGTATGACATGGATTCGAAGAAATGAGATAGCAATAAGTAACAATAAGGTGTCCAGCTTGGTTTGGAGCATAATAAATTAAATTAACATAAAATCAAACTTCTACTACATTACTGGCATAAATACCTTTGAGAACCAACCTTAGACAACGTATTTAACGTCCCAATGGTTTATCATATGAAACGCTGCTATAACTAAGTGTAATAAAATGATATCTACAACAAATCATATCGTTATTTCAAACAAGTACATGTAAGACGCTTCATCACTATAATATTTGTTTATTGTTCTAGACTTGTAATAATTATGTTAACCAGCTGCTCGCTATGATAGTTCAATGTACCTACTGTAACAGAAGACTGGCAATATTTGCCTGTTTGTTGTGCATCACTGTAATTATTTGACTAAGCAAACCTTCAGCTAAGTTACAAAGATGTATTTTAATGGCATAATCTAGTGTAGTCTATAATACACATCAAAGAAAATTAATCCAATCTCGTACAACGCATTAATTTAGGAAATCGATTTATTCTTGGGTTAAAAATAACAACCTTCTTCGGTTCCACAAGAAAGGTATAAAGGACGGTAGAAACGGAGTTAAAAAGGTTTTCCTCTTTGCGACAACACCATCATCAATGTCAACTAAGACAGAATGATCGTCTCAAAAAAGTAGATTTATAGTTCCTGTGCATACTCAAAGCTCTGTTCTAAAAATTAATATTGAATGTAGACGTAGAAAAGAAAATGGTAAGAAAAGAAAGCACTATAAACCAGTTAATCTTTCTCCCCAATAACAGCGTACATAAGGTGTGTGTGTAATAAGACTGATAAGTGCTCGGACAACGCCCGTGAGAGTATTTTTGCTACACTGGAAGGGTAATTGACTATACCAATTCCTGGTTTTATTCAGTTAGAGTGAGTTTTACTAACCCACTATCTTTCCTGGACAGTTGGGTGTGTGTACAGGGCATCTACATAAAAGCTGTATGCAAAATAGGCAACAGTAACATACCGTCTGGTCTCATGCCATCGTCACGTACAAGCTAGTGGGACTAGTTCACATGTTATTCGTTGACTCATATCTAAATAAAGCCTGTCTATAATTAACACAGCTTGTTACATAGTAGGAAAATTTGTTACTTGTGTGTTTTATCATGAATTTAATTAAAATGTATAGAGATAACTGTTAAACATATACAACGTTGTTTAATTAAAACAATCATCACCCATTATAACATGTACATATTTAAGTAATTTATTAATTTTTGCATTTGACATGCTATGCTTTTACTTAATAAATCAAATTATGGTGGAAAAAGTGTACGTAAAAATATATAAACTCATACGAGTGACAGATATGGTGGTTAATTTGAAGTGTTACAAGTAGACCGCAATAAGCTCAGTTGGAAGAGCTTCGGAACGGTATTCCGAGGTCGTGGGTTCAAGTCCCACTTGCGGCATTTCACTTTTTCCACCATAATTTGATTTATTAATGTACATATTTTACAAAAAAACAATACACATTTAGATACATTACTTGTAATGTTAAACTAAACAAAACGCTAGACATTTTCTTAAAAAAATCTAGATCTATCCTGTGAAATTTGTTTTGCTAGTTTTCTTTTAAAGACTAGGTACACAGTAATTTGTTGCAGATTGGTATCAATTTTGCTCCTCTTGAACCTATTTCCACTAGGTAACTGAGAAATTATGGGAGGTTGGATACCTGATTGGATGATGATTTCTTGGAGGATTTCTTGGAGGATTTCAGGGGAGGTTTTGGGAGCTCAAATAAAATATTTCTTTGTCCTTATGAAATTTTAACAACATCGTTGTTATAAATTTCTATAATACTACTAAAACAACAGTTCTTTGTTGGGATTCTAGCTATTCAAAAAATTATTATCGTAGGAAGTCATTGTTCGTCATTGTATATTGCGACACTTAAACCACGGCATCCGTGCTATCATCAAATTTGAAGGATGACGAAGTCACCACCTCATGTAGTTTGTATTAGGCACACTTCAATAAGAAGTCATAAACAAAGTAATTTGTTGGCGGTGACAGAAGCGCGCGCGGCGAGAAGCGGACGTGTCGCCTCGCGGACTGCTATGACCACACAAGCGTCGCTACGCGGACTTTATAAGCTTTTGTATTTTCCAGTAACAGGACGCAAACCATCTCGGTTATCTAGATAATACTAGATATAGGAGCGCTTTTTAAAACTAATACGTTTTGGGCTTTTATCATAGGTACAATATTTAAAGTATTACTGACAATGATTATAACAACAGGCAATTTTCATATATTTTTTTGTAATATTTAAATATCGGGAGTATGAGAACCACGTCTTAGTGTCTACGCTTCGAACAACATCCATGAGAGCAATTTAAGTTAGTGGCATATGTATTCAAAATATCTACCTGAGCTGCCCAATGATATAATTATTTCTCAAAGACGATATTATGTTTGTAACTATACGTAAAATTTGATAATACGTGTGCTGAATAAAGTAGCGCATGCAGTAAGGTCACCCTAGTCGTAGAGCGTAACTGTTGTTTCCTGCGGTCAAACTCAATTAAAACTCATTGCAGGGGCGTGCGAACTGAGCGGGCCGTCCTGCGCGTCTACGAGACGCATGGCGCCCGCTCTACCCCACAGGAAATAACTCACAACTCCTAATCTTGGGTCAATAAACCTAGAAAACGTGGCTCCTATTCTATATCAGCTGTGATCTTTTCATAATTGTTAACTTATGATAAAGTGATAACGAATTCCAAGTGTTTGTCATCTGTAACGTTTGATAGTGTGACCTACAACCTTGATTTCGTAATTACAAGTCAGATCCATTTTGACGTGTTGTTAGAGAGAAAAATAAATGCGGTTTCTTTTACTATATTTTAACTTACTTTGCTATTTTCATAAATTCACTAATTGTAACGTAATAAACATAAACGTATATAAGTGTGTAACTGTGTACCAAATAAGCAGAGTGATGTGATTTATTCCTAGGACAGTACGGGTCATCAGTTCTTAACTTCGATATAAAGATCAGGGCTTATTAATAGTTTTGATTTTATTACTAGTAGTAAAAGTAACAGTAATTTCAATTTAATTAAGAACTTGCCATAAAACGCTGTGAAAATAATCCGTGCAAACTTAGTGAAAACGGTTAAAATTGATAATAAAATACTTAAAGAATTTATTCTGTAGTGACTTCACCTGAGAAATATGTCACATCAATATCATAAATCGAAGAGTACAATAGCAACAAACATTCTCCGTCATTAAGCGTCGAACATTAGTCCAGTTGCAGAATGTTTAAGGAGAATCGACAATTAATAGCTCTTAATTAATTACCTGGAGCGATTTGTGTTCTTAAAAGTACCAGCCAAAGTAGTCCTTACTGCGATGAAAACACTTCCAAATATAGAAACATTTACATTCCGTTGCAAACAGTAAACTATGTTGAGTGTAATTTTGTATAATTCGTAGGACAATGCCACGTTGATAATGTAAGCGTTATGTGTTCAACTTAAAAAGTTAGTTACTTAAATAAAGTAAACTTTGTTAAATAAATGAAAATTGTCGCCTTGTCTTTAAAACCAAATAATGATGAAGTATTTTAAATGATATCATTATTGGAAATGCATTTTTATTACCAGAGAGTTGGAGACCTCTCTCTCGAGAAGTGAGAACGTCCGTTTTGACTACCAACTCTACCCAGTTCAGAAAGTACCCAGATACAATAAAGGTACTTTTAGACTAGGCCACGATTATGGAAAGTGTTGAAGTCAACCACCAGATTATACTAATTTTCAACTTACCTTGTGCAGGCAGCGGCAGAGAAGTTACATCCCGTGACGATTGATTTTCACGCTAACAATTATTGGCAGATAAAACTATAGATAAATAGACAGTGCCATAAAAAATCTTTTGCGTATATCAATTCTTGAAAAACGCATACTTTTAAAAACTAAACATAGTAAAAACGTAGCCCATAAAAATAGATATATACTCGTATTTATATTATTACCATCGATATAGAAATATACTATACATAAGTACGAATTATGGGTCCGATAACGCCCACATATTAGCTTGGCTGAGTATTTGACCGACATAGTCATGCGATAAGAATATTTTAGCACTGAGTTTGGCGAAATATTACATACAATACCATTATTGTTAGTGTTTACAGCATTTACACTAACACTGGTATACTTAACTGCTACAGTATTTGTGACATGCGCCTGGTTACTGAGCTGCAAAAAGCTTACATACTTGTATTGAGTTAATAAACCTATGCTGATTATAAGTATACACATTGTTTAAAATATTTCGCTTTTAAGCTTCAATTACTTCTTTATATGTACGACAGCAATAATCGTCTATAAATATCGTATTTTTTGTAAAAGGTTTAAACGATATGGCTTTTTTTATTCAAAAGTATTTTGTAACGAATTGACAGCGCAAATAGCAACAAGGAGAAATGGTTACAAAAGCTGCTAAGCATTGTTGAGAGATTGGAGCCCTTGGGGAGCTACCCTTTCTTTTTAAAACAGAGTTATTATAATTGTTTATAATTACTGTTGGTTCTAGATAGTCAATAGAATGTGATGAAAAAGTCAGGTATAAAATATCCTACTATAGCCAATGTTGCAAACAGGCATTACACCTAACAATGTTACCAGAACCAAGTCCCATTATTTATTCAATAATCATACTATATTAGAAATACTATATTACCGGCTAACACTCACAGTTTTGGGATCGAAGATGTCGACCCAGGTTTCGAGCATATCCGATGCTCATCTTCAGGACGAGTGCGCAGCGGCGTCTGCGACCTTCCGGCGTGCACACACACACACAATCATACTATATTTATTTAATCATACCTCTCCTTATAAAGAGACCATTATATAAGCAAGTACCAGCAATATTTAATAATTAATACTATGTTGCCTATACTAGCTTGCCGCTAGTCAAAAAAACCTCTATAGATAAAACAACTTTCGTATAACTAGAGATTGAACTCTGTAATTTCGAAAAACACTCTCAACAGGACATTTAAACGCCTGAAACCTAACGTTTGGCTCATCTTTAATACTAAAACGAGCAAAATAGAAATCAGTTCAGTTATGTGGATGATACAATACCTACTACAATATTCCTCAGTATAAAAAAAACAATAATTGTATATTTGAGAAAACAAAAAGAAAAATATCGAGGATGGTTTAAAAAGATTCTATTTAAGAACAGTGTACGGTTTTATCTGCAAAGTTGTGTAAGCTACAATATCCGTTCCAATATTTCGATGTTATCATGGATGGTATGGTGTCGTCAGCTGTTGTACTGTAAATATATCAAGGCCGAAATACGACTATTATCATAATGCTAAAAAAATCTTAACATCGTATTCAATGTATACTAAGTTATCCCCCTAACGTATAATTCGTTGTTTTGTAAATTAAAATGCCAGTATTTATATTTTTTATTTCAATTGTCTGGACATTCATCACGGTATCGCTCCAAAACAAAATAACATGCACTTCAGATGAATTGAAGATAAAATATCATACAAACTTTCTAGAGAGAGTTTGTAAATAAATAAATAAATAAATATTCATGGACATTTCACACAGCGTCCTCTGGTCCCAAGCTAAGCTTACATGCTTGTGTTATGGGTACCAGAATACGGATAGAATACATATTATACTACTTTTCTTTTGTAGATACCTACATACTTATAATACATATAAACACCCAGACGCAGTACAAACATTTGTATGACAAATATAAACATCACAAAAAGTATTGTCCTGACCGGGAATCGAACCCGAGACCTCCAGATCGGCAGTCCGTTACATGAACCACTAGACCACGAAGCCCGACTAAAATAAAATTTAATTAAATTTAATTTAATTTTAATTTTTTAATTTATTTACTAAAATTATTTATTAATAAATATTGTCATATCAGAATATATATTTTTGTCAAGTAGTTAATTCAAACATGTAAACAATAAAGTGTTTTAGTGCTAAAAACATAACCAGCAGCTAATCAACTAAACTGTGTCTTAGTTGTTAGTACGTCAATGGATTTCATCACCTATTACAGGACATTATACGAGTCCTAAAATGTTTATACCGTATATTAAACAAGAATAGTGTTATTATGCACTATTGCAGGTTTGTGATGTTTTGTGGGACTGCAACGGTGAAGTGACGATGTGGTGAACAGGTACATACAAAGAGGACAGTTGGACCATGGAGTGTTAAGGAGTTTTTTAAAGAAAGTTTATGTCTAGTAATGAATGAAGGAAAGCTGATCAGTAAATAAGTAGATGGGTATAAATATCAATATATTATCAAGCGCCTGTGTATCTCCTAAAACGATGTATACTTAGTGATAAACTGGGTTTTAAATTATTTTTCGTTAGCTAAATATTATAACTGTCAGTTTCAGTCATTACATTAATAATTCTTTTATTCGAAAGTGTAGTATTCAGTAAATACTGACAATTCATGTTAATAATATCTACGTGTTTTACAAGTGAGAACAGATAAAGAAGCAACTGTCCGATGCTGTGGGGCCCCATTTTGTAGTTTTGTACCACTATTGCCACGATTCAAGGCCTTCGACGAGTCATTGCCACGCCTGAGTCTTCATGACGCTTACGTCCGCGAAATGAAATGCTTACCTTAGGGCTTCCACTAAACTTTATACAACATAATTCTTTCTGATATCTTAAATGATAATATGTCATGTTTGTTAATGCTTATCCTCAAATGGATCAAAATAATTGCAAATCCTTATATCATATTTACTAAAAATTTTAATAAGCTTTGTATTTGTAGCGCAAATGTTTGTACCAAAAAGTGGCTCTTAAACACTTAACAACGAAAGCTGGAACAATAGAAAGAAGGACTCGTAAACAAAAAGATTTGGATAGTGTAACTACTTGTATTGAAAAATATAGTTAGCAAAAAAATGGAAGTGCAGATACAATAAACCTGCCAGAATGTGTTTCTTGTAGGTAAGAATTTGTCTGTTAGCGTTGTCGTAGCTTCTAAGCGACTGAAGTGATTTAGTTAGATGTGTAATTAATTATATTATTATTTTTGTTGTCAATCTAGCTCTTCAAAAGTTATGAGATCATTTGAAAATTTGGTTGTTTTAACGGAAACCAGATTGTGCGGTATTTTTATTTACTACTATTCTTAAGTATTCCATTTACATTTATAATTATATGTGAATGAACTTTTAACTATATTTAAATATTTTTTTACACATATTTATTTAAAAGATAAGCTGTGTGACCAATTTATTAGTGAGATTGTAGTCTTTAAGATCGTACTTAACTGTTATGTATAACGAGATTTACTTAAAAGACATACTATCTCGGAGTACATGCTAAATAAATAACTACGTCTGGTAATTTATGTTTAAATGCCTGATTTCATTTGTACCCAAGCCTCCATTCTCACTACTACCTCAATGACGACATAAGATCAGTTGCCTAGTAAAGAATCGGTTGGAAATACCTTATTTAATACATACCGGTTATTACGTATTGAGCCTGCTACGGGAAGAAAAATATTGACCTTTAATTATATCCTGCGTGTAGACATTGGTATCCAGACAGTCAGGGCGCCGATCTCTATGAACAAAGTTGAAAGAGGCCCGATGAGGCGCAGCGATGTTCCCAAAATAGAGGCCATTTTTAGGGTTCCGTACCCAAAGGGTAAAAACGGGACCCTATTACTGAGACTTCGCTGTCCGTCCGTCCGTCCGTCCGTCCGTCCGTCCGTCCGTCCGTCCGTCTGTCACCAGGCTGTATCTCAAGAACGGTGATAGCTAGAGAGTTGAAATTTTCACAGATGATGTATTTCTATTGCCGCTATAACAACAAATACTAAAAATAAAATAAAATAAATATTTAAGGGGGGCTCCCATACAACAAACATGATTTTTAGGGTTCCGCACCCAGTATCTCAAGAACGGTGATAGCTAGACAGTTGAAATTTTCACAGATGATGTATTTCTATTGCCGCTATAACAACAAATACTAAAAATAAAATAAAATAAATATTTAAGGGGGGCTCCCATACAACAAACATGATTTTTTTACCGTTTCTTGCTCGATACTAATAACGTTGCCTTATGTTGCATAGATAATGGTACGGAACCCTTCGTGCGCGAGTCCGACTCGCACTTGACCAATTATTATTATTCAACGAACCGCATCGAACTGGTTTAATGGACTTGGGGCGTCTAGTCTGGAATATAATGACAAAACGTTTAAGGGAATACCTTTATTTATACCAATTAATTAATAATAGGGACATTAGTTCTCATTTAAGAAAAAAATTGTTAAAACACAGTGTGTATTTATTAAAATTGTAATTGGGAAGATATTTGTAAAGTAAAAGGCAAAGCGTGAAAAGGCATCTTGTAGGCTGGCAACGCGAGGATGATAGTTACGAGTACCTACTAGGTGTCCTCACAATTGGGTTACACCCCACTTAACATCAGCTAGTAGTCATTTAATAGCTTACTCTAGCTACGTAACTATAAATATTCATTCAAATAAATATTCATGGACATTTCACACAACGTCCTCTGGTCCCAAGCTAAGCTTATTATTCTTGTGTTATGGGTACCAGAATACGGATAGAATACATATACTTACTACTTTTCTTTTGTAAATACATAGAGACACCCAGACGCAGTACAAACATATGTATGAAAATTAGAAAAATCACACAAATGATTGTCCCGAGCGGGAATCGAACCCGCGACATCTTGATCGGCAGTCCGCTACATGAACCACTCAACCACGAGGCTCGTCAACTACTACATACAACTATCAAAAGAACTTGTATAGAACGAATATAATAATATCTATAAATATTCAATTTCTTAAATTTTACAAGATTTTCATAAGTTGGAAACGAACCTCCCCGTTACCTACATTTAAACATGAATAAATTTAATTAAAAATTTCACAATCATTCCTAGCTATTACGATAAATACTTATAAATATATTATAACTTATCAAATAGTGATATGTTTCGATTCATACCTATATAATCTGCATACTTATATGTAGTGGCAAATATTGTCAATGTATCATCCATTATCTCTTAAAACTATTTGTGCAATACTACGAGTATAATGGTTGGAAATTTCTTGGCCAATGTACAAAATATAATTAATTGTCTTTTATTGTTCTTGCTTATAGCTTGCCACTACACTAGCTTAACATGAGGATAAGCGAAGTGCTTTACTTATGCTACAGAACAGAAGTAAGAGACAATTCAAAAAGAAACAAATTAACGTTACTTGTTTCAAGTACAAAATACACACACAAACACATGTGATCATTGACTATTTTTTTCTTTTTTAGGGTTCCGTACCCAAAGGGTAAAAACGGGACCCTATTACTGAGACTTCGCTGTCCGTCCGTCCGTCCGTCCGTCCGTCCGTCCGTCCGTCCGTCCGTCCGTCCGTCCGTCCGTCCGTCCGTCCGTCCGTCTGTCACCAGGCTGTATCTCAAGAACGGTGATAGCTAGAGAGTTGAAATTTTCACAGATGATGTATTTCTATTGCCGCTATAACAACAAATACTAAAAATAAAATAAAATAAATATTTAAGGGGGGCTCCCATACAACAAACATGATTTTTAGGGTTCCGTACCCAGTATCTCAAGAACGGTGATAGCTAGACAGTTGAAATTTTCACAGATGATGTATTTCTATTGCCGCTATAACAACAAATACTAAAAATAAAATAAAATAAATTTTTAAGGGGGGCTCCCATACAACAAACATGATTTTTTTACCGTTTCTTGCTCGATACTAATAACGTTGCCTTATATTGCATAGATAATGGTACGGAACCCTTCGTGCGCGAGTCCGACTCGCACTTGACCAATTTTTTTCAAGATACCTAGTACGTTATATTTTCTTGAATATGGGATTTGTAGGATTGAGTATATTGCTACAAAAGTGGATCCACTTGGATTACGTAATGAAAATTAGGTCGGTCGAGAATAAGGCGTAGAGCAGCTCTAAGATTTGGTGTAGATAAATATGATATTTGGCAACAACAATGTCATACATTGTTAGCATACCTACTACAATAAACTTATCAGCGACGTTTAGCAAGCATCTGCCGAAACCGTGGGCCCCGATACCAACCGGCAGATAAACGCTATCCTTCGGGTTCACGGTCACGCCGCGGGGGCAAGCATTTTATAAAGTAATCATCCTGCGTACACGTTTTCTCGTTAGTAACATGTGGACACTTTACAACAAGTTTTGGTATAAAAAGTGGAGGTTTTTATTGTTCATCACACCATACATTGAACTTCGTCACATGTTCCACATTTAGGCATGTGCTTGCTATGAATTAGTCAATTATCTAAAATAGCTTACATTTCACTGTTACATTGTATGTTTGTTATCTAGAATGTAGTTTAATATCTAATTAGTTGTTTTATCAATGCGGCTCTAATGTTTCAGAGAAACCATGCGGTCTTTATATACGAAAATATACGTTTAAGGGCCTACATCAATATTATCGTATATCATCGCCGACACGTACATATTAACACAGCTAGTAGGTATAGAAAATGAAGAATTAGGGATATTTTTTTTGTTTACTCAAAATCTACTAAATATATTTTAATTCTGATTTACGTGTTTCTATATATAATAGTTACTTATGTTTTTAAAGTTATTTCATTAGTTAATACGCGATAATAGACCGACAAATGAAAAAAATAAACAATTTGAGAGGTTGTTTCGCTAAGATTTTCTATCGAGAAAACTTTTTTCAATCGCGTTTCTGAGTTTATGCGATCCTAGATCATATATTGAAAAAACATATACTTAAAAATTAGAGCTCTAGCCATTCAATCTAAAGAAACAATCAAAACTTCGTACGTAGAAAAATGAACGAAGCTATTTTGGTATCCTCTTAACATGAGGTTATTTCAGCGGTGTAGTGTCATGCTTGTGCTGTAAATGTAGGCAACGGATACAAGGTGTTTAAGTATTACGGCATCTCATAAACTATGCGATATAAGATAGAATGTAAATCATATAAAAACCATGTTATTTTTGTTAGTTAGGTCAATTAGCTTGCGACTTGCAACAAAAAATATTATTTTTAGGTTGCCGACATGAAATTAAATAACATTTCTTTAAAAGTGATAAAGAGGCATGTTTACTTATATTATTAGATCACTAGCCTGCTATAGATTAATTTTGTCAATTCATACCGTCAGTAAATGTTTCTTTATAATAATAGACCATTCGTTCGTAGACTACTTCAGAAATTAATTACGCTATCCAAAATCTATTACAGAAAAGCAAATACGTAAAGAAAATACACTTGTTGAATGATTCTGCCATCAAATTCCTGCTATAAATATTTCTCGCATCAAAGGAATTGATTTGAGTTCAATTCATTAGAAATTCTTTAAAATGTAATAGATATTCATTTAAGCTATAGTATGTATTCTTGTATCTATATAATAATTTATTAAATAGGAAGATCATCTTTTTCTCATTCTTTAAATGGCTCTAAAAATATGAGTGGTTAAGTAAGTTTACTCGTATTATTTACAGACTAACTAGGAGAGACCTAGAAAAAGATGAAGAATCCCTAAATCCAGAACCTGTTTTTATGTATTTAGTAAACATAAACAGTAGAGTTCGCTATAAACTTCACGGGAATAACTTCACTTAGGATTATCCCAACACAGTCAAACAGTTCCATCATTTCTGCTATAAATAATATTGAAGGTTTGACATGCATAGAACGCATAGAACTGTATTGCAATCGAATGTTCTTGCTACAGTTACCTATTGGATTAGTTCGTATTAGTTGAGACCGTAAGATGAACAATTTATTGAATACAAGTCTGCCTACAAGCTGTATAATACTCGTATTAAAACGGTAACATGTCAAGTCAAGGCATCGATTGAAACTATACAAGCAAATGCGTTGTGTATTTAGTGCTATTTTCTATTATAGTTGCTGGAACAATCACATAAGCAGATAACTTGTGACTGAGAAAAAACCTGAGAACAAAATCTATAATAAGCTTTAGGTCAGCATTAACTGGACCCTGTCTAACAGTATAATGCATATGAGTAGAAAAATAAAGAGATCTGTACAACCAGAATTTTGAAATAGGTCTGATAAATTCAACAAACAAGTAAACCAATTTGTATGTGTTTTTTTATAAATCTAGATTCTAGAGTCATACTTTCAAGCAATAGTCTTTACTCGTGTTTTTTAAATGTATCTAATAATTTACTTAAATGTTATAGGTAGCTATACCTTCTGAAGTTGAACAAAAAGAAATTGATTATTACTTATTTAACTTACAGTTTTCTCATTAACCAAATCATAAATGCAATACCTACATATTTATGACAAATCTTACTTATTTGTAATTAAGTGATGTACTCATATGTATGTGGCCTTGTGAGGCCCTATCCACGTCCTGTGACGCTTGAAAAGTATTTGAACATGTCCTTGAAGTTACTGCCAAGGCACGTAGGAATATAAAGAAGGTGATAAGATTTATACTACTATTCACGACTATAACATAAATTTAATTAAATGATTTACAACAGTATAACATTGTAATAATAATACTAACTAATACTAATACCCCTTTCCAAATAAACTGAGTCCATCTAAAGGTTGTCTGGAAGAGATCGCATATTGCGATAAGACCGCCAATTGTACATGTTTTATTGTTACATTAGTTTTAAGTGACATGTAATTTATGGTGTACAATAAAGTGTATTCTATTCTATTCTATTCTATTCTATTCTATTGTAGTTCTACGGAATTCTTCGCGAACTTCTATAGAACTATCGTCGTAGATGCTATTAGAAAGCTTCTGTGCAAATTAATAAAGATAAAAAAATTTATTTTATATTGTAGCAGATGGCGCTCTACAGTCTCTGCCTAACCCCATGAGAAAAAGGCGTGACGTTATAATAATGATGATAAAACCCTAAATAATACTTTTCATGAAACATATGATGACGATGTCACACGCGATGATATCAAGTCGCTGGCTTCCTGAAGCCCAATATTCTTTCGATGTGTGGTCTGTGGTGTGGTCCACTATGTCCTCTAGACAATATTAATGCTATATCTTTATAAACACATGATCGAGTACTACAAATTAGTTTGTGTAATTAACAATATTTATTTCTTTGTCAAATGCGACATTGCTTGTATAGTTTGTGGTAAAACTCAAATAGAGATTGCGTAGTAACGATAAAGATCTTTCTCGCTCTGTTCAAACCTATTCAAAGCATTATGGGTGGTGTATGTATTATACAATCTCACTTACGTGGCAAAGCATATATTACTTCCTTTAACAAATCTGGCTCGCGTACAAACGAACCTTAGAAACCCAAAACGTTCATCCTGATATTTCAATATAAACATGTCATTCCAGGATATGAAACCATTAACACGTTGTCTGAACTATGAAACTACATATATTCAAACTCTTTAAACTTTTAAAGGAGATAATGGTACCATTTTTACGGGCACAACTAAACTTAACTAAAATGAAAATTGATAGAGTTCAACAATATTAATTGAACTTTCTTATTATAAAAACTGTGTATCATTTACTAACGATTTTACCTAATTAATATAAATGTGTGCAACGAAATAGCCAATTAATCAAAATACATTATAGATGTTTTCATTTATGTTAAGTTTGTTTAAGTTTTTGACGCATCGGAATTGGCCTCAATATTTTCTAATTCATAAATTTTGGTTCTTCAACTTCAAAAACCGAATAAATCAAACTAGGGTTTAATAGCGACACCTCTTAGCGCAGGTACCTATTCTATCGACCCTCCCTTAGGGCTATGACTTCTTATTTGGGCTATATTATTTAGAATATTATAGAGTGCCGGCTCACATTTAAGACCAATAATATAGAAGCGGTAAGCTATGAAGTCGGTAACATCCTTTTTATAATATTGTTGTCAACGAAAGATTAACATAATCATTACAAAATTATCAGAAAACAATATATTAATCGATAAAATTCTTATTATTGAATTAGTTTTTACATTCTTTTCTATTTCGGTTATTACTTATACCTACTTGTTTCCTGGCATATAAAACCAATAAAGTTATCTTTTTACTATAAAGTAGAAAAAGCGCTTAGGCGGTTTTAATAGAAATCTATCTAATTATATACAAACAATTTAGTGCGGATTTCTCACAGAGGATATTGTCTGTGTAGAATATCCCTTACCTGGGCTTTTATAGTACCCAAGAAAGAGAAATAGATGGTAACACTTGTATTCTTAATCCGTCAGCACACAGATATAAAACAGTAAGCATCTATTTAATAATGACCACAAATCTGATTGTAACTGACACTTTCACCCACAATTTTCATAGATAAATTAGTTATTTGAAAGAGCAGTGTTCAAGATATATTATGGTGATCGTAGCAATACGTAGTATCAAAGCTATATATAAGAGCATTTGGCCAAAATTTCCCTACTATAAGCAGTATTCTGCAGCATGGAAGAATAATGTTTGTAGGAATATAGGAGCACTCAGCAATCTCTGAACTTTAGACTCATCAACAGTAGAGGGGTCTAAAGTTCAGAGATTTAATATCCCACTAATTTAATAAATGCGAAAGTTTGTAAGACTGTATTGAAGCCCTTACGTCAAACTTGTTTGTAGCTCTTTCAAGCAAAAACTACTACAAGTATTTTAATAAAACTTTGCAGATGAATTTTATACAAATCAGAATAGCACATAGACAATGACTACAAATACAGGTGACACTGCAGGCATTACAAAGGCAACCGTTAACTGATCTATTTTATATTAAAACTTAATATTACCATCAAAATTCTTAATCTATCATCATCATTATGATAACTTTATTTCACTTACAAGATGTCTGCTACTTAATATAATCTCTTATTGCATCTAATGGCTTCCTATTATTTTCATCGTGTATTAGTATTATGGCCTTGTAACGCTACTTTCCCGAACTAGAGCCACTCAAGAAACTCTCTTATCTAACGATTATCAGTTCCTGGAAATGTACCTATGCTGCACGTTGCCACTTGAAGCTGCTAACTGCAGGGTTTTTGTCCACATAACAAGAAGGAAGTTCTCTTTAAAAGAAACTATTTAAGAAAATATTAGAACAAACAAGACTACTTAATAAACATTTTATCCTTTCTAAAATTATTTTTTCCACGGAATTCGTTATAACTTGAATTTTACTTGTCATTTTGTCGACGATAAGACATTTTTTGTTGCCCCATTTTTTCTATACAATCTATAGCTCAGCTGTTAAACTACTACCATGAAAAGACCCGTACTTAATAGAATTGTTTAGACTTACCTACGACAGTCTCCGTGGCGCAATTCTCTAGGCAATTTTATTTATTTATTATACTTAGCTTCAACTGGCTTCAAGCACAAAAATAAAACGTACAAAGCCGGACTTAATAACAGCACAGAAGTATAACAATTTGTGTGCTATTGTTATAAAAAAGGTGAAAATAAAAACAGTTATTGTAATTTACACAAATATAATATTGTTAAGGGCCTACATCAATATTATTCAATATCATCGCCGACACGTACATATTAACACAGCCAGTAGGCACAGAAAATGAAGAATTAGGGATACTTTTCCTATTTACTCAAAATCTACTAAATATATTTTAATTCTGATTAACGTGTTTCTATATATAATAGTTACTTATGTTTTTAAAGTTATTTTATTAGTTAATACGCGATAATAGACCGACAAATGAAAAAAATAAAAAATTAGAGAGGTTGTTTCGCTAAGATTTTCTAACGAGAAAACTTCTTTCAATCGCGTTTCTGAGTTTATGCGATCCTAGATCATATATTGAAAAAACATATACTTAAAAATTAGAGCTCTAGCCATTCAATCTAAAGAAACAATGAAAACTTCGTACGTAGAAAAATGCACGAAGCTATTTTGGTATCCTCTTAACAGCAGCTTACAAATGTATAATAATGTTTTATTTTATTTCGTACCTACATAAAAATAAATAAAAATTCACCTGTACCTACCTAAGTATATCTTCGAAACTACTTGCTTTTTATAATCATCGACTTTTCTCATTTGTAGGTATATAGCTGTACTAAAGTCTAATTACATTTTAACTAGGATATTATGGCTACCTGTACTAACTATCTATAGTGTCTATATCTCTCCAGCCTATTAAAGACCCACTGTTGGGCGCCGGCCTCCTCCACTGGGGAGGGATTATAGTGTGCGGGATTGTGCCGCGCTGTCCAGGTGTGTTGGCACAGGGTTTATTTTCGAGGTTTTCGTCCTTCCAAGATTATATATGTCCCTTAGATGGCTTTTACAGTACCCTGGGAAAGAAAAGGGGTACACTTGTATTCTTAATGCGTCATTACACGGGCTAGGTAACTAGTATATATCTAGGTATGATTAATTACTTGTCACCTTTTAGTGCATAAGTGACTTAAAAAGGTGCGGTCCATCGTAAATGATATCAAAATTCAATGTATCTATACAAATATTTACAAAATATCTTATCAATGTACATGCAAGTCTGAATTTTACGTGGTAATCAGTACTTTACAGAAATAATACCGCCGAGCGTCGTCGTGCCGATTAGCTGTTATACTTATAGTCGATAGAAGATTCGATTTCTAATATTTTTTTATTTTTTTATTGGGTATATATAGCATAGCATTCATCTGAAAAATGTTAAAATAATGAGTGGTTAAAAATTTATACATGTTAGATCTGTCACAAATACATATTTGTAACCTCCAAAATGAAATTGTGAATATTGAATGAATTGTGTGAAATGTCTATGAATATTATAAAAAAAATCGACAATCAACAGTAAAAAAATGCTCCAGTAGTATGTATGTAGTTTACAGAAATACTCAGTTTATTAAAACAAAGCAAAACTTCAAACAGCCTTGTTATAAACTTAGAAACAAATCTAATGGCTAACGGTCGCAGTGACATAAGCAGTTTGCAATTACCATAGAATCAATATAAGGCAGAACGTACAAACAGATACTTTACTAAAAACGTTTCGATGATCTACGAGTTGATAACATATTTTGACAATCTGTTCCTGTAACATTGAAATTCTGTTCAGCCATGTATACCGACAACATTTAATTGATACGAAGCCATGAGTCTGTCAAGGTTTCGACACTTTTTTTATAGCGTTACGGCTATGGAATATGTCAGTAATGCCCGTGACACAATCACCATAACTTTCAAGGTCGTTTGGTACAACATAGTTTATAACTATGCCATTTCCGGCAAACGAGTAAGTAATATATTATTCAAATTTGCGAACACCAATGATTATAACTTATAGAGATATTATAAGATTGAATATAAAAACTAGAAGCAGTTGATGATGTTACATTAATATGTGTTGTGTGTACCTTGACATTCTGTTGGTATGAATGAATGTTTATGTGTAGGTGTTAATAATACAACTAAAATTAATTTCCCACGGTTCTTTCGGACGGATTTTTGTGTGATATTTTTAGTATAATAATAATAACTGTTCATAGACATTACAACAATGTCTAATGTCAACAATTACCTATAGATTATTGTATTGTGGAATCACTCGTGATCACGTGAAAATAAGGCACCTGTTAGGTCCGTGATCTAAAATAGTCCAAAACGCTAGGAAAAGCAACTCATAAGGTATTACTGTAACAATTGTCAAACACCGCTTCTTTATTTATTATAAAACAAAGTCGTTATTTTTTTGATCTTTAAAAATAGACAATGGATTTTGATGCGGTTTTTTAAATGGTTGAAGAGAGGATGTTTTTTTTTTGTATAATTTGTCACCTTTTCGTTTTCTGCAAACAAACCGTGAAAATAACATTAAAAGGTTGAGAAAGAGACAGTAGATCAATCACTACATTTTTTACAAAATAAATACTTATATTCTATAATTATGTGGTCAAATTTGTTAATTTTAGATATTTGATATTAACTAATAAACACGTTTTCTACACCGAATTTGTCTTGACATATTTTTCATCATCTTTCTGCTAATGATTTTTTCTTACAACTCGTTTATATTATGATCTAGATTTGGGGTTCCCACCCCCGTAAGTAGAGCATTTTAAAAACAATTTTTGAACTACGGCTACACATACCAGTAAGTACATACAGTTTCAATTACTTTTCGTTACTTTTGTTGAACTTTTTTTCTTTGTAAATATATGGTTTTGGATCTTGGGTATTTTTAATGTATCATTAAACGTTGAAAATAATAATATTTTTCATAAAAAATTTGAATCTAACTCAAGAATCGAATAAATTGTTATATAAAGCTGGTACGTTAGAGCCTCTGCCACGTAGGCCAGCGGAAACTACTAATTTGTGACTTTAGGATTAAAATAATAAAAATATTTTATGACACACCCAAAAACTTGTTTATTCATTTATTAAATTTAATAAGTTAGTTGTTAGGAAAGATTTTGTAAAAATTGTATTAATTTTTTTTTAATAGAATATTACTCTACTTTAACGTCTATTGCTTATATGCTACGTAATTGATATAGGGTGATAAAATAAGTTAATATTAAAATATGGAGTATTTACTGAATAAGGTCAGCACGACTATACTTAATATTCGATTTTCGCCAGGGAGGAACAAGTCACAAATCCTTTGTAAACGCTCTCGCTAAACGCCGCGAGTGAACAGGTTGCCGTGTCAAAAAATCGTAAGGCGAATTGGCCTCACATCACGCTATGAAAAGCGATAAATAAACGGAACGTTAAATGGGTGGGTACTCATTAATCGGACAATCATCGGAGACAAATGCTTCGGCGCGTCTGCGTTTCCCACGGGGCGGGTGCCTACAACTATACCGGTTTCTGCCAACTTTAATGTGTGTTGTCAAATTAAGAAGTCACTTAAGTGCCTATTACATGATTCTTACTACCTAATACACTCTCCTTAGTATCACATACTGAAGTAACTTATACGTAAATCATATCATATGCGACTTGCCCCAGTGATAAACGCAGAACAAAGAAGAGAATTGGCAAGAGCGACTTCTTGATTTAAACTTCAATAGGGTGGCGCTCTATCAATATAGAGCGCCACCTAGGCTTCCTAGGTGCTCATTTATTGACTAGATATAGTGTTCTGGCAGTAAGTACTTAAGCCTAAATTACACTTTGCTTATAAAGCTTAACAGTTTTTTCTATAGAAATGTAATAAGCGCTTAAGTATGCGCATGCGACACACGACCAGTTGGGCAACTATTCATTCATAGCGGTTGGAATGCTAGATGACTCGTGGCTTGCCTCGACCGACCTTCGTTGCCGGCCGGCAAAAACTAAGCGATCCATCGAGATCCGGCGAATGAGATTGTTCCAGTGTCTAGTGTCTTACCTGCGCTATACCATAGCCGAGGTATCTTCCATTAGACGTTATTCTCCCGTTAGCCATCACTACAGCCCCGCGCACCTTACCACCCTCCTGACAAATAAAGAGAACAATAATCTAAAAAGGTAACTATGAATGAGTACCTACGCAAATTAAAAAGTAAAAGTAGAGAATCATGGTCTACTCCTTAAGCATAAATTTACTTTTATGCTTTTATTCTCTCAAAATATCGTAAGTTCTATTTTCCTATTACGGATCAGGCAAAAAGCGTTATTAAAACTTTTATTTAGCCTTAAGTCTTAAGCCTTAAATGTGGTGTAATAATATAAAACTATAATCACACCTACAGTAAAATAATAGGTTGATTATATACATAACCATTATACAAATTACAAAACCAACAATTAGTTTAATTAATTGATGTTTAAATATTGTAAAAAATACTTAATTAACGTTCTGCTAAGTCAAGTTTTAATCTGTAGGTACCGTTGAATACTTCGTGTGGATTTCTAGGTATTACTGGCTGTATTCTATTCTGCTTAGCAACATTGACAACACTGTACCTACCTACTTTGAAATTTGAATACATTCCCAAGTAAATTCCATTGCTACTTGAGTAAGCAACTTAAATGAAATCTTTTGGATTATGTTACACCGTAGCTTAGTAAGCATGTTATATCACGCATGTCCGATACTGTATAGGCAGATGTGTAGTAATAATTGCTTCATTGTTTTGCGGCAAATGAGTACATAAATATAATTATATAAATACACTAAAATAAATATTTACATTATGTTCAAAATCATTCAAATACATGCGTTTCATATAGATTTTTGTATTGTTGTTGTCACGAGTGATGCCTCACTCGTGATCACTAGAAAACAAAACACCTCTTAGGTCCGTGATCTAAAAGAGTCCAAAACGTCAGGGAAAGCAACTCATAAGGTATTTATTACTATAGCAATTGTCAAGCACCGGTTCTTTACTTAATATAAAACAGTCGTTATTTTATAAAACTACACCAAGGATTTTGATGTGGTTTTAATTTTATAATAAATAGGGTGGTTCATGAGGATGATTTTTTTGTATAAATTGTTAAGGCTCGGTGTATATTGGTTGGTTATTTCCTGCGATATTATCACGTTAAAAGCAATTGCTTCTTACTAACCACAAGTAAGAAAGATCACCATCTAAGATTCCATTGTCGCTTACCATCAGGTGACATGGGATCAAGTGCCAACATATCTAATGAAAAAAAAAGAGTATACAGTAGAACATTGGCACAAATTCTGTTGCGTCAAAAACTTAACCTGACTTGCCTAAAGTGAAACCAATGGTTGTTTATTTTAACTAAATGGTTAATACGATTTACGTACTTTGATATTATTTAAAATCGTTATTCTAAAGTGTTTATAATAAGAAAGTTCAGTTAAAATTGCCGACACTATCAATATATTGCTTTTAAATTTGTTTTGAACTTGAAAAGTAAACCGTATGTAATGTATACCTACATATTTCAAAGCTTCCTAGCGCACGACACGTTTTCGATCTTTGTTTTCTGTAATAAAACATAGGTCTGATTGGAATTTGTGTGAAATAAAGTATACACCAAGAGAAGTTTGTAGAAACATATATGTTCATATATGTATATATTATATGTTCTCTACATTATAAGACAATTTTTATATATAAAGATGGTACCAATTCTACGAGCACAACTAAAATAAACGTCACTAAAAATTAATTTTTATAGTCGATAACACAATGCGGCAATGTTAACTAAACTTTCTTGATAAAAAAACTAATGGCCTTATTCATAATGACTTATCGGAGGTTTAAAAGTTCGCTAAAATGGGTTCGCGAAAATTGTCAAAACTTGTTATTCATAACATTCTCTTTACGATAAAACGTTTATTATCTCTCCGATAAAATCTCCGTTTAAACCTCAGATAAGTCATTATGAATAAGACCGTAAAGATTTTAATTAATATAAATAGGCACAACAAAATAGCCAGTTATTATAGATATACCAATAATTGTTTTCAGTTTTTAGTTAAGTTTAGTTGTGCACGTAGAATAAGTACCATTCGTATTGTTCGTATTTGGTTTTTGGCTCCTAAAGTGAGTAAATATGTATTCTCTTATGGTCTTATTCATAATGACTTATCGGGGGTTTAAACGGAGATTTTATCGGAGAGATAATAAACGTTTTATCGTAAAAAGACTATTATGAATAACAAGTTTTCACAATTTTCGCGAACCAATTTTATCGAACTTTTAAACCTCCGATAAGTTATTATGAATAAGACCATTAGTGTATACCTCATAAAAGCACATACGCGAAGTATCATTCTGATTATATTAGTACCACGGAGTTACTTTTATTTAACGTCAATAACATCAGCAAAAGACGTCCATTAAGGGGAAACACAAGGGCAATTTTTCCATACAAAACGTAATCCCCTATTTCCTCCCTGGATTTTGATCGTAGAGCAATATTTCATTTTTCTCTTAGAAATCTCTTGTACTGCCCGCATGCAACAGTTCAATCGGTTATTCTTACATACAGACAGGTATCATGTTTATATTATTTTTTAATTTCAAAACCTCTTTGAGCCTACAGCTATGTATACAAACAAATCCATTTTTTCCTTGAAAGTGGCCGTTCTGTTTTCGTGAAGTGTCGACTCATTTCCGTAAACGTATTGCAGTAAGTTCAATAAAATCAGTGGCCCCTCACAATAAAAAAACTAGCGAGATCGGTAGGTTTTAACTTTATTTATAGCAAGAATCTAGCAAAAACGACTTCTTTGTATCGTATATCTTGCTTGTCTATCGAATTCAGAGCGCTATGTTGAATTTATTTATTTAAGTATGTATATAATAATGATTTTCTTCATTATTACTCGATGTAAAGCACTTTAAAGCTTTTAATATATTCTTTACTTATAACGAACTACAAATATCCTTAATCGAACATTTTTAGAAGTAGGCACTGAAAAACTGTCAAATTGAAGAAAACTTATCTAATTCCTATTGTGCTTAATAAATTATTGATATAGAAATAAGTGTTCTGTAAAAAAAAGGTTCACGATTCGTGGAGATCTCTTATAACACAACAAACAAACATTTTGAAATGAGTAAAAACTTAAATCAACTCTGACAGACCATGAATATTGAATAGATATTACATATAAAGTATAGAACAATACAATTAATTATATACATAGTAGTAATTGCAACGAACGATGTATAAAATTATGTAATAAATCCTAGTAATCAGCGACATGTGTAGTTTTGCGTAGACATTTACGGTCTTATTCATAATGACTTATCGGAGGTTTAAAAGTTCGCTAAAATAGGTTCGCGAAACTTGTCAAAACTTGTTATTCATAATAAATAATAATAAATAAATAAGCCGCAATCAAAATCAAAACCTTTAATACCAACATGGCAGCGCAGGATTGAGAAAAAAATTAAGGAAACAAGAGTGCTTATTGGTAAACTAATTTCCTTTAAGGGGGGCAACGTACGTCCAAGAGTGATGCGCTATGTGACTCGAGCCTTTACAGAGACTGGTGTTATTCGCCAGGACTATTTGTCTCGGGTCACGGAGCGCATCGACTTCTTTAAACAGAAAGTTTATGCATGGGCAAACCGATTACGTAGATTTAAGAAACGCATGGATCGATATAATCTGAATCGTTCGTTTCAGAACAACCAAAGATGGGTTTATAGAAGCTGGGAACAGCCAGAAAGCAGTGTGGGTGATATACAGCTACCGAATGACAACGTCACAAACAGCTTCTGGCGAGACATCTGGTCCGTACCTGTTCACCACACTGAAGGCGACTGGATGCGGGATGTTGAAAAGTGACAGAAATGGATTGTATAAATATTGAGCCTCAAGATGTGGCTAATGCAGTCCGTCTGATGTCAAATTGGAAATCGCCTGGACCGGATGGACTGTAGAATTTCTGGTACAAATGGTTTCGTAGTTCACATGCCTATTTAGCATCCCAGTTCCAGTCAGCCGTGGAATCTGGTTTGTTACCAGTTTTTATGACCATGGGAATCACTCACCTGCTTCACAAGGCAGGAAGTACCATAGAGCCAGGTAACTATAGACCTATTACTTATTTACCATCAGTCCACAAAATTCTTACATCCATTTTGAAAACCAAAATTTCTGATCATATTAACAACTTTTGCATTATTTCTCATTCTCAAAATGGGTGTAGGAATGGCGGCCACACAATTTTTTTTATTGTACCACACAAAAGAGCTTCTCCTCATTGACATGGCCATTTGCCAGCAGGTTCGCCGCAAACGTAAAAGTCTGTCGACGTGTTGGATAGACTATGAGAAGGCGTTCGATTCTGTGCCACATACATGGCTTATTAGGGTGCTTGAGTTGTATAAAGTAAATACAACTCTACGTACCTTTTTAGAGTCGTGTACAAGAGAACGGTTCTTTGCTATCCGGGGCGTCGGCAGACCCAGCGTTACGGTGATCCAATCCCGATCAGACGGGGAATATTTCAGGGCGATAGTCTCAGCCCGCTGTGGTTTTGTCTGGCACTGAACCCTCTCAGCACGTTGTTGGAGAGTTCAGGGCTAGGCTATAAGTTACGTAGGGGTGGCCAGGTGATATCCCATCTGCTTTACATGGATGACCTGAAACTGTTTGCGCCTAACCAGCAGAAGCTGATGGAATTGCTGAAGGTAACTCTCACTAACACTACTAACACTCAACGGTCTTATAGCAAAGAGCCTAGACAAGCACCTAAAAAAGCTCGCGTTGGGTAGCTGGATCAAGGGTCTGATGCAGAAGGCAGTTCTTCTTGACACGGCACGTATTGTAAGGAGGTTCCTGTCTCTGGAGCCCTCACCACCGGTAGCTTGGACCTTGTTCCCGATGCCAGTGGAGCTCTGTTTTTTGTATTTTTATAAGATCATTGTGTGGATGTTATTTATTTTATTTTATTTATTTTTTATTATTTTGATGTGTTAAATATTTGTTTTTAGTTTAGTTTTTCTTATGCGGGAATGTGATTTGATAGTTTTTTTTTTTAATGTAATTAATAAGATGATGAATAAATAAAGGGATAATAAATAATAAATATTCAGGACATTTCACACAACGTCCTCTGGTCCCAAAGTAAGCTATATTTCTATGCTTGTATTATGGGTACCAGATACGGATATACGACATATACTACTTTTTTTTGTAAATACATACTTATAATACATAGAAAACACTCAGACGCAGTACAAACATTTCTATGACATTTATAAATATCGCACAAATAATTGCACCGTGCGGGAATCGAACCCCAGACCTCTTCATTGGCAGTCCGTTACATGAACCACTAGACCACGAAGCCCGTCTAATAATAGACTTTTTACGCTAAAACGTTTATTATCTCTCCGATAAAATGTCCGTTTAAACTTCCGATAAGTCATTATAAATAAGACCGTAAGAGTGCTGTGGGCTGCGTGGCGTCAAATACGGCGCCCAGGCGATGCGGGCCTCGTAGCTGAAACCCACGAGCACCTCCGCGGTGACGTCACTCCGGACGCCGCCGTCCGCACCGATCAAGGACAGTAAACATTACCAGGTCAACGCACGCTGCTGTCTCTAGTTGCTTTTTTTTTAATTCGGCCATGACTGCCCTACCAACAGCCGTGAAGAGTTGTTCCCAAAGAGGCCCATTAATGTAAACTCGTTATACCTATTACCAACCTAAGTACTATATAGTTTATAAATAACCTTTTTCATTCAGTACTACCAGTGACCTTAGAACAGGATCCCAATAATGTAACAAAATATTCACAAGAAAAAAGTTTTCTAACTACTTATTCATTGAATATCATTAAGGGCCTACATCAATATTATCGTCGATATGTACATATTAACACAGCTAGTAGGTATAGAAAATGAAGAATTAGGGCTATTTTTTTTTATTACTCAAAATCTACTAAATATATTTTAATTCTGATTTACGTGTTTCTATATATAATAGTTACTGATGTTTTTAAAGTTATTTCATTAGTTAATACGCGATAATAGACCGACAAATGAAAAAAATAAAAAATGAGAGAGGTTGTTTCGCTAAGATTGTTTATCGAGAAAACTTTTTTCAATCACGTTTCTGAGTTTATGCGATCCTAGATTATATATTGAAAAAACATATACTTAAAAATTAGAGCTCTAGCTATTCAATCTAAAGAAATAATGAAAACTTCGTACGTAGAAAAATGCACGAAGAGTTTTGGTATCCTCTTAAGAAGATTCACTTACTAGTAGTTACTAGAGCCTTAAAGTAAAGCAAAATATTATAAATTTACAAGCTGTGTCCCACTGATTTACTTACTTGCTTACTGTAGAGGGTAATCTACGAGTGTAAGCTTAGTGTTCTAAGGGGGCAAGAGGAGAATTGTGACAATGTTACCTATTTAATATTTATTTAATATTATTGAAACTTTATTATAAGACACGTGTCGCAGAAAAAACATTACAACATATAAGTATAGGTACTTCGTAAAACATTACCTACTACCATTGTAAAAATCATTTTGCCTAGCAAAATGGCATTCGAATAGTTTCGCTATTTATTTGCTAAGTTTTTTTTATTAATAACAAGTAATTAAACAAGCGATTATTGGCATAAAAAAACGCTATTTAAGTTTTTATGTTTTAAATTTGTAGTTCGCAGGCTTCTATGGGAAAATGTGGTCTTAACGAACTGGTCGGCTTGCTGTCTGTAAAACTCGTCCTTGATCTACGATTTGTACTTATAATAAAAACTGGCGAAGATAGAGACGAGCATTCTATACACATTAGCAAAAATTGTATATTACGCAACTTCGTAGACCATTACGTGGAAATGAATCTCAGTAGAAAATAAATGAACCCATTTGAAGACCAAAATTCAGTTGTAATTTCTACTAAATCTATACGTCTCGCTGTTGTGCATGTACTGAAGTACCTCTTTCATATTCATATTCATTTATACATTGCAATTCCTGATGGAGGTATAGTTGGTTTACTAGAGGCACCACATTGATTGTGCAGACTTTGGTTTCGTGTCTTCTGCATCTTCTAGAATTGTATACAAATAATATAAATAATAAAATGAACGAAATAATTGACTTAGTAATTATAGAAAATATTTGTTTTTGCTTCTATTTCTGACTGTTACTGTTCCTAAGAAACTAACAGGTTGAATATGAAGTTTAGTTATAAATTAATTCATTTTCAACATGCATGCAATATTATAGAAGTGGAGTAAAAAAATCGTTTAAGAATGTTGACAGTGAACCGCAGCTAATGGGAAATTACCAATGATTTTGGAAAAAGTTGATGGCGATACGTAACGGATGCTGAAGATGCACGATCCATACCGAAACACTCGAGTGGAACAATTCTCCGATATTATCTTACCACATCGAAACATGATCACAGTAGTTTCGTCACAATTAACAATGACGGGTCATATTTTGAAATATGAAAGATACTTCTTTCTTTTTGGAGGTTAAGCGTTAGTATCAAGTGTTTACTGTTTGTAGTATTCGAAAACTACACGGAATGACACAATTTATTAGACCCTGAAGTATGATTTAGCCAGCCTAAAGTTACGCGTCATCAAGATTGAACGCCCATTCAATCTTGTATATTTGTGGTAACATTATTTTCAATTATTAATTATAGTTCACTTGTATTTTTAATGGTTATTGTTTTACCATATAATACAAGTAAATCACCACTTCTCTAATGTATACTATGGTAATCTAATTTTACAACAGGTTCTTTCATTACCATCATCATCAGTCCTTAGTGCCGGTCCATTTCTACAAAATTCCTTGCGCTCAAGACTGTACAACTAACAAATAACCTTCTCGCATGTTCTTGATCAAATATTTCAAATATTGTTATTGTAATCAATGAGTAATTATATTCCTATGATTGCCATTAATTTCTTGCACAATTGAAGACCTAATTTATTTTAGATTTACGATATTGAACTTGGTTTTAATTACATATATTTATCACTAATGGATACTCTTTACGTACGCCGCTGCACAGCCAGACAAATATGAACTTATACATAAAAATGTTAAATTATAAAAATATTCCTTCATGCAAAATGTATATGCAAATACTCTAACCCACTCTAACCTATTTTATTATGATCGCTATCTTTCCTAACTTATCAATTCAAATATTTTAATGCAGGTTGCACCTGATAAATGAAATAAGTATTCCTAGTGTTTAAAAATGTAAAGCAGCGAAGTAACGATGCGGAATCAAAACGTAGTAAAATTCTTCCATAACTGTTTAAACTTTACTTAATTAAATTCATATATATTTGTATGCTTTATTCATATGAATATTTAATAAAAATAATATTCAATCGAATGTTTGTCAACATGAAGATTCAAATACTTTTATTCGCAACAAATAGAGTTCCTTCCTACATGACTTATCTACAATCTTGTTGAAAAATGTATTCTGAAATGTTTAATTTCATTATTTACCAAGCTTTTGAAAGATCTCTAAATAAATTTTATAAATTCTATCCCCGATAACCTAGTTTCTTCCTACTACCTTTACGCAGATGATCTTCAGATTTATTTACAAGCACCATTATCGGAAATAAATGGCACCATCAACACCTTTATACAAGAATTTGCAAAAATAAGTTTGTGGAGTAATCGTCATGGGCTTACTGTCATGTACCTACTGGTAGTGCTAGTGCCAAAATGTGGTTATAAGAATGTTCTGAATCAGAAAAATATCATAGTCTAAACAACCAGTAGCTTTAGTCATTAAAGTTACCCATAAATTAAGAATTCGATTTAAAAATAAAAATCCTGTCAAGAGCGAGATAAACTAGCACGCTTAGGCTTCTGTACCTACTTGACCGAAAAATATAAATAACTAAATAGGTAGAAATAAACAGCTACCTAATTAAGCATATAGCAACACACCAACTTAACTTTGTAGTTGCGATAAGGGGAATCGCCTACATTACTTCATAAGTTGGTATTAGTTTAAACAATTCTTTCATGTGATGTAATAACAAATTACAAGTTTTTGGATTTTTCTCTATATCAGCACTAAGTAGGCTTGGTCCATGCCAAAATTTCAAGTCTTTGGGACAATAGGAGGAAGTAACCTGTAAATTTTGTTTCCCTAGCGTAATTCGAAAATACTCAAAAATGGCAGTAATTTCGTTATATCTTCTGAATGCGTAGATCAAAAATATAGATTGCATTTTTTGCAGCAAGGGATCGCATAGATCTACATTTGGTATGAGTTTCAAGTTCATACCTTCAGCCGTTGCTGAGTAAAAAATGTTTGACGGACAGACAGACAGACGGACACCGTATTGAGACCATAAGGGTTTGTGCGAAACCCTAAAAAGGTAAAATTCTGAAATATCATTTACTAAAATTATATTGGGGCCATGCATGTTACTTCTTTATAATTGGGCAAGAAAAACAAACTGACGATTTATTATTTAGCTGTAAAATGACATTGTTGTTAGTTCATCAACTTTTTCTAAATTCCACGCGTACGAAGTCGCGGGCACTGCTAGTATCTTATATAATTATGAATATTATTAAGGTTTGACTATCTGTATATAACTCATTTATTTATTCTGCTGCAAGTGCCGTTTAATCCTTTTTCATTTCCATCCAAAGGTTACCTTGCAGAGATCGCTGTCAGCGATAAGGCCGCCCATTGTACTATCTCAGTCTTATGTACTACTATGTAAAATGTGTACAATAAAATATAAATAAATAAATAATTTTTTTTACAAAGCGGTACCTAAGTAGAAATTGGCTCATTTTTATAAAATGTTACAATCCAGATACTTCATTTGCTGTGGCGTGTCGGATCCGCTCGTTAAGTATAAAATAACAAGTGACAGAGACAAGACTGACCGCTAGTTCATTGCGTAACAAGATATAAAATTAATTAAGTAATATGTTTTGTCAACAATATCAAAACATAATTCCATAGATAGTTTATTTAAGTAAATTTAAGTTTCGTGAAGAGAGGTTAGTTCGGCCGATGAACGGTGCCGGTTGCATTCCATTTCACCGCGTTCCATTACGCAGTGTCGTGGTTCCAAGAAACAGTGATGTCCTGCTCACACTAAGCATTCAATATTATTGCCGTGTTTTGGAATTCTGTTCATTGTTTGTGTTGCGCTCAAACTCATTTCAATACAAATAAGGAAACTAAACGCGTATCCGGTCAAAGGTCTGGTAAAAATGATTACAACGCTGATATTTGACTCTACTAATGATAAAATTGTGAAAAAATGACAATGACATTGGGTAACGTAAACAACAATAAAAAGACTGATTACACAGTCATACAACTGGTAATCAGTAGGAAGTAGATTGAATAAAAGACCCTAAAGGGGTGGTATCAAAGTTGATCAACATAAACATTTCAGAAAATCTAGAACTGTCGTATCTCGAAAAAATTGAACTTAACTTTTGAGATAGTTACCCTATCGAGATGGTTCATAGTCTTATATTAAATAAATAAATACCCGCGACTTCGTGAACGGCAGTCCGTTACATGAGACACCACGAGGCTCGTCAAAAGAATCAGCGTCGTCAAATATATAACAAGCTAGATTTTATTACCTTTAAAATTTAAATTAAATAAAAAGTAGCTCAACATTAGCTACTCTAATCTGCAGCAGGTTACAACATATAGATGAGCGCGATATTTTTATACTAAGCTAAGGGGTTGAACTAGACATGACATGTACTCTACAAACTCTGTACAATTACAATTATACCTTGATTAACTTAATGATACAGAAAAGTAAAACTGGATGTTTAAACCAAGATGTCGAAAACATTATTGTTTTGTACCTACTGTTTCTTTCAAACCAAAGGAAACCAAATACGCTACTATACTGCTATAATATTAAAATATGAAACAATAAAAGTGTTACTAATGTATTTAATGTAAAATGCACGTTGTGAGGCCAGCCAGTGGATTATTACTGACGGTTTTGGCATACTTCCTGCGTTCTGTGCGCGCACACCTAGTGCTTCCCAGACCTCTTATTTGATTATGCAAAAAAATAACTCGGAAGAGTTGATCGACCCGTATACTATTAGCACTAGCAAGTGCTTTTATAGTAAGTGCCCGTTGACATTAACGAACAATGAAATCAAATAAACGATCGATCTCAATTTTAAACTAATGAACCTTGATCACTTTATAGACACTCTAGTTGCTGCCCGGGACTTCGTACGCCTGGAATTTAAAAGCTGAGTTTGAAACTGATGCTTCGCTCCTATTGTTGGAAGCGTGATAATATATGTATAGCCTTCATCGTAAATCGAGAAAGATTTTTTAAATCTCACCAAAGCTGTTCTTGATATAATCGCTTTGAAATAAAACAAACAAACAATCTTTTCAGCTGTATAATATTAGTAGGTAAAGATTTGATTAAGTACCTTCTTATAAATTTAAATCAATACAGCTCTGCTAAATCTGTTGTCTTGTCTCTCATAACGTCTTTTTTATTCGTTATCTCGTGAGTTCTAATACAGTTTTATACGTATTTAAAATAACTACCACATTGACGAAGAATTTGACGAGCCTCGTGGTTGAATGGTTCATGTAACGGACTGCCAATCATGAGGTTGCAGATTCGATTCCCGCTCGGGACAATCCTCGTGTGATATTTATAATTGTCATACAAATACAAAATGTTTGTCATGCATCTGGGTGTTTCTATGTATTATAAGTATGTATTTACAAAAGAAAACTAGTATATGTATTCTATCCGTATTCTGGTACCCATAACACAAGCATAATTTTATTATAAGCTTAGCTTGGGACCAGAGGACGTTGTGTGAAATGTCCATGAATATTTATATAATTATTATTTCTGTCGTATATATAATGCCATTTGTACAAATTAACTATTGAATAATTAACTCTTTTAAAATCTTTGAATTTAAAATCTCTTGAAAATTTTTAAACTCTGAAAGCATTGATTTTATTATACTGATTAATTATGTTTTCTTGCTTGGATAATAAGTAGCAGAGAAGCATCTATGTTTGTAATTAGGAGATCCTAGGGTGCTTACTTTTGGAACTTCTTCTTCTTCTCCAGCCCATTTACGTCCCACTGTTGGGCACGGGCCTCCTCCACTTTGAGAGGGATTATGGTCTACTGTGCCGCGCTGACCAGGCGTGTTGGCACAGGGTTTATTTTCGAGTTTTCCGTCTCACAGAAGATGTTATCTGTGTGCTTAGCTGACTTTTACAGCACCCTTGGGAGGAGATGGGGTGGTGACACTTGTATTCTTAACCCGTCACCACACGGAGATTTAGATTTTTAGAACTATTTAGAATAAAATAAAGCGTTACAAATACATAAAATATAATAATCTCAGTTCGTATGTCGCAAGTAAAAATGCTATGTATGCGTTTTCCGCTCTTTTTCTGTTATATGCAAGAATCCAGGTCATTTATAATACAAAGTTTACAAAGTATTTTACAGGAGTCATACTATTTTCTGTTTACTAAGTAATATTTTTATAAACTTGTTTTTTTTTAAACTAGCTGACTCAACAAACCTACTTACATTATGTATTTAAAACTGCTGTGAGTGTAATAACTATTTCACTAATTCACGTCAAGCAAGAAAATGTGTCACAACCCTACAGTATCGTTTGAATAATTACTACATTAAGATAATTGAATGTTGTAGGTGATACTTGGCGGAAATCCATTGTAATTATGCAGGAAGTCGGACCACAGTGAAACGGAAAGGGAAATACAAGTAAGACAATGATAAGCTTTTTTAATATTACATTGCAAAATATTGCATATTAAATAAATAAATATATACGGACATTTCACACAACATCCTCTGGTCCAAAGCTAAGCTTGCATGCTTGTGTTATGGGTACCAGAATACGGATAGAATACATATACTACTTTTCTTTAGTAAATACCCAGACGGAGCACAAAAATTTGTGTGACAATTTTAAATATCACACAAATGATTGTCCCGAGCGGGAATCGAACCCGCGTCTTGTAAACGGCAGTCCACCGCGTGAACCACTCGACCACGAAGCCCGTCAAAAGCCCTCGTGATATAGACAGGAATTAAATATCAGTAGTTTATTATGTCTCTAGTCCTTGGTTGTGAGTCTTTTCATTGTATAATATCAGTAAAGTCGTGCAATCAGCATTAGATACAGACATAAACACAGACTCTTATAGGTATATGTAGACTCATAGATATTAAGTAATATCCGTTTTTCTTTAGGTATACTTTTTTCGACCATTATGCTTACAAGGTTAACAATCGTGCTGTTACCGTGTGATGACAGATTATCCGTCTGGTGACGGTTAAGCATACAAGTGTCACCACCCCATTTCCTCCTCAGGATGCTATAACAGCTAAATGATATAATAAACAAATAACCTGCCTATTAATAATTGACAACTTTGTATGTGAGAGAAGGCAAACTCGAAACTAAATCCTATTCTAACACTCCTGATCTATGCGACATGATAATACCCTCTCAAAGTGGAGCAAGCTCGTACTCAAGAGTCAGTTGTTAATGAAGAAGAATATCAGCAACCATAGCTTTAAAAATTGGTCAAGTGCGAGTCGGACTCGCGCACGAAGGGTTCCGTACCATTATCTATGCAACATAAGGCAACGTTATTAGTATCGAGCAAGAAACGGTAAAAAAATCATGTTTGTTGTATGGGAGCCCCCCTTAAATATTTATTTTATTTTATTTTTAGTATTTGTTGTTATAGCGGCAATAGAAATACATCATCTGTGAAAATTTCAACTGTCTAGCTATCACCGTTCTTGAGATACTGGGTGCGGAACCCTAAAAATCATGTTTGTTGTATGGGAGCCCCCCTTAAATATTTATTTTATTTTATTTTTAGTATTTGTTGTTATAGCGGCAATAGAAATACATCATCTGTGAAAATTTCAACTCTCTAGCTATCACCGTTCTTGAGATACAGCCTGGTGACAGACGGACGGACGGACGGACGGACGGACGGACGGACGGACGGACGGACGGACGGACGGACGGACGGACGGACAGCGAAGTCTCAGTAATAGGGTCCCGTTTTTACCCTTTGGGTACGGAACCCTAAAAAGCAATCCTATTACAGTCGCGTAAGTTGTTCTAAAATCCTTAAACAGGTCTCATTAGATCAATGTGTTTGTATATCTGTTTAATGACCAGGCGTACGGGCAGTAGTAATTAGTTTTTTTATTATGTTTTTTTAACAATGTTGCGCACCGGTAAGTAAATTAATTAGCAATAAGAACCGCTCACTTTTAGGTATGAATTAAATAGACGCCATAAAACACACTACAATTTATTTTGTCTGAGGTAGAGTCTACTATGTATTTAGTTTAATAACCAAAGCTCTTAAGGTGTCTGTGTAGTAACTAACTGTGATTACAATAGAAGAAAAACAAACTATCTTTTATTGTGCAAAGATAATTGACGGTAGGGCTTTGTTCTTTCTGTCTGCACTAAATCCGTAAAAAGTAGTTTTATTTAAGCAAATGAGTCGCGCAAGTGTTAGAAAATATTATTGTTTATCATAGTTCACAAATGCCATACTGCACACAGCTGATTATGTTAGCAGTTATTTGTATTTTAAAATTTGGCTGCCTATCTTTTGTAAGCTAGAAATGTTGTTTAATTTTTGATAATAACAAACAATATGGACGATCTAAGGACGATAAACGTGATACATTAACGCTCTTTTAAGTACTTTAAATATACTAAGCAATATTCTGATTCCAGTAACTTAATTATTTTATCAATCTAGAAATCAAAGAACAAAAGCGATATTGAAGGCTTTGTTATTTCTGCTAATTTCTACTTAGGCTTCCTTTAATCTTTCTACTGGTGGTCAGGAGGCTACTCCATATTACGCTACAACGCGCAGATCTGCGCAGCCAGCATCTACAGACTTTCATTCAGTCTACTTTAGCGAACGCCCTTCGCTCTCAGCTATTTATAAACCTTTTATAAACATATTTTAATTAAACATTGCCAAATACAGGTTGCAACAAACAAACATTATCTAGGGTAAACCACAACATAAAGCTACTGTGATAAGTTCTTTAATTTATAAACAGGGAAATACCCAAATTGCTAACCACGCCACCACAAATAAAGCCATCTCCATCACACGCTGTACATACTTGAGACTCAGTCAGGTTAACATATCAAGACCAGGAGTTTCCAAATTATAAAGTAGTGCTGTGTTAAAAATACAAGTGTCACCACCATATTTTTTCCCGTGGATGCTATAAAAACCAGCTAAGGGATATTATATATAAGCAAATAACGTCTTTTGTAAAAGATTAAAACCTGGAAAATAAGCAGTGTGTATACCAAACCAATACGGCTGGCGGCTGGTTAGCGTGGCCTAGAATAACCTCCCAAGCAACGCTCTCGAAGTAGAGGATGTCCGTGCTCAACATTGGGACGTTAATGGGCTGAGAACAAAAAGATTATTAATTGTACAAAGTTATGTACAACAACACATTTTATACACAGTCTGAGTCAAAGTCAAAGATTTTTATTTTAAGTAGGCAAGATTCAAGATATACATGCTCTTTTAAAAAGTCAGAACCTAGGCTTCTGTTCCAAAAGGGAATCCTATGGAGAAGAATAGACAAGAAACTCCATGGATTTTTTTTGTCTTCTTCCTGTCCTTATACTAAATTATTTGAGGCCAGCGCGGATGCAGCATAATATATTTTTTTAATTCGTTAGCTCAAAGCTGTATAGATACGCAAACATCGTTGAAATTTCTCAATATCTTTATCGAAGTTGGATTTATGAGATTTATTGCGATAAATGTTATGATCATTGAGCCAGGTGAATGTAAGTTGACATACCTAGTTCATACAAGAAACTAAATGCAACCAACCCTCCATTTTGGGAAGGAATAATGGTCTACTATGCCGCGTTGACCAGGCAGTTTTAATTTTCGAGATTTCCGTCTCTAACTGACTATAGAACATTAATAATAAATAATTTAAGAGAATAATGTCTCTTGGTGCAAACGATTTGGTGATAACGTTATGACGTGACAAGAATTGACTTCTGCCTGACCTACATTACAAGGACAAAGTAGTGTACGCACTGTATTATTTCTTTCTACAGTGGAGAGCTTAAATGTTAAAATATTATGAAATAGTTATAGCTATGTTATAGAGGAAAAAAATGATCATATAAATTGAAAAGTAAACTAAATTATAGCTGAATGACAAATCTGCAGTCGCGCGTCGTTTCCTGTGTATAAATGTTGCCACCCTATTTCCTTCATAGGCTGCTGTAAGTGCCAGCTAAGGGAAAATTTATGGTCAGTTAACATTCGTTGTGAAAGCTTAAAACTAAATACAATGCCCTATGCCAACACGCCCGGTCAGCGCGGCATAGAAGACCAAATACTATCAATCATGGGTTCGATTCCACATAGGCCAATTATCTAATTTATGTGATGATCATAGACTTTTTTACCGAGTCATGGTGTTTTACGCATTACGCTTAGTATGTGACCAGGAGACGTGGATTACAGGTAGTTTTTTATTTTCTCTCTATTACAGTTTACAAAGAAAGAACCCAAGAAATTTTCAGTAGGTATCTTACCCATACTTACATACCCATAGTTATACATTTTTAAGACGTTGATTTAGTGCATTATATTAGTGCATTTTGATAGATAATTATATTATCACTTAATACTTTTAATTAAATACGTAAGTACCTACACAAATAATATAATTTCTATCTATCTTAGTCTATATACTTTTTCTATATATTATATACTTTTAACACAGAACACTGTAGTTACAACATTCTATACTATTCAATATTTTTTCAATGAAAATTTCATGAATGAAATGCATGTACATAATGATTTAGAAGAATTAAGAAGTTCAGTGACCTTTTGGCCCGTCATTCAGCAATGATAAGGTATTTTACATACAGGTGCTATGCGGACTAATTATTAGAAAGCTATTTCCATACTGTTCTTCTACTTCTTCATTAAACCTAGATTAGTTCTCACAAGTATCTAAAAGTCGTTTTTGTTTATATAAATCAAGGACCTATGGAATTAAACACAGACCCACGTTACGTTGGGTTATGTATATGTGTAGTAAGTACCTTACGTAGGTACCAGACCAAAGGGATTCATTCCCTGGAATTCATCTTATTTTGTAGATACTTATACATATTCTAGTAGACTGAGAGAGAAACAAAACGGAGAAGTAAAATACAGTCAAAGCGTGAGCGAGAAGCAAAGCATGTTATGTATGTATTATTATTTGAACATGGAATGGCAGAAACCTGCGTGCGGGCCTCACGGTTACCGCCCTACCCCGCGCCCCGCCGATCATATGTTCGGCGGCGAGGCTAGCGTTGCCGGCTCATTGCGACTCGCGCACTCGTCGTAGTCGCAACAAACAGCGCTCCCTCTCACGCCGGTCGCTCGCGCACGATCAGCTGTCTCGTCATAACACACCGGCCGCCGAGCGAGCTGACAATAAGCCGCAGTGCGGTGTACTATGGAGCTGCTTTGCGCGGAACGCGTAAGTCCCGATAGCGGCGAGGGCCGGGCGCGACCAGCGCCTGCACCATGCGCCGCTGCGCCCGACCCGGTGCTGCTGCGCCGCCGTGTGCTAGACAACCTGCTGCGCACTGAGGAGCGATACGCCGTCACCACAAACTACTTCGGCAGCGTGCAGACCGAGATCACTCCCAACATGCGCCGCATCGTCGCCGAGTGGATGCTAGAGGTGAGCGTGATGACCCAAACCGCTCACCGTTCCATCCGCGGAGCGCACAATACGAACAATCGCCATTTTGTCTTGTTTACCGACCACGTGTGTTACCATCGCCGGTGGCCCCCGTATGCCCTAGCCACTGCGCGCTGAACTCATGTTGGATATCTTGGAACTGAACTGAAAGTTGCGTGCTGGACTATTACATTTTGTGTAGTAAAAGGTGACGAAAACATCTTATCTGTCTCTGAATTAGATACCATAACTTTGTTTACACGGTCAGCTGATTACAAATCATTTCCACATGTTCGTTTGTAAGAATGTATAGCCTATCTATACCTGCCCGTTTGTTATAAATGATTAAATATATAATTAGTGTTTGTCGTAAGTTTAAATGGAGATATAGGTATATTTGGATATAAGTAAGCTAGAAGTAATCGTGTACAGAATGTACCTAATACAGCAACTGGTTGCGGGAGGTGCGGAGTCGCGAGGGGCCCCGGACGTGGCGGGCGGCCGCGGTCGCCGACCGATGCGACTCCGCTCGTTCTATTTGAATAATCAGCTGATTTTGACACGCACACAGCTGACGCTCCGCTGCGCACTTATCTATTGCTCCTATGTACACATAAATAATTAACTACGCGAATAACGTCATTACATGAACTCGATGGCCTAAATATGGTCTAGTGTTATAATAGGTACCAAGAAATTTAGCCTAGCGCTACGATTTATTTTTATATTCGTGTGGAGTGGGCGGCAGTACGCTTTTATACTTAGCAGTAGGTGACTAGGTGATGTTCATGATGAAGTAAATGGCCACGTGGAGCCGGTGGTGATGACGTCACGCCACAACGCGCCGGCTGAATCGTCGACATGCGCCAGCACCTCTCCTCACCTCGTGGTTACGATTTAAACTAGTCGTTTCAGCACAAGCAGACCGAAACGATCCTCCGAATCTCACGGGTCAATGACACGATCGACGTGCTCACATTAACTTTTATGTTTAATCATCATGGCCACCCTAAAAGCATTATGACGTGCCGAGGATATTTCACGGAAACTTTTTAATTTTTACACCACATTTTTCAACCTGTTGAATCGGTTTTAACCTCGAGACATAAAATTGTTAGACGTAGCCATTATTATACACCCATTAAGATACAGGCAAAACTTGGGTGTGATATTATTTCAACAGTTTGTTACATCAAGCATAATTTTATTAGTCTTTTAACCCTTCAAAGAGCTGACTCATTTGGTCTCATAAAAATCACTTAATTTGGTTGATGTTAGCTACTTGAGTTTATATTAATTATATAGTGTTTAAGTTTTATTCTTCATGGATCATTAAATATCTTAGAAAGAACCAGTTCATAGTCCGTATTGTTGTTTAATTGTACAAGGGGAATAGTTAATTAGGTAGGTAGGAGCGAGGTGGAGCGTGAGACATTGTTTAGTTGTGCGCACTAATGTGCAACGGGGGGTTCAACAAGTAACGTTTTCACACTGATATACGGAACCACAACGGTACGTCCATTTATTACGTGCGACATTGTATGGCGATATTTATTTTAAACTCGTAAGCTTATACTCGTATTTGAGAAAACCATTAGGTAATTTGTTTCTTTAGAACAGTAACTTTATGTTAAGAGTTGTGATTTAGAATTCATGCGTAGGGAAAATAAAATATATTGGAATTACAAGGACCAAGGAGCCATACATTACAAATAAATGATATGCATATTGCTATAATATATGTCAGAAATGCTAATATAATTCATAGCATTAAAAAGAGATAGGTTCTAGATGAAAAATCTATTAAACGTAATGGTTGTTCTGTTAAAATAAAACCATGATTTTCCTACACTGAGCTTGTAGCCAAGTAGGTATATACATAGAGGAACCATTAACGCTGATAAGCAACGTGTTATAGCAGGAAAGTTAAGCGCGGCTGTATTTATCGCAATAACTGTATAGGTACCTATTTCCATTTTATATATATAGGTTATCAGGAATTCCGGATGATAAAATAAGCGCTAGCCTGGGTGCGGTCATACAGAGCTGTTTCTTAGAAACAAAACAAACGTTGGTGTTCCCAAATACACATTCCGAATATAAATTGTAGATTTCTATTCCAGGTATGTGAGGACCAGGGATGCCAAGAAGAAGTATTCCCACTAGCGATATCATATTTAGATCGTTTTATGAGCACTTGCGCCGTTAACAAAAATCAAGTACAATTGTTGGGTACGGCGTGTCTATTGCTGGCTTCCAAGCTTCGAGAACCTGGGTCCCGAGCCTTGCCTGCTGAACTCCTTGTTTTCTACACAGCAAACAGCATCACGCTCACTGACTTGTGTGTGAGTATCTATTTATAGTTTTTATATTTATATTACTATATGCTGAATGCTTGACTGATCCTTTAGTTTCGATTTCCGGGTCAGACAAAAAAATAATTCATTAATATTATGCAATTTAGAATTTTAAGTGTTAGTATTAGCACCAGATGTAACTACCTAATAGCGTTAACTATTTTTTTACTTAAATGTAGCTACATCTCCTTCGGCCTGCTGTTATATATGTATAAAGTATAAACTTTTTCCTAAACAGGCATGACCTTGACCTTGATGCTTAACAAATCAATCTACCAATTTAATTATAGTATTACTAATAGCATGACGGCTTTTATGTTTTCTTTTACGACTGCCAAATTATACAATTCGCTATTGATTGAACTGTAATTTAATAATAATGCTGAGTATGTATGCCTTATGTATTTCAATAACATGTATTTTAGATATTGTAATATGTTACAAGACTGCGTGTTACATTATAAGAACAACTACCTACTTATACATATATGAATAATATAAAGTAATAATTAAGTTTCTTCGTCACAAGAAACAGCTGATCTCATTGATCATGCAGTTTCATGTGATTACTTTTTATGCGACTGCGCATGCAGTCACTTAACCGTTATATCGCCTAAGCTCGTTCGTGTACAATGCACTGATTTCTAAAACATTCGCGAACATCCGCGACACCGAATGCCTGTTTTATGTTGCATTACTATCCATGACAATCGATTTCGAAGACGTTATACTGAGATGAGATTATAAGTAATACAATGTAACTAAATAAAATGCCAATACGTTATATCTATGAGGTGACTAACGTATTAAAAATAACTTTGAATGTGCTACACCTACTCTAGCAGTCTCAATGACTAAACAGTGATACAGATACAGGTATTAATAACGATTCTTCTTTTAAAATATAATATCATTTTTGGTACATAATGATGTAAGGATTGTATGTTAAATCCATATCATATACAGCTATGCTGAGGCACTGCATATCGTATTATTTCCTTGTGTTTTGCGGTTACCGTATAACCTTGTCATATATCCTAATGAAATAGTTAACTGACTATAAGCAGTATTAGTACTTAGTTACACACGCTGTTACGAGTTATTGGTAAAAAGATATTGATAAATAAAATAATAATAGTATAAAATCGTCTCACCTATCTAATAAAACAAAATATCTAATCTGTTGAATCCGGAAAATTATTTTAGACATTGTGGCACAATACAAAATAACACAGTCTATGTAGTTTCCATGCTTATTTCACAAGTCCAGATTATGACGAAATATCCTAGGAACGGACGAGGATCTTTATAGAAAGCTCTGACGAAGATATAGAGCAATGTTTAACAACATGGGAGCAATTTAAAATTGTACTCTACACGCCGCAACCCACTACAGCTATTTCATAAGAGAACAAAACAATTTTACAGGTTAAAAATTATCTATGGTGGGCATAAAAAGTTTAGAAATGTTAGAGCGTGGGCATGACCGAAAAAAGTTGGAAAATACTGATATAACGCCTCAATAGGCAACCTAATATATTGAAAATAAAAAGATATTGTATCATTCTATTTATAAGCATATACGTATGTATTTAATAAATTTGCTTAGACTAGACGTAATTTATAACAAAGTTTGGCATATTAAATGTCATTTGTTGAGTTTTCTTCGTTAACCTAACTACGACACAGCCTCAGGTAATGGAACTCGACACACGTGTTTTTCTAATGCAGTAAAGGCTATCGAGATTTAATATTTTGTATAGTTTGGTAGGTCACAACAGATTTCGTATATTTAGTTTGTCGCTCGTGTATTCAAAATGGTTGTGTATTTGTTAGGTAGTTATTTGCATTTTATTGTAACGTACATATTACGTGTTTGCTGTCGGTTGCATTTCGGGCGCGCCGCGTCCACCCGCCGGGGCCCCCTTCGTCGCCGTTCGTCCCGTAGATAATAAGTGCACGCCACATTTACGCGCGTCATAACATAGGTACCTATTCAACTGTTTCTGTCTACAAGTGCATTCCATAATGCACTTGTTTGATTTCTTAGTAAAAGTATGCACACTTAACAATTGACATTTAATTACACAACCAGGTATTCATTTTTAGATGCACATACAAATTGAAATTAGCTGTAAATTAGGCTTTAAATAAATGTCTGGTTGTACGAAATTATTGTAATTATAGCACGTATACATATAGCTATGGTCGTGGAATGCGACAGGCCGAGGTCTGGGAGAGGGCTGCCCTGCGGACAGTGTCCCCTAACGAGCCGACGGACTTCTCGGAAGAACCGCCGAACGAGGCTCGCGTTTCAATCAGGCCAATTACAGGCGAAGCATGCGACTTATTTTTTTCTCACGCACCGCGTTTCGAGACCACGTTGTTGACATGACGCTAATCTAACCTTATACTCGCGAAACATCGACACCACGCCTCTACATTAGACGCCACGTACTTATTGAATACGTACCTATTTATAATAATGCACGATTCATTTTTTATAACTTACTCGTGAATCTTCGCCAATGTGTTATTTTTTTCGAGAATAATGTACTCTTGTATTATTTAATGAGTCATAGCAACTATTCTATTCAAAGTCACACTAACGGTGAGCTGTGTATACTTTACATTAAACAATTCATATTATAATGTTACGAATTGTTTTTAATAACATGATAGAAAATATGTATTGCAAAAAGTATCAAAGGTTGTTAATGAAGTTGCGACTTTTCAGAAGGACGTCTGCGTATCGTTCATTTTGTAGCCTTGATACAGTTAAAAATTTAATTAAAACTAGTTTTAAATTGACTTCCTCGGATCTATATTTTATTTAATTAGTAAAATATGTTTCACTACATATTTTACTAAATAAATAAAAACTATATTCATACTAGTGCCAATAATCGTGGCGTAGCACCTTCGTAGACCCTCTACGAAATGACGTAGATACAAAAATTTATGATTTTCTTGTGATTTTTCGTAATTATTTTGTGATATGGAAAAATACACAATATAAATAATTATATTACTACATAATAAGAAGATGACATATAGACATATTCGCTATAACAACTTATTAAGCTCAAAGTCATAGTGATCGAGAGGTCACCCTCTATAGACTATATAGTCTACACCTAAGTAAGTAATGTAAGACCTATATTATATACCTATATATAGGTATATATATTTATGGCAGTAAATAGTTATCACATCAGACGGACGCGGACGTGTGGTGCTAAAAAGATTCTCAACTTATACAGTACTCATCGGAGTGTAGCGAATAGAGAATATTACACCAATTAATTAAATTTTTATTGAAATCGAAGTAGGTATGCGATAAAAACTCTAGTCTTGTATCTGCGAATGTTTTTTACGAATACAGCCAGGTATTTGTATCATTCAATTTTGTATAATGAAATTGTAGAGGTGAACAATCTCTCAGATATTTGGTAAATTGTTAAAAAAAAGTTGCTTACGTTATTTTCTTGTTAGTTTTAATCAAAAAAGTTACACATTCTAATTGCTCCAGTGTTCTAAATTTAGGTAAAAACTTATAATATATTTACGTGCACTATATTTTTGACACGGCGGACGTAAGCTAATAGGGTATCGTCACGGCCTCGGTGATTATAAGCCAACGTGAGCAAAAAAGAGCAAGTACTGACATCTGAGGCCTCAATGCGGGGTTCTCGCGGTCGGAATGCTTAACGCCCGCTTAAACGATGCGAGTTCTCACATTCACAATATACCACTGTATAAATGTTTAGTATAATTGAAGCAGTTTACGAGCGCAGTCCCACTTTGTCAAAATACATGTTATTTTAATTTTAAATTAATAATTCTCAGTATCACATACACGTAGCTTGTTTTTGTGTGGCCAATATGCAATATACAGTCACAACACATGAATAATATGTTTATTATTAAGTCCGCTTCTTCGGTCGTTAATTTTAAGAATCTAGTTGTTATCTTGTGCCTTAGCCCTGTGAGCGTACTAAAACCTATCAAATTGTTTCATTACAACCGTTGTACTAGAAGTTGGAAACGCTTTTTGTTTATTTTATAAATTAGTATAACACTTGACCTCAAACTGTCCCGATAAGTGGCGACAAATTTGAAGATGATAGAAAGTTCTAAGAATATTATTACTTCTTAAATGTTACTAACCGAAACACCGTTAAAAATTTGATGATATTACCATATTAGATTGGAACTTGGTACCTATTGGCTAACTTTACCATTTATCATATTCCACATCACAAGTAAAAGAAGGCTTTGTAAATCTTGGTATTCAAGGCTAAAGGATATTATTTATTTACATAATAAGGTACGGACAAATTAGCAAGTAGGATGGTTGTTTGCTAATCCCACGGCGCAGCGTTGCGGGCGGCCACACTTACTTACATCCGGTGTAAATGAAACAACCATGCGAACATTATGCGATATAATAACTCATATGTATATGACAATACCTTTGTAATATACGACTATACATGTAGTCACTTTCTAGAAAAACGACTTTGACAAATAAAGGAAGCAATTCGGCTGCGTCTAAAACTAAACAGATTAGTTAAAATAATACTAATTATGATGTATTTTAGTGTAATAGCTATTACTTTGCATTATTACTTATGTTTACATAGTTAAAATATACTTGTTGAACATAACCATTGCATGGTAGTACCCATTCCGTTTGGCTTTTCCATAGATTAGGCTGTATATAACTAGGATATACGTATTGTATCTACCTATTTATGTTTTACGTTAGGTTGCACAATTTTCTCTGAACATAAATATTAAAGCATATCGTTATCATTTAAATAAGTTTAGTAATCTGTAGAATTTTAATTAGGTGTAACTAAATATCCATTTTAATCTATGACTAATTTTAAATGTCGAGGAAAAATTCATGTTATAAAATAATTATGTTTCTATTCTGTAATCTATCTACCTATTCGTGTTTATGAATTAATATTTTAGAATTCTGTCTAATTTTAGTATACCTATACCTAGTATAACCTAAGCAATGACAACGCGGCAAAAAGGATAAACTATTTTTCGTCGTTGGTTTAAGAATACATATTTTGTAAAGCAATCGAAACTAATCTCGTATGAATAGAGCGGTCGTTTTCACAAAAACATAGTTAAAGCAAAATATCATCGCTATGCCTAACATAACACAGTAGTGAATATGTTTCTATCAAGATTATAATATGCTAAAAATACAAAATATTATAGTAACTCAACGGCGGGTATTCATAAACATAATTGAAAAGTGACATAGCAGGAGATACTGTCGAAGGACCATTTACTTGTGCTGTATATCACGTTACGTAATACATACACTCACTGTACATGCATCTAATACTAAACTGTAATATTATTATAACAGTTAATATATATAGAGGAATAGTATTATAGAACATATGTGCCCGTCCATGCATACAAGGTAGGTGCGCCGAGGCTAGCACTTATTACAAAGTTGTCATGTAATAACCGTATCTATTATAGACTTGCTTTCACAAACTTATTATACATTCGCCATTATTTATTATATCTATATATCTAGATTCAATAAACTAAATATACCTATAGGGCGTGGGCAAAAGTCTAGTGGCACTCAGTTTCATGTCATGGTCGCATGTTTTATAAATTGCATGTCATGCTTATCACAGCGACGAATTTGTAAAACCAATAACAAATAATATAGCGAAAAAGTAATATTAATTGTAAAAAAATTACTACCTACGTAGAATATCACTGTCCAATTCCCATCAAACATAACTTGAACGGTAATAAAATTCCAATGGGCACTCGTTGAGCAAGTCGCCCTATGCGGGCGGTGGCCGTGAAAAGAGAAAAAAAAATGAAAATTTTGTGGTTAGAAGCGCAACAAGACGTGGAACGCAGTCGGGCAACGCCGCTATTGCATAGTCTTGCATCCGCTATCATACACTTACTTTGTCGTAACTGCCGACAGTTTAACTGCTCAAGAAACTATGTCCTACAACTATAATGGCTTTATTACTGTACTAGCTGCCCCGGCAAACGTTGTTTTGCCATACAATTCTGTATAAAATAAAATTTCATCAAAATCGGTCCAGCCAATTTGTAGCCTATGTGTTATTCTGATGTATAAGCTATATTGTGGTAAAGTTTCATTCAAATCCATTCAGTAGTTTTTACGTGAAAGAGTAACAAACATCCATACATACAAACTTTCGCCTTTATAATATTAGTAGGATTAATATTTTATTGCTAGATATAAGTACAAAGAAAGTTAAAAGTAATTGAAATACTAGTGCAGGTTATTGAAGTAGAATTGAAGACATTTACTTATTTAGTTTACGATTACTTTGAATAAAAGAATATCACTAATGAAGTTGTCTAAATAGTAATTAAAATATATTTTTCCGTACACTTGTTTAACCTTTTCGTCCTGTAAATTAAATTAAATTTAACTAACTGCAAGATTGTCACAATTCCAACATGTTAGTCATACATAATTATGCAAACTCTTATTGTCTTTCGTTACCACTGAACTCTGTCTTTTAAGCAGTTTACTAGAATGCGCTGATTGCACTAAAGTTTATGTGTTACGTAAGAATTGCGATATCGTGCATGCCTAACACGTTTTATTCGCTAACAACAAATTATGTATTCCATATGGTGTACTCTGAGCTTTTTATCGATGACGAAAGCTATAACAATTAAGCTCCAATAAAGTTCTATGACACCCAACACCCGTAGCAACAAGTCTGGGTGATAAGAGGTATGCACACAAAATTATAAAATTGATGACACGGCTGGCCATAGAAATAAGTGTTCTGAAGAAACAGATAGAATATTCAATGTAATTTATAATTTAGATTCAAACACGATATTATGGGGCAGAGGAACTGACGTTTACTGGTTCACATTGGCGAGTGGAAGATTTCAATGTTTATGTTCCATGATCATAGTCGGCCACGCGACACCGTGCATTCTTTGACACTAATAGCGGAGTAGTCACAACGTTCAATGAAATTGGATAAAGCATGGGAACCGAGTGTGGAATTCAGCGAGTGTATTGCGAGCAACGAGGGCTGTTTGCATAGCTAGCTTTATTGACTGTAACGCGGTTCGATAACTGCGGGGACCGCCGCTCCCGCGGAACCCTTGACCCTTTCTCTAATGAACATTCGACTACAACTTTACGAGCTACATTCCATCCGTCTCGGGTGGATCAACATGTGGTACTGTGTGCGTGACTCACACACACACACGTACAATCAATAGACATTATAAGATCAGCTGATAGGGGCAGCCTGTCTATTAACTAAATAAAAACCACAAATCTTATGTTGTTTTATAGTAACGTGAACAGCTCTTGCGGTGGATATTTTATGAATGTATTGTTTTAAACAGTTTATATGCCAGTTGCAAGCGAAGGTATTGATAATGCGAAAATGTTCATTTTGCGGTCGACCCGCATACCGCTACGAGCTAGAGATCGTTTTTAACTTCTATGTTAAACGACACATTAAAATTTAGTTATTATTAATTTCATTTTAATCTATCTACGTATTGCGGATAGCTGATAATTACATTGTAACATTGATGCGCGCACACTCACACAAATACCGATTTAATTCGACTTCCAGCGATGATACTTCATTCATAAAGTTGATACACTCAGTATACATTTGCCCTAAGCATTAACCTTTGTTGAACAACTGGGAACTCTAAATCTATGTAAATGAGACATATATTCGGTCGAAAAAAAGTAGCAAGAGGCCTGCCACAGCGGGTCGACCCCGCCGATTGAGTTAAGTAAACATGGAGTATTATCTGTCAACGGACATGCAACTCGAACATATGTATGAGTGAGTCAAGTGTACGTACACACTAGATAATCAACATTATTAATGAAACGGCCGTTAAATATTCTGTCATATAAAACATCAATGAGAAACAGTGAATGTAATGTGTGTGGAAGAAGTGTATTCAAATCATGTTTAGAAGAGCGAAGAATTAATAAAACAATAAGATATGTATGTGGGTAAGGTACTATGAAAATGTTGTAGTTAAAACTTATAATAACCAGTAAAATATATGGCTAACAGTCTGTGGTTATTTGTACTTTAACTGTAAAATCTTGAGTGAATATCACTTAGCTGCATGGGCGTGCACATGAATTTGACATTGGGTATGCGGAGCAGTACTCAGTCACAAAAACTTTTTCTTTTATAGATTTTTAGCATAGCCACGCGACGGATCTCTAAGTCGGAAACCATGCCAACAGAACAAATTTAAATCTGAATATCCCGAATCAGTCCACACTGTACTAGAATTACTAAACAATAACTACGTACGTACATACATACGTACACGTACGTATGTACATACGTTTCATACCTTTTAACATGAAATTTTCGAGTTACATTACCTACCTACCTTTTTGCTGGCTTAGTTGTTGAACTTGTTATTTTTAATTTTTAACAAACACACACTATCAACACACATTTCACAATCAAATAACATTTTAAAATCAACAAACGAAAATCCATACAATTATTAAATTAAAGAAACTCAATATTAAACAGTTCAATGAATCACACGAAAAAATAAAATGGCCTCCGTCGAACCAAAATATTTCTGCTATTTAAATAAATAAAACCTTACTAAACAAAAATGCATACGTGATTTATTAGACTTCTGTCTATTATATTTATTCGGATTATAATAGGTAACGAACGAACGCCGAATACTCGCGGAAACATCCGATCGCCAAAGCATGCCGCATGACATGCAGTACAAGGCGTCTTCAATATGCAAGCCTGTGTGCGTTTGTAAACTGTGCACGGACACCAAAATTTCTACACACATATGAACTCATGGCAGGCTTGCCGAGCTTGTTACGTCTGACCAATATTATTCCTTCGCCAAACGCCTGGCAAAAAGCAATTTGCAAGCACATATTGGTGCTATTTATGAATTATTAGGCGTTTTTAAGTTATAATATTTTGTTTAATTAATAGTAAATAAATGAATAAAGTCATCTAAAACATACGAACGTTTTATTAAAATATCTGTGAATGGCAAGTAAAGCAGTGCTTTTCTGCCTTAATGGAGCGCACGCCCATGCTTAGCTGATTATACCTATGTTTTAACTTATATCATTGTTATATTTAACGTTATACGTCTGTTTCTTCGCTATCTTTATCAGCCTCGTTAACTTTTAGGAGTTTTGATTGATATGATCAGTCAGATCTCTTGGGGACTTGACAGGTTAAGAATTTTCTAGATACACGCCAATCGGTTAGAAATTTCTTGAAGATAGCTTATTTTGTAAACGTACTGATTTTATTCTACTAATCAAATTCTTATTCAAAGTTATCTAGGCCAACTAAATTTAATTCTGACGATGTTATAATAATACTTACTTACGCATTGCTTTATTTTGTATTTATTTTTATATTACTAGGTGAAATTTTGTTGTCTGCTTTTTATCGTGGCCGCCTGTTAAGTATGTGACTATTATTATCATGTTTAAGCTTTCAGCTTTTTCTCGACTTTTTGTCGGTTTTTCATAAATACACCGTCCCGTTTCCTACGGGAAAAGAGATATCTATGTCCCCACTGTCTCATTCGTACTCCCTATACCCCTACCTCTCCTACCTCGTTTCCTGCCTCTTACAGTGTTTGTGTTGTGTGTGTTTGTATGGCTTGTGTTAGTGTGTTGTGCTTCTTGTGTAGTTAGCTGGTTGTGTGTTGTGTCAAGTGTCCGTCCCATTATTATATATTACTAGCTGTGCCCCGCGGTGTTACCCGCGGTAAAAAGGATAAAAAATAAGTTCGTTATCTATTCCATTTTCCATTGGAAAGTTTCATGAAAATCCATCCAGTAGTCTTTACGTGAAAGCACAATAAACATCCTTATAATTGTTAAATTATGATTTTGTTGCTAATCTCATTTAAAAATTGCATAATTATAATTTTAATTAACCGATATTTGCACGTCATGTGAATGGCAAAACATGTTTGAACTTGAAATAGTGTAACACCTTGCATGCATTCTATTGTTTACATTTATTGTTTGTATGTATACACGTGTTTTAGCAAATAAATATATCTATCTATCTATCTATCTAACAAATGATGGATCACTAGTTATCTTATATATCGCGTTGCCCAGCCAACAGTTTGAGTATTTTATTTTGTCCCGCGTAATTCTTTTTTCGTCATATCTCCCAAGATATTCATTTAAATTGCATGCTGTAAAGAGCAGTTATAATCTATATTAATTGCGTAAGCTAACTAAGCTATTTAATTTGATTAAAAATATTACTATATACACATAAATAGCTTTTGAAAACACCCTATGGAATTAGAGATTTTTTTTACATTATTATGGGTATAGCGGGTTTCCCTTAAAAGATAAACATATGCCATCGCGGACTTTTTTGAAGAACTATAGGTGACAAACAATTCCTCCATACATTAGTTTGTTGTACCTCACATAGATGAGGCAGCGTTTTCATTTATAGCTCCCGCGCGTCCGAATTTCTCGGCAAATTTAATCATATGTCATTCAATATACAGCAAACCCCAACAAATTATGCAAAAAAAGCCATCCTCTTGAACCATTATATCTATTAAAAAAAACGCATCAAGATCCGTTGCGTATTTTTGAAGATATAAGCTCACATAGGGACATACATACAAAAATAACGACTTTGTTTTATAAGAAGTAAAGATATGTATTATACATATATGTGACTATTATCATATATTATAATTAAGGCATTGCTAAATTAGGTAAGACTGGACTGGACTGAGACTAAACATAACACGAATCCTAACATTGTACATTTGATTACACAACAATGTGCCCGGGGCTACCTACGCATTGTTCCGGGAAGTACAGCCAAACTCGCCGAGTTCGTGATTAGTATGGCGGATGTGGTGTCAGGAATGCTATTATATTATCCTGGCTACCACCAATATATATTTTGGTGTTATTTAGGTAATTTCATTTCGTGTTTCAAGTGTTCCATTTCTTTTTTTTTGAATATTTTCTAGCTACTCGCAAGCGACATTTTCTAGCCTGCACTTAAATAATTTTAACATACCAAATAATTAGTTTAGATATTTGTAATAAACAGAATGAGATTCCTTTCTTTGCAAAATACACACATATGTACTAAAGAATTTTCAATAATAAAAATTGCTTTCTGTTTGTTAACAGAGTTGGGAATTGTTGGTGCTATCAAAACTAAAGTGGGATGTGGCCGGAGTGACAGCGCATGATTTTTTGCCGCTTCTCCTATCTCGGCTACCACTACGAGGTCTCGTCAACACAGAGATGGTACATAGACACGCACAGACATTTATAGCACTCGCCGCAAGAGGTAAGCATCACATTAGCTCTACATATTACAATAGTATTTATCCAACATGATCCTGAAACTTATAACATTTGTTTTTTGATTCGATACCCATTAATTAATTTATTTAATTTAAAACAAAGGCCTATCGAAAAGTAAACACTGGGCATCAGTGTTTACTTTTCGATAGGCCTTTGTCATTATCATTTATTCGACAGTAAAAATATACTACTCATTAGTTCAATTTACAACAAAATAAGACTTACAGGAATACGATAAAGAAATAATTAATTCTTGGAAAGCTTACATCGAGCCACGGACAATATTGAAATGTAAAAATGAGTTAGCTTTAAATATTTATATCCCCAAAATGTGTGTTGTGGAGTGATAATTATAGTCCTGTTTACGATAGACGCTAATTAGCATCAAGGCGACGCGTCACGCCACGACAATGTCGATGTCATCTCACGTCCCGGTCCGTTGGGCTATTCAACATGTGATGCCGATGAACCTTCTCATAAACATTTTATAGCTTTGATGTAATGCTTCTCAATCACCGTTGTGAAAGCCATATTACTTTGCGAGAGTTATATAGATTTCTGCAAACTTTAAACATAGAATATGATCAAAACTTTACTAGTCCATATGGCCCATCCCCATAAGGCTTATAACGAGGTTAATTGGACAACACACCACATTTACCGAAACAGGTTGCATACTATTTTATTCCGAGCTCTGCAGTGATCTTATCTGTCTCGCATTGTCCCTTCGCTAAATATTTTTGATAGCCTAATAATCATTAACCTAATTGATAAAATCCTGACTCTGTCTTCGGTCTCACTTATAGGGTAATAATTCCCATAGACATGTTTTTTATGTGTGCTTGACAAATCCTCCCCTATTAGTAAACGATGTAAACACGATCAATCTTTTCCTATATTTTCATTTAGTAACAGGATACCTAGGGTAAGGTAATAAATGCAAGGTCAGTTAATGTATGTCGTAAATACATTAGTCAAGAGATTGTTATCTTTAGTCTGGTCCAAGGCAGCCAGAGTGGTGGTCACAGCGCGGCGCTAGGAGAGATGTGAATAGGTTTGTTTAGAGTGAGGGTGAGTGCGCGGCTGAGGGCTGGCTGTGTGTGTGAGGACGCCTCCCACGCGGCTCGCTCGAGCGCATTCCAGCACGCCTGAGCTCGCCTCCCGCACCTCACTACCCCGCTATGGGATCATATGTTTTTGTGCAACGGTTTTTGTTGTTCGCCGCCGCTCTCGTATTGTTTTTTGTTCAAGAAGTTCACGCTCCAGCTCTTTTATTTCACTTGGTTCTCAGATATCCTCACTTGCTTTTCGAAGCTTAACTCTACTACTCAACCGTTCATTTATCAAACATGACACTAATAATATCGCTTTCGCTTTGAAAACAGAGTGTTTTACCAAATATGGATTTGAATAACAACCCACCTATCTGATCTTGCTAAAGATTTCAACCTTATTTCAATGAATACCATTAAGGCAGCATCCAAGGTGAGAATTAAAACTAGGTACCAAACCAATTGGTAACGTAAAGTTGTAGGCAAACTATAATTTACTCACTATCGAATTATTTAAAATAGGCCTAAAATGTCTCTACTCTCTATCTATAGAAAGTCAAATTATTGAGATCTAATTAAAATTTTAGATATTAGAAAATATGTGTATGTTTATTGCAGCTACAAAGCCTTATTATACATTGATAGAATATGATTAATACCTTCGAGGGCGGCAGAACTTTGAAGACTTACATTTCGCGGTATCGAGCGAGCCCGCATTATGTGTCATTATATGAATGGCATAATTTACCATGGAACCATACCTATCTCGGTGGATAATGTATTTACTGGCATATTGATATACTGGTCAACATCTGTATGAAATAATAGATCTCTTCAGTATTTTGTAAGATAATTAGAAGGGGACAATACCATTTGTAATTTTCTTTTAAATCGTCAGCTGTTTCAATATCCCTTATATCCCTTTAAGGCATGCCTTGAATCTCCACCTCACGCCGTGGTCGTTAATGTCAATAAGAATGGGTTTCTAGTATTTTTATTATTATTTATTTTATTTATATTATTTATTATAGATAGTTTAATGACATGAATAGATAATCAAAATATATATTTTAGTTGGAATCAAATCGCCACTTTAATTAGGACACTTTAATATGTCGCATCTCTATCAAAATAACTGTATAAATACATAAGAAATAGAAATCTTGTATAATTTCTTTCTACTTCCGGAATCCATTTGAGATGGCCGTGCACTATCCATGTAGATAATATAATATGCTTTATTCCATTTGAGTACTGTCAAAGCAGATACCATTTAGTTTAACCTATATAGTGTGAGGCAAGTTTATCAGTGATATAAGTTTTCCCAGGTTGTCGGCACACACGCAGGAAATATCGGGCCCCTTACTTATTTGTTCCGGTGAGCACCAAGTAGCACCAAGACTACCAAGTTGGTACTACAAGGGAGTCACATATTTCATACCATTATAATATAATGTATGTCTTTTGTTGGGTTAATGTGGCTATACTTCTCCTAAACCTTTGTTTCCAGAGTAGATAATTTTTAAATTTCATGATAAAATCGCGTTCCTTAACACTATGGATTTATAGAATTTTGTTCATCGTAGATGTTAAAAGTTCAATAGTACATTAGAAAGTGCGTTAATTATAATAGCATATGTGATAAGTCACGACTTATATGGATGTACCATATTTCCGTTACGTATGCTTTCCAGCCCGCTGCTCATTGAGACATAGTCTAAATATAATAGTAGGTATATTCTGTAGCAATGTTATTAGAATATTTTATGTGATAAGTCACGACTTGAATGGATGTATGTACCATACTTCCGTTACTTGTGATTCCAACCTGCAGTCTAAACATATTATATGTCTCGCGTATCAGGCAGTTATCTGCAAATTTAGCGCGGTCGTCAAATTTAACGTGTGAATGTCATGGAATTATCTACCTATGGTTACATCAAGTAGGTTTGAGGCAGAAATATTTAATTGCACTTTGGTGCTTTAGTGCTGTACTATTTGAATAATTTTAAAAAACATTTGAGATTAGGATAAATCTTGCTTAATTCACTCATGAGATGAACTCATCTATTTAAGAGAGAATCCTAGAACTTTACATCTGGGTCTTTGGTTGGTGTGCAGACACAACCGATGCTCACGAGGTACTGGCTCCAATGTTTGATTAACATCAGATTATGCAAATGCTTCGAGAAAACGGCCGCATTCGTTGTTTCATCTCTTTTTATTCGTTCCCTCTGCCCGTTCCCTTTATCTCGACAATGCCGACATGCAAATTGAAAAAATCTTTAAATGAGCTGAATGTTCGATATCCATACATTGGTTGTGTTCATAATAGTCTACTTCAGATTGAATGGAGGGAGGAATCTTGTGGGTTCCTCTCTTATTGTAAAGCTTCTTCGCAATTTGGATATTTGACTACATGCGGAGCCACTTATATCACTTCATTAATAGCGTGGGAATAATTTCTTAATTGAAATAACAAGTACGTGTACATAGTTAATGCTTTTTGCAAATTTATTTATTTAGTTATGCCTTATAATATTATTGTTGCTATTGTTAATAACAATACGTAATAGTAATTTAATAATTACTACTAAAAGGTATATTTCTTATGATAAAAATATTCATTTTCTATAAACTACTGCACAGAAATGATCTAAATCAATTTCAGTATCTATTTCTTCTGTCGTTGCTGAATTTGTTTATAAATTATTCCAAATGGTTTATAAAAAAAATTCGACAATTTATACCTACTTCATGATATTTATCTCGTTTAGAATTTAGCACAATAATACATACCTAACATTTTGTTAGAATCATTTTCCTGCAGATATATTGTTTAAATTAGTATTTTTATAACGCATTCAGTTTGTATTTTTCGATATCAGCAAACATGCATGTACACATTTATATATGATGTATGCGAGTTTAATGGTGTTGCCAAAGTAAGTCCGTGAGAAATATTCAAGTGAGTCGGGCGAGCGCTCGGCCTGTGGAATGCGGCCGAGGGCGGTTGCCGGCTCCTTTGACGATACACTCACTTCCAGAGTAGACTGACAACCTGTGAGAGGGAGAAAGGAACATTTCTTTTACCGGATATGTTTCACTCCTTAAACCTCTACGGGTTACGCTAACCTTACACGACTTACATGAAACTGTACGGCGATTGATTTCCTGAATTTTCCGTACTCTCCCAAGAAATGATTGCAGGAAAGTTACGTGATTATTGCAAGCGAATCAATATTTTTATAAATTAAACTATTTGGATTCTAAAGATCGAAATCTTTTTGAGCAAAAGGGCTTGCCTCACGAAGTTCCAGTAAAATAGAAAACAAATGCATAAAGAATACTTCTGCTTGTTACAGATTACGAATTCACATTGTACTCGGCGAGTACCCTAGCGTCATGCAGTATTGCCGCAGCGTTGAGAGGGCTAGGTCTTGACGGACATTTGGCCCGTCTTCACGAGCTTACGGGCATTGATTTGGTAATTATATTAGTTTATTTTGCAACCTTTATATGGACTTTGGTTTGTTGATTATATGTGTGCTAACGTTAATTTTATTTTGTAGGAATGTCTTCAAACATGTCTGGAGCAGATTGAGGAAATGGTGCAAAATATGATAGAAGAGCGTGCTTCGTCTGCCCCAAACGGACAAGCGAGGGAGGCGGCCGGCTGGACCCCGCCGCCACGACAGGACAAGGCGCATAGCAACGCTGCAACCCCCACCGACGTCAGGGACGTACATTTCTAAGCTGGCCGCCATGCCCAGTGATCGGAACTGCTTTAATTACGGTACATTAGTACGAAAATACTATAAACTATAGTTACAAGATGCGACCGTAATCAAGGACTGAACACAAGACTGACACTCGTATGTCTTATCATAAGTAATTTTGTACGTATATCTAAACGCAACTTGTGCATTGGTTTAAGTGTAGGCCCTGCGTGCTAAATGTAATAGTTTTGCCTCTAGTCTATGCCTACACTATTTGTTTGCAGAACAAGATAAGTTTAGTTACTCTCAGTTGTAGTTAATAAGGTTCTTGAAATTACAATCTACCTCTTATCAATGTTATAAATAATTTAAGCTTCTATTTCCCCTGCTATATCTGTAATAGTTTTCCCAATAAATTATGTTTCTTGTTACACATAGTCATTATCTTGTTACATAAGCTCGTTTGGGACCAAAGTTGACTTTTCATATTCTATAACATACACTGACTCGTTACATCTGTTATTATTTATACTTATATGAATAGTTGTGTACAAAGATATAATTTGTATGTTTAATCGTATCCATTATTACCTACATACCGCTGGTAGCAATAAGTTATTGTGTAGGTAAAATAAAGTATAATCAGTAATCACCCTCCATTTATCTAACAACAAAACAATTTTGATGATAAAATTCTATAAATAACTATGTATTTGATTTCAAAAATTCTGTTACTTACTTCCATTTCATATTGTAATTACGGGGGAAGGCAATATATTACGCTTGTGTATTGTAAAAAAATAATATTACGTTCATTACATAAATATATTTATAATTATATCAAACTTCAGAGTCAGAACCATGTTGAACTTAACTGTGCTCCTGCATATTTATAATACATATTTACATTATTAACAAAATATATATAGCTATATATAAAAGGCACGGGGTTGTATATTATTAAGAGGGGGTATTTCATTGAGGTAATTAAAAAAAGTTGTTCCTTACATATAGGTTAAAATAATGTGATAAGTAATTTAATTATGTGTCGATCAACAAATGCGCAGAACAAGTGTAGAAAGCGACATAACCGTAATTTTTCAAATTACTGGGAAATAAATGTCAAAGTGATCGATATTTGTTGATCGATAATGCGGTATCATAGTCACTTCCAGTCATAATATATGTTAATAAGAAGTACTATGGTGACAACTTCACATTATTGATATAAGAAATGATATAGAATGTGATCATGTTTGACGTTTAGAATAGCATTTAGATATGTAATAATATGACGCGATCGTTCCTATGTTAGCAACCACCTTTTAAACATATGCAATAGTCATCATATATCCCTATTTGTACTTAATGTTTCGACTAACTAAATAATCGAAGCGCTTGTAACTTTAATTAAAAAATTGTGATATATTCAGATTTAGTTATTAGTGTATAAATTAATTAAATTTAAGGTTTAAATATTAAACGTTTAGTTAACAGCACTTTATATAGGTTTGTGCACATTTAATTTTAATGTGAGGTGAACAAGAAATCACTCCAATGTCTTCCATGATTACAAGAGAATTGGGCACTAAAATGTCAATTTAATATGTGTTTCATATCTTTTCATAGTTTTGTATTTTTGTTATTATCACATAGATATAGCTTTTCGTACAGATTAATTGTACTATTTACGATCTGGTTGATGTAAATATATTAGTTAAATGTAAATAACCTATTTAGATAGTTTTGTGCTGTAAGCATGAGGTGCCATAAGTAACACTACGAGTATTTCTTTTGGTTAAAAGGACTCATTCGATAATTGACATGACTAAAAATTATTGTCACTCGAATATATACATTCAAACAAAGTCTAATTGAATGTAATAAAATGCAAATATCTATAAATTTAAATAAATAATGATTTAAATCTACGAAATAAAATTCATTCCTAAAATTGACTGGCAATTAATTATAAATAATATTGATAGTCTATTATCCTAAATAGGGTAGTTATACTACACTTTGGTTGTGGATATTCAAATACCTAAAAACATAGGTGTTGCACAGTCAAACAAAATATACTGCCCAAATATAAATTTATATGCTTAATATATTAGCTTGTATATAAAATTTTGTGGGAAAACATACGTTTTACGAAGTTAGTCTTATTTTAATGCTATTTGGCTTTTGGACTGGCTTTTTTCGAAATAGTTTAAGAAATTAGTTCGTTTATAAAGTAGAATTAATAAAATATTAATGAAAATAGATTTTTCTGAGTTGTGCTCTTACATCAAATGGTACTCCCATACGATTTATAAAAAAAATCTGTCTATTCAAAAATAATTAAGTAACTATAAAATGGAGCTGTAAACGATTTGTATGAATACTTTGATGTCGTGTGGACCAAAATTTATAAGTATGACATATATTTCATTTCATAATGTGATTTTATTATATTTAAGTGACATATTGGTTTATAATAGAAATTAAGTCGTTGAGAATGTAAATATATCTGAAGAAAATTTAATAAAAATATTAAAAGTAAAAACAACTTTTTAATTACATCACTTCTAAAATGGTACAAAACAGTGTGAGATGAAAAACGTGAGCATGTTTCCAGTTATCAAACATGCCCAACGTATCCGGTCATAATCGTATAGGAGAACAAAAACCCTCCTAAAATGAAAGAGGCTCGTGCCCAACAGTGGGATGTATTTGTATTTGGCCGGGAAGAAGAAAATGGCACGATTATGCTGTGATAGTAAATCTTAAGGACAGCAATATAAATAAATATTCATGGACATTTCACACAACGTCCTCTCGTCCCAAGCTAAGCTTATATGCTTGTTTTATGGGTACCAGAATACGGATAGAATACATATTGCTTCTAGTACAATGATACCTACTGCACTGCAACCTGAAGTGATGGCTTTTTTATCCAACAACATAATATAATAAACGTAAATTTGAAATATGTAATGTATTTTTCTAGGTACTGTTTCAGGTAAAAACTGATGGATACATTTTATAATGAAAGTTATCCCACCGGTTTAGTTAATAAAAATAACTATCCGTCAATACATATACGACCAGGTGCTCAAGTCCACTATTTTGGAACAATTGTCATACCGGCACGATACCGTTGCAATTGAAGTCAAATATCCGTAGTCTGCTATATGCCGTCATAACGGTCTTTCAATGGTAATAGAATTGTCGATCTCTTTTATCTATGCATTGAATTTTCGGTCTCTTTTATCTATGGATTGTGTTAGAATGGTATGTATGTGTTGCCGTTTTTAAAAAATGCGTTAGTTGAAGTGATTTTCGAAAAACTACTAATAAATTTAAACATTTAATCATGCTAGACTTCGTTTAAATATATTTGTACATACTATTTATTAGTATAAAAAGCAATGTGAAGTTTAGGAGATTAGTAAATTGCAATAAATTACAAAGAACAATTTCTAATATTTCTATCTATCTATTTTTTATTTATGGCAATCTGTCGACACAGGACAATTTAAAAATATTACTGTCAAATTCAAAATAGCAGACTACCGAAACATTTCAGTCATTGAATTGCAATTGTGAAGCAGTTGTGTACGAGACTAGCAATATATGTCACTTTGACAATTGTAAGACAATGATGAAGTCGTTATGACGACACATTAATAGTAGACTACCAAAAACTTTACTATTGCACCATAATGGTACAATAATGGTACAGTTGTGACACCGTTGAAATACCCGACTCAGGGCCCTGAACTAATAAAGTGCCCATTTAAGAAAAAATGCACCACAATTATTTCAAAAGTTGGCTATAAAGGAAACAACACATAAATTTCAAATGAACACCGTTTAATAAGAAATAAATTTACAAATTGAATTAACAAAGATGCTTATTCACGTAGAATCATTTGATTATATATAATTATATACAGAAAATTATACAGGTTCCGAAATGTAATGATACATGTTAAAATTGTGAATATTGATAACATTTACATATGATTTACGATAATGAGAAGGCACGATTTAATCATTGCGATTATCACAATTTTCATTGAAGAAAAATATGACGTCGCAATGTTGGCACAATGACATACCATTTTTAACTAAATTAATTATAAACTAAATTTTAGGAGATAATAGTTTGGAATAGATTTTAAAGAAACTAGCAACACTAACATTGCTTAAGGGCCTACATATTCGCGAAATAGTATATAGACTAGAGTTAAAATTAAAAAAAAAAACATAATTAATGCAATAAATATTAAATAATTGATTGATAATAATGCAATAAATTCATATTGCGATGATGCATTAACGCAGGTTATATGATACTAACCAAAAATATATATTGACTTATAATTTTTAATTCTCCTTTCGAAGTAATTATTATTTTGATATTTATCTATTTGACGATATTAAAATGTCCATATTCGCTGACTATGCTTAGCTAGATTGCTAGCAACCTAGAGATCATACACCTATTAAGGATTTTGCTATATATGGAAGAAAATGAGGTTCCAATCGGAATCCAGTAAGGCACACTACACTTTCATTGTTTATTGCTTATTTAAAAATGATTGTCACCTTAATCATGACAAAACTATAGTAAGAACTATTTGGACATTCAGTAAATCATTGTACATAGGTACTAAAGCAAATACTGCTTGTATTATGCTCCTATAATACTAACCCAACCAGTAAAGAAAGTATAGTAAGAGAATCTTACTAAAAGTAGATATATAGTCTTGATACGAATACTTGTGAGCCCTAATCGCATTATCTAAAATGATATCTGGCGACATGAAAATAGATTAGATGAGAGTAGAAAAAGGAATGCATAAAGCACATAAATGATGTAATTCGTCGTTCGTTCGTACTTGCCAATGTATTTCTAGTTTTATTACATCCGATTATTCGATTTATACGATACAAAATCGATTTAATTGACTGTAATCTTTGTAAAACATCAAAATCGTTACAAATATTACAATAAATTATACACATATTAATTTCGTTGGATATAACACTAGATAAACCGAACTTTATCAAATAACTATAACGAGATAAGCTTTTATAAACATAGTTGTTAATTTTGGCAATAATCTTTAGCTAAATAACAATGTACAAGCAAATGTTCGGTCATTTCTTTGACAAGTTTTTTTGCACAATTAACGATAAAAATGTTTGGAGAAACATTTGAAAATTGTGTCGTGCAGTGGTGGCTATTTTGATTTTGATAAATGCAAGCTAAAAGTATAGATGAGTCGGAATGATAAACCTATGGAAGTATCTTACTCACTTAAGGGACGACAATTTGTAATCAAGCTGCAATAGTCCAAGTAGTATTATCAAGGACGGTACTTAACTTATAGAATAAATGCCTGAATCACATATGCACTACTTTTGGCGTACTCTTCCCTCGAAGCCAGTTTAGAAGAACAGTAGATGTGCTTTGGGAATCCCGTGCTGTAAGCATATTAAGAAGAACTAAATTACAAAAATAAACTTTTAGCTAATTTTAATTTTAAAATCATGTCTGCGGATGCCCTAGTACAGCAAAATCGTAGGTGTAAGTTAATTAAATGTAACCAATAAATTTCAATGAGATTTGTTATGTTAGTGTTGAAATATACTCGTATAAATATTGTATTGTATAAATATTTTATCGTATAAATGTTGTGTCGTCTGATAATCTATACTTATAATAAATCTGTAGAGAGGTCAATTCTGTACATGAAATATATTTTCAAAATAACTATCAGGGATTAGTGATCGATAATGATGCCAAAAATGCAATCAGTAAAATTTTTGTCTGTCTGTCCGTCTGTATGTTCCTTATAGAAACAAAAACTACTCGACGGATTTTAACGAAACTTGGTACAATTATTCTTCATACTCCTGGGCAGGTTATAGTATACTTTTCATCACGCTACAATCAATAGGAGTAGAGTAGTGAAGGGAAATGTTGGGAAAACGGGAATGGAACAGGAATGGTTAAAGTTACATAGAAATCATGTATGACGGAAATATTCTACATAAAATTGTCAAAAAAATATCCCGAAACAGCACATATCTATATTTTATGGTTGACTCACAATAACACGTGTAACTCCTGATAACTTAGCAGTTCGTTCATTCTGATTATATTTGTTTACTCTTACGTTTATAATACTCTCACCCAAGCAGTAGTTAAAAATGTTGCAAAAACGGGGAAAATTTCCTAAAATCTACGCGGACGGAGTCGAGGGCAACAGCTAGTGTGATAATATAAATGCTTCCAGACGATACACTGAACGTCATTTAGTCCTAACGTTGCTCTAATACACACATTAATATTTTAATATTAGTAGTATGAATACTTACACAAGGTATGATGTGCCTGTGTTAGCTGGTCAACTGCTTCAGGCGGTAAGTTAGCGACGTCTTGTTGCAGCAATCGTAGATCAAGTTGTCTTTGTTCACTTTCGTTTCGTAGTCGCACATCGCGGCTATGTTTCACAGTACGCAGCTCAGACAATCTGTCGTATTAATAAAACAAATTATCAAAACCAGCAAACAATGAACAAAAAATAAATATATTTAATACAAAATAATATAAAATTAGGGCAAGCTATAAATGTGTTAGGTAAGATAAAGGTTTTAAGCTTCTTAATATTAGAGCATCAGTTGATGCTGTAGTTTGTATCGGATCTAATATACATATTCTATTTATTTATTTATTATACACTTTATTGTACACCTTAAGAGGATACCAAAATAGCTTCGTGCATTTTTCTACGTACGAAGTTTTCATTGTTTCTTTAGATTTAATGGCTAGAGCTCTAATTTTTAAGTATATGTTTTTTCAATATATGATCTAGGATCGCATAAACTCAGAAACGCGATTGAAAAAAGTTTTCTCGATAGAAAATCTTAGCGAAAAAACCTCTCAAATTTTTTATTTTTTTCATTTGTCGGTCTATTATCGCGTATTAACTAATGAAATAACTTTAAAAACATAAGTAACTATTATATATAGAAACACGTAAATCAGAATTAAAATATATTTAGTAGATTTTGAGTAAATAGGAAAAGTATCCCTAATTCTTCATTTTCTGTGCCTACTGGCTGTGTTAATATGTACGTGTCGGCGATGATATACGATAATATTGATGTAGGCCCTTAAGAATAAAATTTACAGGAAATTTGAGATTATAAATATAGTACAATGGGCGGCCTTATCGCTAAAAGCAATTTCTGCCAGGCAACCTTTGGATGGAGATCTTGAGAAGAATAATAGTTGTAGGTAATATATCTGTTTTACACCGATATTTTTATTCAAAAAGCTTAACATTTGTAAAATTGACCTTACTAAAGTTTAAAAAATGTATCTATCTATACCTACGCCTAATTCCATTAAAACAACAGCACTTACTTGGCTTGCAACTTTGGCTTCTCTCCATCTATATCGCTCATACTACTGCTGCGCGACGACTGTCCACGGTGAACATCAATAAACTCTTTCTCAATAGAGAAAGTCGGCAGATCTGCTATTGTCTCATGACTATCTATTGATTCCTGTAAACTTGTTTTACACTGTCTCTTCAAATCTTCGTTTACTCGTAAACTATCAGACAAACGCAACTGTAACGTGTCTCTTTCTTCTAAAAGTTGTGTTAACTCCATCGTTAGTTCTTCACAGCGGACATCTCTCTGGTGCAACATATACAACGCTAAATCTAACTCAGCCCGAGGAACTGCGTCTAAAAGATCTTTATTCAAAAAAGGTTCCGTCTTCTCTATTTCACTGCCTAGTTTTGTATCAGACGAGAAAGATACATGTTTCTGAATCTTTCCACTAGCCGACCGCATAGAATTCTGTAACGCGATGATTTCGTCTTTTAGAGTAACTATTTCAATTTCTTGATTTTCTAAAACAGATTCCATTTCCATTGCTTTTGTAGAATGATCTTGTAACTGCTGATTTAAATCAACTATTTGTCTATTAAGATTTGTACATTCAACTATTTTACTATTTAACGCTTCCACTAAATTGGCTTTTTCAGAGCTTGCTTCGTTCTTTGCAGAATCGTAAAACTTGTCCTTTTCGTGTATTTTTAATCTCATAACCGCTAACTCAGCTTCTTTCTCATAACTTAATTCTTCAATTTTTTTTTCGTAATCTATCAACTGCTGTCTAACATTTTCGAACTCCTCATTGCGCTGTGTCAATGTGATAGTGTAATCGTGAGTTTTCTGATATATTTCACTGTCTTTTAACCTCAGTTGGTTCGTCAAGTCTGTAATTTTTTCTTTACTTTCATTTAATTCAGCTCGTAAATCTTCAATTATTTGGCTAAAGTCTTCATTTTTTGTTTTGTACGATATTAATTCACTTTGGATATTTTTGAAACGCTCTTCATACGCTTCTGATTGTTTTTGATTTTTAACAGCTACTTCTTGAATAATTTTTTCGTATTCTTCTTGTTGTTCAAGTAATTTATTTTCATGGCCAACTTTTTCGTCTTCCATTTCTGAACGCAACATATCTAACTCATTCATAGTTTCTGCATATTTAATTTGAAGGTTACGCAAATGCTCCTCTTTGTCTTCTAGCTTATTTTGTAACGAATTCACTTGTTCCATTATCACCAGCTTGTTTGTTTCTTCTTGATTGGAAGATTGGACATTTTCTAGTAATTGTTCATATTTTGCTTCCGCAGCGTTTAATTGATTTCTTAAGTCAGTTTCAATTTTTTGGAAGTCAGCTTCTCTTTGACCTAAATGTTGCTTCCACAACTCAGCAATTTCAAAACCCCGTTGATCGACGGCACTCGACACTGAAGACCGTAACTCCGCAACAGTTGATAGCAGGTTATCATTCTCAACATTTAATTGTTGGATCTTGATATTTAATTGATTTATTTGGTCTTGATAATCTTTATTGGTTACTGCCAACTCCTGGTTATCGGACTCTAACTGCAATATTTTAGCATTTGCTTCATTTAAACTAAATTTCAAGTTGCCAATGTGTTCTTCCAAGGCATTGTATTTTTCTGCCAATACCAAACTATCTGATACTTCGACATTACTTGATGATCCTTCACTGTGTGAAAGTAATTTAGCTTCAGCGGTTTCTAAGTCTGCAGCTAAACAAGAAATTTGGTCGGTAGCTGCAGAATATAACTGTTTTAATTCCATTAGTTTTTCTTCTAAATTAGTATTCACATTTTGTAACTCTGTTTTTTCACTTTCACATTGTGTTAATCTTAATAGCTCTTCAGCTAAATGATTATTACGTTCCAATAGTGCGGTTTTTTCACTATCAATTTTTAATAATGCATCCTCCAATTCAGTTTGTTTATTAAATAATTCTAATTTATCACTTTCAGAATGCTTTAATTTAATAAGTTCTTCTTCTAACATTTCATTTCTGTTTAACATTTCTAATTGTTCATTTTCAATTTTATGTATCTTTTCATTTACTTCGTTTATCATATTATTTTTATGAAGTAATTCAGTCTTTTCATCTTGAAGCAGTTTTTTCATTTCTTCGTGATTACCATTTAGGATTTCATAGCTTTCGGATAATTCTGTGAACCGGGTTTCTAAATTATGTAGTTTCTCAGATAATATTGCATTGTTATTTTTTAGTTCCACATTGATATTACTGAGCTCGTCTAGTTGAGATTTGAGGAGATCACAGTTAACACATGTTATGTTGACTTGCTGCAATTGGTTATTAAGATTGGCTATCTCATTCTCCAGTATTGTTTGTTTGGATAACAATTCTTGATTTAATCTATTGACCTGATCAACCATTGATTGAAGCTCCTCGTTCTCTTTTTCAATCTTGGTAATTTCTTCTTTAAATCTACTTTCATCCATGTTGATGAGGCGTGGTGATTGTATTTCCGTAGTTTCTTTACCATCTCCATCCCACTGCAACGTAGAAACTTTATCATTAGCTTCTTTAAATTTATATTTCCATAGCTGTATTTCATTATCTAACTTTTCTTTCATCTCAGTTAGCCTATCGTTGGCGTTATGGAATACTTCATTTTGTTTTCGTAAAGATTCTTTATCTCGTTTCTCTTTTACAATTTCTTCATTAAGTTCTTCAATTTTCTTTTCTAATGTTTTAATAGTTTCTCGTAATTCTTCATCTATAGCATTATCAAAGAAAGAAGCTTGAGATGTTAATCTCACAGTTTTCAGTTCATTCGTTAAAACGTCGTTAGAAGCCTTTAATTCTTTCAACTTTTTAACAGCTTTGAGGAGTTTAATATTACTTGCGTGAATTTCAGCTTTTAAAGCAGCATTATCGTTTGTTAGCTTTTCTATCTGACTATTCAAATGTGATAATCCGGGGGTAACATCAGCGACTTCTTCACTTTCACCTAATCCCCAACCTTCATCGGAATTAAAGGGGTCTGTTTCAGTAGAAGTACTTTCATCTCCTTTGGTATAGCAAACGTATGCTTTCTTTGCGGCAATAATGGGTTCCTCTGCTCCTGTTCCACCTTCTGTTTGCTTTAGTAAATTTTCGGACACTTTTGTACTAGCATGCCGTTTTTCTACTAGCGGTTCTTCTATACCAGAGACAATTTGTGACTCAAGAGACGATATATCAACCAATCCAGATGCACCGCTTAGCGATTCAATTGTGGAGGTAATAACCATTCCTTCTGTTTTAGGTATGTTCATTTCAAATTTAAGCTTATTATTTTCCATCAACTCTCTGATATGCTTATCCCTTTCAGACAATTCATCTTGTAGCTGCTTATTAACAAGTCGCAAATCGCTTGTCCCTTCGGTTAAATTATGTACTTCTGCTAGAGCATTATTTAATTTTGTTGTCAAATCCGATATTTTGCTGTCAAAACTAGAGGCTAATGTAACATTATTAGTTTGTTGAAACTGTATTTTATTATTGAGTTCATAAATCTCATTACTTTTGCCGCTAATAACAGAATTCAATCGATTTATCTCAGATATATACTGTTCTGTGTAATCAGGCGTAACATTTTGATCGGTATTAGATGATTTTTTAACCAATTCTTCATTTAATTTACTAAGTTCTAGTATGTTTGCATTCAAATTTTCCACACTGCCTTTATATTCATTTAGTTTCATTTCTAATTGTGATACATATTCATTAAGCTTTTCATACTTATCACTAATAGTCTTCTTTTCTTTTATAGCATTTTCAATTTGTGTATTAAATTCAATTTCTAGCTCTTCTATTTCCTGTTTCTTTATTATGAGTAACGACTGATAGTCATGGGTAACTTTTTTGAGGTTGGCTTCTAGATCACGCAACTGGCTTTGGTATTTAGATATTTCAGATTCCCTTGCTTCGCAAATATTGGCTTTTTCGACTGTAATCGCATAATTTTCTTGAATGTCAGAAAACGATTTTCTTAGTCTTTGATTTTCATCATTTAAATGCTGTACTTTAAATTGTAATTCTTTATTTTCGTTATCGATTTCATGAAGTTGTTTCTCTAGAACTCTATCATGATCCATAAGCGCGGCTAATCGAGTAACTAGATGATCTTCCTGACTAGCATATTCTGTGTAAGCTTTTTGTTTTTCTTCTAAATCACTGCCTAATTGGTCAGCTTTACGTTCTAGAGAATGCCTTCTATCCTCCATAGCGGAAATACTCTCTTCTAAACGACAAATACGACTCTTATACTTATCGATTTCTGTTTCTAAGTTTTCTATATACAAGTCTCGCTCTTGTACTTTGGCATCGTATCCATATTGAACTTGAGTTTGTTGTTGCTCTTGATATTCAACTCTGCCAAGTAATTCAGATATTTGCATTTGTTTTTGATTAATGTCAGCTTCCAAGCTCGATATTTTAGTACTCAGATTCATATTATTTCTCTGCTCTATTTCAAGTTCAACAATTCTTTTATTTAAGACATCCAACTGTGCTTTTAATTGCACGTTTTCCTCACGAGCGAAATTTAAGTCTTTATGTAACACAGTCAAAGATTCATTCAATTGTGATACTTCTTGAGACGATATTATGAATCTATCCTGTAAATCTTTCATTTCTGCTTGGAAATTGTTTAAATCTTGGACTCTCTGTTGTTCAATAGCTGCTTTTTGCGATTGCCAATGCTTAATGTCGTCATCTGCATGCTTCAACTTTTCTTGAAGAGCAGGGAGTGTCTCAACTTGTATTTGTAACTGCTCCAGTTGTTCATTTTTAGCTAACAGTTGTTTTTGAATTTGTTCATGATTAGCTTCAAGTTCCAAGGTTATTGCAGCCTTTTTCTTGATTCCAATAGCAAGTTTCTTTAATTTCTCCATTAGTTCTTTATTCTTCATTTCTAACGCGTTGTACTGTTCAGATGAACAACTTGTTTGGAGTGACAGTTGGTTTAACTTTTCTTTATTTTCTTCCAATTGGCATTTCAAGTTCTCAATTATATTTTCTTTTTCAGATACATTGTTACGTAGTTTCTCATTCTCAATAGACTCTTTCCTTAATTGTAACTTGATTTCGTGTATTTCTTCATCACGTTCTGTAGTTTCAATTTGTTTAGCTGCCATTTCTTCAGCGTGTTTTTGCTGCTGCGTTTGTATCTCTTTAATTAAAATTTGCTGTTCATTAAATACTTCCTTCATTTTCTTTAATTCTGCTTCCAGATTTGCATTTTTACTTAATAACTCGGCTTTCAGACTGTGTAATTTAATTTTTTCATCTTCCAGAATTGATATTTTCTCTTCATTTTCTAACAGTTTTTTCTGATAAACAGCCACTTGTTTGTTCAAATTTTTTACAAGTTCAGCATTTTGATCTTTTGCTTTTTCTTCTTCAAGTAATTCAATAGTTGATCTAAGTTTTTGAGAAACATCGTTTAATTTCGTAATTTGGTTGATATATTCCGCCATTTCTTTGTCTTTTTGCTGTAAACTATTGCCATAGTTAAACATTTGTTTTTCATATTCCAATAAAACATTTTCTAATTCAGTTATCCTAGCATCTCTTGAATTTACAGAAATAGAATATTCTTGATGTACTTTATGTAGTTCCTGCTGTAATAGATCATACGATTGTTTTAATTGAACCAAATGCTGTTCTGATTCTTTATCTTTCTTAGTATTCTCAAAATCTTGTTTCATTTGTTTAATTTCATCTGTAAGCAATTTTATCTTATTTTCATTGACAACATTAGTCTGCAATAAATCTTTTTGTTTCTGTTGCTGTTCTTCGAGTGACAGAATTTTCATTTGACAGTCGGCTATTTCATCTTCTCTTTCTTTGATAATATTTTTCAGTTTAAGTATTTCCTTTGTTAGCTGTTTTACTGTTTTAGCGCCTTTTGTTCCTTTTTCACTAGTTATTTTATCATCATGTTGTGTTTCAACTGGAACTCCATCAGTAGCATCTTCTGGTATTGGTTTAGTAATCTCTACACTTTCTTTCAAAATTTCGATTCTTTCGTGTTTAAGTTCATCAACCTGTCGTACCAGTTCTTGGTTAAGATTAAGTAACTCCTGTTTTTCGCTATTGATAGTTTCAATGCTATTTAATAACTCACTGTTATGATCTTTTAATTCAGCAATATTAATGAGCAATGACTCATTTTCATTATTGATTTTACTAATAGTCTCCATAACCTCTTCCTTTTCTTGCATAAGAATTTCAATTTTCTTGTTTAGCTCTTCTCGTTGCTCAATCAAACTGTCAACATTTTTATCACTTTGCAAGGTACTCTGATCAAGTTGTCCTTCGCTATGTTCGTCAGTTTTTGTTTCAAATATTCCTTTATTGTATTCTTCCAGTTCCAACTTTTCTTGAGTGGTTAATGACTCAACAATCTCGATTGATTCAGCGGAGCTAACTTTTTCAGCAGACATTTTTTCTAGTTTATCATTAAGTTCAATGTTTTCTTGAATGTAATTTTCTAATTTATTTGTTAGTTCGATTTTTTCATCCTGAAGAGCTTTTATTGCTTCATTTAGGTGCTCTTTATCTAGTTTTAGGTTTTCAGTCACAAGCTCTAATTCTTTTTTAGCAGCTGTAAGTTCGTCAATTTGTTCCTCCATTTCAACAGACTTCATTTCTGAACAAACATGCTCATTTTGTAGTTGAGAAATATCAGCCAATTTATCTTCCATTTCTGCATTTCTCTGTTGTAACAAATGTAGTTCTGAAATAACAAAAAAAAACTGTCAAGAGCGAGGTAAACTCGCACCCTTAGGGTTTCGTAACTACTAGACATATAAACATAAGTAACTGCATTCAAATAATCAGTTAATTAAACTCAAAACAACTCACCAACTTAATTTTGTAGTTGAAATATAGGGAATCGCCTACATTTCAGCTACTTCATAAGTTGGTATTAGTATAAACACTTTTTTCTTGTGATGTGATGACAAATTATAAGTTTTTGGATTTTGCCCTAGCACCATATAGACTTGATTTATGACAAATTTCAAGGCTCTAGGGCAACGGGAAGTAACCTGTGAATTATGATGCCCTAGCATATATCGAAAATTCTTAAAAATGGTCGTAATTCGGATATATCTTTTAAATGCGTAAAGGTAAAGGCTTGATGGTATTTTTTGCAGCAAGGGACCGCATAGGTCTACATATCGTATGAGTTTCAAGTTGATACCTTCATCCGTTGCCGAGTAAAAAAAGTTTGACAGACGGACAGACAGACAGACGGACACCGTAGTGAGACTATAAGGGTTTGTACGAAACCCTAAAAAGGCAAATAAACTCATTGAAATAGTGCACGATATATTTAATAATCCATGTTATTGCTTACCTTGAACTAGGTCAAATTTCTGTGCTTCAAGAACACTTATAGCTTTGAGTCTTGTTTCAGATAAAGCTTCTGTTTCTCTCATTTTCTTATACATGTCAGATTCCGTTACTGAAAGTGCAGAAATAAAAGAAGTTAAAATAAAAATCTTTTTAAATGAACAGATTTTGGAACTTCAAGTTACTTTTATCAGAACATACTATTTTCATGTTTAAAAAGTAACCGCCTTTTTATTGATATATTTATTGTGAATTATTTTATATTAGTAGTAAGACGAAGCAAATAGACAACAATCTATCAAAGCTAAAAAAACTCGGTAAAAACATTACATATAAATACAACAGGGCATTTAGTGTACAATTAAGTACTGCTCAATTTTGTTACTACATTACATTGACAAAAACTACTTACATCTGCCACTATCGTAATCAACAAGATGTAATTGTAGATTACCCTTTTCTTCTTCCAATACGGCTACTTTCCGTGTAAGGTCTTGTAATTCTTGTTGCAGTCTTACAACCTCAGTGTGTGCATCAGATACCTTACTGAAGCTATCAATAGTTTTTTGCAATTGTTTTACTTTCAATTTATGTGCTGATTTTACTTTGATCATATTCAAATTACCTACTTCCATTTCCTTCTGTAATGACTCAATCTGACGATCAGCATCTAGTAATTTTGCTTCAAGTTCTTTGACATCTAAAGAACTAACATTTTGCCCGGTAACTGATTCTGAAGATTTCTTTTCTTGGTCATGTTCAGATTCAGCTTTATCGATGTGTTCATTTTTAGTATCTTCTAAAACATCAGTACATATTCCTATTTCTATCATACCAGGTGCTTCCTTTACTTCTACATCAATTGGTGTTGATTGTAGTTCTGCTATCAATGCCTCTTTTTGAGATATTGTGTATTCTTTTTCTAGAATATCTTTGTTGAGAGACTGTACCAACATTTCTAACCTAGTGATTTCTGCCTTTGCTGCCTTTTTGTCTGTTTCTTGGGGCAAGGACTCTGATGATAATTGGCTCCAAGGTGATTTAGACTTAGACGCAGTATTTCTACCACCCTTGCGAGTGGGTAGTGGACTTCCTCTTTTGCCTGCAGCACTAGTACTGGGCGATTTACGCTCAGTATTAACAACCGCTAGTTTATTTTCAAGTTCTTTATTGGTTTGTCGTATTTGACAATTAATTTGTTCCAGTAATTCAATTTTCTTTGTTAATTCTACCATACCAGCTATTTCTAGAGAACCTTTTTCTTCTTCATAATCGTCTTTTTCCTTAGGTGATGACTCTTCTATAGGTGGATTAGCTAAACCGTTAATCTTTTCTTGTAAGCTCAATATTTCTTGGTTCTTTGCATCAATTTCCTCTACCAATTTTGAGTGTGCAACACTAATTTCAAATCTTGATGTTTCTAGATTAGAATTGGCTTCTTCTAAATTCTTTATCTTTTCTTCTTTCACTTCTATGTCTTTTAATAAATTTTGTTTTTCTTCTTTCCATTCAGTTTCCATTGCAATAAAATTTTCCTGCATTTTTGTCATTTGTTGCCTTGTATCCTCCAGTAAAGCCATGGAGTCTTTTTCTAAAAGGAAAAATGCTTTTAATTCAAATGAAACAAATTCAAAGCCAGGTTTAATAAAAGATCATACCCGACTGGGACAACAACAATATTATTACACAAATTACCTTTTTTACTTAAGCTGTCAGACATAAGTGAAGTAGCTCTATTCTTTGCTTCAATGATTTGATCTTTTTCATTGATTTTTTCTTGTAGATCCAGAATTGTAGTTTCCATAGCCTTCATCTTGACTTGTATTACACTTAAAGAATTTTCTTTTTCTTTAAGTGTATGCAAAAGCTGTTTGACATCTGCAGTATCAGCCGTCTAAAATTTTATTTCTTATTATTTATAACATAATATAATTAGCAGAACTACATGCAAGTTATATATACAGGAGAATAAAAGAAAAGATTAACCTAATGTTTCTTACATATTCATTTTAATAAAATGTTAAGCCATCTCATTACTTAGGTGACCCAAACAAAATGAGACCAACCTTTGGATAAACTTATTAGGGTAACTCTATAGATTAATGGATGCCATTAGGCTAACTCTTACTTTTAATCTTGCTTTTTTTGTTGAAGACTTGCACAACATCTAATATAAACTAACTCTATACTAATCATGTAGGCTACCTCTATAATTCTACAGTTAAGTAATTGTAGTATTATAATGATACTCACTTGTTTTGACTCTACATTAATTTCACCAATAGATTCTCTTTTAACTTTTGGTATTGAAGCTTTGGTCATGGGTCTTTTACTTATTTCTTTATACTGCTTTATTCTTTCCATTAATAGTTCTTTTTGTTTCAAAGTATTTGCTAAGCTTTCACTGATACCAGGAACTGAAAACGAAAGATTAAGAATTACGTTTCCAAAAATCTTAGTAAGATATTACTTAATAAAAATAAACAGTAAGCTTTATTGAAATTAGTGTACAGTTATGAGAAAGACAGAAAATATGGTCACCCAGTAGATCCTGCTGTTAATGCTGAAGTATATTACACAGGCGATTATATTTACACTACATTCAAAGCTAATTTTATATTAAAAAGACTAACAGTAGGTGTCAGCCAGTATCCAATAAAAAGTGTGATACATACTATTTAAGGCATCTTGAACTGACAGTGTAGTGGAAGTATCAGTTGCTACAGAGTAACCAGTTTTCTCACTCATGGTGGAAGCCAACTCAGACGCAGTATCCCCGCCATCATCTTCCTCTGAAAAATAAATAGATTTAGATCAATAATACAATAAAGCATATTAATAAATTATAAAATTAGCTTAAAGACGTAATTGAGTTAGTTCATTAAGAACAGATTTTTTATAAGAGTGATCTACAAAGACTGTAATCATTAAGGAAAAAAACTCACAACCATCGGGGAGGTATAACCAAATGTACAAGTGAAAATGCAGTCAAGGAAGTGTGTCTCTGCTTACCCCCATGGGAAAAAGCTATTATGATAATGATGAAAATCATTCATTTACAAGCTTTAAAGTAAATTACTCATACAATACTCACCCAACACTATCAGTCACATATATGCCATATTTGTGTACTAAATAAGATTTTTAAGAAACATTTATGTGTGTGAACATATTCTTCACTGTTACTTACCAAAAGGTCTTCCCAATAATTCAGCAGTAGCTTTTCGGTGTTCTTTGATTCTTTTAGAAACAAGTGCAGCATTTTCAAGACATTTCTGTGCACGCTCAAACTTGATTTGTCTTTCAGAAGATGATGATTTTTGCTGAGATGTCTAAATAAAAAAGAACTTGGGATTTAATAATATTGCAGTATTAAAAAAACATAACATAGTTAATTATGTCATTTACATTCAACAATATGGAATGAATCAGATGTTAGTTTAATAAAAGTATTTCATTTGTGTAAGATACAAACAACAGCAAGTCTCTTAAAATAAAATGTAGGCAATATTATTCATGTCTGTATGTTTAAAGAATAATAACCATTGAAATACATGTTTTATTTAGAATTTATTACGACGCATTAACCCATGGCAAATTAAAATCTAAATGTCCTTGGTCAGCTTAAGCATATAGTGTCTGTAATTGATGCTGAATTAATACCTTATATGTTTTAACACTTCCTGCTATACTGGATACTTCGCTAGACGATGCTAAATTACTGTCAACACTAACAGATTGACCCCTTTCTGGAGGGATAATGTTTTTATTGTCCGACATAGCTTATTGCTCACTGCCAACATTAATAATAGGTACGCAGGACACAATCAATATCTAATATTATACAAATTAAACAACAAGTAACAACAATTCAAAAATTGTTAATTATATCAATAAATAACAATATCAAAATATTTAAACACCACCACTAAATAATTATTTAATTATTACTAGCCAAATGTTATTGCCATTTCAAAAACCACGTCAGCCTGTCAATTGCTGTCAATGGCGGATCTGTCATATCAACAAATCTGTCATATACCATAGACTAATCTATCAACGTCAGTTTTTACTCACAGACTAATACTTTGAAGTTTAATGTACTTTGCGATCAAAATCTTAGAGCATTTATCCAACAGCAGTTCACATTTTAAGGCAAGCCCCGCTAAAAAGGTACAAGAACAGTGATCATGCTCATTGTGCATGAACGCTATCGACGATATTTTCAGACATATAAAAGTAACTTAAAAACTAATAAAAACACAACAAAATAAATCAAAACAAAATGAACTGTGCGAGCCGGATGAATCACTACAAGATGTATCAACAGTATCACAAGTTGCAGTGACTCACCCGACCAACACACGCATGCGTAATCCACGCATGCGCAGTAACGCTGTTTTACGCCGATTGCGCATGCGCAGTAGCGCCGATAATGTATTTCATTACGTTATTTTCGTTACGGAATTTCTGGATTTGGTCTCCACGCTCAAGAAGCTATGCAATAGCTTAATAATATTATATATCTTCTGTTTGTAACAAACAAACAAATAATTACTATTATTGTATTACTACTTTACTATTACTTCTTTTTTTCACTATGATTAAAACTTAACTACGCGGGGAGGTCCAAAAGTTCGTGGAATGAAAGGGTTTTAGTAAAAATGAAACAGTAAATTTATTTTTCCTATTCAATATAATCACCCTTAAGCTGAATACATTTATTAGATCTATGAATTAATTTTTCTAAACCATCGTAAAAATATTTTTTATCTTTTCCCTCAAAATGAGCCAAAATTGCCTCCTTTACCTCATTGTCGTCGGAAAATTTCCTTCCCCTTAAGTCTTTTTTTAAATTGGGGAACAAATAAAAATCACTTGGGGCCAGATCTGGACTATAGGGTGGGTGGACTAGTGATTCGAAGCCATGCGTGTGTAGAGCAGCCATTGCAACTTTGCTCTTGTGAACCGGCGCGTTGTCTTGCAAGAGCAACACGCCCTTGGTCAATTTTCCCCGACGTTTTTCTTTGATGGCATCCTTTAATTTTTCTAGTATTGTTGCGTAGTATTCTCCGGTTATGGTCCTGCCCTTTTCTTTATAATCAATCAGTATTATCCCCTCACAATCCCAAAAAACAGTAGCCATCAACTTTCCAGCCGACTCCGACACTTTGAATTTCTTTGGCGGTGGTGTCCCCTTTTTATGCCATTGCATGGACTCTTGTTTGGACTCAGGCTCAAAGTGATGAACCCATGTTTCATCGCCGGTAACAATTCGCTCCAAAATCGGTCCAGGATCGTCGCCACACAACTCCAAAAAATGTTTTGACGCTTCGACGCGCTGCTGTTTTTGAAGCGGCGTGAGCATTCTCGGTACCCATCTTGCACTGACTTTTGTCATACCCAGGTGGTCATGTAGGATTCGCAAAATGGTGGTATCTGATACTCCAACTAATGCAGATAACTGTTTTTTCTTCAAACGGGTGTCCTCCAGTACAATTTTTTCCACTTTTTCGACGATGTCTGATGTGGTGGCCTCAACTGGCCTTCCTGAGCGGGGGTCGTCTTCAATCGACTCCCGACCATGTTTAAAAAGACCATGCCACTTTTAAATCATTGATTTACTAGGGCACTGTTCCCCGTAAACAGTTTCCATTTCATTCAAAATGGTCTGAGCGTTCTTTCCTTGCTTGGTAAGGAATTTAATGACCGCACGGTGTTCAATTTTCTCCATAGTTTCAGTTTTCTTCCGGATTGACGTGTTTAGCAGGCGAGTGTTCGTAAACGAATGACGCAATAGGGCTGAAACTCCATTTATATACTAATTATGAGTCCCCAATTAGTATGACACTAAGCGAGCGCCCCTATCCCCACTCCATCCCCTCCATTCCACGAACTTTTGGACCTCCCCTCGTATATGCCATGTTGTAGAAAAACAAAACCAGAGGTTTTTGGTTTTTTTCACGTTGGCAATTAAGAAGAGGGAACTGTGTCTCTATGTTATATCTATATTATTATACTCTTTGGTCTCTAATTGACAATTCTTCTTTTAATGGCCCATATGTGACTATCTTAGGACTAGTCACTTTCCGCCAGTGTTTTGTGTTAACTTCAGACAAGAACATGCTAGTATCATGATCTATGGAGAGATAACAATATTTGGCCGAAACAAGTGAAAAAGTTAAATAATAAACTGACAACTGATTATTCTTAGAAAAATTAATAAATAAAAATAGAAACATACAATAACAAATAAGTAATGTTAAATATATACAAGTATTATAGGAATTAAATACATAATTATGAATGTAACATAATACTCATTTTATATAATGTGTCTAATTATTACAATTTAATTTTATGTTTTTTAATATAGTTGCAAAGTATGGAATTTATTTCAAATGAAAAAATAAAAGATAAGAGAAATTTAAAGGAGACAGGACGCGGGATATTGTTAGGGATTAAATCATAAAGTGATTGTTGTACAAGTGAGCAATTGAAAAAAATATGATCAGCTGAACCTTCATCTAAGCCACATTCGCAGAGTGAGTTATCCTTTATCCTAAGTTTAGCCAGATGGGAAGGAGTACAAGAGTGACCCAATCGGAGACGGCAGATTACAGAAGTTACGCGTTTACTAGCCTTACGAAATTTAAAAAACCATGGCTTTGCAGGTATCTCGGATTGGACATCACCATAGTACTTGGCTTTTGTTTGTTTAATTGACATCCAATACCGATTCCAGGATTTCTGGAGCGTAGATTTAGGAAGTAGGCACAAATCATGAGAAAAAATTTTGAAATGTTCTAACGAGCCAATTTGGGATGCAGATTTAGCACAAGAGTCAACCGATTCATTACCCGATATTCCTGAGTGACCAGGTATCCACGCTAAAACGACAAGGATGTTGGAGACATGGCATTCATAAAGAGCCTGTCTAATCTGAAAAACTAGGGGAAATTTAGATTTGGAATAAAAGGGATTAGAAAGGATGGCTTGCAGACAGCTTTTAGAGTCAGTGAATATGATTGAATTATTAAGGTTATGTGATTTAACGAAAAGGATGGCTTCCAAGATAGCCAAAGTTTCTCCTGTGAAAACCGAAGCGATAGGCGGACATTTAAAACTCAAACAGATGCCAGTGAAAGGCATCCAAACAGCGGCACCAACATCACTAGTCGCGGATTGTTTAGAGGCGTCTGTGTAAATTTTATTCCAACCTTGAAAACGAGTTTGTACAATATCCAAAAACATAGCATTAGCATTAAATGATGATTTTTCAACTCCTAAATCAAGAATAACGTTAGGTTGAAAAACGAGAGATTCATATGGAGAAGAAAAAAGAGGGTTTAAGGGGAATTGAACAATTTGATAGGGTAATTTAGAATACCTGATAAAACTGAGAAGAATGCAGGGGATTTTGTCGGGATCAGATGATTGATAAAGATTAACAAGGACGCTCAATTTATGAAGAAGGGGATGACTAGAATTTTGTACAAGTTTAAACATAAATCTGTCAGAAAGAAATTGCCTTCGTAAATTTAAAGGGGGGTCCCCACATTCAATCTGCATAGCAGCAATTGGCGAAGATTTCATGGCACCGATAATAACCCTAAGAGATTTAGACTGTATTTTGGAAAGTTTATTCAATGCAGATTTGTGACAGAGGTTAAGTAAGAAACATCCATAGTCCATTTGACTGCGGATTATTGCATTATATAATAATTTCTGTGAATAAGGGTGAGAGCCCCACCATACTCCGGACAAAGCCCGAAGGATGTTGAGGTTCCTCTCACACTTATTCGCTACATAATCAAAATGAAGGGCACCCGACATTTTACTGTCAAGATAAAGGCCTAAAAATTTTGTACTATTGTGTTGAGGAATTTTTTCCCCATTTAAAATCACATCTATCACGGGAATTGACCGCTTTTTCGTGAATATCACGACAGAACTTTTAGAGGGAGACAAGCATAAACCATGGTCCACAAGCCAGTGACTGAGATAACCTAAAGCTGAATTTAATCTATTTGTTGCGCTCGGAATGTTATCAACCTTTACATACAGTGCAATATCATCAGCATATTGAAGGACACCACAAAAACAATTAACAGTTAGTTCTAAGTCATACGTGTACAGGCTATACAGCAGAGGGCTAAGAACTGAACCTTGTGGTAAACCACGCCATACTGTTTTAGGGGATAGAAGTTGCTGGTTAAATTTTATGACAATCGAACGTTCAGCTAAAATGTTAAGAATAAAACGAACTAGTTTTACAGGAATACCTAACCGAATAAGCTTGCTTCTAAGCACCGGTAAAAGAACGTTATCATAAGCAGCTACCACGTCGAGGAAGACTCCTACCAGGTAACACTTTTCTTTAAAGGCTGCATAAATGTCAGAAGTTAAAATAGCCAAATTGTCACTAGTGCTCATACTTTTTCTAAATCCAAATTGACTACTTGCTAAAATAGATTTATTTTCTACTAGCCATTCCAGGCGCAATTTAATGAGGTGCTCGGTTATTTTACAGAGAACAGATGACAATGCAATGGGTCTCCAGCTAGAAGAAGAAGCTGGGTCCTTACCTGGTTTCAAAATAGGGACTATTATTTGAGTCTTCCACTGGTTTGGGATGACACCATAGTCGAAGAAGTGATTGACAAGCTCGAGAAAAGATTCTTTTGTATGGGAAGAAGATTTAGTGATAAATGAATACGGAATGCCATCTATACCAGGGGACGAGTCTTTTAGTTTATCTAAAACGAGAGATAGTTCATCAAAAGAAAACGGACCATCAAAGATATTAGAAGAATGAAGAAAAGAAAGAGGAGAAGAAAGTGAGTCCAAGGAAGGTACACAGGGAGGGGCTAGCTTATCTGAAAAAGCTTCTAAACAAGACAGGGAGATGTTGTATGGAGAATCCAGAGAATTCATGGATCCACGAAAGCGTCTGATTTGTGACCAAACTATGGCAGATGGGGTTTTGGGAGCAAGGGACTTACAGAACGCTTGCCAACCAAGCCGTTTCTTTTTCCTAACCAACCTTTTAAATTGCGCAGCAGCTTTTTGATATTTTATAAAATTTTCAGTGGTCATTGCCGAATTATACATTCTCTCAGCTGCTTTGCGGGCAGCAATAGCGTCTGAGCATTCGGAATCCCACCAGGGTGAGGAAATTCTGAAGTTTTTGAAAGGTTTTTTAGAGGGAATATGGAGATCAGCAGCTGATAGAATAGATTTAACAAATAAATTATATAGGCTTAGTGGATCACTGTTTGAGGAGTCTGCAAAAGATGATTGAATTTTATTATCAAGGGACAGAGAGTATGACTTCCAGTCAGCAGATGACAGTTTGTATTTCTGCAAAGGGCTGGGGTTGGAAAAAGGGATAGGCCTGATAGAAATAGAGGAAGAAATGGGATAGTGATCACTGCCAAACGTAGATGATAATATACTCCACGAGAAAATAGAAACCAAGGAGGAAGAACAAAGAGTTAGGTCAACTGCACTCATAGGATTTTGAGATGGATATACTCGACGAGTAGGGGAACCGTTATTCATCACACACACGTCAACCTCATCAAATACATCCAAAAGTGATAAACCAAAAAAATCTGAGTGACTAGAACCCCACATAGTATGATGGGCATTAAAGTCACCCATTACAACCATGGGATGGGGAACGGAGGAAAGTAATGAAAGAATATCTGCAATAAGACAAGAGTTAGGGCGTGGAATATATAGAGAAACGAAAGAAATGTCATGCAATCTGACACCAACAATATTGATATCAGGAGGATGAGAGGGGAAAGTGATTAAAGAGAAGGGAAGGGAGCGCTTTATAAACAAAGCGCAACCTGCATACCCATCGGCTCTGTCATCCCGCAGACAGCAGAAGCCAGGGACCCTGAACCGAGAACCTGGCCTCAACCATGTCTCCGAGATGGCAATCAGGCATGGGTGGAATTTTGAAATCAAATGAACCAGCTCGTGCTTCTTACGAAACACGCTCTGGGAGTTCCATTGAAGAAGACTTATCTTGTCCATCCGTGGAAGGGAAAAAAGTGAATTGGGAAAGTTTAGAGGCAACGTTGGACGGTAAACTATGTGGATTAGTAATAATAAAGTCAATGAGAAGAGAAAGAAGAGATTCTAATGAGTTGACAGGATGAGAGTTAGACTGAGGAGTGCTACAAAGGGCACTACCATTAGGTAAGTGATATGATGGAGAGGCGATTATATTATTATGTGCAATTTTGTCGTATGATTTACCTAATGGACTTTTAGGGCGTAATGGAGATGAGATTACCTTTGTGTACGAGCGGGTGGAAGTGGAAGGTGAATGATTTTTATGGCCTGAAACTGGATGAGAATTTTGATTGACTGGAGGAGCTTCCTGAGTGGCTAGTGCATATGACCTTGTGACGCGAGGAATTTGCAACAGAGCTTCTTGATATGAAATACTACTTTGAGCCATTACAACTTTAATGGCCCTCTGCCTCTCAAACTCTGGACATTTGTTGCTCGTAGCAAAGTGACATCCGGAACAGTGGAGACACGTTGCCATATTTTCTGGAATATCACAATTTTCACCGGCGTGATCCTTTGAGCACCGAAAACATCTAGGCTTCGAACGGCACTTAAGCTTAGTATGCCCAAATCTGCAGCACGAATTGCACTGTATGGTCGGGAAATGATAAAGTTCCACACGAAGTGAAGTGAAATAAGAGAAAATTTTGGAAGGAAGAATTTGTCCTCTAAATGTCAACACAACAGTCTGAGTTGGGACCCAGGATGGGTTGCCATGCTCAATGATCTTCCTGTTTAAACGTCTGGCTTTTAATATCTTACCGACACCACAGGGTAATTCTAAACATCATGTGTTTTAAGAAACTGCCCAAATCTGATAGGTTTAAAGGAGTTTGAAATCAGTTCAGACTCAGATCTGGAAACATGCACGATAAAAGGTCCAGCATCTGATTTCAAATAAGATAGCCCACCGACAATCAATGACGGGTCATTATAGATTGTATCAATTGATGCCGCCGCTAGCTCCGGAGACGTAATGGTTTTTTTTAAAACTGGGGCCTGAGAACTAGGCTCAAGACGGCGCTTAGTACTTACGTTAGCCTCGCGCTTGGGGTCAGGCGGATCTGGTGGTCTCGGAGGATCCTCCTCCATGGTTAATAATTTTGTGGTGACCAGACGATTTAATAAACTAAACACAATATTTACTAATAAATATACAAAATAACGACTAATAAATAAGATAAATAAGAATAATCAAGTTAAAATTAAAATATTTTTGAAAATTCCCGCTGACAAGATCAATCGCTATCCCAATAATTCTCTTTGGTCTCTATTTTAGTTTAATTGTTGTACTCTATGGCATTGATGTCAACAGATGTCAACACTGTCAAGTCAACGTCAAGTGTAAATTAAAGTTCGTCTAAAATTACCAAAAATTCTGTTAATTTTTTGCAGACCTGATTATTTTTTTATGGTATTTCATCTAAAACAAATCAATGGCATCACGAATACAGGTAAAACAATATCCGTAATAGGGTTTCTATTATTTCATCACCCAGCGACCTCGTATATGACATTGTTTAACAATATCATAACAGCTTGCAATTACATGATCTGAAAATTATTTCAGGCTACTGCGCGCCAACTGTCCAAAGCTTTTAAGAAAAAAGGAAGATTTGAAATAGGTGTCGCGTCTGAATTGCCAGTTGCTTATAAAAAATTTTGGCGAGAATGGAAGGTGTTGAAGCCAGCTGCAGTACATTATATACCTCAAGAAGGAAAATGGAGGCGTGACGATATTACTGGGGAAATATTACCTATTCAAAACGTTCCTTTCCCATTGAGACATCCGGATGAAATTCATCAAGGAATATGGGGTGGAGAAGCAGTAATCAAAGGTGTGACTTATATTTTAGGTTATGTGATAAAGCTTAAATATACTTAGACAACAATAAACAATATACTACACTAAGACCAGACCTAAACATGAAAAAATGTCCTTAAACATGCATTTAGAAAGTTTATTCAAATTCAAATTCTATACTCTTTATTGTACACCAAAAATAGATTACAGTTGTTCATATAAATTTAAAACAGGTACAAAAGGCGGTCTTATCACTATCGATAAGACCGCCGATCTCTTCCAGACAACCTTGGGATGGAATACTTAATTTCTGGAATTAGATGGTTGTGGTGTACCTACAAATTTTTATGTTTTGTTTTGTTTATATGTATTCTAATAAGATTTTATGTTTCTTTAATGTGTTTAGGTTTCCAAAAACGAGACCCAAGACGCCGGAGGGTACCCCACTACTGGGTGCCAGTATTAAAAAGAACAGTTGTGAAATCTGAAGTACTAAACACTCATCTGTCAGTGACTGTGACTGATCGTACTATTAATTTGATTAATGATCATTATGGTTTTGATCATTATCTGTTGAAGACACCTGCATGTGATTTAGTATCGATGCTGGCATTGAAACTAAAGAAACAAATTTTAGTAGAATTGATGAATGGATGTCCTAGACATGCTCATGATCCAAAGAAACAGAAAGAAGTTTATGAGGAATACAAAACATACTTAACCTCTGTAAGTTACCTCTTTTTTCCAAATATTTTCTTAAAATTATATTTTGTTATGTATTTAACTAGCCTTCCAGCTAAAGGACAGCCAGTAGTACTTTCATGTTTTGTATTTGGCTACACTATTGCATTAGGGTTAACCTGTAATAATAGCTGTATTGTGATAATAAATAAATAAATAAAAATTTATAAAGTCCTATGAGGCTGGCATATGCGCTTTAGGTAAACTCAAGGCCCAAAAATGTTGAAAAAAAAATGTGTTTTCTAGTCATGTGAAATGGGTTTTTTTTCATCACAATTAATAAGTATAAATTCTTTATTTCTCTTTTAATTTTAGTACACCCCAGAAGAAATAGAATGGTATGGATTAACCTGGTATGAGGCACTCTATAAGTTAGCTAAACAGAAAGAAGCTGCCAACAGACCTGTTCCTTTAAAAAATGTGTATAGGAAAACCTTAGTGGAAAAATTACAAGCTGCTGGTATTGAAGGTGTTACTAGCCCTGATGAAATATCGTAAGTATATAAATGAAGTTATTTAGTTTAATAAAATTAGGACTCCTCTGCTTTGGGAGGGAATTAGCTTTGTCTATTTGTTCTACTATGCCTGTGCTATTACATAAAATTTCTATTACAACTTTTTGGTTACAATAGTGTAGAAATATAGCTAGGACTTAACTTTTTACATGACATTTGTATCAACTTAGTTTATGCATATTCTGTTACCCATAACACAAGCAAATAAGCTTAACTTGGGACCAGAGGATGTCATGTAAAATGTCCATGACTATAAATAATTTCAGCTTCGCAGCATTCTTAGCTATTATTTTTGACATTTTATATTTTGGCTATGATCTGATGTTTCTTTTGTGCCAAATATTTTTAACAGACTATCATATATTTTGATGCACAACTTTGTATATCAATTGATTTGTCATATCATTTTCTTTGAATAACAGATACAGTGATAAAATATCAACACCAAACACTAATATTATAAAGCTGAAAAATTTTTGTTTGTTTTTTTTATGTGCTAATCTCAAAAACCGCTTTGATAATCTCTCTTTGATAATCTAGCTTTATTTGTTACACTTCTACCTTCCCTTTTTCTGCACCACCCTATGGTTGACTGGTAGAAAATGACTTAGGCATTAGTCCGCCTTTGCATAGTTTAAGCATAAAGTGTAAATAAATAAATAAACCGCTGGTCCGAATTCTTTTAGTGTTGAGTAGTACATCTATAGAGGAAGGCTTTAGGCTACATAACATCATGCTTCGACGAGGAGGAGCACAGCATCAGTGAAAGTGAAAATGTTGCAAAAACGCTAACGTTTTCTAAATTCCACACATGCGAATTCGCGGGCAATAGCTAGTCGAATATAAAGTTATAGTAATAAAAACCTTTTACTTGAAGTCAAAAGAGTATAATATGGTTGTTTTTTTTTTCAGGACAACTACTTCATGGCTATCTAAGATGAACCCATTTGGCAAAAAAGACGAAGCTTAATAAATGTTTAGAAAAATAATTTTAAAACAATTGTTGAGTTTTTGAAACATGTAACTATCAAGTAGATGTTTATTAGAAAAAAAAATAGTGTTTAATTTATAGTAAATAGGTGTTATCAATAAAATAATGTGTTGCTCATAGAGGTATTAATTACATTCAGAATGTGTGAAGATCCTAAAGAACTAATTCGCTTAGTTCAAAATCTAAAAAGCAAGCTTGAATATCCTGAATATTATTTTATATTATTGCATCTCCCGACAAATATACCTAAAACATCTGCTTATGGCCTGAATGCAGATGGCACGATCGTAAACCAAAAAAAAAAAAAAATATTGCATTGCCCCCACCCCCTAATATGTGTGCAAAATTTTCAGATCAATCAGACTACTGCAAGTGGGTCAAAATCACTTTCAAAGAATCCATTACATAGAATAATACATTGATAGATATATACAGAGCTAATAAAAGCGTGTTAATAAATTTACATAATAATATGTATATTAACTATAGACATGGACAACTTCTAACTGTCAAGCTATATTATTGTAGTTTCATCAAAATCTATTCAGCAGTTTTTAGAAATTTGTATTTATATTACGATTATACATAAAAACCAGCATCTGAAATGATTATCTGTTGCTGAAAGCTGCATTTTAATCCGCCATGTAATTTGTTCTATACTTTGTTAAATAATATTAATTGAATCATGATGAAAGATAGATTGGACATTACAATGAGGATGTTTCAATGGTCGATATAATAGATATTTGGCATTTTACCAATATTTTCAGTGTCATAGTACACATTTGTTTCACGACCACAAAACTAGATCAATTTCCTTATATCAATAACTAGCTGTCGCCCGCGATATAGCATGCGTGGAATTTAAGATACACGCCAAACTTTAACAAATTATACATATGTATTTAAAGGTTCCTCTTGAACCATTCCATTAAAAAAAGTCTCATAAAATCCGTTGCGTAGTTTATTTTATAAAGATTTAAACTCGGAAGGCTTTAGGCTACAGTCTGCTACTTTTTTAAATACAGGCCTTGTGTGTGATCGAGTGTTTTATGTAACCGACAGCCCTTAAAGAGGTCGCGGGGGTTCGATTCCCGCTCGAGACAATCATTTGTGTGATATTTATTATTGCCATACAAACGTTTGTACTGCGTCTGGGTGTTTTCTATGTATTATTTACAAAAGAAAAGTAGTAGTGAGACCAAAGGACGTCGTGTAAAATTTCCATGAATATTTATTTATTTAATACAGAAAAGGCTCTGTTTTATTTATGTGTACGCAAGTAAAAAATTTACCATATTTTAAACTAGCAGTTGCCCACGAAATGTACGCGTGGAATTTAGAAAAAAATCCACGTTTCTGCAACATTTTTCACTGATGCTTTGCTCCTACGGGATAAAATAAGGAATGTATATATTAGAGGAAGTCTGAAAGTGTTGCCAGTGACTGAAAAATTGAAGAATGAGCGAATGTCCTGGTATGGGCATGTCATGAGACGAGAGGAAAGTAATGTCGTTAGGAGAGTTCTGAGTATAAATGTGGAAGGAAAAAAGTCTAGAGGAAGACCTAAGAAAAGATGGATGGACTGTGTGAAAGAGGACATGAACGAAAGAAGGGTTGGCACAGACATGACGGTTAATAGAAGACTATGGAAGAAAAAGACATGTTGCGCCGACCCCAAATAATGGGATAAGGGCAGGAGGATGATGATGATGCTTTGCTCCTACGGGTCGCAGTGTGATGTTATGTAGCCTAAAGCCTTCCTGAAAATTCTTTTTGGACCAGTAGTTCCTGAGATTACCAGGTTCAAACAAACAAACTCATTATGTGCACGACGGCTCCTCAAGAAGACACCTTTAATATTAGTTGTTAGTTAATAGCACTTTATACATAAGTACATAACGTAAATAAATATCTTTGAAAACAAGCGGTAGGGTAAATAATAAATGTAAGCAGAGTAAAGTTTATTTTCCTTTAGATTATAAGCCTGTAATGTCATTAGTTTAAGCTGAAATAAATAATTGTTAGTATGAGACTTTCACTTTAGAAATAAGAATATATCATAGAACTGAAAAGTTCTGTTTACGGGTGTGCACACAGCGCGCGCCGAGCAAAGATTAGTGCATGTAGCGCCACTAGGGCGAGTATATAATAATATAGTGCTGAGGCGGGGGGTGAGGAAACGCTTCGGGAAATATTTAGATAAATCTTCGACCCGCCTCGACGCCGCGACGCTGGTTGTGCACCTGTGTTGACCACATGTAAGACCTAGTATATAAGCTGATTTAAGGTCAATCTGTAATATAAAAATAAAAGGAATAAAGATATTAGCTGAGGAAAGGCAGAGGGGGTGAGGCAGAGAAAATTTACTATAAAAAGAGCGGCGCTCCAGCACCGCCAGTCCAGTCGTCGCCCGCGCCTCCAACAAGAACAAGCTCCGCCCCCGCTGTCTCTCCTCGCTACCAGACCACGTGACCCCGGCTTTTCTTTCACCCCACCATCCATACAGTCCACACCGGGAACAACTTCGTCGCAACCAGGGCGTCAACACCATTCATGGTCCTTGCGAAGCCGAATCAAGAAACGTACCACTCCTGTGAAGAATAGCTAAGAAAATGCCGGTCACGAGGTCCAGAAAGGGAAGCATAGCGGGCGGAACTAGAGCGCACCCAGGAACATCAAGTCGCGAATACGAACCGGCCGCCACGGGCGCTGCCGCCGCGAGTGCCGATAGTAGAACCGCGAGTGCCGATAGTAGAATCGTGAGTGCCGATAGTAGAATCGTGAGTGCCGATAGTAGAATCGCGAGTGCCGATAGTAGAATCGTGAGTGCCGATAGTAGAATCGTGAGTGCCGATAGTAGAATCGCGAGTGCCGATAGTAAAAACGCGAGCGCCGCCGCTAGAACTGTGAGCGCCGTCACCACGAACACTGCCATCGCGAGCGCCGACCCTAGAACCGCGAGCGCCGCCGCTAGAACTGTGAGCGCCGTCGCCAATGACGAAATAGTGACAAAAAGCACGTCGCGACGCACCGTAGCGCACAATACACCGACGGAGTCATCTGCTACGGAGCAGACCTCCAGTGAGGAAACTACGTCAGCAGAAACTGAAGAGGCAACCGCAACAGGCACAAGTTACACCATGAAACCCTCAAAGAAAAAATCGCAGAGGTCAGAGGCACTCCGTAGAAAGACGGAACTGGCACAGAAAAAGAAGATAGCGGAACTAAAGTTGCAAGAGGTACGCGCATCCCTGGCTCTAGCACAAATTGAGCTAGAACAAACCACCGCGACAGACGACGAGGCCCCGTCAGCCTCAGAAGAGGAAGACGTAGAGGAAGAAAATGATCACTCAAGAGTTCACGAGTGGCTAGAAGGGAGCAAGAACCCTACGGATAAACCAAACGAAGACTCGCAAGGACGAGGACGGGGCGCCTCCAAGGTAATGGAAAACCAGGGGCACCGGGAAGAGGAATCCCGGCCCGCGCGTCAACCGCAGAACGCGGACGACTCTCCATTGGTAGAACAAGGGCAGAACGCTCACGGGAACCGGGCAGAAGAACCCCGGCCCACACTGCAGAAGAAAAAGAAGATAACAGCGTCAGCGGCACCTGAAGAACGAAGCCGGTGCACCCGAAACGAACGAGAAGTAGAAGATTGTACCCGGTCCGCGTGTCACCCGCCAGCTGATGTCACCTCGCTAGCAGAGGCACTAACGCAGGCGGTAAGAATGACGAGAGACACACCAAGATTCCTACAAGAGCTACCAACGTTCAACGGACATGTTTCAACATGGCTAGCTTTCCGTGCCGCCTACAAGGAGACCGAAAGCATGTTCTCAAAATCAGAAAATGTCTCCAGATTAAGAAAAAGTGTAAAAGGTACAGCCCTAGAAGCCGTAAGCAGCCTACTCATCTGCCAGCCAGATCCCGCGACAATAATGGAAGCACTGGAGAGAAGATTCGGAAGACCGGATGCCCTGGCGATGAACGAAATGCAGAAGATAAAAGCGCTAGGAAAACTAGGAGACAACCCTAGAGATATGTGCGTGTTCGCGAGCAAAGTGGCGAACATTGTAGCAACAATAGAAGCCTTGAAGAAAGTGCACTACTTATATAATCCAGAACTTGTAAAGATCACCGTTGAGAAACTAACGCCGATCATTAAAAATAAGTGGTACGACTACGCAGCAAAAAATAAAGAAGATATACCAGACTTAAAGAGACTTACGGCCTTTTTAAACGAAGAAGCAGACAAATGTGGTGCGTACGCGCAAACGGAAGACAGTGTGAACTATAATCACGACCGACAGCCTAAGAAGCGTCTCGAAAGATACGAGCGTACATTCGCAACGGATAGCGAAACCAGAAGACAGTGTCCGTCGTGCAAACAAGACCACCAGCTACCTGAGTGTAAGAAGTTCTTGAACACGGACGTACACGAACGTTGGGAAACTGCAAAGAAACACCGCCTATGTTTTCGATGCCTGCGATACACCCACCGCCGTGGTAACTGCAAAACGAAGATGTGTGGCCAGGACGGCTGCAACATGTCCCATCACCGCCTCCTGCACCACAAGCAAAGCGAGCGGACGCCGACAGCGATACCACCACAGCAGGACGAGAAAGAAATAACGTCTACGGCAGAAGTAGTGAAAAGCGCAGACTTCATCGGACGAAGACGAGCCTACCTAAAAATAGCTCCGGTAACACTCACGGGCCCCGACGGCAACCAAGTGGATACGTACGCACTAATGGATGACGGCAGCACGATCACAATCATAGACGAGAGCCTCGCCGACATACTCCATTTGGAAGGCCCCACCGATCAGATGTGGGTTCAAGGAATAAACGAAACCGTAGAGCACAAGGACAGCAGGCGAGTCGACGTTAAGATACGCGGAAGACACTGTAAAGAAGAATTCACTATCCACAACGCGCGCACAGTACAACGACTTATGTTCACCAAGCAGACTATAGACAAAAAAGATGTGCAAGACTGTAAGCATCTCCGAGAAATTGAGGAACAGCTGGTATACAGGAACGCCTGCCCCAAGGTATTGATAGGCCAGGACAACTGGGAACTCTTGATGGCGCTACGTACGCGCGCCGGAGAACCAAACCAACCGGTAGCATCGGAGACGCGTCTGGGTTGGGTGCTGCACGGATACAAGACGTCATACCACAACGCGACCGCCTTCTGCGGTCACACGGTGCTCAAAGAAGAAGAAGAGTCTATGGAAAAAATGATGAAACACTTCTTCGAACTAGAAGCTCTCGGAATAGAACCCAAGAAACAGAAGAACGATCCCGATGAGCGAGCATTGACCATATTGAAAGAAAAAAGTCAAAGAATGCCAGATGGAAGATTTCAAACTGCTCTACTATGGAAAGAAGAAAACGAACAGATACCCAACAACTACGAAGACGCGTACAAAAGACTGAAGTCGCTAGAGAAGAAGCTGGACCGCGACCCAGAACTGAAGATCAAGTATGAAGAAAGGATAGATAACCTCCTGACGTCCGGATACGCGATCCCAGCCACCACATCCCCGAGAATAGGAAGAACATGGTACCTGCCTCACTTCGCAGTATGCAACCCATCGAAGCCTAAGATACGCCTAGTACACGACGCGGCTGCAAGATCGCATGGCAAGAGCTTGAACGACATGCTGCTTTCCGGCCCCGACCTTCTGCAATCGCTCCCAGGGGTTATCATGCGATTCCGACAACATCCTTACGCCGTGTCAGCTGATATAAAGGAAATGTTCATGCAAATCAAGATAAGACCAGAAGACCGGGATGCCTTAAGATTCCTGTGGAGAGGAGACAGCAGGGACCACACAACACCTCGAGAATACCAGATGACATCAGTTATCTTCGGAGCGACATCTTCACCTTGTACAGCACTTTACATAAAAAACCGGAACGCAGAAGACTTCGAAGAAGACTTCCCCAGAGCAGTGAAAGAAATTAAGAAGAATCATTACATGGATGACTACATCACAAGCTTTCCGAGCAAGAGAGAAGCCATAGAAATATCACGAGACGTGGACTATGTACACAAAAAAGCAGGCTTCATGCTACGAGGATGGGTGTCGAACGAGCCGTCCGTTATGCAGCATTTTGACACCGATACGAAAACAGATGCTGTGCCGATCGGTGGAACAGATGTCGAGAAGACTCTAGGACTATTGTGGAAAATAAGAGAAGACTGCATCGGGTTTCAGCTCAACGAAAAGAAGACAGCCCTCGAAGTACTGAAAAACGAAAGACCTCCAACGAAGCGAGAGGCCCTAAGCGTGATCATGTCTCTGTTCGATCCGCTTGGACTAATATCACCACTCACGACACCAGCAAAACGACTAATGCAGGAAACATGGCGATACGGAACCGGATGGGATGAACCCCTCCCTGAAGACCTGCAGCAGCGCTGGACGACGTGGCTAACGAACCTACGGACCATTGAACCTGCACATCCCACGTTGTTACAACATCGACTCGCCGATCATGAGTAGAGAACTGCACACGTTCGTAGATGCGAGTGAAGAAGCCTACGCCGCCGCAGTCTACATAAGGATGCAATACGTCAACGGAACAGTACGCGTCGCTCTAGCAACAGCTAAGAGTCGAGTAGCACCCTTGAAGCCAACTTCGATACCACGGCTGGAGCTACAAGCAGCATTACTGGGCGCTCGACTAGCGAGCACAGCTGAAAAAGAACATGAATTTGAGTTCCCCAGGAAACTATACTGGAGCGACTCCCGCACCGTCCTCGCGTGGATACGAGCGGAACCAAGAGCCTTCAAGACCTTCGTAGCGCACAGACTGGCTGAAATAGAAGAGCTCACTAAGGTAAACGAGTGGCGCTGGACTCCGACCAAGGAAAACGTAGCCGACGACGCTACCAGAGACACCCCACCCGACTTCAACGCGCGACACCGATGGTTCCAAGGACCGGAGTTCCTGCAGAAGCCTGAGGAAGAATGGCCAACGGAAGTCAGAGAAAAAAACCCAGAACCGAGCGGAGAGGAGAGGTGCCATGTAACGTATGAGACACCGGCACGACACGACCACTTGCCGGACATCGGAAGAATAGGAAAGTGGAACACGTTGGTCCGTACCACAGGACGAGTTCTACAGTTCATCGCTCTATGTCGCGCAAAGAAACACACTGCCGCAGCGGCCAGACGCAAACGAACAAGCGAGAAGACCCAAAAGGACCCCGCTTGGAACACCAAGCGAAAGAAGATTGAAGTTAAGAAGACCGTCCGTAAAGAAACCAAAGAAAGAAGATATATATGTCTAGAGGCTGAGTACCTGATACGCGCGGAAAAGCTTTGGATAAAAAGTGCACAAGAAGATAGCTTCACAGAAGAAAGAAAAAGAGTTTCACACGGCAACAAACCCACGTCAAACGACCGTTTGACGAACCTACAAGTATACCTTGATGAAGACGGACTGCTGCGGTTAAAGGGAAGGATAGGCGCCACGCCAGACATCGAATATGAAACTGCGAACCCTGCCCTTCTCGACGGTCAACATAGGTACACTCGTTTATACACGCAACACGTACACGAAAATTTACACCATGGAGGGGTGGAAACAACTGTAAACGAACTCAGACAACGTTTCTGGATAACAAAGATAAGACCAACAGTGAAAACAGTAATCAAAAATTGTCAACGGTGCCGATTGAAGAGAGCAAAACCTGCCAACCCTGCAACAGGAGACCTGCCGCCAGCGCGCCTCACGCATCACAGAAGACCGTTCACTTTCACGGGCCTGGACTACTTTGGACCCGTGGAGGTCACCGTGGGGCGACGCAGAGAAAAAAGATGGGTGGCGCTGTTCACCTGCTTAACTATACGAGCCATCCACTTAGAAGTCGTAACAACACTAAGTGCAGATTCCGCGATAGCGGCCCTACGACGTTTCATCGCTAGAAGAGGGCAACCAACAGAGTTGTGGTCTGACAACGCAACATGTTTCAAAGCAGCCGACAAAGAACTACAGGAAGCTTGGCTAGCGATACGCAGCGAGGCCGGCGCGCGCCGCATCAGCTGGAAATACATACCCCCCGCTGCCCCGTTTATGGGCGGCGCCTGGGAACGACTGGTGAGGAGCGTCAAGGAAGCTCTACGTGCCACACTTCAGGAAACACACCCCAGCGATGAGACGCTACACACCTTCCTACTGGAAATTGAAAATACCATAAACTCGCGACCGCTGACTCACGTGGCGGTGTCACCAGGTGACCCAGAAGCCCTGACGCCAAATCACATCCTGCTGGGCCCGAACAGCCACGCACCTTCACCGGGAACATTCGAAGAGAACGATCAATCAGCACGCCAAGTATGGCGGCGTGCCCAACTCCTCGCTGACAACTTCTGGCGACGGTGGATGAAAGAATACCTTCCCCTGCTCCAACACCGGCGGGAGACGCGAACCACAGGAGTCACACCGAGAACGGGCGATCTAGTGATCATATGCGATCCGAATCTACCAAGAAACATATGGCCGAAGGGAATAGTATCCAAAATCTACCCTGGCAAAGATGGAGAAGTCCGCATCGTAGACATAACGACTGCCAACGGTCACGTACTACGCCGGCCCACCAGAAAAATCGTCGTGCTCCCAGTTGGGTCGCGAGACGCGACGGCGGGAGAAATGTGCACGACGGCTCCTCAAGAAGACACCTTTAATATTAGTTGTTAGTTAATAGCACTTTATACATAAGTACATAACGTAAATAAATATCTTTGAAAACAAGCGGTAGGGTAAATAATAAATGTAAGCAGAGTAAAGTTTATTTTCCTTTATATTATAAGCCTGTAATGTCATTAGTTTAAGCTGAAATAAATAATTGTTAGTATGAGACTTTCACTTTAGAAATAAGAATATATCATAGAACTGAAAAGTTCTGTTTACGGGTGTGCACACAGCGCGCGCCGAGCAAAGATTAGTGCATGTAGCGCCACTAGGGCGAGTATATATAGTGCTGAGGCGGGGGGTGAGGAAACGCTTCGGGAAATATTTAGATAAATCTTCGACCCGCCTCGACGCCGCGACGCTGGTTGTGCACCTGTGTTGACCACATGTAAGACCTAGTATATAAGCTGATTTAAGGTCAATCTGTAATATAAAAATAAAAGGAATAAAGATATTAGCTGAGGAAAGGCAGAGGGGGTGAGGCAGAGAAAATTTACTATAAAAAGAGCGGCGCTCCAGCACCGCCAGTCCAGTCGTCGCCCGCGCCTCCAACAAGAACAAGCTCCGCCCCCGCTGTCTCTCCTCGCTACCAGACCACGTGACCCCGGCTTTTCTTTCACCCCACCATCCATACAGTCCACACCGGGAACAACTTCGTCGCAACCAGGGCGTCAACAACACATTAGTAAAGAAGTATAGATTGGGATTAAAAATTTATCAAGGATTAATAAAAATCTGTTATAAAACATATTATTTTAATTTTGATATCTAGAAATAGTCAACATTTCAATGGCAAAAAAAAACAATTTGTTAAAAAACAGTAATACAATAAATTTGTAAACACCAAAATATGTATGTATTAGACCTAACTTTTCTTAATTTTTGTCACATACTAATCTAACAAAATGTTAAAACCCAAATTATTTCCTATTCTAATCCAAATCATCTATAAAACATACTAAAATTCAACAATATATAATTATTCTTTTAGATTTATTAAACATTATTATAACAATTATCGAAAACTTGTTTCTAATTGATAAAATAGTAAGCGGTTTCAGATTATGATCGGCAAATATAATGGGGACACAGCTTTATATTATCGCGGACACCATTTCTGCACTACCTTGTGATTTTAGGGTAGCAAGTATTCACAATTAGCGCCGTTTCTTTGTACTGGACGCGTATTTCTTTTTTTCCATTAAGACGATACCAAAATAGCTTCGTGCATTTTTCTACGTACGAAGTTTTCATTGTTTCTTTAGATTGAATGGCTAGAGCTCTAATTTTTAAGTATATGTTTTTTCAATATATGATCTAGGATCGCATAAACTCAGAAACACGATTGAAAAAAGTTTTCTCGATAGAAAATCTTAGCGAAACAACCTCTCTAATTTTTTATTTTTTTCATTTGTCGGTCTATTATCGCGTATTAACTAATGAAATAACTTTAAAAACATAAGTAACTATTATATATAGAAACACGTAAATCAGAATTAAAATATATTTAGTAGATTTTGAGTAAATAGGAAAAGTATCCCTAGTTCTTCATTTTCTGTGCCTACTGGCTGTGTTAATATGTACGTGTCGGCGATGATATACGATAATATTCATGTAGGCCCTTAATAAATACACACATAATTATAGATTTTTCCCATGTATAAATATAATCACATCTAAGCTGGCCGTTTTAAAAGCGCCACGAACGGCATATTACGTTATATTATTATAGCGAGAAAGAGACAGATATAGTTATATCTGTCTCTCAACAGTTGTTGGTGACTTCATAATTATCGATACATCTCGGTATATGAATGTATATCCGTCTCTTTCTTTCTTTTATTGCTGCCGATTTGTATATGATTAGTTGAATAAAGAATTTATTTATATATCTTTCTCGCTTCGTCTTTTTTCCTATATGGGTAGATTTGTCTCTTTCTCACTGTATTAATATATCGTATATATGCAATTTGTGGTGCCCTTAATACAAACATGACACCCCCGCGCCTTTCATCTGGCAATTCTTGGGTATTCATGATATTTAATTAAGTTATAGTACATTCAATAGGTGAATCTATAGGCATAGTACCAGCCAAGAGTGCGGCGACAGCTCTAGCCAGGTAAGTCATAGTACCGTAACTGCCGCTAGGGGCGCTGTCGTACAAATGTTGGCACACTCCCGCGGCTCCACCACATATTAAGGCAACACTAGAGTTACCCATGAAACCTTCCTTCGCACAACATAGAGTTGCGTCACCATTACACCGCATCTAAAAACAAAAATTATTCTTATAACAAAATTGTTAAAGATTTCACCCTACATTTACATTAGATAGATATTATCCAACTGATAGTTAGAAATTGTGCTTATTTAGGAATCACATGACAAGAAAATGTGTTACGTTGAATAATAATGTAAATAATTATCAAGCTGAGAAAGTAATGCATATTGGATAATGATCTATGGTACCCATGGCCATAACACTAGTTAGATCTTGAATTGGGTACCAGTGTTCAATTTTATGATCTAGTATTATAGGTATTATTATAGACCACTAACAAAATAACTTAAAAAAAAACAATTTTACTGACACTAAAACAATGACTTATACAAGAATATTATTACAAACTAAAAACTACAGAATAACGTCCGCACGGTATGACGGTTCGCGAAAGAATGAGTACCAATGCTTGATTGTTCGCCTTTTTATATTGTGCAATAGAAGTGGGGTAGAATAATATCCAACAGTATGTTAAATTGTGGTGTAAACCTGTGTATGAATTTATGGTTAAATAAATGATTATTATTATTATATTATTGTAAATGCCTATTTAATTTAACAAAAATGTTAAATAATATGCTCTAACCAACTGATATTATTGATCAGACCAAATATAAGTTATATAATGATTAACTAACTTGATCTTCCAAAAATATCTGATTTGCTTTATGTACAAGATTTTCAACACCGATCATTCCTCCTAGATGTGCCACAGCTTTGTATTCAACAACTAATGTCAACACCATCAACGCTTCAACAACTAGTTGTCGGTATTCCGGTTGAGGTATTGAATTGAGTACCGTTTCAACAGCAAGAGCAAACTTCAGTTCGCCAGATGTCATCTCTTGTGTTAGATTCGGCTGTAATATTTTACCCTGGATCACTAGTCCTTGGCACTGAAAAAAATAAAGTATGTAATCATGGGAAAAGGTTAAATACAAGTTAGACTCGCGCAGGGTGGCTTCCGTACTTTTATTATCATAATATCTTACTTAATAAATTAAATTATAGTGAAAAAAATGATCACCATGAGCGGGATTTGAACTCACGACCTCGATGATTGGTGCAAACCACTCGATAGATGGCGTTGTACAAAAACATAGTGCGATTTTTAACTCACATTGAGAAATATTGTAGTGGAAAATGTGGTTATCGTATGCTGGTCCCATGGTAGTTCTGTTGGGACAGCAACGGAACGGTATTCCGAGGTCGTGGGTTCAAGTCCCGCTCATGTCATGGTGATATTTTTTTCCATTATAATTGATTTATTAAGTAAAAAGCATAGCAATAGAACTGCAAAAAAAATAATCTTACTATCAATGTCATGTCTCACATATTTCGGTTAAATTTGACGCGATCATAATTAAACTGAAAAGTGTATTTGTCATGTCCAGCAGTGCATTAAGAAAAGCTGTTGAATGGAAGATATATGAATACCAACCTTTTCTAAAACACCCCATACACGAGGATAGAAGTCTCGTGGTACGCGATTGAGAGCTCCGTCCAACCTGCGCCTGCGCAGCCACTGACCTTGGCGGTCCGGCTCTATCGATGGACCTGACGTAACGAAACAATCTTTTTAATTATGGTTAGTTGCAATAGCAAGTGCATTTTTAGGGTTCCGTACCCAAAGGGTAAAAACGGGACCCTATTACTGAGACTTCGTGGTCCGTCCGTCCGTCTGTCACCAGGCTGTATCTCAAGAACGGTGATAGCTAGAGAGTTGAAATTTTCACAGATGATGTATTTCTATTGCCGCTATAACAACAAATACTAAAAATAAAATAAATATTTAAGGGGGGCTCCCATACAACAAACATGATGTTTTTACCGTTTCTTGCTCTCATACAACAAACGTGATTAATTAAGTATTGTGTGTGTTGTTTGCTCATTTATTAATAACGTGCCTTATGTTGCATAGATAATGGTACGGAACCCTTCGTGCGAGAGTCCGACTCGCACTTGACCAATTTTTTAAGTTTAATATTCTTTCTTTATCGTCTTATGTACAATTTAACATAGGCGATGAAACTTTCTTAAGAAGTGACAAATAATACAAATATTGTTCAATGAACATACGAACTCGCCTTTTAATTATTCTATTCTAATATTATAAAGCTGAAGAGTTTGTTTGTTTGAACGCGCTAATCTCAGGAAATACTTGTTCGAATTAAAAAAAATATTTTTGTTTTGGATAGTTCATTTATTGAGGAAGGTTAGATGACATCACGCTGTGACCAATAGGATAAAGGCGGCAGTGAAAAATGTTACAAAAAGGGGAAAATATTCTAAATTCCACGCGTATGGAGTCGCGGGTAACGGCTAGTTCTAACATAAAAGACAAAGAATTATGGCGACAGTTTAAAAAATAAATATAGAAGGAAAAAACTAACATGAGAGGGAATACTATATTGTTATATTATATATTATGCAGACAAGATAGAAAGTCATTATACAGTCTACATTAGATAGTTAAAGAAGAGTGCTGTTAATAATTATGTATTAACAAAAGACCAAGTCAGTCGCAACAATGACTGATTTTGTTTACAAAGTTATGGCGGAAGAATATTTAGAGAAAAGGCTTTATTGAGATAATAATCTAGTCTCGTATTCAAAATAAAGAGAAAATATAAGTGGTGCGTCATTTCAGATCAGAGAATACACATGTATTCTCTGATCTGAATAATTTCCATTCCTTTCATTTCCAAATAATTTCCATCTCTATGCACATGCATAGAGATGGAAATTATTTTACCAACAAGCATTTCTCATACATAAATAAATATTTAAAAAATGTCACCCTGAACAGTCCTTAACCAGAGGAAACAAGCGGAAAGTTGAAAAGGTCATCATAAAAAAATAATTTAAATACATACTCACTGTCATCAATACTGCCTTGAAGTGACTGTCCTTCCAAAATGATCTGAGATTTCTTGCCATATCTGTGAGATTTGTTACTTATTATGGAGAAGTTACCGCGACCAACTGTAAAAAAAACCTTGTAAATTAAACACTTTCATTTACGATTTTACGTAAACAAGTATAATGAACGATAGACATGCATTTATTTTTACTGACAAATATTATCTTACAAGGCACAAAGGTACATATCAAAATGTCTATATGAATGAGTATGTATAGTAATTCACAAATATGGCCAATGGTCATAAACAAAAAAAAAGCATTCCACGGAATTAATAATTCGTAAAACAAACGCGAGTATTTTAGACATAGGTCAACAAAAATCAAAGGATTAAAGGTCGGTACATAACGAATGCGTGTGCAGCACGTACTGCGCGTACACGTGCACGCGCATGTTAATAAATATAATTGAATAATCTTATACATGAGCAATTGCATATATATTGCAACGTTTACGTGCACGTTGCATACGCACTCTGTATACGCTAGTAAAACTGTGAATATTGACACAAGTATTAGTAAGAAATCAATTGCGTAACATCATTTATAACTTTTATTATATTTAATATTAGTAAAGAATCGATGACACGAGTGTAACTGTTCGTAAACTTAAGGCATAATGACTGAATGGATAATTAATCAAGAGTGTTCTTAAACAACTACGGTATATAATATAAGTAATTTTGAATGTACGAGTATAATAACTCGTGATTTACATGAGATGTGCTAACAGATGTGGTGCAAAAGAATTCAATTATATGCAATGCAATCGGACAGTACTAATGAAATAAAAACACTTTCACTTTATACAATCACTCGCCTTTACTCTTATTGATTTTATCCTTTATTAAAAACTGTGAGTTTTCTGGAAAGAAAAGAAAAAAGCTCAAGTCTTTGTGATTTAATTTGATAAATATAGGACAGTTATGCAGTCGATACTGCTAAGGAGTTTTAGATTTAATTCCGAGTTCAGACAATTGGGATTGTTCATAATTTTTGACCTGCTGTTTTTATATTTTTTTTTTAGAAAATATAGACTATTTTTAGCTACTAATTTCAATATTATTGAGATATTCACTATATATTTTTTTTAAAAAATTCTTAAAGATATTATTTTAAATGGTGTGACGTCATCGTGGTACTCAATCTGTGTATTGCCCTTTCCTGATAGACTTAAGACAGATTGCAATACATCTTTTAAAAGTTGCCAAGTTGATATAATAGACCAATTTCAACTCCACCATAGAGTAGTATATCCCTAAGAATGCCTTAATATTTTAAGTCCTTCATTTCAAGGGCAAATAGAGATCATTTTCTTTTTTGGAAAAATAATCGTTAATTTCTTTATTTCTTTTTTTTTTATATTCATGGAAATTTCACACAACGTGCTCTGGTCCCAAGCTAAGCTTATATGCTTGTGTTATGGGTACCAGAATACGGATATAATACATAAACTACTTTTCTTTTGTATATATATACTTATAATACATAGTAAACACCCAGACGCAGTACAAACATTTGTATGACAATTAAAAACATCACACAAATGATTGTCCTGAACGGGAATCGAACCCGAATATAGCGTTACTTTGATACTGTTATTATAGCGAATTTTCCGAAAAAAACTAATGGATCATGATCAGAAACTCTATTCCCCGAATTGGTTTTCGAATTAAGAGTTTAAAAAAAAAATGAACAATGCCAATTATTTGTATATCAAAAACAGCAGTCATATTGTAAAAAAAAATTGTAAAAGTTGTTTTTAAACAATAATAATAAAATAATTCTATCAGTTATGTGCTATTCAATGTAAAATTCTAAACCAAACCTGTATAATTTCTTATACTTTTAATCAAGTTAAATCTACATAGCTTATATAACATTCCTAGTCTTTGTAGAATTATGAGAATGATGCGACACGATCGCTCTAAAATGCGAACCAAAACTTCAATAAATAAAAATTAACACTTACCGCTATTAATAGCAAACTCTTTGCCACTGAGTATATGGTACAATAAGTTCTTCATTTCAAACGGAGACAAGTTCAGCAAATGTTCTGACGCTTCTTCACCATCGCAGGATAGTGTGCGTGATAGTTCTGTGGCCATAACCTGTAAATATAATTCTAATTAAAACATATAGACATATAGAACATATTATTATAGAAAAATAACTTTTTTTTCTACCTTAAATAATAATTTTGGTATCATCAATAATAATATTTCTTATTGATGATACCAAAATTAAAACATTTTTTGGGATTCTTAACTTGATTACTTTTTGTTTTCTGTATACATATATTATATCAATAAACAAATTTCTTAATTTGAAGCCAAAGAAGCGTGTTTGGATCGTAACAGATGGCGCTCTATAGTTTCTTACTACCCCCATGGGAACAGGGTGTGATGGTATTACGATGACAAGATGAAGACATATTATTATGTTACTGAATACATAGATTAGGCGACACAATTAATAAACTATAATTATAATAAAGATATAAATTGTTAAGTTTACCTGTATAATAAGTCCGACTCTAAGTCGTAACATCTCAAGGAACAATTGTGGTTCTGTTCGTATAAACATCGCGAGGTACACCAACAACTCTTGCGTCAACATGGCGGTACTTTCGTCGTCACCATACGCCTGTTCACAAATTAAATACATACATCCTTTTAAACCACACTATTTTAAAAAAATCTGGTCAAGTACGAGTTGTACTATTTTTTTTTTATTTGTAAGGTGTCGATAGTGTCGATAGTTCAAGGAGATGAGCTTAAGTTTGAAAGCATGGGGCCCTTAAACTAAATCTAAATACACTAAAGCATTTAGACTACGAGAGTTTTTAATTCTTAGTTTTATTTTGAGACAAAAGAATTTACTAAATGTGTTGAAAATATGTACATAGTATCAAATTTTGTTTCTTTTTTGGCATAATTTTCGGCACTGGGGTTTCGACCCCTCAATGGCCCCTAACCAAAATGCCTGGATGGATCTAAAAGTTAAAAGCAATGATTTACCTTTCTGTGTTCATTTTCATGTTTTTCATGACGAAATGACTGCATGCAACAAATATTTTAATTTCATTTACATAAATATTTAGAAACAATGGGCAGAAAAAAATATTTTATAAAAATATCATTTAAATAATAAAAAATCTTTTGATCTATGAGTCAGTTGACTTTCTTTTTTTAGTTTTAGTTTTGATTCTATGTTCCATTTCAAATTCGAAACAAACTAATAAATGGGAAGCAATAGCGAATAAACAAACCTGATGAATGAGTTGTCTCAATTCATTCTCCGGTAATGGTCCAGTAATAGTATGTTCATTATTCGGAGGCATCCCAACAGTTATCTGCTTCTGTCTGACGAGCAAGTCAGTCACAGCCTTGGCCAAATCTTCCACACGCTTGCCCAGCATACCGGCCGTATGACGTACAAGACCCCATAGCTTCTGAGTACAAGCCTTCTCGTATAAAACCTTTAGAAGATCCTTTACAGTGACCATTTTACCATTTTCTTGCATACCTATAAAAAACGTATAAATACTATAGTTTAAAAAATTTTGGGTATTTGGAGAATAATGTTGAAAAATCTTAAATAAAAGATTTAGATTTTAATCCTAAGATGATGAAGATGCAGTTAATTAAATGCGATTTGCGTAAAATGTGAGTTTATATCTTCAAAACTACGCGACGGATTTTGTTGAGGTCTTTTTTTCAATAAAGTGGTCCAAGAGGATGGATAATTTGTTAAGGATGGGTGAACATTTGGGGATAGTTTCGGCAAACTGATTTTTTCTCTCCCCAGGTCATGGTAAAGCTCAAAGCACCATCATGGCCCGGCAGGGCAAGACGGTGGAAAAACTACTCTAAAAAGACTCTACAACTATAAGCGCGGGTAAACTGCAGGCGTTAGTTTATTACATAATAATTCAGAGTTGCCTATTTTTCGTAATAAGTATAGTTAGAGAATATTAGTATAGTAATTAAATATTACCAGTATTAAAATCAAGTCCATGTGTATCCACAAGGTACTGCAATATATCTCCCTGTTCGTCCAAACTCTCCGTCTCTCTCAACATGGTGATCAATTCATCTGTCTCCTGTTCAGCGTAAACTGAATTCTGTGATTCAGACGCTGTACGGTTTCTTATCACTGGCAAATTCTTGTTTAATATCACTGAAAACATTACATCAATAAAAAGTCACCTAAATACATAAATCGTATAGTTGTTAGATTCTTATTCGGTTAGCTCAATCAAGTTGAGTTATCGCAGAAAGTATTACATTATCGAGGCTTAAGATCAAGGACAGCATAGCTGCTTCGACAAAAGCTTACGGAACCTAATATAAATATGTACATGTCGGAACTTCAACGTTAATGCCTAAAGAACTCATTTTCTTTTAGGACGTTTTTATCTAGAACCTATTATCACATGGAATTCGCGAATATAATCAATGTATGTTACAATTTTTAAGAGCTGCAATACACAATGTCCTGTACATATCTGCCAGGGATTAAACACCTTTATTCGAAGCACATTGCATCTGTTTCGAGCTCTCAGAATATTGCATTTTCAAGTCCAATAGCAGTAATGATCACTATATGCTATATTATTAAAGGATTCTTTTAACTTTCAGCCCGCGAGTTCATGTTTAATTATATCATCATCATCATCATACCATCACGTCTATCTCCCATGGGGTTAGGCAGATACTATAGATTCATCATCTGCTACGATCCAAATATACTTCCTTAAGTAATAATAAGACATGCCCGAAAGTAAATAATCTTGGTTAGTTATGTGTTTGCGTTTATTTCATGCAATATCCATTTATTTTAGACCATTATAAAGGAGCAACAATACCACACTGTCGTTTAGCTGGCTGGGTGATGACCGACGCGGTTGAGCTTCGCTTCACGATAACGCCACTATAATGTGCTTGAAAATAAAAAAAATTACAACGCTAAAATATATTTGTTTTCATATATTCCCCTTTTTACCTAAAACACGTTGCAATATTGAGTCGAGTAGCCTTTATTAACAAATGAAGACAAAACATATGCATTGCACGTGGAAATTACGACTACCAAACTGATTTTAAACCTGAACTCGCGAGCTTCCTGCTAATATGTAATTTAGTGCCTTATTGCCAATTTACAAAATCGATTTTATTTGAAAATAATAGAAAACTACGTAGAAATGTTTGCAAATTTTGTTACGTTAAAATACGTGTACCTATTGCGAGAGATAATATGTTAAAGATATCACACGCGCACACAAAAGACAACGGAACAAAAACGTTTAAGTTATTTAAAACCATATTAAATTATTATATTACAATTTAATTAAATGTTTTTCTACTTACCTTCTTCTTTAGGTGGCAGAGGTGGCTTCTCTTTGGTTACTTCTATAGTTGGAGTTGTAACACCTAAGCTTGTAGTAGATGTTCCTCTGAAATTATAACAAAATACCAGATGGTTGGTTGACGTTTAAAATTGAGGAAAAGTAACTTTAGCCTGGCTAAATCGTACTTCATACAATAATGTTTCATATGACCTGTATTACACAAAAACATTTTCACGCACACATAGATTAACAAGTGGCTTCAAGCCGATTGAGTTATGTAGGTAGCCATAGACGCTACAACTATTATATCTGTGGCAATATATATTTTAATTATAAACTTCTAATAAGGAGGCAGTGCTGAAAAATATGAGGAGATTACGTTTGTCCAAAAGCGATATCACCAAGGACATAGTAATAAAAATTGGTCAAGTGCGAGTCGGACTCGCGCACGAAGGGTTCCGTACCATTATCTATGCAACATAAGGCAACGTTATTAGTATCGAGCAAGAAACGGTAAAAAAATCATGTTTGTTGTATGGGAGCCCCCCTTAAATATTTATTTTATTTTTAGTATTTGTTGTTATAGCGGCAATAGAAATACATCATCTGTGAAAATTTCAACTGCCTAGTTATCACCGGTCTTGAGATACAGCCTGGTGACAGACGACGGACGGACAGCGAAGTTTCAGTAATAGGGTCCCGTTTTTACTAGAGTTGCCGCGAATAGTGTTTATAGCGAATAGTCGAATACCGATTAATCGCCATTCACTTTGGCGAATAGTCGAATAACTCGACATTACTATTCGCCATAAAAAAAAAACATTAAACACATTAAAAATATTTCTAGTTTCTTCTAAGGTTGTGAGAAAAGAAAACAATAAAGTTAAAGAAATCTGTTTCATGTTATACATACCTACATATATGTAGTAAATTTAATTTTCCATTTTTAAATGCTGGCAACCCTTTTCTTGTACAAGTCTTTCTCTTTAGTTTACCGGGAATACCCCGTTTTATATAAGTATAACCCAGCGATTATTATTTATTGTAGGGGATTTCCCGCTCAATCAATACGCTTGTGCTTAGGATAGGCGATAAAGTTTATTTTCGACGATTATTCGCCGAATGCCGAATAATACTACTATTATTCGGTATTCGACGTATATAAAAAAATGACGAGTAATGCCGAATACCGAATAATAGCGAGTATTCGTGGCAACTCTAGATTTTACACTTTGGGTACGGAACCCTAAAAATGAGGGAATGTATCAGAAAATTCTCCGTGTGGTGACGGATTAGGAATACAAGTGTCACCACCTCCTCCGAAGGGTGCTGTAAAAGTTAGCTAAGGGATATTGCATATAGATAACATCCTCCGTGAGAGACGGAAAACTCGAAAATGAACCCTGTGCCAATACGCCTGGTCAGCGCGGCACAGTAGACCATAATTCCTCCCAAAGTGGAGGAGGCCCGTGCCCAACAGTAGGACGTAAATGGGCTGGAGAGAGATCAGAAAATATGACTTGATTTTTAATAGGCAAAAGCCTCTATCTTTTCTTTTCAGTTAGAACAACTTATCAACTATATTCTAGCATGTATTAAGTTAGGCAAGAAATGCTTAGCTCGCTTTTGTTAAGAGCTTTCTCTTAGTGGCGGATAAAATGTGCATAGATACAAAATAAAACATTTTATTTCTAAACTCACTTAGTGATGCTTTTCCTTTTAGCATCTTCAGGCGACGGACTCCTTCCATACGAGGTGTCAACATCGAGCCAAGATGGCTTCCGTTCAAGAGACCTCCCTTGACCTTGTGACGTAGATTCGCCTTCCATACCCAATGTGTCCGCTGCAATACAATAAAATGTTATGAATATGTATATTAACCCAATCCCGGTGGTGGAATGTACAGAAGAAAAAAAAATTTTTTTTTATATTTTGGACATTTCACACAACTTCCTCTGGTCCCAAAGTAAGCTATATTTCTATGCTTGTGTTATGGGTACCAGATATACAGATACTACAATAAACTTTTTTTTTTAAATACATTTTTTAATACGAGGGGAGGTCCAAAAGTTCGTGGAATGGAGGGGATGGAGTGGGAATAGGGGCGCTTGCTTAGTGTCATACTAATTGGGGACTCATAATTAGTATATAAATGGAGTTTCAGCCCTATTGCGTCATTCGTTTACGAACACTCGCCTGCTAAACACGTCAATCCGGAAGAAAACTGAAACTATGGAGAAAATTGAACACCGTGCGGTCATTAAATTCCTTACCAAGCAAGGAAAGAACGCTCAGACCATTTTGAATGAAATGGAAACTGTTTACGGGGAACAGTGCCCTAGTAAATCAATGATTTACAAGTGGCATGGTCTTTTTAAACATGGTCAGGAGTCGATTGAAGACGACCCCCGCTCAGGAAGGCCAGTTGAGGCCACCATATTAGACATCGTCGAAAAAGTGGAAAAAATTGTACTGGAGGACACCCGTTTGAAGAAAAAACAGTTATCTGCATTAGTTGGAGTATCAGATACCACCATTTTGCTAATCCTACATGACCACCTGGGTATGACAAAAGTCAGTGCAAGATGAGAATGAGAATGCTCACGCCGCTTCAAAAACAGCAGCGCGTCGAAGCGTCAAAACATTTTTTGGAGTTGTGTGGCGACGATCCTGGACCGATTTTGGAGCGAATTGTTACCGGCGATGAAACATGGGTTCATCACTTTGAGCCTGAGTCCAAACAAGAGTCCATGCAATGGCATAAAAAGGGGACACCACCGCCAAAGAAATTCAAAGTGTCGGAGTCGGCTGGAAAGTTGATGGCTACTGTTTTTTGGGATTGTGAGGGGATAATACTGATTGATTATAAAGAAAAGGGCAGGACCATAACCGGAGAATACTACGCAACAATACTAGAAAAATTAAAGGATGCCATCAAAGAAAAACGTCGGGGAAAATTGACCAAGGGCGTGTTGCTCTTGCAAGACAACGCGCCGGTTCACAAGAGCAAAGTTGCAATGGCTGCTCTACACACGCATGGCTTCGAATCACTAGTCCACCCACCCTATAGTCCAGATCTGGCCCCAAGTGATTTTTATTTGTTCCCCAATTTAAAAAAAGACTTAAGGGGAAGGAAATTTTCCGACGACAATGAGGTAAAAGAGGCAATTTTGGCTCATTTTGAGGGAAAAGATAAAAAATATTTTTACGATGGTTTAGAAAAATTAATTCATAGATCTAATAAATGTATTCAGCTTAAGGGTGATTATATTGAAAAGGAAAAATAAATTTACTGTTTCATTTTTACTAAAACCCTTTCATTCCACGAACTTTTGGACCTCCCCTCGTACATAGAAACACCCAGACGCAGTACAACTATTTCTATGAAATTTTTTTAATATCACACAAACGATTGTCCTTTGCGGGAATCGAACCCAAGACCTCGTGAACGGCAGTCCGTTACATGAACCACTAGACCACGAGGCCCGTCTTAAATTGATATGCATATAAGTAACTACTGTGTACCATCCACACACCACTAATGAATTGCATAGCATATCAAGTAAGGTGGTAAATTTGTATTGAACGAAACACGTAAAAGATTTACATGGCGCTTACGACGTTTTAGTTGCGAAGTGAAATTCTGAAGCCTGATAGCGTTATTATTATTTTTTTATATACCACTAAGGTGGCAGACAAGCTTACGGCCTGCCTGATGGTAAGCAGTTACAGTAGGCTATGGACGCTTGCAACACCAGAGGTGTCACTCGCGCGTCGCCGACCCTGCAGAAATCTTTTAATCCCTTTTTTGAAGAGCCCCATGCTGTAGTCCAATGGAAAAACTTCGGCAGGTAATTCATTCCACAACCTAATTGTACGTGGGATAAAATTTCTATAAAATCGTACGGTACGGGATGGTAATAGTTCCAAGGTGTGTGAATGAACTCGCTGCCGACGCCGAGAGGTGCAGTTATAAAAAGTAGCCGTTGGCACCATTTCAAATAACTCTTCAGAACACAGCCTATTATACAGGCGGTAGAACACACACATTATTAAATAGTTTTCATAAATGTTCTTGTCGGTAGAATAGAAGTCAATTGGAAAAAACAAATACTTACAATCAACATTAATAGATCTAGTTTTCTTGATAGCACCACGCACGGACATGCGACGTCGTAGTGTACGTGCGTTGCGTGCGCCCGACGGACGAGACAAGAAATTCAACTTGCTACTGAACGACTTTAGCAAGTGGTCTTCTAAATAACTCTGTACTTCTGGATTCAGTTCTAAAATAATAAATAACACTTCAGTTTATTCCCACACTGGCTGTTGCCCGCATCTTAGCTCGCGTATAATCCCTACTAATATTATAAATGCGAAATTAACTCTGTCCGTCTGTCTGTTACGCTTTCCCGCTTAAACCTTTCAACCGATTTTGATGAAATTTGGCACAGACAATCTTTAGACCCTGAGAAAGGACATAGGCTACCTTTTATTGCGAAAAAAGGGATGAAAAGTTTTTTAAATTTCACGCGGACTGAGTCGCGGGCAACAGCTAGTTCCAAATTCAAAACCCACTATATATAAAAAATATCGCATTAAAATCCGTTGCGTGGATTTAAAAACAACGTATGAACTCACACAGGGACATAAATACAAAAATAACGACTTTGTTTTATAATAAGGTAAGATTATGATTATTATGATGATTTTCAATTTTGAATGGCTAAATTAAACTTTTTTCTAACGTAAACACCATATGTTAGAGCCACCGTCTTCTGTGAATGATCTCGCTATCGATACAGTATGTAAAAATGTAATGCTTGCATCCAGTAGGGGATGGCAGGATTCATTTAAAACTAGGTAACATGACAAAATATTTAACAATACATTCCACAAAAATAACTTTCACACAGTCTATAATCTGAAGTAACTTACATTTTTTTATCACCCGAAAACCCTTAATGCTATACAAATAAACGAACAAGATCTCTTATTTAAATATAATTTTTCTTATAAGTAAGATGAAAAATTTACCATCACGTCGACTATTCGTCTTAATCAGTTAATTTTCCCAATATACTAGACGAAACACGTATAGAAATATGCGGATGTAAAACAATAACTACAATAAAAGGTTAAATAAATGTTGGAGGTCGAATTATGAAATATAATATTTTTATGAATGTAGTTAATATGAAATATCAAAGATAACTATGCACATCATAAACGTAAAAAAAATTATTAAAATTGGTATATGAAAGACAGTATTTCTATTAATTCTACAGCTACAAAGGCCTTAAACGCGTATATATGTTTTAAAATTAAGCCGACGTTTCAGAGACTTTGAAGTCACCATACGCGTCTAAATCCGTAATAAAGTGGTTTTATTTGAAAAAATGAGTAGCGCACGTCATAAAGAATATTATATCTTTTTACATTATTATATCTTAGAAATACTAAGATCTAAATAAATAAAATATTAAAAACTTTCAAAGCTCCAAAAACAAAAATTTTCTTAAATTATGATGTCACACTAAAGATCCAGTACATACTACAAAATTTAAATTCAGTTCCACCATTTAAGAGGTACAGTCAGAGCCATACAATAATAAACTGTTATAATTTCAATTAATTTAACTTACTGTCAGGATATCCATCCTCTTGGCTGCCAAGGAAACTCAGATTGGTAATGGCCGAAGTACTTAGAAAGTCCCCGAGATTACCAAGAGTCACTCTAGTCCCATTTATATATCCAGATTTTAATTTTTTCATTGTAGTAATCATAGCCATTGGTACTTTACCTTGATCTGTAATATAACGTAGCATATGATTTATACAATATGTAACTTAATAAATATTAATTAGATCATATAATAGCTTGAAAGCATAGCATGAAATAATGAGTTTCGCCACCATATACTCGTACAAATGAACTTATATCTTGTAGAGATATTATTTGTATGTGTGTGTAAGTGATAACTTATAACCATGACATACTTAGCCATCATAATATAAAAACTGTAACTATTAATAGGCCAGTATCAAAATTCGTCTATAATTAATGTAATAGAGATGTTGACTATTTTTTGGAATTGCTTTTCTTTTGTAGATAGCTCTTACTTGAACACCATGACATTATAATTTTTTTTAAAATACATCTTTTCAGTATAAAAAAGCGAAAATAAAGAATATTTTAAAATTCCCGCTAAAAAGCTCCAAGCTGTCAAGTGACGGCGATTACGTCAGAAGCCTGATAGTAGGGGTATCCACTTAGAAAAAAGATCGATGTTTTTATCGATTAATTTAGACTTTATTCTTTTATAAAATAATAGATCTAACTTCTTTTATAATCAGTATTCAATATTTGTATTGAATACTGTTATAAAAATACATATTTGCATTGTCTTCAAAAAAGTATACATATACTTTCGAACATAATATAACCGTATTCTGGTACCTACCCATAACAAAAGCAAGGAAGTATAGCTTAATTTGGGACCAAAGAGCGTTGTGTAAAATATAATCCAATTTCCACTGATAAATTATTATAAAATAGACAGAAAATTTATGAATTTCCCAAATTGGTCTGTGTTCAAGAAATCGGGGAACATACATAAAAAACAAACGGTTACGGCGTTTTGAGATCTTCCAGCTTTTTCTTAAGTTGGTTACAATTTAGTTGAAAATTTGACCGATATATCCACATATCGATACTTTTCCTCGATATATTCGAGATTTCAATTCCGACATCCTTGGCTATCTAGGCTATCTACGTCACGGCGCCCGATTGGTGTTTGCAGTCACGTGATAATGTGTACAAAATAATGCAATTTAAATTCATTTTTATTTAATTTTAACAAGATATTAAACTCTCAAAACGATATTTTAGGTATCAAAGTACTGTCTTCAATCTATAAAACATAATTTTACATGAATTTGTTACATGAGTCAACATCCCTATTATTATGGATAAATTTTCTGAATATATTTTTTCATTTAATGTATACTTTTAGTGCATACTAGTGCACACATGCAAATCTCGCACCCACATTAGTATAAACAATTTACATGTTTTATAGCAGTATAGAGAAAACAAGAAGATATAGCAATATTTCTTTTACAGATATACTTTTCAATGTTTTACCTAACAAATATTGTGTTGCAAGCAACGTTATAGTTGGACGTCCAAGCATTTGCTTCCAGCTCATGCCGAGAAACGCCACATTCGCCGTGAATGTGCTCGCAAGCAGGGCCGGATCACGCGACATGTAGTATTCTTCATAGTCGAAGTTCTAGGGCACACCACACCCATGCACATTGTTAGATAGGTCAATACATAGACTTAGTTATATACTAGAATGGCCTTAACTTAGAAAGTACGCGATAGAAGACCTCAGAAAGAAGTTATAGTTGATGTGCCTGTGTAGTATAATTTTATTCTATTAACCAATTTTTTTGTAGGTCCACTTTTGCGAAGTAGTTGTAGTATTTTAGTTGAATGAAAATAATATTAATGTGAATTTTTTTTTAAATCCATAGATTTTCTTGTCTGTTCTTCGCCACAGGATTCACTTTAGGAACAGACACCTAGCTTCTGACTTTTCAAAGAAGCTTTTTAAATACGCCAAATTGAAACATTTTTTTTTATTTTGAATGACTTTTTATAGATAGGACAGGCCAGTCTGAATATATCACTAAGTCCTTGGATAGGTAAAATCTTAGTTTGTTATAGTTTTCTACTTCTTTCAAGTGATACATTCAACTAATAAATCAAACTTAAAATACTACTTTTAATGGACTAATCTAATATATAAAATTCACGTGTCACAGTGTTAGTTACCGTACTCCTCCGAAACGGCTAGACCGATTCTTATGAAATTTTGTATGCACATTCAGTAGGTCTGAGAATCGGCTAACATCTATTTTTCAAAACTTTTTTTTTTTAGTATGGCAAAACGACGTTTGCCGGGACAGCTAGTTTAAAATAAATTTGTGTTACGCATATTTTTAAAATTTGGTTCCATACAAATGTAATTTCGTTTAAAATATAGTTATACAAGGAGCTTAGTATTACTAGAGCGGCATTTTGATTGTCAACGTTCACGCTATTGTTTCGCAAAGATTGCAAAATTGTATCAGATTCTTTTTAATTGCGTTACTTTTACGCTATTAATTATAACAATAATTAACAAATAATAAAATAAATGTAAATTACAGTCTTTAATCTAATTTGAACATAAGAGTTATCGTATGGGATATATTTTATATTGTTTTTTTTTTTCACAGAAGAGATTACAGGCGCCACCTAGTTGCTGCGATATTACACTTTTCACACTTTTATTAAGTAACAAATACATAAATAAATAATTATGGACACTCGTATGGAACACTCAATCTATATATATATGGAAACAAAACAATTACTGCCTAATTACCTAAAAAAAATATTTGGAGTAATTTCATAAATTACAGCATTTAAGAAACTAAACTAGGATAATTATCATACTTGCAACCGTACTATCACTACAGGATACAATACATGTTACTCATAGGTGAAAATATTCATACAAAAAACAAACATGAATGGAGTAAAACCAGCAAGCATTTTACCAATAATGATAGTAAAATAAAATACCTAAATGATTCAAAGTCAAAACAACAAGCGGTCGTCCGAGAAGATTTTGCCATGAGGACTTCAAGAAATTAATCTCAGCTTTGAGAGTGTCAACCATCAATTCGTAATCGGAAGCGATGTAGAAACGTGTCATATCAGAAAACTATTAAACAAAATGGTCAATAAAAAGTTTAGATAGTACAAATAAAAAAAAAACATTTTTAAAATGACCTAACTAAAATATTGCAATAGGAATTTATTATCTTTAAATTCATAAGTCAATCAAAAACTTACTTGAGGCGTAAAAGCAAATATGCGATCATTTAATGAATACAATTTGCTAGTACTGAGTATGCCCACATCTCGAGATTTTCTGCCCGATAAACCTAATTTTTTGTTTCTACCTGCAACAAAGGTTTTTATATAAATAAAGTTAGGTATATAAATTTTACTTCAATTTCATTTAATGAGGTGGCTTTTAATTAGAATTGAATCAGTTAACAGGCAGGGTGTTCTCAAGTCTTCAAAATGTTTGTAAGAGTACTTGCTAGTTATTTGATGACAGCAATCAGGAGAAATTGGGAATTCTTTGAATTGTATATGCACTCAAAGATATGGCCCTTTTCGGACAGTTCAAACATCAGAAATAAACTAAATAATGCTAAAACAGAAAATCTTACCTAAATATGTGTACAAATGACTTAGAACTCTTGCTGGTTGAACTTCAATAGGTGCTACATCACTAATTGTCTGCACATGTAAATCATATTCTAACAATTTGTCTCGGATTTCATTGTTTTCAGCCAATATTACTATTTGTACAACCACATCTGGTTTCTTCTCTGAACAAAGTCTCCTATTCAGAGGATCTAGTTCACCAACTGCTAAGAAACCCTGTAAAGTGAATTATTTGTTGACATTTACATGGAACTTCCTCATTACCTATTAAAGTGTTATTCCCTCATCTAGCCATTTACAAATATTGGTAACAAATCCATCCATCCAGGCCTGTTTCCAATGTGATTTCCACAATGTGCAGTTTGCAATGTGCTGCTACTAACATATATGACTGCCAATATCTGCAAAAAGAAAATTAATTACCTCTTGTAACAATTTCCCTAAGATGTACAAGGATTGGGCCCATATAAATGGGCATCGGCCAAGTGGTATACGCTCCTGGCTGCCTGGATCATTACGTTCTAAGTCAGCTTTATCACCTGGCACTGAATACAACTCAGGCACCAATGGCATTCCTCCATCCTTCCTTATCATTATCTTCTCCAACCTTTGCATGTATTCACCACCACTAACTTTATCTCCTTGAAAACAGTAATCCAATATAAGGTAGCAAAAAAATAAGGGCCATTCACATTCTATGTTTTCAAACATCCTCAATTCCCAAGGTTCATAGTAAAGCCTATTAGGATCCTCTTTGGGTGTCTTGTGGCCATCTCTTAAAAACCTTTTACATCCATACTTTCCTTGAAGTTTAGTAACAATAGTATCTCTTGTTAGTGCAATTAAATTGGGATCATCTACAGCAAATGCTGGGTAACTAATGATAGAAAGTAAACCAGAATCTAGTTCTTTGCTATTAGATTCTCTAGGAAGCATTGATTGCAAAACAGCCTGGCATTTCTGAGCTTCATCTGCTAGGACATGGATTACACTTGATGGACCTCCTCGGGCACCAAATAAATCCAATTCATTCATAGCTTCTAGAGCAGCTTTTGCCATACCAATAGAACTTGCATTCAGTTCAGGTAATCCATGATTTGTTTTATCTCCTCTTTCCCATATACCATAATCAGGTGTACAATAAGCAGATTCTATATAAAATACCAGGTTTTGTATAAATGAAACTTCATCTAAAGAAAACACAATTTGTAAACCAGAAGCTGTCATCTGTGCTAAAATAAGAAGATATAAAGAAATAGCATCTATCTGTAAATGTCCCCATTCTGTATCTTTAACTACTGTACGCCCAGTAGTTGCTGAATACTTGGCATGAAGAGAATCCATAGGATGTTGGGTACTTTTAAACTTCTCTACCTTGTCTTTTTGCTGCATCATAGCCATAAGAAGCCCTGTAAAGATATATATATGTTATAGAAACCTGAAGACTTGCAAACTTCGTTCACTCTAATAGCAATAAAATTATAGGTCACTAACAGTTGCCTGTGACTTTGTATGCATAGAATTTTTAAAATTCCCTGTTTTTACTACATTTTTACTGATGCTTTGCTCCCATTATTTGCAGTGTGATGTTATATATCCTTTCTCGATAAATGTACTATCCAACACTGAAACAATTTTCTAGATTCCACTGCTGGATTCCTGAGATTAGAGCAGAACAAACAAACACTTCAGATTTATAATATTAGCATAGAGTACTCAGGTTTTAAAATTATTGAATAGCAGTTGTGAAATTTCAAGGAAATAGACTAATATTGGAGTAAGATACATATAAATACCAACTGATAGAACTTTAAAGCAATAAATGTTAAATTACCTCTCATTAACTTGACGCAGCTTTGCTCCAATTCATAAGTTTTAGCTCGATCTTCATCTTGATCAGCTATCTTCTTAAACGCCATAGAAAGTCCCCATACTGCCAATATACAGTATAGGTTGTCTCTAATCCAGGCATGATCATTGAGTGGACTAGCAGGAAACAATCCTGTCACAGGTTGTTGGTGGTCTAAAATTAACTTGTGCACTATCCTCTGATAATAATCTAAGCGGACCCCTGAATTACTTCGGGTTCTCATTTTGTTGACAAATCACAATAAACTAGTAAATTTTACAATCTTCCATTATGCCAGATAATTAACGTGAACACTCCAACTTGTTTTTAAATACATCCTTTATAATACATCCATTTAATGCAACTCGTAAATCGTTACAAGTGAAAGTGACTTAATTGAAACGTAAAACAAAATTATATAAATTTAATGAAAATTACGAACAAATACGACAATACGACGCACAGAATAGATGTTATATCTATATTATTATACTCTTTGGAATAGATAGAAGCCACAGAATAGATAAAAGATACTACGCAACACAGATTACTATAGAAGAATATAGCTTACTGAATTTGGCCCCACTTTTTTTGATTTTCGGATTTTTGATATTTTTAATTATTTGTTCGTCGTTTGTTCGTTAATGTTCGAATGTAAAAATTGTTTGCTCGTCTTTTATTTATTTATAATTAATTAAACAAATGATCACCTTAAGTTGGCCCCCCTTACTAGATATCTTTATTTTTATCACTTAGATTAATTAATTTTGATTAATTATCGTTTGTTCGACGACTATTGGTGATTGTTCGATCATAAAAACAATTAAATTCCCAATTATTAATTATTTTATATCTAATATGCAAACCATCACCTCACGCCTACATTGCGCATGCGCCGGTTTTGTCCGTCAGGCTGACGGCGTCAGCTGGCAATGGCCGTATTTACTAGCGTTTTGTTAACGAGTGCGTTTATACTGTCTAATTATTTCAAAGAGTATAATAATATAGATGCTATACTTATTTCATTTATTTTATCAACTTATTTCCATAGACAAAAGAGAACTCTATGCTTTTTTTTTCTTTTACCTCAACTTAATAAGCGAGGGTTGGCTTCGCATGGCATTTGCCAGCGTCAATGTATGTAACTCTATGCCATGGAGACTAGAAGAAAGGAGGAATATCTCAGTATATTAAAAAGTGTCCGCTGAAAGGCAGCAAATTAAGGTGGCGCCATAGTAGCAAGTAGAAGAATTTTAAAAAGAGCGCCACCAATTATTAGAAAGGAAAGAAAAACTTCCGCTTTGTTACAGCGCAGTTTTTTTAATTATTATATTATATAGACAAACATGACTATGAAATAAATTTATATTAATTATTATTATAATTATACGGTGTTTTTAAGTACCCCAAGAGGAGGAGGAGGAGGTTGATGTTCAAAACAATAAAACATCAACCTCCTCATTCCCTTTGGTTTGACGATCGTAATTTAAATAGAACGTATGTAAAGTTAGCATTAAGAATACGATCTGGACACTATCCTTCTGCAAAGTTTGCTTTTCTTATGAGAAAGACCGACTCTCCAAATTGTAATTTGTGTCTTGTGATTGAGGACGTTCAACACCTACTGATGGATTGTTTGCGGAATAAAAATGAAAGGAAGTTGTTGTTCTGCAAGTTCAATTTAAATAAATTTGATGTTGGCCTAATCCAAGATATAATGTCCCGTCCAAATTCTGCTATAGCTATACAATTTTCAAGGTTATTGCTTATGGACAATATCATGGTGACACTAGTTGATTAGTTTAACATTTTATTTTGTTAGAAAAACAAGTTTAGATTTAGTTAGATTAAGTAATAATATATATTTCATATGATATGATACAATGGGGTTGACATGTCCATATGGTCAAAAACCCCTAATTCTAGTTTATAAGTTAGATTTAAAAGTACCCCAAATATTTGTAAATAGCAAATAGAAAATAGTATTAAAGAATTACCGCAACAGTAGCACACTTCACTCTGCTTATAACTGCTACATTCATATCATTCATCTTGCTACACTAGCGCTATTTCGGTGAGTGTTATTTGCTGTTTACAAGTGGACACTTTTTGGACTGATCACCCATACAAGATATTCCTCCTTTCTTCTAGTCTCCATGCTCTATGCTTATTTCAATATGGTTGTCACTTGTCAATGTTGTCACTCTTGACGTTAGTTGTCAAGGTGTCATCTGCGGTTGTCAATGTTGTCATACTTGTCAATTGTCATTCGTTTCGTCAACTTGTCACGCATTTTATTTTGTAAATGAGTTGTTATGGTGGTTCCCTTCATTAAAACATAAATAATTCAATTATTTGTGATTAAATATAGATAGAAGTCGTTTTTAAATGCAGTCTCAGTGTTTGATTACACAATAAAATTAATCTTGTTCCCAACATGTACCCTTGGTTTCGGGATATTTTCATGGTCATAGCATTTTTCTGTGTTGAACTTTCTGTAAGCAAGTCTGACACAGCAAGCTTGACCCTTTCTGATTCCTCAAAACAAAAACTGGTCAGTTCGACCAATGTTGCGTTGTCAAGTGAAGGTGGCCCTTTGGTAGCTGATGCTAAGGGTATGACATTACTTCAAGGAAACTATTCCATATCAGCAATGTCAAAAGACGAAGTTCAAAATAAAGTAGTAGCAAGAAAAGGAGTCGTTTATTCAGAAGGTGATACTAAATCTCGAGAAACATCTGTTTCAACAAGTAACGAAAATACGACAAATAAAGTGAGTACATCAGGAGATAAACCAAACACTTTAAATAAACCTGTTGAAAAAACGGCAAGTGACATTAGTGTTGTACAGGGTACTTCAAATTCACATAATAAAAATCAATTCAATTTAAATTCACATAATAAAACTATTAATAGCACAAAAGAAGAAAAAAAAGTTGAAACTCCTAAGAAACCATTGGTATTAGAAGCTGTTAAATTGGAAAACATGACAGTTAAGACTACTGTGACTAATAACCAAATGAAACCACCAAAGAGTTCATATATACCAAACACAAACAATCCTGGAATGGTTATGCCTATTGTTATAACTATTTTGCTAGTTCCAATGTTTGTAGTACTTGGTTATATGGCATTACGAAGAGGTCAGGAAGCATGGAAGAATAGACATTACAAACGAATGGACTTCTTACTCGATGGAATGTATAATGATTAAGTACATTCTACTGAAAACCTCACACAATTTGAAATACATTATATAATTAAACTTGGTTTTGCAAGATTACCTTGCTAAGGGTTGCTACAATATTTGTTTTCTAATGAATATATGACTGGAGGAATTTTGTACAAAGCATTTTTAAAGATTTTACTAGTTATTTACAAAAACATATTTAATTGTTTATAGTTCAATATTGTTGGTGTTTATACTGTTTATATAAAATGTGTTTCAAAAATTAGTCAAGTGCGAGTCGGACTCGCGCACGAAGGGTTCCGTACCATTATCTATGCAACATAAGGCAACGTTATTAGTATCGAGCAAGAAACGGTAAAAAATCATGTTTGTTGTATGGGAGCCCCCCTTAAATATTTATTTTATTTTATTTTTAGTATTTGTTGTTATAGCGGCAATAGAAATACATCATCTGTAAAAATTTCAACTGTCTAGCTATCACCGTTCTTGAGATACAGCCTGGTGACAGACGGACGGACGGACGGACAGCGAAGTCTCAGTAATAGGGTCCCGTTTTTACCCTTTGGGTACGGAACCCTAAAAATGATATTAGTTTGATCTTAATGTTGTATAAATATTTTGGACGGTATAAAATGCTCATTAATTTTATGATATTAATCATTTACAATTTTTATAAAAAATAAATGTATTTTTTAATATTTATGCAAATTGTTAAAATATAACCAGATTTAATATTAGAAGACAATAAGTGTACTGTTATTGGTGCTACAATCTGTGCCTTAAATTTTATAACAGTATTATTTTTAATGAATAAAATATGTAATGTAAAATAATGTAATGTAATGTAAAAATGTATCGACGAGCCTCGTAGTTGAGTTGTTTATGTAACGGACTGCCGATCAAGAGGTCGCGGGTTCGATTCCCGCTCGGGACAATAATTTGTGTGATTGTACTGTGTCTGGGTGTTTCTATGTATTATAAGTATGTATTTACAAAAGAAAAGTGGTATATGTATTCTATCTGTATTCTGGTACCCATAACACAAGCATATAAGCTCAGCTTGGGACCAGAGGACGTTGTGTGAAATGTCCATAAATATTTATTATTTATAATGGCTTTGTTAAGGGCTATATTACTTACTTGTGTGAGTTGCCCAAAGAAATATGGAGTAAAAAATTTGTAAGTGATTTATTGTCTTCCTCATAGTTATAGGTATAAGCTAACATAATGTGATAATTAAAAATAATTTTGTTATATCAGTAAATTATAATAATTACTGTTCATATAAATGTATTTTGGTATTCATTAATAGTTACCAAAATCTGATTTTATTTAGAAATATGTATGCTAATAACACTGTAAAATTAAGTAAGTTAAGTCTCCGTCTTCTCCAATGCAAATGGTGTAATTGTATGAATGTATTTGTCTCAATTTTGTTAGCTAAGTTTCTAACATGAAAAATACTTGGATTTTTCAAATATTTGCTGTCAAAATTATAAGGTCTGATTTATATTCATAAGTTAGTCTGTGGTTGCTGTTACATCTATTTAAAAGGTCATTACCAAGCACAATAATCTTAATGCCACCTTTTGGAACAATACAGTTGTTTATCTTTATATTTTAGACTTAGTAAATGGTATGTATGAATATAATGTCTTCTAGAAAAGCTTTACCAATACTTCATTGCTGTAATTAAGATCAAAGATATTTATTATACATTATTTATTGTACAAATATTGATTATACATAGATAAACTTATATTTTATAAATGTACAACTCACCCTACAATGAACAACATTCACTTTAATTTAGAGGAAATAGCTGATCTTGCCAAATGCAATATTATTTATACAGTAGACTACATCTGGTAAATCTTTGATTAATTATTTGAATGGAAAAAATGCAATAACTTAAGTTTAAAAATTTCATTATTGCATTGTGGACATAATTAAAAACTTAACTTTTTTCTTGCATTAACATATTCACATCAACATTATTATTACATGGGTAATTAAGAAAATTTAGATCATTTGATATTATATGGGTAAGATAACTAATCAGAGCAGAAACAATTGCTTATTTTTGTCGGTTTATATTAGAAGTACAAGATAAATATGGTCATACTTCATTTTGATTTTTATCTTAACTTCTCGGTTTATTTGTATCCGACTTCAGAAAAGGAAGAGATTCATAATTCGTTGTACTTTGTTTATACAACAAATTCAGATGGTACCTATGTATAAAATAGTGTCTTTATGCCCTTTTACTGCACTACAAACGTTTGCACAATGATTTGTATTAATTTGATTTTTTTTTTATAAAATGTTTTCCTAATAAATGTTGTACATTATTTTGATATCAATATTCTTATTAAAACTTCTAAATAACCAGCCTAAAAGTAGTTGTGATTTTTTTGCTACTAACGTTTGATAAGGCATTACTTAGTCTTGACCTGGGGTTTTAACATTTTAGATTTTCATTTCCTGAACCAAATTACGACGACGTACCAAGCAAGGGTTTCGTCCATATTTCACTCAATTAATGGATGTACCCTTAGGTGTAACAGTATTAGATTAGTTCAGATACACGCAGAGGGTACATAGTAGGTACCTACTTACTACATAATAACACAGAACCTATATCTATCTATATCTTTATACCTATAAAGCTGTAGAAAAACAATTTTTGTACATTAAATATATTTACAAAAAAAATAGTCAGATGGTTAAAGGACAACCAACAGAACCCATTTCCAGAATTTTTGTCTGTTTGTCTGTGCACGCATCACGTAAAATGTACAACACAAATATAAATGTCATAACATTTAAATTGTACATAACTCAAGGTATTACTTATTTTTTGTTTCATCGCAATCGGTCCACTCAATCAAGATTTATTTACTTATAACAAAATTTCTCAACTTGGTTACTTGCAACGCCATCTAGCGGCTAAAAAAGAATCAAAAATTGATTGGGTCGATAGAAAACATCGATCTACACGAACGGAGTCGTGATATAAAATTAGATATAAAATCACGCTGCGACCAATAGGAGCGAAGCATCAGTGAAAAATGTTGCAAAAACAGGGAAAATCTTCTAAATTCCACGTGTACGAAGTCGCAACTGCTAGTTATTATGTCTAGTCAAAATGAATACACACGTGTTAAATAAAAAAGCAAGAAAACTACAAATAAATTTTGGACTACTATAGTGGATCTATCTGTTTTGGAGTTCATGTGCGTTGATCGTCTCGTAAGAGTTGCAAGTTGCGTGCGGAATCTTTTATGATCTATCCGTGTTTGTCTAGATGTCTAGTTCATAACTTCATAGAGGTAGCATATTATTATCTGTGGTTTTGTAGTATCATCAGTGTCAAAATTCCTACTAGTCTGTGCTAATTTTTAGAGATGTTCAAATGGTTAATAATGATGATGTCGACGAATATTACATCGATATAATTACAAGTAAGTACTCTCAAACATCAATATTTCTAAATGAATGTCAAAAAGAGAATCTTAAATAAGTTTTAACAGAATTACGTGCATATATATACATAGAAGCAGCGCCTATTGCTACGCGAACGCTTGTTAAGCAAAAATCACGCATTAAGTGATAAAGCAGTGGTGAGTAACTGGGTTTTCTGGTTTTCGTTGATAAGATCACCTATCACCGATGCGTTCGAAGAGTAAAAACAAAAAAAAAAGATTGGGCAGTTCATGTTGAATGCTTAGTTCAAAATATATATCTCACGCATTACTAGAACAATATCGAAATCATAATCAAATATTGTAAATATACAAATATAATATATTTAAAATGTTACTGCTAAATAATTGTCTTAAAACACCATTCTTCTTCTTATTTTATTTCATGGCAATCTGTCGATAGAGCTTAATCGACAATTACTGCCAGCGTCATGTAGTGACGACTCATGGATTTCAGGTAGTAGGTACAAATAACGATGTTTTGTGTACAACCCTAGTGTCATGTTACGTCAAAGTCAAATGCTTCCTTGCTTAGTCTGTGGCAAAGCAAAAAGCAAAAGCAAGTCAAGTCAGAGTGGATTGTTGTATTATTATCGAATAGAAAATAAAAACGCTGAAATCTTATGTTGCATTTGTAAAAGAATACATAAATTTACATCGAACGTACGTAGTTTTCCTTAATTTATGTGTACATTATTACGTTAAGTTGTAATTGTTTACACAATAATATACCTAACTTTATTAACCTTGATCAATAAACGTCAAGAATTTTTGTTTGGAAGGAAATGGTAAGTTAAAAAATATCTAGACTTAATTCAATGAAATGTTATTGTTAAATAGTTTCCACTATTTACTATGACTTAGTTTGTGTTTATTTAAATACCACTTATGCCATACATTTTATGTAATTTTGTTGAATTTGTATTACTTCATCTTGATTATTAAATTATTTATTTACCAATACTTATTTTTTTATTAATTTAATACAGTTAACGTAATAATTTGTACATAATTAAATTAAAATTACTAACATGCACTAAATTCATGTAGGATCCCTTGCAGATTCAGGTGTTGACTTCAATAAAATTTATTTAAAGTTTTGGTGATTATTATTATAGAAATGCATTATCAGACATACCAAAATAATTGAAAATATATATAGGTATCACATGTTTTACATGTGATATGACAATAACTTAGGATAATATCAAATGTATATGGTATTTGTGCTGTCTTGTATTTTTTTATTATTGCATACATGTGTAAAAAATGTAATCCACCTATCCCCTCCCTTTCCCTCATGGGATTAGAGAGTGCTGTCTTTCTGTGAGAATTTGAATAGTCCTTTTTAAAAAACCCAAAGTCGTTGTCCTCGAAATGTTTAACTTCAAATGTTAATTTGATTCAACCTTCATGTCAGCACTCAATACTTCAGTACAGTTCAAATAACTGTCTGAGGTTATTTTGTCTTATTCTCCTATTTGCCTTATTTCCTCTTATTCTCAAAAAGTTGTTTAATTTTGGTTAATCATAATAGGCTAGAGCAACTGATAATAACTATGAATTCTTTTTTAAACCTCCTATCTTTCAAGTTTCATGATTATTTATTATTGATTTAATTGTTAAATCTGTAAGAATGTTTTTAGGCTAAAATAAATACCTAGTTAAACTATTGTGGGTTAATGCTTGCTTTGTACAATTTAAAACTAGCATGGAACTTGAGCACCGACTCATTGTTATCTTGCATTTTGATTATTGCCATGTCTTCTGTAATTTTTTACTATGATAAGATCAACCAATCATTCTAATAGTCATATACATTACTATAGCAGTTAAATAACAAGTGATAAATAATACAATACTGAGCAATGAAATCTATGCCAACCTGCTTGCTCCTCATTCTACTCTTTCTCTCTCCTTAACTTTCCACTCTTGGGCATGAATCACCCCCATTTTATGTCTACTGCACCATGTTTACCAGGCACAGGGTTTATTTTCGAGATTTACATCTCTCACAGCATCCTACTAGCCCTTAGCTATTGGATGAACATAATTAGACGATACCTAGTAGGGCTTACCTGGTAGGGCTTCGTGGTCCATGTAATGGACTGCCGTTCACGAGGTCGCGGGTTCGATTCCTGCTTGGGACAAAAATTTGTGTGATGTTTATAAATGTCATAAATGTTTGTACTGCGTCTGGGTGTTTCTATGTATTATAAGTATGTATTTACAAAAGAAAAGTAGTATATGTATTCTATTCATATTCTGGTACCCATAACACAAGCATATAAGCTTACCTTGGGACCAGAGGACGTTGTGTGAAATGTCCGTGAATATTTATAATTTATTATACCCTCCTCTCTCTCCAGCCCATTTACGTCCCACTGTTGGGCACGGGCCTCCTCCACTTTGGAGGGATTATGGTCTACTGGTCCGCGCTGACCAAGCGTGTTGGCACAGGGTTTATTTTCGAGTTTTCCGTCTCTCACAGAGGATGTTATCTGTGTGCAATATCCCTTAGCTGACTTTTACAGCACCCTTGGGAGGAAATGGGGTGGTGACACTTGTATTCTTAATCCGTCACCACACGGAGAGTTATTATACCCACGATAAGATATCTATTGATCTATAATGCCATACTTGAGCCTAGCCATTGGTTTGGGGTTCCAAAACCTTGCAAACACTTAACGAAATCCTGACTATGCCCATAGCTCAATGATTGCTTGTCTACTTCTTGCACTCGTCAACATCACCATACCGTCACGACTTTTCCGTAGGCAGAGACTACAGAGCGCCAACTGATACAACCTAAACACACTTTTTTTGGCTTCATTTGCACTGATACACCTGGTTGTACAAGCACGACGGTGAAAGTACTACATATTTTGCCCTCTTAAAGGACATCGCGTCTTCCACTGTTCACATTAAGCCCAGAATTATTTTTGATTGCCAAATAATGTCAAAAGTAGCAGCCTTCTTCCGAATTATATTATTGACACAGTCCCGCCCCTCAAATGACTACACGATGCATATAGCTACACAAGATAAAGAAGGATGGGACTTGCAGGTGGTGCCATTGCATTTGATCCTTTTGTCCTTCGGCCTCCGATTGGCGATTTCCGAACCATGATAATCTAGTTTGACCATACACGCACGAGCACAAGCTGATTCCAGCATCAGAAAGTGTGCTGCTAATGTACATCGCTAGTATCGTGTATCAAAAATATAGGTACACCTAGATTTTATGAACAAGCGGTTATCCAATTTCGAAAAATTGGGCATGCCCGTCGTGGTCAATATGGGGTTTGCTTGTGGACAACTACTACAATAACGGATCATAAAATACTATACATCGATATGGTATATAACAGGTGTGGCCAACTTTTGTGCACATAAGATCGACTTTTTATTTTAAAATTGAGTCGCGATCGACCTTTTTCTCAGGTAAGAATTTCTGACGTTTATGCAATGAGCCTTTATACCGCCGTGCACTCTTGAAAATTTCCCCATTCGAAGCATGTGCTGCGTACATATTCCTGTATCAAGTACTAGAAACATTTGGCATTGAATGCGTCTCCTCATAGAACTTGCGAGTGATCGACTTGTTGGCCACTCCTGGTATATAACATTCGCGTTTGCATCCTCAATATCCCATACATAATTTCTTTTGTCTAATTGAATAAATTGTTTCCAAACTGAGAGCTTTTGTGATTCATTAGTGAATATTATTAAAACGTTTAATTTATCGCAACTGATTCGTATTGGGCTCCTTTTACTACGTACTTATAACATTTATGTAGTTAATTTCTGATTTCCTGTCCCCGAACTTTATACCGGGCGATCTGAGTCTGACAAGCTTCGGAAATTAATAACCTTTTACCTTAGCGTGATGTGAAAACATGTTACATATTGTTATGTTTTGCAGAAAGTACCTGCTTTTGAATGTACGTATAATACTGCTTTGCTCCCGTTTTAAGAGAGAAAATAAACTTAGGTACGCTGAACAAAAGGGGACTAATGAACTATTAATCCGTGTGTCTTGTAAATGTATAGTTCATGACCTTAAAGGGCGTCACTCACGACGAAGATACTATAATATTTTATGTTAAGATGCCTGGATATAAAATATTATAGTATCTTAAGGTATCACACACGGTTAAGATACGATAATATATCCGCTCGAATCATTCTCTCAAAGGCTTGTCTAGGGGTCACACGTATGTTTCTCAACTGAATCTATATACAGAGTGTGATTTAATATGAATAATACGGCCTTACTATTAGATTTATTAAATAGCTCATCGGATGATAATTCAGACTTCGAATATGACATAAAAATTTCTGCCGCACATTCTAAGTGCCGAAAAATCTGGGTAGAAAATCATAGTCGCCAAAACTTGTCTTTCGGAAAGCTACAATACAACGAATGAGAGAGCGGGAGCGAGACAAACACGTCCGGACCCCGAAAATAGTTGAACAAGGCTTTTTGGCGGGAACTTGTAAAGTGACGTTACGTTTTTATTTTAATTTCATGAATTTTGAATATTTTGAAATTTATTGTATAATTTCTCTGGTATTTTGTTCAACATAGTAGAACAATACAATAGCACAAGTGAGCTGAAGTGAAATAAATGCGTGTATCGTGAATTTCTAAGTTGTCTCAAAAAGTAAAAAAAAAGTTTTGGTAAAATAGCCACAAATTTTACTGATACAGAATACAGGATGACACATAAGACAATGACTGACTGACTTTGTGTGAATGTGATGAATGTGAAGAATATAAATAAAACTCGACACTGGCAAAATAAAACCTACCTAATACATTCAAGGATTTGCTTGCCATACACAAAACTAAGATGAAAAAGCTGAACATGTTATTTTACCAACATTATATTAATGTAACAAAAAGTACCTAGTAATAACAAAAACATAATAAAAAATATATCTTTCATTCCATTTTGCATCGGATATTAAGTGCACACTCTGTATAAGGATCGTGCGATATATTTTGTATCTTAAGATACCATGTTACGATATATTTCGTATCTTAAGATGACATCTTTTCATCGCTCGGCATCTTAACATAAAATTTCCATATCGCTCGATAGCTTAAGATACTGTAATATGAAAATATATATTATCTTAGCCGTGTGTGATGGTTCATACAAACTGTATAGCGAGCGATATTTTATCTTAACATAAAATATTATAGTATCTTCGCCGTGTGTGACGCCCTTTAATAAAACTAGTAAGAGCACTGAAACAATGTGTATTTTCATTGCCGCAATTCAATAGGCTCAAAGACGACAAGATAAATGACCCGTCTTGTTTACACAGTCTCACTGTAATCTAGATATTTTAGGACGGTGTGTTTGTATAAAAACATCTAGTTAAAGTTTTGAATAAGAAGGAAGGAGAAAGTCAATGTCTGATAATCAGTTGTTAAAAATGTATTTTCGTGGATAAACGATATACATTCAAATAATGTATTGCGAGTTTATTATTTGTCATATATTTTATTGTATGGTCATATTTTTAAAGTACTCTAGTTATTTTTCTATATTCAGGTACAAAAATGACCAAATGGAAAACGTAAAAATATTCACCAAAAATGACTGAAGCAAGTGGATGTGTCAGCTGTAATGATGGTTCTCATCAGTTTGATAGCAGACATGATGCAGACTACTCTGAAGGAGAAGATGCCCAGATACGCCTGGCACCACATGTGCAAGCCTATTTGGCTCGAAAAAACCCCACTACAAATTGCTGTGGGCTTACAATACCGATTGCTTTTGAGAGAGCAGCTCCTGGTACCTGGTGGAATCCTAGATTTGACTCAGAGATACTCGAAGGCCAATATAGAAGTAGTTCCTTTAGACAAATAAGACTAAGATTTAGGTAAGTCTGTGCTAATTATATGCTTGTCGCTTAAGTGTAATATTTCTGCATGTATGTTAACTAGTTATAACAAATGAATGTCATGACACGAACTTTCTATTAATCTGTATTTGATGTTTTTTATTTTTTTCTTCTTTCAGATTTGCACTTTTATACATTTTGATATTTTCTATATCATGGTTTATCTACTTTGTGGTTCTTGGTTTGAATGGAATACCCGTGAAATGGCCATCTTTGTGTGCTATATTTGCTGCGGTCCTCTTGATAACGTCTGTTATGCTATTTGTTACGTTCACAAATATATATAGAGTGTATACATTCAAGCTATCCCTGGTCATGGCACTTGCTCTGTGTACGCTCAGCCTCTCACTGGTAACACTAACCACCCGATTAGAAACAGCAGTTTCTCAAGCCGCCGATATAAGTCAATCAGGGCATTTTACAATGTGCATTGAAATATTGCTGATTATATATACACTGACACCATTACCACTTTATGCCTGTGTTATTATTGGAATTTTATATTCAATAGTGTTTGAAGTATTGAATATTGTGTTACATTTATCAGAACAAGAATGGCAATATCCCGGAATGTTTGTGAGAATCCTATTGCAAATTTGTGTCCATATTATAGGTGTACATATTTATCTTATGACGTTTGTGAGAATGCGTGGCACGTTTATGAAAGTAGGGCAAAGTTTGTTAGTAAGAAAACAACTAGAAATGGAGAAACAGCTCAAAGAAAAGATGATACATTCTGTGATGCCGCCAAAAGTTGCAAACTGGTTACTGAATGAGCAAGTTCTGGAGTTAGACACATTAAAGATGCATAATCCTTTCAACCAAAGAAACTCGAATCCTGGCGCTTCGGATATCAAATCTTTGTTCCGACCTTTTAATATGAGTTCTATGGATAACGTCAGTATATTATTCGCCGATATTGTCGGCTTTACCAGAATGTCTAGTAATAAAGGTGCTGAAGAATTAGTTAATATTTTAAACGATCTGTTTGAAAAGTTCGACGAGCTTTGTCAAAATCACGGGTGCGAGAAAATATCTACTTTAGGTGATTGTTATTATTGCGTGTCGGGCTGTCCAGAACCAAGACCGGACCACGCTACTTGCTGTGTTGAAATGGGCCTCGGTGAGTAACTTAGAATTAGGATTATCTGGCAGACAAGTTATTATTTACTATCTAGAAATACGCAAGAACTATTGAACCTTTTAAATCTAATGTGTTCAAATACCTATATAAAATTAAATATATACTTACTTAATTCAATTTTAAATCTTGGACTGATTTCCTGAAACATGATTCAGTTATATCAAACCTATAGCACGTCTTATCAAACTTTAGAAAGTTATTCTTATTAACTACACAAATTAAAACCTATCAACATTTCAGGTATGATAGACGCTATTAAAGAATTCGATAGAGTGCGTGGCGAAGGAATTAACATGAGAGTTGGTGTTCATACCGGTACTGTACTATGTGGCATTGTAGGCACACGCAGATTCAAATTTGATGTTTGGAGCAATGACGTTTCCTTTGCCAATAAAATGGAGTCCACTGGGAAACCAGGTCGTGTTCATATTTCGGAGGAAACTAGCAAATTCCTTGGTGGATCCTATATATTAGAAGAGGGGGACGATGTTTTCGGTACGTTTCTTGCTATTCGTGTACCACTGCTTGAGATAATCTATAATATTCTAAATGTTGTATATTTGTCCAGGTCACAAAACTTATTTCATTGAGGGTCGCCAGTTGTATTCCTCTTACAATCATGATAGCTGCCTTGCTCCCTCGAATCCTATTAATTTACGTCTCATTATATCTCCCGCAGCATCTCCACAGTCTGTCCTATCCAATCACTCCCCAATGCCACTTTCCTCAAAAGAATTAACAGAAATCAAATTGGAGGCTCAAAAAGTTGACACTAAAAATTTCCTTTCCCCAAGCGCTTTCAACTTCCGTACAAAAGCTAGCTCACTGCCTAGTATACTGGATTCTGATACGGAGCTGGACGAGAAAAGAGATAAGGGCCTAGAGAGGAATGACAGTTCATCGAAAAGTCCTACATCTGTGGGTAAGTTTTATGAATAAATGAATTATGAATAAATGAATTATTATTTATTTATTATATGAATTATTATTTATTGAAGTATTTTGTAAATGGTAATTTTTTTATATGTAATGGGTTTGATCAGTTTATCGTATAGAATTGATTGTCGCTACAAGGCTCTTTTATGCTCGATTATTATGTGTGTGAAGCATTAACAAACTAGGAAAATTAGGTAGAAACAAGCTAATTCTCCGCTCAAAATATATGGAATAGGTATAATATATAATAACCATGCTATTTAAAAACTACGGAACATAAAAATTTATTTGTGCCTACGTTAGGATGTAGCTGTTTCACTGTAGTCAACAACATCATAGAAACAAACATCATTTGTAAAAGAAATAAAATTAAAGTAATAAAACTCTTTATATGAATAAGTGGCGCTAGTATTTATGTACACAAAAAACAAGCTCTTGTTGCTTAGCTTTTTGTTGCAAATATGTGACTATACTATATTATGACATTGCAAACTTTTTATTCGTATTCAATTATTTTTCATATTATTATTGGGGTTTTTAATAATTGAAAGTTAATGAAATATTCTTCAAGTTTCCACTTTAAACTAAACCAGCTGTTGCCCGCAATTTTGTTTTTTTGAACGCAATTGAATTTAGAAACAAACTACTCTTGAACCACTCTATCTATTAAAAAACCGCATCATTATGATGCGGTTGCGTAGTTTTAAAGATATAAGCTCACATAGAGACATACATATAAAGATAACGACTTTGTTTTATATTATGTAAAGATGATATACGACGGTAATTTTCGTTGGACTGACTGACTTTTGGATGACTTTCAACTGCAGCCGAAGACTGCAAAAATTTAGTTACTTTTGTATTACTACTTTTCTGCTACTACTTTTGTACTATTTCACTTAAAGTAGGTAATAATAAAGAGGTGTATTGTATTAATTGCCTGTCTAGTGGGTTGTTTAATCCCTTACCTGTAAATATTTATCAGGAAAGTAAAACTCGTCTCCTCGTTTATAACTTAAGAGGATACCAAAATAGCTTCGTGCATTTTTCTATGTACGAAGTTTTCATTGTTTCTTTAGATTGAATGGCTAGAGCTCTAATTTTTAAGTACGAGGGGAGGTCCAAAAGTTCGTGGAATGGAGGGGATGGAGTGGGGATAGGGGCGCTCGCTTAGTGTCATACTAATTGGGGACTCATAATTAGTATATAAATGGAGTTTCAGCCCTATTGCGTCATTCGTTTACGAACACTCGCCTGCTAAACACGTCAATCCGGAAGAAAACTGAAACTATGGAGAAAATTGAACACCGTGCGGTCATTAAATTCCTTACCAAGCAAGGAAAGAACACTCAGACCATTTTGAATGAAATGGAAACTGTTTACGGGGAACAGTGCCCTAGTAAATCAATGATTTACAAGTGGCATGGTCTTTTTAAACATGGTCGGGAGTCGATTGAAGACGACCCCCGCTCAGGAAGGCCAGTTGAGGCCACCACATCAGACATCGTCGAAAAAGTGGAAAAAATTGTACTGGAGGACACCCGTTTGAAGAAAAAACAGTTATCTGCATTAGTTGGAGTATCAGATACCACCATTTTGCGAATCCTACATGACCACCTGGGTATGACAAAAGTCAGTGCAAGATGGGTACCGAGAATGCTCACGCCGCTTCAAAAACAGCAGCGCGTCGAAGCGTCAAAACATTTTTTGGAGTTGTGTGGCGACGATCCTGGACCGATTTTGGAGCGAATTGTTACCGGTGATGAAACATGGGTTCATCACTTTGAGCCTGAGTCCAAACAAGAGTCCATGCAATGGCATAAAAAGGGGACACCACCGCCAAAGAAATTCAAAGTGTCGGAGTCGGCTGGAAAGTTGATGGCTACTGTTTTTTGGGATTGTGAGGGGATAATACTGATTGATTATAAAGAAAAGGGCAGGACCATAACCGGAGAATACTACGCAACAATACTAGAAAAATTAAAGGATGCCATCAAAGAAAAACGTCGGGGAAAATTGACCAAGGGCGTGTTGCTCTTGCAAGACAACGCGCCGGTTCACAAGAGCAAAGTTGCAATGGCTGCTCTACACACGCATGGCTTCGAATCACTAGTCCACCCACCCTATAGTCCAGATCTGGCCCCAAGTGATTTTTATTTGTTCCCCAATTTAAAAAAAGACTTAAGGGGAAGGAAATTTTCCGACGACAATGAGGTAAAGGAGGCAATTTTGGCTCATTTTGAGGGAAAAGATAAAAAATATTTTTACGATGGTTTAGAAAAATTAATTCATAGATCTAATAAATGTATTCAGCTTAAGGGTGATTATATTGAAAAGGAAAAATAAATTTACTGTTTCATTTTTACTAAAACCCTTTCATTCCACGAACTTTTGGACCTCCCCTCGTATATGTTTTTTCAATATATTATCTAGGATCGCATAAACTCAGAAACGCGATTGAAAAAAGTTTTCTCGATAGAAAATCTTGGCGAAATAACCTCTCAAATTTTTATTTTTTTCATTTGTCGGTCTATTATCGCGTATTAACTAATGAAATAACTTTAAAAACATAAGTAACTATCAAATATAGAAACACGTAAATCAGAATTAAAATATATTTAGTAGATTTTGAGTAAATAGGAAAAGTATCCCTAATTCTTCATTTTCTGTGCCTACTGGCTGTGTTAATATGTACGTTTCGGCGATGATATACGATAATATTGATGTAGGCCCTTAACCTAAACACGCGTCATCACGAAAATGCGTACTTACTTAATTATGGATACTTATAGGTACAAAGTCCTACTTTCACATGTACGCATGTTACGAGTTACTTACGCATGGTAATTTTTATTCTCTCCAAACGTCTCAATTCGTATATTATTATGTGTATTTTGTATGTGAATAAGATATGTAACTTTAATTTAGGCGCATTTATATCGAAGTATTTGCCATTATTTGATAAATATTCTGCGTTGTTTAAACCTAATAATGAAATTTGTCAATTCCATATAAAAAAAGATAGTCACTGGCAAACATGGAATCTGATCTTTTAGATAACAATAACGTAGAGTCGAAAGACAACCAAAAGATATGGCGTAATTATACTGCTGACCACCATGTTAAATTAGTTAATTTTGGTATAAATAAAATTGAAATGGGTTTATTTGCTTTTCAATATAGAAGTAACTAGCTGTACCCCGCGGTGTTACCCGCGGTAAAAGGGATAAAAAATAAGTTCATTTTTTATTCCATTGGAAAGTTTCATGAAAATCCATCCAGTAGTCTTTACGTGAAAGCAAAATAAACATCCTTACTTAATATAATGTTGGTATATATTCGTCGACTCTATAGAATGTCTGCTTGACAAGCCAACGCTTTAAACGCAGTTTGAAAGATTTCGTAGATGGTGCAGTAATTATATTTTGTGGCAGTCTGTTGTATACAAAGGGGCCCATAACATGAGTTGTATTGCTCGACGTTGTCAGTTTTCTCGCCACACTCACCAGATTTTCGCGATATCTAGTGTTGTACGAAGTTACAGCACTTCGTTTTTGAAATTTATATTAGACGTACATCAATAAAATATTTACATAATATTGTCAGCAATGCCAGTATACGCCAGAAATTAATACAAACATGAGTTTAATTACAAATTGTAATAATTAATGTCAGTTCTAAGTTGTACTGCTTCCGCTGCTAATTAAAAACATGCACTCACGTGGCTCACACAACTGCAATCTATATAGGTATATATACCGATGTTATAAGAACTTTGTAATTAAACGTAGGTCTGTGCACTTTGGTCGCTATTATCCATTGGTTGACTGCGAGCGTTTGACATAAGACAACGCTTAACCGACCCTAAAATGATTATATAAATAAATGTTGCTCATTTGATAGTAACTTTTTAAGCTTTTGATTAAAATGCTTCATTAAAGGTGTTGACAAAAACAATTACTAAATGGGACAAATAATTCTGGAACTCTTTGTATTAACTATATGCGTCTCCTAAATTTAAAGAAATGACAACTAATACTTGGAATATTGTAGGCTAATATTTTTCTGTACCATGCCAAGTAGATAGGTACTATGGGTCAACTATACATACCTAAAGGCTTTCATGGCGATCTTACAAATATCCAAATTAGGTAAAATCGTACCTCAAGGATAAGTGACGAACAATTCTATGATATGTCGATAGGGAAGGTAAAACATGGTAGGTAATTGGTGTTTGCCGGAAAGACAGCGATGAAATTATTATGCGTGAATAAATTTGTCCTAAAAATGATTAAGTGAATGTTACACTCATGTATATGTAAGAGGAACACCTATTATGGTAATGTACGAAACAATGATTGGCATATGAGTATACAGCAGAATTACTGGGTGGATGTCTTGATCTGGTCAATATATATAAAAGCTTCTAAGATGTTTTGATAAAAATATTCCTTGCAGTTTTTGTTTAGCTTTACCGGTAATTTTACTTGCGTAGTGTACACGCATAATATATTTACCTATGTGGAAAAAAATCATATTATCTCAGCGCCTAAACTTTTCCTGGACGGTGACAATTGTTTTAGAACCAGTTAGCTAAATCCAATCATTTTCGAGTCTTGACGAGACAAGTGAATAGCAATTTATTGTTATAATATAAACGATAATCTATTAGTTATTCTATCACCTACAAATGTATAGTATAGATTCCTAAACAATATTATAGATGAATTTGAATTACTCACGGGGAATCACAGTCGCGGCTACAATTTTATTGCTCACATCTTGTACGTTTGAACTACATCAAAGCTAAAAAGATACCTACATTCAACGTATCTATCAATATTTTCAGCTCTAACTCTTGGTTATCTATATTCATCGCTCTAAAAATATTATAAGCGTTTGTTTTGAACTTCCGAAATACAGTGATTGAAATCTTGTTTTTAAGTTTTCTTATCAAATAGCAGAGATTATAGCTTTTAAAGAATTATAATTCTAGGTAGCTACGGTAAATACACGACCAAATTGAAAAATTGGAAAGTGCCAAGATTTTTAAGAAAACATTCTGATACACCCTTACACGAGATGAAGAAACAAGAGTTGGCTGACAAAACCATAGTGTTCTTAGAGCGCGGTGACGTCAGTGCTGGTTTACAATCTAGCAACGGCTATCAGCAAGTGCCTATAGTGATCGAATCACAAGACAATAAGAGTAATAGCAAATTAAGCATGCACCCGTCTCACGATACCACTTTGTTTGAAAGAGAGATAATCGATATAAGGTCTTATCTAAGTCAATCGAGAAGTAATATGTCACCGTTTGCTCGAAGCAGCAGCTATCGTTCAACGTACGGAAGATCGAATAACATTGAGGTAAGATATTTTGATTTTATTGTTTGCCATTCTTAGAATAATTTTATTTGTTGAGCATTGTCATTTTCCAAGTTAAGTTATTCGTTCCACAGACAGCATTATTAATTTTCAGTATCGTTGTAAGTAGATGCAAGCGGCACAACACCGCGCGTTGTTCTATGGGGGAGGCCTATGTCCAACAGTGGACGAAAGAAAGGCCGATAGATGGATGTACATACATACAAGTAAATATTAAAGAAATGCATTATGTAATCACACGTTTTCTGTAATCGACTCGCTAGGTATTAATTCCATCGCTGAACTATTACAATATAAATCTATCAGCTTAGTGCTTGATCACATTCCCAATTAAGACGAATGTAATCGATATCTCATAATTATGATGGAAGCCATCAAATCGTTCAATATGAGCTGGTGTTAGTGTCGTCTTTAATATTATTTTGATTGGGTACATTTTACCTGAGATCTACTATTCTGTTAAGTACTTAACCTACATACATATTTAAATACGCACATAATTTAAACAAGTACCCCTAAGACAGAAAGATATTCTATCTTCCACCTGAAAACAAATGTAGATAACTTTTCCTTTTTAGTAAATTAAACAGACAATACACACGACGTCTTTAGGTTGGATAACAGGTAACAGATAGATGTCACATATTTTTTTATCACTTGGACGCAATACAACTATTTGTGCCCATCACTCAATAATTGATCCGGGTTGGAATCGAACCCATGTTTTTGTGCGCAGAAGTATGTCGCGAAAAAATGTGTAATGATCGTCTAGTAGAACCGTTTTATCCTATCTTATACCTATCTTTATAATATCAAATCAATGCAATACAACAATGTATAATATTTTTACGGTGATTTTGTTTTTGTAGCGTCTTATCGTTCTAGTTTATATCGTTGTGAGATTATCAAAGTTTTGGTTACGAAATATAAACTTAACCTCGCCCTTGACTCGAGAGCAATGTAACTCACCACAGATAATACTCTTTGCGCAACCAATTTATTTTATTATAAAATTAAATATTTGACCTAACAGTCAAATATTTAATTTTATAATAAAATAAATTGGTTGGTTTAATAAATTGGCTGGCGCCTAACTGTCAGTGAAACCATCGATTTAATTCCCTGCTAAATTAACATTTAGCAGGGAATTAAATCCATGGTTGTGTGGGGAATTTTATCCAACATTATAATTGTCTGCCTCGCATCAAGAGGTCAATGTTTAATAGTGAATATTCAGTAGACTTTAATATTTATCTTTTGCTTTGTTTTTAATATGCAAGATAAGTCTAAAACTTTAAAATAAATATTTTACAAAAATTTTACCTTCGAGCTATAAATGTTTTATTGCCTGTATGAGCTCAGCTGTGCAAAAATAACAAAGGTATTTGATATAATTCTCGTGTGGGTACACATCCCACGAATACTTTTTAGAGGGGAGATAAATAATGTATGAGTATCGAGATGAACACGACAGTAATAATCTAATAATTACAAGCAGTCAATCAGTACGTGTTTGGTCAATTTGTTTATAGCTTGCTTCGACGTTATGTACCGAATGTGTTAACAGATAACGTGTGTATACTTAAACAATTTCACTCTTTCATAAAAAAACAGACTACATTTATATAGTTCAAATGTCCGTCTGTGATTATGAATAAAGAATAATTGTGGTCTCGTTGCGATTTATATTTATGTAATACCAAAATTTGGAGTAATACTTAAAGACGTTTGTATTATAGGACCTTCTGCCAGCCAAATATTTTTTTGAAGATAACACGTCTAATGGTAGGGGAGCCCACGATGCTAAATGGGGATTTACTCGAGCGTCATAGAGACCTATTGAGTTGCAAAGCTTAGATGATAAGAAGAAAAAAATGTTATGTGATTTTTCACTTTTATCGGTGGGGAAAGCGGCTATAGATTTTTAAATATGTAAAAAAAAACTGTTGCATGGACATCCTCGAGCGCGTCAGATATTGATAGCATCAATGCCCTACGTATTTTTAATAATGTACGTATGTTAATCTGATCGTTTGCATGATGCGGGTGGTTGTATTTAAGGGTTGAAAAAGAAAAAAAAAAAAATTTTGTCGAGCGCGTCAGATTTTCTAAGGGAGTGTTAAGTGCACCAAAAAAAAGCTCTCATTCACTAATCTGACGATTTCGATGGGACGCAAACTCACGGCCAGTTTCATAATGTGCAAAAAAAATTCGCCATTTTGAAATACTCAAGCGCGTCAGATTAAGATATATATGGTTCATCTTTATGTTCTAAACGTACTGTCTCATAATCTGACGATTATCTAGAGGGATTCGCCTAATGTGACAAAAAAAAATTCGAAAAACGGTTCACCTTAAAGGCCATCCCTGCAACTTCCCGCTAATTCCATTCCTGGGCGCTTAAAATTGTACTTTGAACTATATTTTGAACTCAGCGGGTCATTCCCAGTCCTCCACACCCCGTCGTCCACAGTGTGGAGGTATGGGAATAGTGTGGACGAATGGGAATAAAAAGGGTGAGGAGGGAAAGGTGCCGTTTATTCCCAGTCCTCCACACTATAGTGCAGGAGCCGACACTAGAAAAAGTTAAATTTTAAAAAGATGAGTTGGACTTCTAAATGTTTAATTAGGACTGTTTATGAGATATTAAGCCATCAAAATATATCGTAAAAAAAGTTGCAAAGTTATACTGTCGGCTTTTAAATTGTTAGATTTACCAGCTGCTCTGTGTCTAGCCAACCGGAGTCGCCGATAAGAGATAACAATAGATTTTAAGGACAATAGAGTCGTAAAATCTCATCTCCATTGAATCATAGCTAGACAAGAAGCACAATTAAAAAGCTCTTAGGAATATTTATGAGTATGTTGTAAAGATAAATCATACAAATTTTTAGACAAGTATAAAATATTATTTCTATTACAGCGTGATTTGAGAAAAATAAAATTGAAGCGACTATATTCAATACTAAAAGAAAGTTAGTAACTTCAACGTTTCCTTGTGTACCAAATACTTACACCTCAAAAGTAAATAGTTTGAAGAACGAAAACATTAACGAAAGTATTTACACTTTCAAATTATTGTCCATTATGTGATAAAACTATTCTGTGATACAAATTATCTTAGATCATAATATTTACTTTCTTTTTAATTCTTGTAAATTATAAATGATCACGCTGTAATAGAAATAATATTTTATACTTGTCTAAAAATTTGTATGACTTATCTATTGTTATATCTTATCGGCGACTCCGGTTGGCTAGACACAGAGCAGCTGGTAAATCTAACAATTTAAAAGCCGACAGTGTAACTTTGCAACTTTTTTTACGATATATTTTGATGGCTTAATATCTCATAAACAGTCCTAATTAAACATTTAGAAGTCCAACTCAAACAAACCCAAATGTAGGCATCACGCAGCTGCACGCATTTAACCTTATCGACGAATTTTTGTTATTTCGGCTTGCGGAAATTGTCAGATTATATATTTTTCATTATTCTTGAATTATTACCTTCAAAATAAAAAAAATTTTGCTACGCTCGAGAATGTCGAGATGACGTTTTTTTTTTACAACTTTGTTGCCCTCCCCTTTTTTTGCGTCACTCTCAAATTGTCAGATTAGTGGAATATACACTTTTTAGGATGTAATTAACTCACCCTACCTTAATCTGACGCGCTCGAGAATTTCTGATGGTCAATTTTTTTTTACTAATCTGATCCTGTATCCTTCACGGGTGGCCTTATATATGGGTCTCATGTTTTGTGGAGGTACTTAACCGGGTACAAGGTATCCTCCTATATATTAATCTGACGCGCTTTAGTAAATCCCGAAATCCCCTCTTCGGCTCCCCTACTATAAACGTCTGATTCACTTTTAACAGCCCTATCGTTGGCTAATAAAGATAAATATAGATCTTTGATCTATTTACATCTAACTACAATTAATAGTGCATATACTTTTTGTAGCTAGAGAAGTAACTCTCTTTTCGGCAAGGTATGGCAGGTTGTACGACAAAATTAACTGTCTCTTGGAAAATATATTTTACGCAACTCAAGGTAAACATGTTTTAAACGACAAGGATTATACCTAGTGTTAACTAGCAGATAATTTATATATGTATACACAATATTGTTGTATGTTTTCTTGCGGGTGCAAAGCAATAGTTAAAGATTAAATTACATTATCAAATTTTCTTTTGCTTTAATTTGTATTGATTAAATACGAATCCTAATAGGATCAAGCAGTTACTAGGTATATGTGGGCTCATAATTTTACAAAAGCAATTTCGCTGGCGCCTAACTGTCTGTGAAACCAAAGTCTCAATGTGTATTTATCCATATTTGTGCGAAAATCGATGTCGCCGAATAAAAAAATCATTGCCTAAAATCTTTTTAGCAACTAATTTCTCTGGAGAAACATTTAAAGTTATAAAGTTTTAACCTATAAATTCTCCTGTGTATTAGTGAATCTCAAAATATCCACGTTTCGAATATCTATTTCGCTAATAGCATAATGTAATAGACGTTGTGTTAAGTAGTTCACTTTATTAAAGGTGCTAAGTCTCGCTATGAAAATATTGGCTAGGACTAATTCCCCTAACAATACTGAAAAGATTATTTTAAAATGTAGCTGTGTATTTTAGTGTATTATGAGGGATGGTTAAAATGTTTATGTTCGATTACGTAATACAGATATTTGTCCTTAGATATTGAGCTTACAAACTTTTGTTCAAAGAAAAACATTTTTACGACAGCCGAGTAGATGGGAAAAATTTGGATGAATAGATGCTAGTAACGACATTGAATATTACGTAAATGAAGTCGTAATCAGCTTACCCTTTCAGCATTCCTACATTTCCTACTATACACCCATGTGAATGGCGCTAAATCAAGGACGTCCATGAAAACATCTCAATTATCGTGATATAATGGGTATTAAAACAATAAACAGAAATGTTAATTAACTGTAGGTGCCGGTATGTCGAGCGCGGAGTTCAACTATCACAACTCAAGATGAGCTCATTCGACCCAAGGATCACCGTTTGAACTTGCCCATACCGTCGTCGCAAGGTTGCAGGCCTGCTGAAGACGTGATCAGCTTATGTCCTTCCGTAAACAGCCGCAAGGATTCTGGCATTAGAAGCACTAGCAGACGTTCAAGCATACAACAACAGGTCATTATACACTTTGATGTACATACTTTTGCTTACGCTAAAAATGCATAAATTATATCATCATAAACACAGACTTACTTTTTCATAAATAAATTTGATGCTTACAGAGATTTTTTACATGAAACCATCACGGGTAAACATGCCTTTAATAAATTACTAACACGTTCCCGTAAAATTACGAGCTGCGGTCATAAAACAGCCCAGTCATAACTACTTTGATATTACTTTCGACTTTTTTAATATGTGTTACGTTACAGTATTGCTTGGCTATAATTAAAATATGGATTTAGTCCACAGATATAAATTTAACATTTTGCTCTTTATAATGAAATTTTGTACAGTGAAATTGAATATTCACAGTTTCGTACAGAGGGCATAGAGTTACAAATCACTTTGGTACCTACTCGTAGTGAGTGCTTGCGTCATAAAGCGTAAACATAAATATCGTATGTCTAATTGTTAGAGAAATGGATATTATGTCAACAGATCGAGAGAACATAAGTAGTCCTTGAATTAAACCTACTAAATGAATATATTACGATTATTGTTTTTTTGACGGGCCTCGTGGTGTAGTGGTTCTGGTAACGGACTGCCGATCAAGAGGTCGCGGGTTCGATTCCCGCTCGGGACAATCATTTGTGTTCTTTTTCTAATTGTCATACAAATGTTTGTCCTGCGTCTGGGTGTTTCTATGTATTATAAGTATGTATGTATTTACAAAAAAAAGTAGTATATGTATTCTATCCGTATTCTGGTACCCATAACACAAGCATATAAGCTTAGCTTGGGACCAGAGGACGTTGTGTGAAATGTCCATGAATATTTATTTATTTATTTATTGTTTTTGCACTGTTATTATTATTTTTTATCGAACCATAACTTTTTTTTTGGTGAACCAGCTTACGGACCGCCTGATCGTAAGCGGTTACCTTAGCTTTAATAGACGTCTGTAACACCAGGGGTATCACTAAGGGGTTTAATGTAACTGCATTATTTTACTTAGACAAACTTATGGCAAACGTTGCATTTGCCCGAGAGGGGAGGTTGTATTAATTAATTACTGAGAAACTGTACAAGCACCGAGGTCACAAAGTTTCTTGTTTAAATATTAATAACTTCTTGGCTTCGTGAGTTATAAAGTTTTATACACGTGATTGAGTCGCCTTCCGTTGGCTCGTTACGAAGTGCTAACTAAATGCTATTTATAGTATACCTACTAGCTGTTGGTCGCGTTGAGTTTAGAAACTGAACCTTAATAAATCATATAAAAGCCATCCTCTTGAATAGCTCTATGTACTCAAAAAATCGCATCGAAATCCGAGTTTTGAAGACATCAGCTCACACACGGACATGCATACAAATATAACGACTTTGTTTTATAATAAGTAAAGATATCTATTAACATATAAACAACTTAATACAACCTGATATAAATTTAACTACTGAATGGATTTTCATGAAACTTAGGAACATTTTTGCGGAACAACCGGATTCAGAGTTACGATGCCATGGATATACTCATCCTAACTAATTTATAAATGTGAAATCGAGTTGATGACAATGAAGAAATTTTGACGAGCTCAAGTGTTTATGTGTCGAACGAAACTATACCGCGATTTAAAAAAAAGGTACAACGCCATCTATCGACTGTCATAGTAAACTTCTGTTTGTTGAGGTTTAATTTCTAAATTTCACGCGTACGAAGTCGCGTACAACAGCTAGTTTCTATTAAATTACTTGTTAGAAATGAGTATATTCATGATATTAGTAATTTACATCTACGTATGCAAGGAGTATTAACTTACTAAGAATCGGTTTCATTCCAAAGTTGCAAAAATATGCTTCGTGTCTACAGTAATCTTTGCCAAATATCTCCTGTACGTATCTTTGTTATATTATACTTACAGATCTACGCTTTAAACCACTTGGCGACGTCACACACAGACATGATGCAGCACAGAGTGTCTGGGTATTACACTTCAAGTCAATCTTCCTTAAACGAGGTACAGTCAAGGACTCGTCTACCGCCCCCATTAAACGAGGAACAAGTACAATCACTGCAGAAACTACGTAAACAATCTGATCTACAATTGATTAGATGCGTACAAGATAACGCACGTTCCGGAATAAGCTACTTCGTACAACCACCACTTAATAGATTCACTTTATTTTTCAAATCACGGGAAATTGAAAAACTTTACAGAGACAAAGCGCATAGAAGTGATGATTGTGAAGATTTCCCTCCCACGCTCACAACTTCAAGGTTTAACACTGCATTAGATATTCTCGTGTCTGTTATTATATTTGTGGCTGTGACAGCATCTATATTCATCTTATACGGCTATTGGAAATATTCGGTGGGCTGGTTTATTGTTTTCCTTTTTATTGAAATTATAGTAATGGTTTTATGCTTCTACAGACATTATTTGAAATGGAGATCTAACCACGACTCGCTAACAGAGGCTATGTCTAGAAAAGTGAAAATATTTAAGCAACTATCTAATTGGTATCCTTGGCATTTATCTGGGGGTTTACTTATAAGTTTACCAATATTAGCCGTTTTAATAAACTTTTCTTGTAAAAATACTACAATGACAATCCTAAGAGGTGAACAGTCATTTTATGTATACCTTTTATGTGTTAGTATAGTACATTTCTGTAATTTTACACAGATGAATTGGCTCGTGAAAAATACTCTAGTGACGCTTTACGCGGGTTTGTTCCTATTTTTTGCCGTGCTTGGTTGTCACGAAGCGAATACTCAATTACTAGATGGTGATATTACTTTAAATCTAACACCGCTAATGTTTGTACAGAATATTACGGAGTATTTTAATAATAGTACACTTAATGGGTCAGAGATCAACAACGTGACTATGGGCTTTGATAGTAAACAACATCAGCTGCATTTAACTGAGTTATACTTAGACGTTGCATTACTGCTTATGCTAGTATGGTTCCTCAATCGTGAATTTGAAATTAGCTACCGATTGAGTTTCTATAGTAATGTCGTTGCTAACCGCGATAAGCAAAGAGTTCAAAATATGAGAAACCAAGCCGATTGGTTACTTCACAATATAATACCGAGGCATGTCGCTGAACAACTTAAAAATACCGCGAAATATTCTGAAAATCATAAAGATGTCGGTATTATATTTGCGAGTATTGTTAATTTTAATGAAATGTATGACGAGTCTTATTTAAAGGGTAAAGAATATTTGAGGGTATTGAACGAATTGATAGCGGATTTTGATGAATTGTTAGAAAAACCGGAATTTCAACATGTAGAGAAGATCAAAACAATAGGTAGTACTTTTATGGCTGCGAGTGGATTGAACCCTGACTTGAGACATGAGTCGCGCGGTACTTACGATCATCTTTACCAATTAATGGAGTTTGCAATAGAAATGCAAAAAGTAGTTGAGAATTTCAATCTAGATTTACTTGAGTTTGACTTTATACTTAGGATTGGTTACAATTTTGGTGACGTGACTGCCGGTGTTATAGGGACTAGTAAATTATACTATGATATTTGGGGTGACGCCGTGAATATAGCGTCACGGATGGATTCTACTGGAGTGCCCAAGAGAATCCAGGTAGGCGAGGCTTGTATATCTGTATTGTCAGCCCGCTATGAATTCGAGCATCGAGGTAGTGTATACGTAAAAGGTAAAGATGATATGAACGTTTATCTTGTGGTATCTAGAAAGGATACGTAGATTATGAGATAATTCATAAAAAATAGAATCTGTGATTTAATTATTTATATTGGAGATGTGTATATATGAAAATATTATTTATTGTGTGCAGTGGAATTGTAAGAGCTTGAAATACTCGGATCGTTGCACAAGCTATTAATTTATTGATTTTTATTTAAGCTTATAAATGTGTGAGTGATTTTATATGCATGTGTGGGTATAAAAAAATTATAATGTATATTTGAAATTATTATAATCTCCTTGCCTATACCGAAATATCTGTGACCAGTGTTCTAGTCTTCGAAATTATGTGGACGTGGTCCAATTTTTTGATAATTAACAATTATATTTAAAAAGCTTCTATTTAGCTACGACATACAATATGTATGAAAGACAGAGTAACAATAAATTGGATCATATCCATAATTTGTATATTCAAATTTACCTACTTTATATTACGAGAAATAAATTTATATTTGTATAGAAAGTGAATATTAACCTTCTTGGGCTAGCAAATAATGTTTTATATTTATATATGTAATTGTAAAATCGATGTGTTTAATGTTAAGTAAATGGTACTAATACCTCGTAGTGAGTAGACATGTTTACATTCAAATTTGTGTAGATGCGAGTTGCTTCATTGATGATTTTGTTATATTCGATTTAGCGCATTGATATCGATACATTTAAATCAATAGATTGTATCGTACGAGGTGGAAATCTTTTGTAAGTCTGTAATAGTATCCCAATTTTCTACAATGTTTCGCAAATACAATTTGTTTGTTCGTAGTGACGCTATATTTACAATTCAATAATTGTAATACAAAGGAAATACTAAAATAACTTTTAACAACTTAATAGTAAAATATTCTCTAACTTTTGAGCGACTCATTTGTTAAATTAAACCCACTTTTTACGGATTTAGATGGGTATATTTGTTTTAAATTCTTTTAGGTGCGACGTTTTTGGCTCAGAAAAAAATGTTCGTGACCATGTTAACTAAAAACGTACCGAAACGGCAGACTAAAAGAATATTAATTTAAAACATATAGGCGCGTTTAAATCCGGAAAAAGTGGTTTTATCTTAATAGTATTCCTTTTGTATCGATACATTTTATTATCAATTGTGTTGTTTGTAGTATTTGACAATGCCAAGGCTGATTTTCAGCATTATATAAATCTTGCCCTCTTATCATAAAGTTAACGTTGAAATAGCTACACATTTAGTAGGTATTTAAAGAGTAATTGTTGCAATTGACTTGCTATGCTTTTACTTAATAAATCAAATTAAAAGAGGAGCAAAAAGAAATAGCGATGGAACGGTTTTTCGAAGTCGTTCGTAGGTTCAAGTCCCACTCATAATGATAGTTTTTTTCACTATGATTTGATTTAATAAGTGTTTAAAGCTTTTGGATAATGGAATTGTTGATAATATGAAGCATATTTGTTAAAACAGTAAATATAAATTTGTATGTCCTTGTTGACATCAATCAAGAATAGCTTGTGAGTAAATAGGATTTAATAAATATCTTCCGAAATGCTTAACCGATTGTCGTGAAATCTTTTGTGTAGTCAATGGATCTGCGCATATAACTATGGGTATCGATCATTATTATTATTTAAATAGTACAATTTGTTACCTATCGGACTGTGACAAACATTTTTTTTTAATACGGATCCCTAAAGTAATTGATGACCCAGGCTCTAGGTTATGGGGACGTAATATGCAAGTGAAACTGCAGAACACGACTAGTACTTTTATAATTTAAAATGGCATCTAGTCATAAAATCTGTATATAAATACAAGTGGGACTTTATTTTGTATACAATCAGATAATCTGCACTTTAGATAGAGACTTTATCTGTAAATTACTTTGATTATGACATCTTTCGAGTATCACCGACTTTGTACCAACTTGTTTATCAAGGGGAAAGCAAGAACATATTTGATTATTTTATTGTCAACATAAATTGAGTACTGATTTTTATTATATCATGTTCGATATAAATATAGTCACTAATCAAAATACGTTAAGTTGGATCTGGTTATCCATAGCTACTGTCTTTTAATAGTCACTAGCTAATGCCAGCGGTTTCACTGGAGTTTATCATTATTGAGTCGCTCCTTTCCCAATATACCTACACCAGACCTTAACAAATTATACGAAAAACCATCTTGAACAACTTTATTAAAAATAACCAGCAGCAAAATCCATTGCGTAGTTTGAAAGATATAAGCTCACATGGAGACATACATACATAAGTAAAGATAATTTTATTTGGGCATTACTTTATAAGAGTTCTCTACACCTTTCGGGTTTGGTAGGATATGGTAATGTGATGACGGGGTGCGTTGTTGGCGATGGTCTAACCTGACCTGATTAACTTTTAAAAATGTGCAGACATTACCACTGTTACAATGGGTAGGCTAACTATTATCAAGGGTTAAGACTATTTTCTGTATACTAGATATTACTGCTGTCAGTGTGGTGACGGATTAAGAATACCAGTCTCACCACCCCTTTCATAGATACCAGTCTCATTACAATAGTCTCCTTCCTAGGATGCTGTAAAAACCAGCTAAGGAAAATTGTACACTGATAACACATGTAAGAAATAGAAAACTTGAAAATAAACCCTGTGGCCGGCCAGCGCGGCGCAGTAAACCATAATCCCTCCACAAGTGGAAGAGCCCTGTGCCCAACAGTGGGACCAGGGATGGGAATAATGTAATAAGATTATGACTAACAATTACGATTACATTTTGTAATCATTGATATGATTACTTTTTTAGTTTGTCATCTGTAATCATGTTACAAAATGTAATCGATATCGTTAATCATTAAATCTGATTACATTTTGCCTATCTCTGAGTGGGACCTTATTGCGCTGGAGAGAGAAAGAGAGAGAGAGAGAGAGAAAGATATAATGCTGCATTTTATTAACATTTTGTTTTAAATTGATATGCAAGTATGTTTAAGTTTTAAGCAAATAAATGATTTGATTTTATAAAAAAACAATTGAAGACAGAAGTTTTAAAGTCGATTCTGTGGATACATGTTTGCTCATATTATGCAACTATTGACATTAAAGCCCGGTTTCCACCGCGAGCGGAACGGACCCAATAATGACTTCGTTAAACTCGCAAACGCAAACTGCATACTTGTATTTCCACCAACAAATAGTCGGACGGAAAGAGCCGAGCGTGTAGAAAGAGTAGAAATGAGCTCGCTCAGTTCTAGGGAGCACCAACTCTTCGTTGGTGGAAACTCAAACCTATTTAATTAAAAAGGAGTCCGTTCCGCCTAACCATTTTCCGCACATTACCCTTTCGCAGTGGAAACCGGGCTTAACCCATTACATAGAATCATTATCCAAGAATTTTAAATTAGAGATTTCAATGAATACTTAAGGTATAATAGACTTGGTCGTGTAATGTTAGGTTACTAATATATACCCACAGATATAGCAGATGGTGGTTTAACGGTGTATTTAGCATGATTTTTACAGTACCTATATTACGAAAAGTCATATTGTAAAATAATTACTCGAAACAATATTTCAGACAACTATATCTTTAATCTTCTTTACCGTTAACAAGCGTATTTTGATGCTGTATTAAGACAAATAGTTATTAGTCTAAGATACGATTTAACACATACATATAGTCTAAGATCCGACCGCGTGATTTATACGTTCATATGTTTGATTAATAAAATATAATTTTTATCGATATTTATAACTAAACCAATGCAGATCCGCAAAGGTGGCCATCCAAATTTGGCCGCAATTAATTTTAATTAAAATGTAATTAATTATTTATTTTTGAACAATTACGTTCACTTGTAATTGTTAAAAAATATATTTCATTAGAAAGAAATATACCTGAGATACCGAGAAAGTTCAAGGTGCCATCCCTCACTTGGCCGCAACCTAATGTCAGCCAGGTGTAAACAGGTATAATTTCGTTAAATATATACGTTCATAATGTATTATCATGTTATACATACCAAATTGAAGATTAATTCTTTCCCTACATGATGAGATATAGGTGCCTATGCAAAAATGCCCGCAAATAGTGACTGCCAACGATTAAAGATAAATAAAAGCGAGAGAAACTTAAGATAAACACCCCATGTCGAAATTCAAATTAACGTCTTACAGTTCAAAGTTATTGTTTGAGTTGGATATAATTAAAAAAAAAATTAAAAACACTGGTTTGGATAGTAATTTTTATGACATTTTTTATGAAGACCGAAAATAAACGAAACTTAATATTGTTAAAAATTGTAATAAAACAAAATTTATTTAAAAGATAAATTTTATATTTAAAATGACGTTTCACAGTTAAAAAATATTGTTTTAGTTGAATATAATTAAAAAAATATTGAAAACACTAGTTTGGTAGATTAATTATTATGACATATTATTTTTACTGCTCAATTTTTGGAGTATTTTAAACTCCAAGCAAATACGCGAGCTACTAGTTGAGCACCTTATCTATGGACGCATGCGCAGTAGCATAAAAACGACAAGCAGCTGGGATGCTCTATCTTTATTCGACATGGGGTGTTTATCTTAAGTTTCTCTCGCTTTTATTTATCTTTAATCGTTGGCAGTCACTATTTGCGGGCATTTTTGCATAGGCACCTATATCTCATCATGTAGGGAAAGAATTAATCTTCAATTTGGTATGTATAACATGATAATACATTATGAACGTATATATTTAACGAAATTATACCTGTTTACACCTGGCTGACATTAGGTTGCGGCCAAGTGAGGGATGGCACCTTGAACTTTCTCGGTATCTCAGGTATATTTCTTTCTAATGAAATATATTTTTTAACAATTACAAGTGAACGTAATTGTTCAAAAATAAATAATTAATTACATTTTAATTAAAATTAATTGCGGCCAAATTTGGATGGCCACCTTTGCGGATCTGCATTGGTTTAGTTATAAATATCGATAAAAATTATATTTTATTAATCAAACATATGAACGTATAAATCACGCGGTCGGATCTCGTACTAATTCTACAATACAATAAGCGTATTATAACATTTTTAATAGTTACCAATTTTAGGTAAATTAGTTACCAATTTACCATAGATACAATTACCGAACAGTTGAAGTAGAGAATTTGTGTAAATTACTAAGAATTTCAAATTAAAAACAAAATGTTATAAAAATTGAATGCTAGGAGCTTGTCTGAGTAAATATAATGCAATTTTTTTCATAAAAATGTTTACTTCGCTTTTAACATAATAGAAAAATGTTTGTAGGTGAATTGGCCACGATAGGTACCTTATAGAGTGCAGCAGAACTTTATCTTTGAATGCACTCAAAGGGTACGGGATCTATATTCTAAATATTATTGACTATACGATTCAATATACTACTTCTTCTCCAATGTTGAAGTAGTGATAGTCCTCATACTTATGATAAAAAAAGCCTTAAAAAAATCTATACATTCCACTATGTATTTACTACATGCCTTCAAAATGTCTATTTTCTACGTGTAAATGGCGTATTATAAATGTAGGCAGTTTTGCAACGAAATGTATTAATATATTTACAGAATGTTGGACCAAAACTGAAAAATTTCTATTTCTTCTTTAGTTGGTCTTATTTGGTAAATTATATTTTTTTTGGTACCCATAATACAAGCATAGAAATATAGCTTACTTTGGGACCAGAGGACGTTGTGTAAAATGTCCTGAATATTTATTTATTTATTTATTTATTTTCTTTTTTGTAGAAGTTCGTATTTTATGATTAAAGTCTCGAATAATAAGCTGCTTGTCTGCTAAAAAGAAGTATCCTAGTGAAAAGCTATATTCTAGTTTTTTTTTTTTGTGTTGTGCAAAGCTTATCTTTGTTTTTTTTTTTCGCCTCACTCTAACCGGGCCGTGGTAGGTGATCCGAACCTCATTAGGATTTGAGTTGATTATTTTATGCATAAATAGTTCCAAAATACATACAGTCCTCCAGTGAATGTAAATGCTGAAGAGAGTTGTTTTAATTAAATTGTTAAAATTATTTTGTCGAAAATTTAAAAAAAATCGAGATTTTTATGATATTCAAGCGAGTCATTTTAACAATTAAATAGCTTGATTTATTATATTTTGTATTTAACTTGCTAATTAGTAACTTTTACTTAATAGGATTCCGTATGTGGGGTTCAAGACCCGCTCTTGGTAAATTAAAGCGGAATAAATAATTACATTTATTCCGCTTTAATAGATTAATTTATTAAATAGCTTTAATTTATTAATTTTTGCAATTGGCTTGCTATGCTTTTATTTAATAAATTAAATTAAAGTGAAAAACATGATCACCATGAGCGGGACCATTTCATTTTTAGGGTTTCGTACAAACCCATATAGGATCACTCCGGTGTCTGTCTGTCTGTCTGTCCGTCTGTCAAACTTTTTTTACCCAGCAACGACTGAAGGTATCAACTTGAAACTCATACGATATGTAGATCTATGCGGTCGCTTTCTGCAAAAAAATACAGTCAACCTTTCACCTCTACGCATTTAAAAGATATAACCGAATTACGACCATTTTTAAGAATTTTTCTACTTATGCTAGGGAATCCAAATTCACAGGTTACTTCCCGTTGCCCTAGAGCCTTGAAATTTGGCATAGATCAAGTCTATATAGTGCTGATATAGGGAAACATCCAAAAACTTATAATTTGTCATCACATCACAAGTAAAAAAGTGTTTATACTAATAACAACTTATGAAGTAGCTGAAATGTAGGCGATTCCCTATATTTCAACTACAAAATTAAGTTGGTGAGTTGTTTTGAGTTTAATTAAATGATTATTTGAATGCAGTTACTTATGTTTATATGTCTAGTAGGTACGAAACCCTAAGTGTGCGAGTTTGCCTCGCTCTTGAACCTTTTTTTTCTATTATAATTTGATTTATTGATTAAATAGCACTTAAATACCAGACAAATAGCTTATTATCACTAAAGAAATTCGTCTTCTAGCAGTACGTTGACCGTTTTTATTATAGTAAAAAAAAAGTATTTTTACTAAATAAGACAAGTAAAGAAAACTTGCTCTCTCGAAATTAAACCGTTTTATAGCACAATTTCAATAAATATCTAGTTATATTTATAGACAAATGTTGATTATAAACGTTACAAATGTTAATTAAAAATAAAATATTTGTAAATTATTCTGTCCTGGGAATGTTATGTTATTTCTCTTCATAGCAGGCCTTGGGACTCTGTAGTAAAGCTGCCAGTGACCAGTACGTGGGTTTGATGTTGGTTTAAGAAAAAAATGTAGTCTAAAAGACGGTCTAACCGAATATAATATGAACATTTTTTTATGAACAAACTGATATAGGCATGTTTAAACAATAATATTTCTCATTTGTCTTCTGGTTATACATATTATCAGATAGGTGTAGGTCGAATTTAGACCGTCTAGGTCTCGAAGACTATATTGAACAAATATTTTAATTGCGAATGTTATACAAAAAGTTATGTGTATATTAGCTATCCATAGCACAAGTTTTAGTCTTATTTTGGGATCAGATGTTGTGTGAAATGTCCGTCAATAATAATTTAATTATTTATTTTATTTAACATTAGGTACCTATATGTTATTTATGTTGAATGTTTAATTTATGTATTGTTTTATGTTAATATTTTACGATGTTACTATTACTTATAAGTGATTGTTTTTGTCATTGTTTTACTTAAGTGTGGTTTGAATTTATTGCTCATAATATCTGTACATAGACTTAGTGTCTATCTAGATCTGATAGGTACTACCGTCTTTTGTATGTAGTAATCTGTAGGAATATCTATCTTATCTATTCTATTAGATTGTGGTCTTATTCATAATGACTTACCGGAGGTTTAAAAGTTCGCTAAAATCGGTTGACGAATATTGTCAAAAATTGTTATTCATAATAGTCTTTTTACCCTAAAACGTTTATTATCTCTCCCATGAAATCTCCGTTTAAACGTCCGATAAGTCATTACAAATAAGACCAGTGGGGTAAATTCTTAAACTAATTCGTCTGGACTAGAAATATGTATCACCGCTTATTTGCAATTAGGGATGTTGTATGAATCAAATAACAGATAATATTAATAAATATTATGTGCCAGTACATTTTAAAATTTTGTTTGCGTGCAAAATTCTTAATATATACCTAATGCATATTTTCAGATTACTACATACAAAGTTATCATAGACTGCATTGGAACATTATATTTATTTTTATTCTTATTCATTTACTCCTCTTTTATATTACATTTGTAAATATAAAATTATATTTTAAGCTTTGCTCATTTATTTTTACACTTCATGCAAATAAATTTATGCATAGGCAGACTGCCTTAGGCATTACTAAAGCATTTTCTGCCAGTCAACCATTGGGTGGTACAGAACTACAAGAGGCAGGTATAATATTAACTCAAAATATATACTGCAAATAGAGGCTCCTAATAATTTTCAATTAATTTAAAACAAACAGGTACAGATATTATGAGTGATTATAAAACGATTTGTGTATGTCTGTTTACCATGAGGATTAGGTTGTATCCTGTTAAATTACATTTCAAGGGAATAACAATTTCAATGGTTTTTATAACCGTATTTTTTTTAAATTTAACGGACAATGCTATTTTTTTTATTATATGGTTACTTGACGTGGAGAACTCTAGAAACTACCAAGAAACCAATAAGTAAATAAACTACTCGTACGCCTCTGGTGTGCTCAAATATGTGTGGTAGAAATATTAACGAAACTTATGAACTTACTGCATAAAGACAGTCACCCTAAACACACTTCCAACTACTGAGATCTCATAGACTGACATTACAATACGCGTGAAGAATAAAAACCGTCACTAATATTTGAATTTCGAAATCACCTTTGAGGCGTAGAGTAGTTCTCTATGGTTAAACTTTTCTAAATCGATCAAGTCACATTATACGTGCTCTGCGGCCGTATTATGAGCTTTTATTTATAGGCAGTTTACGCCGTGAATTGAACTGTCTGGCAAATTCGTATTATGAACAAAATTCTTAGTCAGTCAGTTCGCTAAACCAGTCATACATTAATATGTTTAAGGAGAAGGTACAACTAAGAGTTAAAGTACTAACTAAAAATTTTCAACTAAAAGTTTTATTTCTGCGATAATACTTAATTTAGCCATGCAGTTTACGGCCTGCCTGGAACTTGAATGATTTTAAAAAAGCTCATAATACGCCGGCTGTACTCTTTTCAAATCAACAAAATGTATCTCAAAATATAACGATTAACCCTTTTTTGGTTCTCAAAATTATCGTTAATTCAATACTATATTTTTGTACAAAGCCATATTTCCAATTATAAAACAGTTTTAATTTACGTTGAAGATTCAGTTAGTTAAGTGCAATATATTCTTATACAGTGAAAAAGAAACAGTGCGTTAATGTTAATTTTATTTGTGGGACCGTTGATTAAGTTATTTATTTTATGTTAAAATTTTTATGTAAATATAATCTACTTAATGGCTGCTAAATAAAAGCGTGTTAAATATATAGAAAGAAACTCATAACCATGTTATATCAGTGTTTTATATTTGTAAACTTTTATATTTTGTAATAGAGTAGTAAAGTCTATATAGAAACTAAAATGAAAGTGTTCAGTCCAATTTCAATAATATTCTCTATACCTTGTACCTACTGGCTTAAGTTTAATAAAACAACAGAAATACAATGACATTTGTTTATTTCTATTTTATCATCCCGTCTAATACCTAAGTGACTTTATATAAGTATACTGAAGTTATTGAATTTAGTAAAGTTAAAACGAATTTTACTTTTTACCATGCATCAGACTAGCTGTTGCCTGCAACTACGTTCGCCTGGAATTTCAAATAGCTACATAGTCACATAGTATATTATGTCGCTATCGACATAATATACAGAGTTTACAATACAGACCTACTATAAACTTTACCTCTTCATTAATAGTATGGTTAATTAATTGGACTTCACTACATCAAGAACTATAGATATTATTACAGCTTTTTATTGTTCAGTGAGATAGTGTGTTCATAGGATTATCACTCCAATCGAAGTCGTCATTAGAGAAAGCGTAGACCATCCAGTAGAACAAATTAAGTAGAGCAAAAGATGCCGGGAACAGAACTCTAGCAGCTCTATCGATGTGGGATACACTATTGATATGTCCTCGGCTGCCTGCAACAATTAAGTAGGTATGTTTTACTAGACTTGGCCCCCAACGATAAGCGCGGTTAAATTAGAAAAAAAAACTAATTGTGTTGGCAAAACTATATGACATGACTATGACTGTCTACTTGGAATCCGACACTATCGTCATCTCAGGAAGACTGCATTTTTCCGGGATGAAAAGTCGCGTATGTGTTAATCTAGAATATTAGTTTAAATTTCCGTTGGGCCATTTGAGTGTCCCTGTTAAAGTTGGAAGCAGAAGAGTATATACATACCAGCTTCTACTTGTCTCTGTCGCCTGTATCGGTCATCTCCAGCGAGGCAGTATAGTAGTTGTCGCCAGCGCGGTACTCTGGTCTCCGTCTGTGTAGTTCGCTCCATAGTTAACCGGACTGCTCTATGTTCAGGCTGGTCACTATCGTCCAAATTACCTTGCGCTGGAAGTGTGAAACTCTGGAATTGTGAGTAAAAAATCTAAATTATTTGGTAGGTACCAAACTGATCAAGCTTGGACCAGATATTTGAACGAAAATGAAACCAAGTTAGTTTGGATATTAGAATGTGGTGATCCATTGTATCTGCATATCTCTATGAGAAAATGGCTTTAGGGTATGTCTGTATGGTTAATTATGAGTGTGGTATCAGCATCGTTAGATAGTAGTTAGTAGAGGATCTTTTTTAAAGTTTACTTTCTATGTTGTGTTTCATAAGGGAATACAACCCGTATTCCCTTGACAGGCGTTTTGAATCTGTCACTACCCATTGCACAAAACAATATTGTGACTAAAATTAATAACAATAATACTTCGAGCATTAAACATTTGGTTAGATAATCTAAGCGATAATAATAACAACCAAAAAATTAGAGAATGAAACTTTGTTCTGGAAGTAGCGAGAAATCTAACTAAATAATTGGAATAAAAAAAATCATTGTTGTAAGAATAGGTAGCGAATAATGATCGCAAGGATTATCGTTTCGATCTTGACTGACTGAAGGAAATGAATGCGATGTTAGAAATTAAGCCAAAAGTCAAATAATGGCAACTTTGATTCCATTCGGTAGCGAATTGGAGGTCTTAAAATGTGTGTGAGATAATAAGCAACCATATTATCGTAAAGACTGCTAGGAATAACAATTTTTGACAATTTTAGCGAAATGATTTTAGCGAACTTTTAAACCTCCGATAAGTCATTATGAATAAGACCATATCAGTAGGCTACAGTAGGTAGGTAACAGCCGGAATACTTTGTGCTTGTTTAAAAATACAATGAATACATAGGTATTCACTGTATTTTTGCACTATTAGTAATCTCTACTTATTATAAAACAAAGTCGTTACTTTTGTATGTCCCTACATGAGCTTAGGTATATCATCAAAATTACCCGGATTTTAATGTGGTTTTTTGATAGATACAGTGCCAGTGGTTCAAGAGAATGGCTTTTTTATATAATTTAAATTCTGGTTTTTAAATTCCATGCGTACGAAGTTGTGGGTAACAGTTAGTTAAGTATATCATAATAAATCTATTTATCAGTTCATCCACTTAAAATTAACTTATTAAAAGCATATTAACACTCACAAAGTTAGTGACAGATCGTGCGGAGCTGCGTCGTCTTACAGCAAGCTGTCGAGCTGCGAATGCATCACCACCTACTTCTTCTATCAACTCTTCCCATTCAGCATCATCAATAACTATCTCACCCGAACCAACCTGAAATATATATACTAATTATATACTAGTATAACAGTTTTTTTCAAAAGGGATAAGTAGAAATTCACCGTGTGGTGACGATTAAGAATAAAGTGTCATCACCCCATCTCCTCCCAAGGGTGCTGTAAAAGGCAGCTAAGGGATATTGCACATAAATAACTTCTTCTGTGAGAGACGGAAACTCGAAAATAAACCCTGTGCCAACACGTCTGGTCAGCGCGGCACAGTAGACCATAATCCCTCTAAAGGGGAGGAGGCCCGTGCCCAGCCACTCGGCCTCCTCCACTTTAGAGCCCATTCTCCCACACTTCTCCAGCCCATTTACGTCCCACATAAATGGGCTGGAGAAGAAGAGAAGGCTTAGGTAATATAATTTACAACGCTTTTCTATGTACTACAATACTACATGATCGCAGAACTTTACATTTTACAGATTTAGACGCATATTTTTTGTTTTAATTCTTAAAAATGGTTTAAGCCCAACGTTTCGGAGACTTTTCTTTCAACCACCATGGAGTAGAACAGTAATTTATACTTATAACAAAACATACGCGTCCAAGTCCGATCAATTAAAAGTGGAATCTACTATATAAAAATAAGTAGGATTTTCCTTCCTGACGCTATAACTCCAGAACGCACGGACCGATTTCCACGGTTTTGCATTCGTTGGAAAGGTCTCGGGCTCCGTGAGGTTTATAATTATTTTTTTTTTATTTTTTTTTTTGGAATGGCAAAAAACGTTTGCCGGGTCAGCTATTATTTGAATAAATAAGGTGCTGTAATTTTAATGTAGTTGTTAATGTAAACTACATTTAATAATAATAAATCAAAATATATTGGAAAAAGTGAGCACCGCAAGCGGGACTTGAACCCACGACCTTGGAATACCGTTCCGTCGCTCTACCTACTGAGCTATTGCGGCCGTGCCAGCAGTGACCAATTTATCTACTACAATGTCACTCGAATGAGTATACATCGCATTTTGATGTACATGATCTTGCGGTGATCACTTTTTCCACTACCTATAATTTAATTGAACAAGTAAAAGCATAGCAAGTCAATTGCAAAATTAATAAATTTCTTTAGTAAACTACATTTTATTGTGTCAAAAACCTATATAGGCATTATGGTAGTAAAATTTTTCGTCTGTAATACGTAAGTAAACTCCTCTCCAGCCCATACGTCCCACTGTTGGGCACGGGCCTCCCCCACTTCGAAGGGATTATAGTCTACTGTGCCGCGCTGGCCAGGCGTGTTGGCACAGGGTTTATTTTCAAGTTTTCCGTCTCTCACAGAGGATGTTATCTGTGTGCAATATCCCTTAGCTGACTTTTACAGCACCCTTGGGAGAAGATGGAGTGGTGATTCTTGTATTCTAAATCCGTCACCACACGGAGAAACTAATAGTCTAATATTCTCAAAGAACAGAATGACATGTCAATAAATACTTAGATATCAACATAAATATTATGTAGTCACATCATCACTTGGAATTTGGGAAGTTTGAAACACTCAAAAGTTTAAAAGAAAATCAAAGCATTTTTATCTGAAAGTTTTATAAAGTAAACTACTCTGAAGTCCTGAACAGTGCCAGTGGCAAAATACTTAATTGCGATAAAAGATAGAATATGTCACCGAGTAGGTATACTAAAATACTGTCTTAAAATATTCAAGTCAGTTTTCGCAAACTCCGAATTTTTTGGAAAGTATGTTTCTCGAGATATTCGTCGTCAAAAAGTAGATGTTCACGGTCCTGTTAACTAGTTAAGTACCTAATTACCTTCGTAAAATAATGTACACCAGCAAATTCTAACAGTGTGGCGATACAATAGAAAAAGCTCATTAGAAGAAACCAATCGAGTGCAGTAGCGTATCGCACTTTGGGTAGGTCCGTGCGTGAATCCAAGCTTATTGTGGACAGAGTCAACACTGTCGTTATACCAAGTCCCACTCGATCAGATGTCGCCTGCAAAAGAAAATGCATATTTTTTTTGATTTTATAAAAGCTTGGGAGGGTGTTTGGTCTGCTATACGAAATACCATTAGTGATAAGGTTTTTTTTTCTAGTTTTCCGTCTCCCTGCGATTATGTTCCCATTTAGTAGATATAATATTAAGTAATGCTGAAGCAGGGCTGTTATCTGCTTATGCAAATAGCCAATACAGTACTAAAAATACTTTTTTGTACCAAACCATACAGTTTGGTAAAAAATGTTAAACTGAAATTGCATAAATAACCTTCTATGTTGCTACCAAATATGATATGTGAATAAGCTGCAAACTAAAGCATCGTTGGCATAAAATCTGATATCTACTGTGTAGATAAAGCAATTTATTATATCGTATACAGCATTGTAAAGAGATGTGTATTCATCGTGAGATCTATATACATAGTTACATCATATTCACACATTACCTCGCGATGAATCCAAAAAGATACCCAAGAAAGGACTACGATAAGTATGCACGGCACGTACACTTGTATGAGGAAATAGCCCGTATGTCGTTGGAGATTGAACGATACTTGAAGCACTGAAAATTCTCCTGAGAACATTTTTAAAATATACATTTGCATTCATTCATCGTGTTTCTTATTTACTTTTACCAACTTAATTGTTCATTGGCCTCGTAATGCCCTAGCCTTTGGAGATTGATGTCAATTGATTAAGAGAGTTCTTCCAAATAAATCTATAAAATCCTAGAAATAAAGCTATAAAAATATGTATAAATTGCTGATATTTTTAATTTTTTTAGCTATTGGATATATTGCAAAAAGTACCTACAAAGGTACTTTTTACAATATTTCCATGGGTTTCAAATGAGGTTGCAAATCTTAAGTTTTCGTAGGGTCTTTAAATCATTTGGTTTTATAAAAACTAGTAGGTAGGTATTATCAGTGCATAAATTCAAACACGCTTAAATTCGGCTAAGTAAGGGAAAGGGGGTCATGATGGGGTAGCTAAGGGAAATCATAAAAGATACAGCATAATCAGTATGCTTATGACTCTCATTAATTTATGGCACGTTACCTCATTTATCTAACTATGATTTGGTACAGTTTTTGGAGTTACATAACTTAACACATTTTTTAATAATTTGTAATTAATAAATACATTATGAAAAAGCATCTTGCGCTATACTAAGGGGTATGATGGGGTAATGAAATTGGGGCATAATGGGAAGGCTAGTCGTTCTCACAAAACAAACAAATGTGTATTGTCTTGCGATTTTTACCGTCCAGTCTGGCTACGCCAGCACAAGCCTTGTGAGAGCAACGCTCACGGAGCTGTAGTTCGATTGTTGTTAGTCCAAACAGACTCTCTTTCATATATTTCAGATATGCTTCTATTCCACCTTCTGCTTTAGGTGTATATACAGTTTTTTTTGGGGCAAAAAGGCAAACTAACAATTACTTAACCCCCTTCCCGCATTTTCTTAACATATCGCTCTAAAGTAGTCTGAGTCACTGCATATGCGAAAGCAGTTTTCTTGGCTTTGCTCTCAACTAAAACTACTTTTTACGGATTTAGACGCGTATATTTGTTTTAAATTTTGGCCCGACGTTTCGGAGACTTTGCAGTCACCATGGTCACGGGTGAGACTGGGCTGTAATGTGTCTTCTACGATCAGTTATTACAGGGTTTACCCACATTCGATTTTAATTTTACATTTTACATTGACCATAAAGATAGATAGATAGACGTCGGGCCAAAATTTAAAACAAATATACGCGTCTAAATCCGTAAAAAGTAGTTTTATTTGAGCAGATGAGTCGCGCAAGTGTTAGAAAATATTATTTGCTCTCAACTTTATCTAAAGGCATTGTTATAGAATCTAATGACCATTCTCCTCTTTTGGTTTTTTCTTGTAAGTAAATACCATGATTTTACTAAAAATTAATAATACAGAAATACTTATATTACAAAAATTAAATGAATTCAGACTCATAACCCCATCTTGCCTCAAAACCCCATCTTGCCTCAATAACCCCACCCCCAGTACCCCATCATGCCTCATGAGGTCATTCTGGACAAAAAAAATAATAACAAATATAATGTCTAACGGATTACTTCAAACAACGTGCCATATCAAAATGAACAACACTAGTTACCAAACATCCAAAATACATAAATAGGGTAATCATAATTACCATAAAATAATGACGTTTAACCTTACAAACATATTTAAGAACGAGACGTTAAAACACTTTTTCGTATGTAAACAAAAGACGTTTGCAGTCAGGCTCACAGTTTCTCTCGCGCTATCCGTTGGTTGAAAGAGGCTTTCTATTGGCCTAATGCTTTATATTCACAAACGTCTAGTTTCTTCTATATAGGGGGTACCCCGTCTTACCTTGCTACACTGTCATGCCCCCCCTTCCCCTATATGCAAAGGTGATATATGGATTAAACAGATATTTTTTCATGACGTGTCGATCAGCCGATCACTTGCCAATTGTATACAATGATTATTATTTGTAAGTGACAAGCTTAGATAGAATCAAGAGAGCGATATCAGCGCTATAAGTTTGTGAAGTTCTATAAGGCTAAAACACAATCCTTTAATGTAAATAAATCAACTGCATATCTTTTGAAAAGTTGAAGTAGCTTTTTAAGAGAGTACCTACCTACCTAGAATGTATAGCTTCTAACGGATAATCTATTTATTATGACTAGGATTGGGTTATTTTCTCCATCCACCGAAGTTCTGTATGTAGAAAAAAAAGTAAAAATAGTGAGAAAAGCTGAAAATAGGGAATTATGAAAACAATTATTTTAAAATTCTTGTGAGCAGATATAATCTGTGTTTTTGTGATAAAAAGCCTAAAGTATTTCAACAATTTTGTTTTCTTTAGAATCAGGCCATTATTTAGAAAAAGAAAAAGCTCAGGTGAAAAAGAAAAATGACACCTTTTAAAAAAGCAAGTTGTTAGTAGAACTGTACAAAAACAATTAGACGAATATAGTTCTAAAAAATAGACCTATCATAACTAGCTACATTGCAGATTCGTACACGTCTTCGAGCTGTGCTCTGTATCTGTAATATCCCTCGAAGCATAAAAGCCGATTCATGTCAATGTAGCAGTATTCATTTGACATTATTTTATACTTGCCTCGGAGACGAAAAAAGCAAATCATATTTATAAAAGAAGCACTTGAGGTCTATTTTGTACGGAAATTTAAGATAAAAATGCTAAAACGCGACGTGTTTGCGACATAAAAATATCAGTAAATAAAAAACGGGTAAAGTCATTTCGTGTTGAGTGAGTTTGCCTCTGGAAGTATTCACGATTGGAATACCTTCATTACGTAATATTTATATACCGAAGTACAAACAATATTATTGAGAAAATAAAATATAAGAATCTCCATCGATGTTGCATCATGAAAGTAAAGAATTTGCGGAGTTCCGGGTCTGTATAAAGTTTGTAAATTGTTTTCCATTCGTGAATCCACTTAGGGGGAATCATATTAAGCGTTAAGAGGATAAAGTGTACGGACGATTCGTTTTGTGATTAGTGGAGCTGGAAGCTGGAAGCTTCGTTGGATGGAGAGTTTTCCTCACCTTCAATAACGATAACGTTCTTACTTGTCATACCTATTACAATTTAATAAAAAATGGATAATCTCAACGAGTTCTCGTCCATGTCTCTTATTCTATTCTATAATAAAGTGCAGATAGAATATTACGAGTGACTTTGTGTACAATACTGTTTGTATAGGCTTCGTAATAAGGAAGGTTATTCTTGTTTGCATGAAGCAAACTTTCTTACTAAATGAATAGAGCTTCTTTGTATTTAATCCGGGCAGTCGTGTGCAAATAGCTAAATAATTTTCTTGTTATCTACAAGTAGATGAACACAAAGGCAAACTGCTTGTATACGGTGCACATCGAGTATATAATATATTTACTCTTTTGAGTATTTCCTTACCTTCTCGTCGTGCGAAAGTGAAGTTTCTATATGGAAAACTGATGAGGTCGAACTGCGAAAGGGTCATGCCCGGGACGAAATTCACACTTTCAGAATTTTGCCACTGATAAACAAGTTGTTGATTCGAGTAAGCATCTAAAAATAAATTATTATAAAAATAAACTGCAGTAGGCAGCGATAGGTATTTAATTACGTACATTCCTAAAATTCATTAGGTACTTAAAAAAGTTTAAATTAACCTATCAATAAGTACAGTAGGTAGCTATTATATGAAACGTGATATAAAGTTCTCACGTGGAGCAAAACGTTAATCTCTCTCTAAACGTTAATCTCTAATCGTCTGAGATTTGCGTTAACTTTTAGTTCTGTAATATTTTTAATTTTATTTATAAACATTTTTCTCTTTGTGTAATTTTCTTAAGGTTTACCGAACCTTATACAAAATGTTGTTATCTACGCTTTTATATAACCAAGTTGTAAAGTTAAGTACTTACAACTACCGAGTATCAACGGACAAGATTGTCGGTCCATTGGGAAATTGCGGAGTTCCATAGGGCACTTTGCTTTGATAGTTAATCTGAAAAGTAGATAGGTAACATTATAGATTCAACTTAGGTACACAAAAATAAAAAACTTAATGGAGGTACGTAAAATACTGTGACAGTTAAACATTAAACGCAATACTGCTTTTAATTATCTACTTTTAGTAAACTGAAACAGTTAATAAATAGCTGGAAATGTGCAAAAAGATTCATCGAAGCGACGAACGACAAGGATCACTAAATTTCGGTCGCTTCCAACGGAGCATATCTGGCGCCGAATTCCGTCCGAAATAAACCGATTAACGAGTGACCAGTTGGATATTCTCTAGTGAAATTAAATGCACTCAAATAATCTACTAAATGTGCTGTTTTATACCTTCCTATTGTTTTGGTTCTACGTGTCGAACAAGAAAACGAAAATATCGTATTGCAAGTAGGTAATTCAATTACTTACATAGTTGAATAATTCAAGAAAAGTTTCTACACAGCAGTTTGTATTAGTTTTAATCACTGTTAAGTTACAATGTCATTGTAAGGCGAATGAAAATAAAAAGAAAATACCTGAAACTAAATAAGGAATCGATGAAAGATGTAAATTATTACTTTGTAAACTAATCTTAAACTCAGTGATTAGATTTTATGATTGGCCAAATGAGCGGTCGAAATGTAGCTGTTTACAATAAACAGATTCGTCAGAATTATTATTTTACTTGTGCGGAAATGGAAAGACAACTACAAAACCCAACCACTTAGTCATAGAGCAAAGATTTGATTCAGATTTTAGGAGTTATTAGTTGCAAGCAGCAAAAACTTTAATGTCGCGATGTCGTGGCGTTCTCTGGAAGAAGGATAAGACACATAATGAACAGAAAATGCTATATTATGAAGACTACTTTATTACTTTTTTCAATTCAATTTATTAGTTGTTAATAAAATAATGAACATCATGATGAATATAACAATGTCTCAACAACGAGAAATATAAAGTAAGAATGAAGTCGGATTTTTGCGGCCATTAAAAACTCCACAGAGTAATCTGAACAGAGAGATTTTTCATTATGCCAATTAAAAATGTCGGACGCTTGCGTTGTGCAAAGGGTATGAAATTAATTATTCTGAGACCTTAATTGGGATTTGTGTATTTTCGTTCTCCAAGGTAATAAACTTGGTTTAATTTGTAGATTGATTGGGTCACCAATTATAATGTGTCAAATAGGAAGTTAAATAGCACAATATTATTAGCGATAAATACTTTCTATTGTATATTTTTATTTAGAAAATACTATTGACCTATTAACATAACTGCAAAAATAACTTTGTCTGTCTGTCGCTCTTGAACCCCAAAACTTGTAAATCGATTCAGATAAAATCTGGTACACAGATAGTCTAGAGCCCAAAAGGCCGAAGAACATAGGCTACTTTCGCAATACGAAAAAGGGTGATTCCAATTTATATATTATGTGTGAAGTTACGGGCATCAGCTAGTTAATTAATAATTTAAGTAGACTAGATTCAGAATTTCTTTAATTTACACAGAAGGTATATTGTGTCTACAGATATATTTTAGTTAAAAACGGTGAGACTTGTGGCCAGCTGAAAATTGATCGAACATTGGCCGCATACGGCCACACAAAAAGTTTCATGAGAAGCTCATTCCGCATTAAACGACTATACTTATGTTTATGTCTAATTAAACCGTTAAGTATGTTAAAATAGTGCGTAAAATAGACATTTACCTCATCGAATATAAAATATCTCCATGTTGGCTGATACGCAAAAGCTTATTCGGGACAGTAATAGTATGTACGTAAGAGTGTTTCCCGTTGTAGAAATACGTATCTGGTCGCCAAATTCTCTCCAGCATCTTGATAGAAAGTGACAGAGAGCGGATGGGACCGAGAAACGATAGTCGCGTGTCACGCCAATACTGTCTGAAGTAACAGTCCATTGAGTAGTCCTAAGTAAATAAAATATATTAATAATTCGATTTCGAATTAATTTAGGCATTGTTAGTAATTATAAATCTATACTAATATTATAAAGCGAAAGTTTGTTTGTTTGTTTAAACGCGATAATCTCAGGATCTCAGTCAGTCTCAGGATTTCAGTGTTGGATAGTACATTTATCGAGGAAGTTTGATAGCATTGGTTATTTTGTGATTTATAATATCGTTGATTATGAGTCATTGGAGGAGACAAAGTCTCAGTTTTAGGATTCATTGGAGGAGACAAGGTCTCAGTTTTAGGATTCATTGGAGGAGACAAAGTCTCAGTTTTAGGATTCATTGGAGGAGACAAGGTCTCAGTTTCATTGGATTTCATCGAGGTCCTTTTTGGATTGGATTTTATCGAGTTACTTTGTTTAAAGAATTTCGTCGAGTTCCGTATAGGAAAATGCTGTGGTCGTGTATCGATTTGCCCGATTATTCTTCCCGCACGATACCGGTCGGGAGGGTGTTTGAGTTTAAATTACCGTCTACTTCGTCACGGCTTTCTTCTTCGATAAGGTAAGTATTAATAATAGGACGATAGGGAGGACGATGATTTTGGTTAGGCATTCGTTGAGTTCCGAATCTACGGTTATTATTATTTTCACGTGTTCGGCACACATCTATAGTGTGGCCTGGAAGTTTACAGTACCTACATAGATCAGGGTTATTTGTAGGTGGAGGGAAGCGTTGATAATCAGGACGAGTAGGAGGAGAGAAGTTTTGATAATTAGGATGAGGTGGTGTGAACGTGCCGCGTTGATTATTATAAGCTTTGTTTACAGGTTGAAATTGTCTCTGTGGTCGAGTTGCGCGTATTGGATTATTTTGATTAAAGGAGGACGCTGACCGTTTCGACGTAACTTGAAGAAGTTTCTCTTCAGCATTAGCAAAATTAATAGCGTCATTTAATGATTTTGGGCTCTTACATCTAACTATTGTCGAGATACGGGGATTAAGTCCCATAAGAAAATGATGTAGTGCTAGGTCTTCCATGGTTGCTATACGACCAGGTAGCTCTTTGGCTTTAGTAGTGGTTAAGGAAATTTCGGTTAGTAATTGTGATAAGCAAGATTCTATACGCAAAGCATATTGATTTACAGTTTCGTTAATGTTCTGTTTGCTTTCCTGTAAGTCGGTTAGTAAATAGGTATAATGTTTCTGCTCGCAAAATTGGGATTTTAAGAAATCTTTAAGTTGTTCCCAGTTGTTAAACTCTTTAATGGAACATGCTATCTCTGCTTTGCCTTGCAGTTGGCTTATGATGTACTTGAACAAGATAGACTTCTGACCTTCTGAGGCCAGATCGTAGGCGTTTTGACAATTTATTAAGAATGAGTTTAGTGTAGTTCTGTTGCCATCGTAGGGCTTGATAAATTTAAAGAGTAAATTAAGTTCTAGTTCAGACATTATAGCTAAGTTTGCGGCTGCTCTGGTTATTCTGGGGCTCGACGGTGTTGATTTATCCGTGTACTCCTTTCCTTCGGATACAGGGATATCGGTCACGAGTTTTAATTCTTCTGAACCGATTTAGGCATCACTTTTATCACTTTTAATTTTTTTATGTCAATTTTTGTATGGTATCGCCTTAATACGTTATCAAGAGTTAACACAAACAATAGACTTAACGTGACGGATGTTTTGGCGTACTGCATTTCGTTGCGATAAGTCCGGTGCCCTTGGACTTGATGAGAATTTCGAGGATTCTTGGAATTGACACGTGCACAGTTCAGAGTTCACACACACAGTTTATATGAATAGATTTAAATTGATTTGTAGAGGAAATAGTTATGATTTTAATAAAATAAATGGAATATGATTTTAATTATTTTGCCCTTTTATTCACTTTTTAGACACTTTTGACCACTTTTCACGGAGACGGACCGAGGATTTTTCACTTTTAAATCCCTTAAGCCACCAATGTTATATGGGAGTTCCCATGGGTCTTTTTAAAAAAGAACTTTATTTAATTAAAAAGATTTATTTAGAATAATATAAATATATGTCTAACACGGGTGAAGGATGGATGGGAACTGGGGCTGGGGTATGGTAGTGAGGCACAGAGCTTCGTCTGTTCGAAGAAATGCTGAAAGGGCAGAAATGGGAACAGGTATGCAATAAGGCATACAGAGAGGGACTATAACAGTACGTATCGGTGCTGAGTGGGTGTTTATAGGCGTTGGCGTCGGCATCGGCATCGGCTTCGGCATAGGCATCGGCATCGGCGATGGCGTCGGCGTCGCCATTGGCATCGGCGTCGGTGTCGGCGTTTAGCAAATCTTTCATGTGATGTGGTAATAAATTACAAGTTTTTTTGGATTTTTATCAGCACTATGTAGACTTGGTCATGCCAAATTTCAAGTCTCTGAGATAGTGGGAAGTAACCTGTAAATTTTGATTCCCTAGCGAAAGTTGAAAATACTCAAAAATGGCTGTAATTCGGTATCTTCTGAATGCGTATATCTAAATTATTGATTGTATCTTTTGCCGCAAGGGACCGCATAGATCTACATTTGGTATAAGTTTCAAATTGATACTTTCAGTAAAAAAAAGATTAACGGGCGGATAGACAGACAGACGGAAACCGTAGTGAGACTATAAGGGTTTGTACGAAGCCCTAAAAAGGTAAATCTCTGAGATATCATTTACTAAAATGACATTGGGGCCGTGTGTTACTTCTTTAGAATTGTGCAAAAAAAGAAAACCAAAGGGACGATTTATTAATTAGCTGTAAAATGGCGTTATTGTCAGTTCATTTAATTTTTCGTTTCTAAATTCCACGCGTACGAAGTCGCGGGCACAGCCAGTATTATTATAAGTTCTAGAGTCCTTAACGTAATTACCTACATACTTATTATATAGGTACTTAGATGATCGAGATCATGTATGACACTGGCATATAATAATATGATGATTACGAGTCGAAAAAGAAATATATTCTTTTAGTTTAGCTCGCTCATATATTTAATACTTACGTTGATAGAGTTGCTTGTAGAGACATTGTAAAAGTAGACTGAAAACAGACTAAAACCGATCGATATAAAAGTTTTATGTCGTAAGTTATACTAGGGACGTAGACTCACCATATCTAATTCGGATACTGGGCCCATGCTTCTTATTAGTATATTAGTTTGAACAACAGTAGGGTAACCTGAAACATGATTAAGTAGGTACTGATTAAAAATGTCACTAATAAGTATATTGTTATGTAGATGTAGGCGAAAAATATCTTTAAAAAAATATTCAGGACATTTTGATAGCAATAAGGAATACAATAAGTCATAGCAATTAGAAGAATCTTGGAAACCAAGATTTGAAATTTATCTAGTGTTAGTACTATGTATGTATTTATTTATTAAAGTAACCTTTTCCATGCGTAGGCAATTGAGAATTCTCGTAGTTTTTCAACAAATTTTCTAATACCAACGTTATGTTTTTCGAAACAGCATCATTTATACTTCGTTTGGTACTTTGTTTCAAAGTATAAGCATCAAGATCATCGTAAGTGACGTTGATATAATTTGACAATAAGATATCTGGAACCTCCCAATAGTCATGTTCCCGAGGAACAATGTGTGACAGATTTTTAGCGGTTGCAGATAAAATATTTGGAGTGTGTTGCTTTGTAGCGTCGTCACGGGATTTCAAGGATGTCAGCGATATTGGATACGTTCCATTTTTCGTCGTCAAGTAGACTGCTCCTTTTGCGTCGGCTTCTAAAATGCTGTATAACAAAGATTAAAAAGATAACAACAGTCACTCAAATATTAGATAGCTTGTTAGAATTTTGAAATAAATAAGCTGTCACGACAAAGTTTCGGCACGGTACTTGGAAGAGGAAAAGGGTTTTCCAGTCAGATCTAGAGATTTCCAAAAATTCCACAAATGTATGAAAAACTTAACTAAATAAAAATCAAATTCAAGTCTCTCTTAAGGTAATAACTTTTTCTACTATAATTCAATTATTTAAGTAAAAACATTGCAACTCACTGGTGCTTATATTAACTTATAAAATCCATATCAATTACAATAATCTATTTTTGCAGATGTTACATAATGCATCAGAATATTTTGAAAATGTTTTGAATTTAAAGCATCTCCAATAATAGTATTCTAATTGCTTGAATATTAAGCGAGAAATCTTGTTACCAGTTTCCAGAGAAATCATTTAATATGGAATTGATTTAAAAGATATCTTGGCATCGAGCCCATATCAGTTTTTTGTTACGGTTTATGTTAAAAAGGGTTTTCTAAGAGTTTTATGATTGTGCTCGTACCAATGCACCTGACACTATTCGCACGGTGAATGTGTCTTTCTTTAAATATTTTTTATTATGTTAGTTAAAATAGTATCAGCTTCTATTTCCTTTTTGTGTCATATTATCTTCATGGTGGTCATAAAATCAATAGAAAAACGTTTTTAGTTCAAAGGCCCGTCATTCCACACAACATTTTAGAACGTTTTTTGTTCGAATTTTCATTTTTTTATAAGATTGCTAATCACACAGAGAGAAGAGGATGAAGAAAAGATTGCTGTCTGCCAACGCAAGATGGAGCGGAGTATGTTAGGATTAAAACTGTCGGACAAAATTAAAAATTATATCATTAGGAACAAAACTAAAGTTATTGATGTAAAGAAGAGAGTTAGACTGCTCAAATGGCATTTTGCAGGACATGTTTGTAGGATGAACAACAACAGATGGACAAAAAGATTGACAGAATGGGTACCTAGAGAGAAAAAAAGAAAGAGAGGAAGACCGAATACGAGATGGAGAGACGTATTTCATAAAATTTGTGGACGTGACTGGATGCAGACAGCTCGGGATAGGAAGACATGGAAAGGTTTAGGAGAGGCCTATGCCGCAGAGGCGACTACTACATGTATAGGATTACGTTAACATAAGATAAGGAAAACAATAGAAAAATAAAAAGCAGTAGCAGCATTAAATATTATAATTTTAGAGAAACAAAACAAAGAAAATGTGTAATATTACATACCGAACAAACTATATTTCTTATATAATTTATGTAATTAGAACATGTAGTAGAAATAAAGGCTATTTTTTTTTTTTTTTTTTTTTTAATCACACAGAACAAATAGTCAATAAATAAATTTCAGACAAGCACGACGAAGTCAAGATTAATAACACAATTATGGAAAGCAAAAAAGGCATGTAAATTTTCTATTGTTATTGTAAAGTATTTACAGGTTCTATGGGCCTAAGTACATGTAGGTATATTGGTAAATCCTCAGTAAATGTACGTCAAAATACAGTTCATAGGGTTTATTTTCTCTAATTAGGCATACTATTTGGCTAGCATATAAAATTATGTGAATAGATATCATAATTGTTAAGAACCAATCAATATTAATCTATTAGGTACATATCGTGTCGTGGCGAAGTGGAGCAGATGTATGCGAGTCTAATTGCAGCAGACTTGTAGTGATTGCGCTTTCTCGTGAAATAATTTGATTGCTAGTTTGCTGCCTACTTTATCCCGATTCCCGTTAAATCTTGACTTATCCATCTATACTAATATTAAAGCTGATGAGTTTGTTTAAACGCGCAAATCTCAGGAACCACTGGGCCGATTTCAGCGTTAGATAGGGCATTTATTGAGGAAGGCTTTAGGCTATATAATATCACGCTATGACCAGTAGAAGCGAAGCAGTAGTGTTAACTGTTGCAAAAACGGGGAAAATTTTCTAAATTCCATGCGGACGGAGTCGCGGGCAACAACTAGTACAGAAATAAAAAGATATATATAAATGAAAAGAGTAGATTAACTACAGAATGATTTATCATCGACGTCCAGCTTTTATGTAAATAATTAATAATTTATAGTCTGTCTCTCATATTATAATTTCTTAAACAAACAAAAAAGGTCCGTGTGGTAACGGATTAAGAATACAAATGTCACCACCCCTTTTCCTTCCAAGGGCGCTGCAAGCGCCAGCTAAGGGATATTGTACACAGATAACGTCCTCTGTGAGAGACGGAAAACTCGAAAATAAACCCTGTGCCAACACGCCTGGTCAGTGCGGCACAGTAGATCCCTCCCTAAGTAGAGGAGGCCCGTGCCCAACAGTGGGACATCAATGGGCTGGAGAGAAACAAAAATAATGACTATATGATTATTCTAAAAATATTTACAATGAGACAACAAAATAGTCGTGCTCATAAAAGTATTGATGAGTATTCAGAAAAAAATGGACCTGTCGACCAAATTAGGGCACATGAAAGGACAATATGTTTGTTCAGAAACTGTAAAGGAGCATACAGATGGAACTAATCACATTGGTCAAAATCGATGAAATGGAATCACATCAAGAGAATAATAACATTTATATTCCATTACATTACAGTGAGACTAATATCTAGCTTGAAAATATTAAGTTTCAATTGGTTCAAAATATTAAGTTCAAATCTTTGCCTATCAGACGATTACATAACTCTAATTTCCATTAACTAACGATAGGTAGTGGTGCCGATTCTACGCGCACAACTAAATTTAACAAAAAAATTGAAACTGAACTTTCTTGTTATAAAAATTGTTAATTAGAGACTAAAGATTTTCATTAATATAAATGTGCTCAACAAAATAGCCAAATAGTCGTAGTACTTAGAATTGGTACAATTATCTGTCCGTGTGGTGACGGATTAAGAATACAAATTTTATGATCCCGTTTCATCTACAGGCTAATACATAAAAGTTAGCTAAGGGATATATAAATAGGTGACTGTGAAAGATCGATAACTCCAAATTAAACCCAGTTTCAACACGCCAAGTCAGCGTAATTGTGCATCACAGACCTAAGCGCCAAGAAGAACTTACACGGTAAAGTTTGAAGAAATTTATTCTATAAAGTTGTTTATTGCTTTGTTACTGTAATCTAAATAATACTTATATAGTACTAGCTGTCCCGGCAAACGTTGTTTTGCCATATATTTGTTAGCGATGGACCACCCTTAACATTTAGGGGGATGAAAAATAGATGTCCGATTCTCAGACCTAACGGATATGTACACAAAATTTCACGAAAATCGGTCGAGCCATTTCGGAGGAGTATAATTACAAACACCGTGACAGGAGAATTTTATATATTAGAAGAAGATAGCTGTCCCGGCAAACGTTGTTTTGCCATATATATGTTAGGAGAATTTTATATATTAGAAGAAGATAGCTGTCCCGGCAAACGTTGTTTTGCCATATACATATATGTTAGGAGTATTTTATATATTAGATTTTCTGATTTCATTCCTATGATCTGTTTTATGTCTGTTTGATGGATGATCTAAGTTATGAAGACAAGAATTCGTTCATGAGCTCGTAATAGATCGTATCACAGTTTAATGTTCGACATTAAGACAGCGATATGAGAAAAGATGCTTAGTACAATCAGTGGCGGTTCTTTATACATGACAACATCCTTTATTTCATAAATATAAGTTTTTTTCTCAGCAATATTCCCGATTTTGTTATTTTTTAGTCATTCCTTTAAACACTTTATATATTTTTTTTATTTGCTATTTTTTTTTGTAAGTACAGGAAACTATTACTAAAAAGAATAGAAATTTAAAATTAATATACCAAGTTACGTTGCCTCACTTAAAACATTAAAAGACCGATATTATAAAGTTAGAAATAAAAATATGTACCCTTCAAAGTAACATCCTAAGTAACAGATGTAAGAAAAGTTACTTCCTAGGTAAATGAAAGATAAAATAGTTTTCCCATTTTCTTTGCCCAGTTATGCTGTCAGTTTTGGCGTGACACGCTTTGAACAGGACTCGCTAATATTCTCATTCCCGTTCCTATTTTACCTGCCCAGCTGCTAGTGGCGTTAATGGAAATTGGTTCATAATTAAGCCACCTAGAACTATATGTTTTAGGCTATTTATAAAATTGATTAAATCTTCAGTCAATAAATACATTTCTAATCTCGAAATTGTGGTATAGTTTAATAATTGTTGTTGTTTTTTTTAGTTATGTACGTTAATATCATTTAAAATCACAACTCAAGGCGTTTATATTTATATGTTAGAAAAAATTCTGTACTAATTATTTTATACCTACCTTTTTGAGGACTTCATTCTATTGTTTTATTTAAATAAATATGTATAACTAAGAAGTAGTGATTGGTAACTCAAAGTCACACTTTGGTAACACAAATATGACAGTAGAATTTTATTATAGATATAGGTAGAGATGATTTGTATTTGTGATATTGGTAGAGTACAATACATGTTGAAGATCAAATTAGAAGGTTTTGTTATCAAAGAGGAGTTTCTACTTTATTTAAATTGAAATCTCCACACCTGATAGTTGCGATATAATCAAAGGGCAAAGCGCTTGCTCCAATATCTTGAGTGAGATCGAGGCCTGAGTTGACAATTTGACACATTTTGTACCAAGCGAAGAGTACTCATACTCTGAAGAGCTCTCCTCACACCCAATGACGCCTCACAACCACATTTTATGATTGCAACAAAGAAAAAATAATTATTTAAGCTCACTTGAATCAGTACCTCCTTCCTACTTCGTTAAACATTTGATGCTGAAGGTGTTTCATTTCACACGGTGTTGTTATAAAATTTTACAAAGAATGCTTAATTCCCACTTTATTCATTCGATAGATGTATACTTCAATACAACAACAAGAAATCTGTAACTATGACTGTATACATAATATATTCAAACTCATCATTCCTTTAGCTCTTTTATTTCGTAAAGTTCCATGCTTATTTGATGAACTCTAACGTATGCTCTAACGTTATTTTGATTGATTTTGGCTAAAAAAAGACACAAATATCGTCACGCATGTGTAATAGCGAAGTGATTATTTCAGATATTTGTTGTTGTAAATCTAGTTCCATCCGAGAATGTAGTTTATTCTAGCTAAATACTATTTAAATATATAAAAAAAGCAAACTGTATTATCTCGTTTTTGCACAGAGTGCGCCGAGGAGGAAGACTTTAATTATATTACGCTAACATTATCACGTAGCCAATTAAAATTTTGTGATAATACCTAAACCCGTCTTCATTAATTATCCGCAACAAAACAGTTTAATAACTTGTAATATTATTTTAACATTTCTTAATAGCTTTTCAAAATGTAATAAAACCACTTTTTCTGATATTAAGATATTTTATTGATAGTGTATAAAATGCTAATTAATTGTGACTATCTTTGGGAATACAACATATTATTATTGCTGTGATTAACATCCAAACATTTTTGTAGTTACACAGCAAACTGCAGGCAATAACTTGACTAGTATGAAATTCTTCTGGCAACAGGTTTTATTGCTAACGAAAGAAATATAGAAAACAAAATCCCATTTATATCAAAGTCATATCAAAGTTATTAATATTCTAAAATTATAAGAACTTCTATAATAGTCTTCTAAAATATACGTATAATATAGGTTTTATTATTTACATACTTTAAGTATATTTCGTTGAAAACCCATTCGCTTTTGACACCACACATATCAACGGATTTCCCGAAACATACATGTACACAAATAGGTTTTACTATTTTCATACTCTAAGCATATTAATTTGAAAACCCATTCATTTATGTTCTGATATTAATATTATTATTTTACTACAAGTTCATCTATTTTTGATGTCATTGTATAAACATGCATTTTATTTTCATATAAGTACATTTTACGCATTTATTGAAAAACCCTTTCGTTTACGCCCTGAAATGTAGTTAGGTCACTTCGATTTCACGGTCAACAGACATGAAAAAGTCGTACAAGAATACAATTGTATTACTAAATAAAAACATGAGATTTATCATTTGAACATTTGGATTACTAGGAGATAATGCACGTGGATCCACTAGGACGCAAAGATGACCCATAAGCACCACACCGCTTGGTAACGGAGGCTCTAGAAATTCAAACTGCTCTAATATATACCCCAGTGCCATCAAAAAGTGTCCGAAATATGGGACATAGATAGTTAAAATAGACTTCAAATCCAACATCAGAAGAATCAATTTCAATGGCTGCAAATAACTCATTGGGCGTTTTTAAGTTGTTCACTGTATTCTTATAGCCTTGTCATACTTGTGATCAAACTGCTTATTTAAAATTAACTACGCCATTGTTCATTATAGAATATTTTCGCTGTTACCGTATAATAATCATATTGTGATGATTTGTAGATAATAACAGGAAATAGACGCAGAATAGTGTTTAACATACTGTTTGCACATTGGTTTCCTGTTAATTGTATTCCAATTCACTATTCATTTAATAATTTTTGGAGCGGATATAAATTCATGTATTTCCTCTTGAATGGATAAAATGCAGGACTTTTTCCTTTGTATTTGGTGTATCATCATCGTCGACAACATTTGTATAGAAGTTGTCTTAGTTACAGATACACCTAAATAATTAATTTTTAGTCCATAATTAATATTATTTATTTGTCATTGTTGGTGATCTTCTATTTAATCATTTTGATATAAATTTGTATTGCAATTCAACACAAATAAATGGGGTTGCGAATTTAAAATTTATACATCACAGTTCACACACACATGATATATACACGTCAATTTGACTAGTTTTGACATCGGCTTCATAAAAAGATTTACTGTTTTGAGGATTACTTAAAATAAATTATTTAATGGTTTTGGTCTCTATGGAATCTATAGATTTACGTAAAAAGAATATCGCTGTTAGTCTCGCTTAAACTCAAAAACGGCTGGGCAGATTTTGGTGAATTTAATCATGAAATATTCATGAAAGTCCAAGGAAGGTTTAAACGGTGACAAAATATATGGGGATCTAAATTGGCATTGTCCATATTTTTTTAAAACTCTTAATTCAAAAAGCATTTCGGGGAATAGAGTGATGATGATCGTAATCCATTAGGTTTTTTCGGAAAATTTGCTATATTATCGATTATTTTTCCAAAAAAGCAAATGATCTCTATTTGTCCTTGCAATGAAGGACTTACAATATTAAGGCGTTCTGAGGGATATACTACTCTGTGATGGAGCTGAAATTGGTCTATTATATCAACTTGGCAACTTTGTAAAGATGTATTGCAATCTGTCTTAAGTCTATCAGGAAAAGTCAATACACAGATTGCGTACAACGATGACGTCACAACATTTAAAATAATATCTTTAAGTATTTTTTTGTTTATAATAGTCTATATTTTCTAAAATAAATATAAAAACAGCAGGTCAAAAATTATGAATAATGCCAATTCCACGCGTATGGAGTAGCGGGCATCAGCTAGTTCTTTGATAAAAAAAAACAAATCAAGACTGTCATGAACATGGCCAGGAACAAGTAAATGGATCGCGCAATTACGTTAAGCTCTTGAAAGAATTCAAAATATGTGACATGATCCCATTTCTTCTCACGGGCGCTGTAACACCATTGACAGTCAGCTAAGGAGAACGGGAAACTAAACGCTATACCAACACATCTGGTCATCGTGGAATAGTGGAATAACTAAACTCTCATTATGTAAAAGCCCGTACTGAGCAGTGAGACTTTTATGAGCTGATAAGAAGAAGGAACTAATTGGCAAAGATTCTCGTTCATGTAGTAAATAATTATAAGTTTTGTATTATGTACAAAACTTATAATTATTTATTTGGCTTATTTGCAATTGAAACCTTGTAATCGGTTATATTGCCATTATATTGCTGTGCTAAAGATTGATGGAATCAAATGCCTTTTTATGAGTTTATAACTTTATAGAAAACTAAAGCCATCGCTCATTGGCTGTCAATTTGCGAGTTATCGTGACATGACAATGTTTGAATGATCACTCTTTAGTATTTTATCTACCTACACGCCAGTATAAGTTACTGTTAAAGGGGACAAACATATGAGCACTTTGATATTATTTTATATAACTCCCTAACAATAATTTTAATCAGTTTTTACCTTACAGATAACTTAATTCATAAACCGACACGTGGCCCTAAATTATGCTGTAGCATCATATGAGATCTACCTACTCGTATACAAATCGTATTTCTTTTATAAATGCATTTAAAATTATGTAAGTAGACAAACATGAAGCATAGCTCACTCACTACGAAAATTGCACTTGCCTCCCTTCTTCTCCCTATTCTTGATTACGCCGACGTCAGCTATCTCAATCTTACAGACGAATAGTTAAAAAAACTTGAGCGTCTTCAAAATGTTTGCAAAAAGCTCAAGTGGCTACCCATACGATTTCGCCGGAATGCTCACATTCTCTTCTTACTTTAAAATGTACTGTTTATCCCTAGCTCCCCGTTTTATCTCAAAGATCGTTTTGATTTCCTACACGAATTTAACACTAGGTACTCGTACTTAAGATCGTCAGAAAATCTAAAATTAAAAATATCCAAACACTCTACTAATTTTATGTCCAAATCTTTCTCAGTGCAAGCTGTCCGATTATGGAATGAATTTCCACTATCTATAAAACAAGCTAAAAGCTCAAAATCATTTAAAAAACTTGTGAAAGATCATTACTTATCTATCAGTTCTTAACTATTATTATATTATTTAACCTTAATTTTGGTTTGTGTTACAGTAAATAAATATTATGCCATTTTTAGTTATGTATATGTGTACTTGTTTATGTATGTATATGATATTAACGGTATATAAGTAGTTTATGTATAGTATATTTTAAGTAATATTTACTTATTTATTTTATTATTATAATAACATTATTATTAATATTATTTTTTTCTCTTCCCTTACATTAATCTACTTGTACACTGCAGCCCCACTTTATTTTAGTCCCTAACTTTTCTTTCCATCCCATGGTTGCTTGGAAGAGATCACTTTATGTGATAAGGCCGCCATTTGTACCTAGTTTTAAGCTTAATTTCTGATTTCTGTTTCTTGTAAATGTGTACAATAAAGAGTTAATCTATCTATCAATCTATCTATCTTATAAGCTAAACTGTTATTGTTGCTTTTTGATACAAATCGTTACATAAAAAAAAACCCTCTGTCCTCATTATCTACATATAATATAATATTAAAAAGTTGAAGAGGTTGTTTGTAAGGAACTATTGGTTCGAATTGAAAAATTCTTTTTGTGTTGGATAGTTTATTTATCGACTATCGGCTTTGAACAATTTACCTAGTTTTTGTACCTAGTTTTAAGCTTAATTTCTGTTTTCTGTTTCTTGTAAATGTGTACAATAAAGAGTTAATCTATCTATCTATCTATCATAGCATTTATATATTATAGCTAGATATAGCTACTCTAAAGCTATTCTAAAGCTACGGTTGCTAAGCCACCTTTTTGGAGCTTTCTAAATCAATATAATATGTAATTACCTCTCAATTAAAAGCTATACTGCTATAGGTAGCTGCGGCTCGAAATATTTGGAAAACATGATTTTAATTTCTAAGATATTTAGTTTCGTTTGTGGCAACCTAGCAATTGGGTAAATAATTTATCTTTAAAATCGCATGATCCATTAAAAACTCGGTTACGCGAAATATATGATGTCGGTTTTTCGCAATCTTTTCGCGTATTAACACTTCACGAGTTTACCGCTGCGTCAAATTTGACAATTACTTTAAGAAGTGAGGCGTTAAATAATGAAACAGGAAAATTACTTTCACAATATAAGGGTAGATACGATTTAAGCCGAATGATCTACAATGAAAAATCATCTAATAATTAATAAAACAACTTTAATAAAAATAATTTACAAACAAACACCACATTATTAAGTATCCACTATATTATTGAAAACTTCAAGAGAATGGCTTTTTTGTATAATTTACTAAGGTTTGGTTTCTAAATTCCACGCGTACGAAGTTGCGGGAACAGCTAGTTAAATAATGCTGTGTATCTATGAATAGTCGCACTATCATAGAAAGCATATCTCCCTGCTTTCTAAGTAGAACATTTGTAATTCATCACGAACGTCTCTTATTTGAATATCTCGTATTGGGAGACGGAACACATTATTGCTTCGGAGCACGATGTCAGAGTATTGCTGAGTTTGACTTCCTTTAGCGCAAAAATGAGTTTCTTTCGGAACATTGTAAAAGAATGGAGTTGCATCAGAAGAATAAGGCCCAATCATTATATCATTCCACGTTAGAAGATGTACTGATGATGACATATTGCTTGAGGAATACGGTACGGAGTTAATGCAGTTATACCTTATTGTTTGTGAAACAAACGATGATCTCTGTTGTAGCCAAGTGATCTGTTCCCTTGTTAAGTTATAGACACTCAATAGATCTATTATATCACTAAGCCAAAATGCTCCCTGCTTGCTTTTATATATTAGGTTGTTTTTATTTATGTCTTGGTTCATGCCAGTATAATAAATACGTTCAGAAGGTGTTTCACTCCTTAGGCAAGTTTCCTTTGTATCCATATCACAATGCACTTTCATCTCTTGTGACTCAGGGCCTAGATAATATGTACCAGACTCTAAGTTCGGAAGAGCAAATTTACAAGTTTTACCAGCAGGTGCGTCTTTCGTTCCAAACTCGTTTGTTCCATCACCTTCATTATTATAGTCTTCGTCAGGATTCAATAAAGAGCAAGCATGAGGACATGGCTTTGCATTTAGACCTGGAGGTCCAGTGGGCCCAGGCTCTCCATCACGGCCTGGGACTCCCTCTTTACCTTGTATGCCTTTTTCACCTTCCATGCCTTGAACTCCTGGTGGTCCTTGCAAACCTGATATTCCCATTTCTCCTTTGGCACCATGGCTTCCTGGTTCACCTTTATTGCCCTTAAAACCTATTTCTCCATGTTTGCCAGGTATTCCTGGCAGACCAGGTAGACCATTAGGACCTTCATCGCCTTTAATGCCAGGTAACCCGGGATCTCCTTTTTCGCCGTTTGATCCCTTATCACCCTTTGCGCCTGCTGGACCGTCTAGCCCTATAAGACCTTGTGATCCCTTGTCACCTTTAGAGCCTGGTAGTCCATCGTTACCTTTGTCGCCCTTTAGTCCTGGTTCACCAAATTGTTTATCGTCTAGGGTCAAACTGCAGCTCTGTAATTTTCTAACGCATTTGTTATTTCCATCGTTTGTGTGCAACTGAATATCCGGAGCTATATTTGATGCTGTGCCGAATTTTATAATTATTGCGACAGACACATAAAATAATTTGCTACACAATTTAATGTGCATCTTGTAGCCTATGTTGGAACTGAACTAATAATAACTGTGGTTACAATTATGAGGTACATTTTCCTCCTAAATGCGTATAAGTCTGAAGCTGATTATATACAGGTGGTTCTTATATTGTATAATTTTAAGTACTGCCAGGGTTATTTTGATAATACGGCGTGAGTTTGTAGAATATGATTAGGAAATTTAGATTAAGAAATTAGATTAAGAAATTAAGTTATAAGAGAACGTTGCGTCTGAAAGAGGATGTAGTGACTAAGGTGGAGAAAAGTATGCTTAGGTGGTTTGGTCATGTGGAGAGGATGGATGATAGACGCTTAACGAAAGGCATATATACGGCGAAAGTAAGTGGAAATGCTGGGAGAGGACGCCCGAGAAAAATATACTCCGATGTCATCGCCGGGATACTCCAAAAGGGGCAAGTGCGTAGCACTTACAACCGTCGGGCATGTATGACCAGATGTATGAGTGTGGATGAAGCCAAGGAAGTATGCTTCGATCGTAGCAAATGGCGCTCTATAGTCTCTGCCTACCCCCATGGGAAAAAGGCGTGATTTTATGATGATGATGAAGATGAGTTTGTAGACTGTTCTTTATTGTTCCACTAAAATGAGGATTGTATGCGTGTATATGTATAAAAAACTGTATGTCGTCGTATATAAATAAACACTACAAAACAAATATATTTATTTTTATTAATATTATAAAACTGAAGAATTTGTTTGTTTGAACACGCTATGCTCCGGAACTATTGGTTCAAATGAAAAAAAAAAAAACTTTTTCTGTTGTATAGTCCATTATCTCCTATCTCTCTATCTATACAATATTACAAAGAGGAAAGTTTTTTTGTTTGTTTAAAATCATCAGTAGATTATAACGTCAATGTTGATCAGATCCCAACAAAAACAAAAAATATTGATAAATTGTCTATCAGCCTGTTTATTAAATTTGCTCGTTTCTGCACTTTATCCTCCTGCTAAGTTACGTATATATGGCCAGACTTAAGTATTAATAACTATGATATAACCACCTCTACGTACACAGAATATTTAAATCCCTACTAATATTATTAATGCGAAAGTAACTCTTTCTGTCTGTCTGTTACGCTTTCCCGCTTAAACCTCTCAACCTATTTTGATGAAATTTGGCACAGACAATCTTAAGACCCTGAGAAAGGTCTACTTAAGTAAGAGCTACCTATTATTGCGATAAAAAGGGATGAAAAGTTTTCTAAATTTCACGCGGACGGAGTCTCGGGCAACAGCTAGTAACTAATATCTTATGTTTTCTATTCGTTGTCTTTATTAGTTATAATAATCCATATTTCTATAAAAATACTAGCTGTTGTCCGAAACTCCGTACGCGTGGAATTTTCAAAATAAATAAGAATAACATAACAAATTAAAATTATAGAAACAAGCCATCCTCATAAACTAAAATATATCTAAAAAAAAGTAGTAGTAGTTTTGAAAATATAAGCTCTAAAAGGGACATACATACAAAAATAACGACTATACAAGTACATACAACAGATCATTAAATAGTTAAAAAAGGTTTTAATAACTTTCTAAGTGATAATGAACGAAGGGTGCTTATTGACATTGACTAACATGATATTATCATTGGTCAGCGGTTGGCAGTTTGTCAAAACTGCACGAGTTGCCCTTGCAAGCTAACTTTAAGGCGGCCTGTCCATGACATTAAATATATTTTTAAGTTGACTGCGTGTGAGTTTTTGTCTTTTAGTATTTGTTTGCAGATAGGTATGTATCATCTATTTAATATAGATCATAATCTAATAAATATAGAATTTATTGAATTATTTTGAATCTATATAATAGAGGCATATATAAAATGCTTCAATGATGGCAAGTAAACTAATTATAAGCTTTGTGTCACTAGTCTGCGCGAGTGAGATGTCTTTCGTGTATAGGGGTAAATAATGACCCAATCAATTTGTATTCTGGGCTTGAAATTTTCGTCGTATTATGTCGATTTTCTTTAGAATAAATAAATATATAAATTAAATAAAAATTCATGGACATTTCACACAACGTCCTCTGGTCCCAAAGTAAGCTATACTTCTATGCTTGTGTTATGGGTACCAGAATACGAATAGACTACATATACTACTTTTCTTTTGTAAATACATACTTATAATACATAGTAAAAACCCAGACGCTGTACGAATATTTCTATGACAATTGTAAAGATCACACAAATGATTGTCCCGAGCGCGAATAGAACCCGCGACCTCGTGAACAGCAGTCCATTACATGAACCACTCCACCACGAGGCCCGTCCAAGAAGAAGAAACGTCCTTAAACGCACGACTTGGGCATAAACGGTGGTTACACTATCATTTTATTAGATTTCTGAGTGAGTACGATGCCGCGATGTACTATTATATATATACCTACCTAGGTACGTATGGACAGCATCAGTGTTAGAGATTACCAGACGATATCCTCCCTCATGTTTATTTCAATATATAATATACATATATTCATCTGAATACAGCAGAATTTAGAAATCTGTTATGTAATATTAAACGATACAAAGATTAAAACTTTTTTATCATTTCGGTTGTCACAGAAGCAAATCCTCATAGCCTTCCTAAAATGTAATTCATCTTCGTCTAAATATTAATTAAATTTTTCGAGACGTTTCATCAGTGCTACTGTTGGCTATTGCGTCTGAAGCTATTGTAGTAGTAGTTGACTTGAATAATAAATCTCTCATTATTTTGTGCTCAATACGCACACTTACGAGGCCACGATACCAAATTATGCTCCATACAAAAATATGCGCATCGTAATCCCGTTTTTTATTCGCGAAAGCTAAATCGATTTTAATTGTTTTAACGCTATATTATAGATGAAGAGTATATCTATGCTTCTATCACTTTCTTTATTTTTTCAAAACATATTTTCTAAAAGAAATATGACCATTCAAAAATCTCGTTTATTTCAGTTTTCTTTAGATAAAGTTGCGGCGTCTACCACACATATTTGGTAAGGTTTTACCAAAAAAAGTGATAGAAGCATAGATATACTCTTTATCTACAATATAGGTTAAAAATAGTCAAAATCGGTTTAACTTTCGCGACGAAAAAAGGGGACCACTATGCCTATATGCTATAAGGGCCTATTACTGAGACTTCGCTGTCCGTCCGTCCGTCCGTCCGTCCGTCTGTCACCAGGCTGTATCTCAAGAACGGTGATAGCTAGAGAGTTGAAATTTTCACAGATGATGTATTTCTATTGCCGCTATAACAACAAATACTAAAAATAAAATAAAATAAATATTTAAGGGGGGCTCCCATACAACAAACATGATTTTTTTTACCGTTTCTTGCTCTCATACAACAAACGTGATTAATAAGGTATTGTGTGTGTTGTTTGCTCATTTATTAATAACGTGCCTTATGTTGCATAGATAATGGTACGTAACCCTTCGTGCGCGAGTCCGACTCGCACTTGACCAATTTTTATACATATCCAAATTATCTGTGCACGTACAAGCTCTCTACATCGTGATTACAAATAGGTATGCCGCATAGATACGACTCAAGAATTTACGGTATAATTTTTTTTAACTGCAAATTACTTTTATTCGTATGTTCATATTACAAAACAAAATATGTAATCTCAGACGACCTTAGTCTACATTGTGACAAAACTGGTTCCATAACTGTTTCCTTCCTTCCTGTCAGTTGACCAACACTTTATGCTTATTGCTGCTATTTAAAACGAATGTGTTATTATAATTTTATTATTTTAGTAATTTTAACCTCGTTTGATAGACAGCAGATGTAAATTTTAAAATGATTTATTATAGACTCTTCTAGCCCCTACAACATAGATTTTCTAGTGTGGGAGCCAGGGAAATCCTAGTTAAAATTAACATATTATGTAATGACGAAATAAATAATGTTTAATTCTATTTTTTTTTTACTTTAACTAATGCTGAATGTGAAACGAAGAATACTGGCTGATGTTATATATCTACAACTGAACAAAAATATAATTAAAAATAAATCCTGTAGATTGTCCGCCATCATTCGTAAGCCAGGACTGTAATATCAAGATGTGCAGGTGGATTGTACTAGTATCCGTGCTTCGAAGCGGTTTTCAGTGCTTAGTAAAGCGCTCAGCGCTCATGTTCTTCCAAAAAATTCTCCCACTTATGTACGCCGTAACAGTTAATCTGTTAGGTGATCGAGATTTGAGTAAAATTAATAGTAGTTTAAAAATGGTAATCTAGATAAATAAATAAATATTCATGGACATTTCACACAACGTCCTCTGGTCCCAAGCTAAGGCTTATATGCTTTTGTTATGGGTACCAGAATACGGATATACTACATAAACTACTTTTCTTTTGTAAATACATACATATAATACATAGAAAACGCCTAGACGCAGTACAAACATTTGTATGACATTTATGGATATCACACAAATGATTGTCCCAAGCGGGAATCGAACCCGCGACCTCGTGATCGGCAGTCCATTACATAAACCACTCCACCACGAAGCCCGATATACTCCGAAGATATACTCATTGTAAAAATAACGATGTGCAAGTATTCTCTTTGAAGAAAAGAATTTCGAAGTCAATTCCGAATAGTCACTATAGAAGTAAATATCACAATATACCTATTAAAACTGCTTCAAAATCATGAACACTTTTAAGGCTAAAGTTATTGCTAGATACAACAGATGATTTTAATAGTGTTTTGAAAGCTTGTTTAAATAATTTGATTTGTTAAAAAACTAAAAAAACGCTGGAAAATCCTGAATGTTTATATAAATTAGTGCCTGCAATCGGACTATTAATCCGAAAATTACTTAAAGATTCTGTTACATAGATTAATACATTGATAGATACCTAACGGGCTTATGAAAGCGTGTCAATTAAAAAAAATCGCTGACATATGAATTTATAAGCACATGCAACATAATACAAGCGCCTAGGGATTGTTCTCGGCTATGTTGTATCTATAGAATGGAGGGTTCAGTAAGACCTCCACTAAATTGCTTCACAAACGGCAAGTAAACGGATTAAAGGGTTCGTATCATTAAACATACGTCTCTCTGTGAGTAGTGTTTCATGTACACAGATATGTAAAGTTTTACTATGTTTTGTGAATATTTTGGTATTATTTTATGTTGCTCATATTCTTTCATCATTCATCTTAATTAATCGACTTAAAAAAATGGAGGAGGTTCTCAATTCGTCTGTATGTTTTTTTTTTGTTTGTTATCTCATAACTTTTAACCGGGGGAAGCGATTTTAATGACTCTTGTTTGGTTGAAACCTGATGGTTTCCGTGTGGTCTTATTGGCACCGGATCTGATGAGTAATCTCTTGAGAAATCGAGAAAACCCCTCAAATTTCAAAGGCACATGAAGACGGTTCAACTTTTTGTTTAAAAATACTCAATTATTTTAGCAAGATGATTCATAAGTTAATAAATACCTTTGTTTATAAATGTCAATATGTCTGTGTTAAGTTAACAAAAGTACTTTGTTCATGTTTGGATCGTAGCAGATGGCTTTCCATAGTGACGAAGACGGGCTTAGTGGTCTAGTGGTTCATGTAACGGACTGCCGTTCACGAGGTCGCGGGTTCATAATAAAGTAAATGTAGGATAAAAATTCCACAAACAAATGGCCAATTTTTTTAAAGAACATTGACTAATTACCAACTTAATCATACAATACGGCTAAGTTGTCAAAATATAACTATGGCTATGAACGTTCGTGATTTGACCATTCATTGTAGCTACTCTCAATATACTTTGCTCGTGATGTTTTCTTATTATTTGGCTGAGTGAAGAGGGTGCCTTTTTATTGATTTGCGATATAGTGGAACGTTTATAATGTGTCAGATAAAATGATAGGTTAAGTTATATGTTATTTTATAGTAAACGTCTACATGTAAAGAATCTTTAAGAATACCTTTTCAATTAAATAAAAATTATTTTCTCTATACATAGTTAGTTACTCCATCCAAGAACATATTTTAATATAACTTATTGAACAGAATAGCACATAGGCTTTAATATATTATCCTATCCTACTGCTAGTGCTCACAATAATCTTATGAAAATGTATTTTGCTTACTGCCATTACTACTTATATGTTATACAAGACTTACTACTAAATTTTGTATAATGCAAATCCAGGAGGGGGAGCCAGGAGACCCTTAGCACAGGGAAACCTTGTTTGGGCTCCTGACTTCCACAAACAAAACTTATCCTAATACCTGTATAATTCTTATTGTTATCAATTTGTATGTGGGAGCAACTAAAACATTTATTTTATTATTAATATATTCACGCTAAGAACCAAGGAATGGCCCAGTAACTATAAACACGGGTGAAATCGCATGCATTAGTACTAAACTTTCAATAATGAATTGTTGAAATATGATGGAGATATAGTTTGGAATATAATTAATAATCTTTAAATGTGACTTATATAATCACATCCTTCAAAGTCGTTATCTTCAAAACTACGCAACGGATTTATATGCGGTTTTTTTATTAGATAGAGTGGTTCAAGAGGATGGCTTTTCTATATAATTTGGTGTCGTTTCTAAATTCCACGCGTACGAAGCTGCGGGCAACAGGTTGTATAGTATATAGATACATACCTACAGACATAAAACTAAGGCTTAAATTAATGTTGACATATTTACATAGGACATAGGCACCTAGTTTATACAGCGGGTCTTGGAATGTACACAGAATCTTGTCGTATTAACACATAAGTCTTCACGAACACTACTCAAATGTTCAAGACGTGACATAAAAGCATTGGTCTGAAAATAGATGATTTTAACACGCTTAAATTTGTTTTGTTCCTATCTATGTAAACAAATCTTTAAAAGCGTTTATTAATTTGAAATTTTGCAAATTTATGAAAGAGCGTTTTCAATGATATATCTGGTCAGTCATGATGTAATATAATTTTTTTTTTTACATTATCTAAACCGTGCCCAATATTGGGACGGAAATATCTGATAAGATGTACATGTTACTCCGTGCGGTGGTAAAAAATAGGTTCTACATCTAGTGTTTATGTAGTAACTAACTAGCTGTTGCCTGCAAATTTAATAAATTTACAAACGAAGCCTTAACATATTATTAAAAAGACGTGTGGCACTCGGGGACTGCCGCGGTAAAGCTATTGCATAGCATTTTGTATCAACTTATGCATAATTATTTATTTATTTTATTTATGCAGTATTTCTTTTTCTTTGATATTAATTCAAGATACACTTTTTGAGCGTGGTGACCGATAAGAAAACAAACAAATTTTACAAGTACAGCTATTCACTGTTGTACATAAATACCTATACACCTATATACTTTCTCATAAACAGCTGCTTATGTATTCGTCCGATTTCGGAGCAGCTCGTCTCGATTCGTGCGAGCTTCGTAGAACGCCACGGTGTTTGTGTGCGTGCAACTAGCCGTATTGTACGACGGCTAGTTGCACGCACACAAACATCGTGGCGAAGACTGCCGAAAAGAAACGACGTTAATGCACGGCCTTCAAGCCACACCTCCGTGCCCGTCGGAGTGGGGAGCGTGAGGTTTTTTTTCGTTACGGAATTTCCGGATTCGGTCCCCGCGCTCAAGGCCCTCGATAGAAGCTATGCAATAGCTTAAAAAACAATCCTCTTGAATCAATCTATCTATAAAAGAAAGTCGCATGAAGTTGATCGATAGAGTACCTAGTCCAAAAGGTCAAAATAAAGACATATAAAAATAATTATAAGCAACATTTAGGGAAAACGACTGGACTCCATCTAATCAGAGCGTGAAATGTTCTATGCATTTCAAAGAGGATTGTTTTAAGCTGTCAGGAAAACGACACGAGCTTTTCGAATGGCCTGTCGCACATTTAAATTAAAGTATCTATATACTGTATTGGAAACTGTAAAACTATACTAATATCACCAACAAAAAGTCGAGCTTTGTAACAGTTCGCGGACAATATGTATATTGTACATGCTGTAAAATTATATATTTCTGACTAATAAATAGTAAAAAAATTAAAATTATGACAGTAGCTTTTGTTTAAAATGTATGTTTGTTACAAACTTATAAGTTGTTTTTATAATATTTTCTAACACTTGCGCGTGTCTAACAATACGCGGGTATTGTTAGTGTATACATACGAACAAATATGCGCGTATAAATCCATAACAAGCATGGTTTTATTTGAGTTGACTATATGTTCGATAGTCTAACAATGAAATTTTATAATGCATAACACTACGACCAAAGAAGCGAAGCGCAACCCGAAGTCTTCTTACTATTCAACGCGGAAGATCTAGCGGGCTTAGCTAGTTTAATCTATATAATTTTATTGTTACTGGCAATTAGGGAAGTTGTAGTGAATACTTACTCGTTGACACTTTCTTCATCTAAGTAATAATAAAAATCCTAAAAGTATATTTTAGGTTTTACTACTACCAGGTTAAAGATTCTTAATTATGAATTATCTTCTCCCGTAACAATTTTCCAATCAGTGAACGAAAGTAGCTCAAATAACTTGTACTAAATAAGATTTTATGGCGCCTGTTGAAGATTCAAATACATTTGTTCAAATAAAAACAATCTATTTATTCACGATATACATTCAGTTTCGCGGGTTTTATTTAAATTTTACGTACATTTATGTAAATAATTTTGTTTCCGTTAGGGTATCGGAAAAAGCCTGTTGTTTTCTTGCTATGCGGGCTACGCGTGGCGAAATTTACAACATTATACATTATTTAGTATGATTTGTATATATTTTTTACTATTTTTCACACAAGAATTTCGTTGAAAACCGATTTTTATAAAACATAGAAAGAAACTATGTTAAAATATTTTTGTCTCTACAATTGCAAAGTCAAAGTCTAAGATTTTTATTTCAAGTAGGCAAGATATACATGCTCTTTTATAAAGTCACAAGCTAGGCGTCTGTTCCAAAAGGGAATCCTATGGAGAAGAATAGACAAGAAACTCCGTGGATTTTTTTTCATTGTTTCCTTTTTTTTCGATTTAACTAGTTATGTTAAATTTTCTTTCATACATAAATTATAAACGTGTGTTCTGTTATGGGTGTTTCTATGTAGGTATTATAAGTATGTATTTACAAAAGAAAAGTAGCTTATGTATTCTATTCGTATTCTGGTACCCATAACACAAGCATAATAAGCTTAGCTTGGGACCAGAGGACGTTGTGTGAAATGTCCGTGAATATTTATATATTTATATATATTTATTTATTTAAACACAGAAATATCGAATTGTATCGTCATATATTTAATATTTCATACTTTCTAATACACAGTCTGAAATAAAACTTAGATACACTTTAAAATGAACAAAATAATACTGGAACATAAAATTGCTGATGCCAGAAACTAAATAAACAACGTAGATGGAAAATCTGAATCATGGTTTGCCTTCAGTCTTCCGATAATTATTAATCTGCAAATAATTAAACATTTTGTATTTTAATTTATGCACTGAATTTGAGGTTTTCACAATTATTAATGAAATAACTAGGACAGTAATTAAGTATTCTAGTTTTGGATTTGATTTAAGGAATTTTTTACCCAATTACGACTAAATGGATTTCTTTTGTTTGAGCATCCGAATTTGTTTTGGTCCATTTACAATTTGGACACAATCATGACAAAAATATGGAGACCGAAGAATCCGTCCCTTATAGATATTACATGTCTGGATATTCTTTAGCTGTAAAAGTCAGCTAGGGAAAATCGGAGCAAATGGGATAGTGACACGTTTTTTCTTAATCTACCACCACACGAACGGCAAGTAAAATTGTCACTTTTTTACATTAGTTACATTGCTTGTATCTTATCCTTCTCACTATGGGCTGGACTGGCTCCACTTTGGGAGGGACTATATAGTCTATTGTCCCGCGCTTACCAGGCGTGTTTGCACAGGGTTTAGTTTTCCCTTTCTCGCAGTAGACGTTAACTGCTTAGTATTGTCCCTTAGCTGGCTCTTACAGCGCCCTGGGAAGGAAATGGGGTGATGACACTTATTCTTAATCCGTCACCACACGGACCTTGTATAAGCCATTACTTGTATAGGGACAGCAAAATAATGTTGGCCAAACATGTATGTTTACATTTTATTTTTTGGTATCTTCGATAGGGTAGAGAAATATTTTTCTATGTCATATGTCTACCCATGTCATATCACTCACATGTCCAATGTTATCAAGATTATTATATGGCGTATTGTCTATGTAGGCTGTGTTTTAACTAAAATATGCGAGAAAAGCAATCGCAAAGACTTATATTTTATCAGAAAAGTGACATTTACACGACTCCAGAAGAGAACTAACAAAAGACATGCTAATGAACCATATATTATAATCTTATGTAAAATTAGATAATGAATAACTTATATACGCTATTACATAGTACCGCACTACTAAAACCCGTCGCGGTTACAATCCAAGGATTAAATATTATTATAATAGAAGACTTATACGCTTCAGACCGTAGACAAAAGCCGATATCGAGGTTTTGTATAAACATTCCGGAATATTCCATGGACATTTCTATAACATTATTGGAAGTCTTCCATTAATAATTTGGTTAATACAAAGCAGATAAAAGCAAATAACTGAAGTGGATATAAATGGAACCTCAAGAATGTTTAGGTAAAAATGTCGAAAATATTTTTGGTCGCAAGGAAAATGTAGGAAGAAATAACACTTTTTCTTACGACTTATTATGGACCAGTAATTTGAGATATACGTCGATTTGTGTCTATGAGTACATAGTGCCAAGATAAACCTGTGCAAGCTGGCGGAGCCATATGCCACTGTGATTTAGTATTTCGTCGTCATTTTTTATACAAAAATACTGACCGGCTTGTGATGCAAAGCAGGCTTAGCATTGGCGTGCTAAAATACATTTTGTATAAAAATACTTCCATTGGGTTCCGAGACCTTTTAGCAAATTGTGGATATCTTTACAAGAAATATTTTCATATCAAATGGACGCTTTAAAAAAAAAAGCGGTAAAGTGCATTAGAATATTTATAAACATAATAATATGCAGACCTAAAACGGCTTTCAATCAGCGCCTTTTCGCCCAAACCCTTTAAAACAAAAATAAATCTATGTAATAACAGTTTCAAATAAATTAATGAAGTGAAGATTCCTAATAGAAGTTAGACTGTTTATGCAATATGTAGGAAACCGAAATGAGATAACAAGACATAAGTGGTTTTCATAATAGGCGTCAGGGTAAACACGCTTATGTAATAATTGGTCAAGTGCGAGTCGGACTCGCGCACGAAGGGTTCCGTACCATTATCTATGCAACATAAGGCAACGTTATTAGTATCGAGCAAGAAACGGTAAAAAAATCATGTTTGTTGTATGGGAGCCCCCCTTAAATATTTATTTTATTTTATTTTTAGTGTTTGTTGTTATAGCGGCAATAGAAATACATCATCTGTGAAAATTTCAACTGTCTAGCTATCACCGTTCTTGAGATACTGCGTACGGAACCCTAAAAATCATGTTTGTTGTATGGGAGCCCCCCTTAAATATTTATTTTATTTTATTTTTAGTATTTGTTGTTATAGCGGCAATAGAAATACATCATCTGTGAAAATTTCAACTGTCTAGCTATCACCGTTCTTGAGATACTGGGTACGGAACCCTAAAAATCATGTTTGTTGTATGGGAGCCCCCCTTAAATATTTATTTTATTTTATTTTTAGTATTTGTTGTTATAGCGGCAATAGAAATACATCATCTGTGAAAATTTCAACTCTCTAGCTATCACCGTTCTTGAGATACAGCCTGGTGACAGACGGACGGACGGACGGACGGACGGACGGACAGCGAAGTCTCAGTAATAGGGTCCCGTTTTTACCCTTTGGGTACGGAACCCTAAAAATGGATAATAATATCCTTAACATAGTAAATATTTGTTTACCATCGTTTATTTTATTTGTACACCTAGTCACGCAACTAAGCTTTTGTCTGCAACTTCGCCCTTGCTTCGTCCTTTTGGTGGGCGAAGTTGCAGACCAGTTACCAATTTTCATGTGTGTTTATTAAAAATTACGATTTTTCATATAACTAATCTTTTTACCATGTAGGGTGTTGAATTTCAGTACTATTTTTCAGTGTTCTCAATTCGTCTGAATGTTTATTTTAATTTTTTTTTGATTGCTACCGCATAACTTTTAACTGGGCTAAGCCATTTTAATGATTCTTTTTTTATTTGAAAGCTGATGGTTCTCGTGTGGTCCAGGTCAGTATACGGTGGTTATCTCCTGAGAAACCGTGAAAAACCCTCAAATTTCAAAGGCTTTTTTATATAAGCTTTTTTTTTTTTGTTAGAACTTTATTTTTTTTAATTCTCCTGTCGGGACATGCAGGGTTATATACGCCCTTATGTAGATGTGCAATACTATGTAAGTCGAAAACGCTTGTTCTTTAAATAGATATCATTAGAAGTCTGTCAAATCGAATTTGAACTAAAATATTCTTGATTTTGTTTACCTGAAGAATAATTTGAATCTTTGTGAGAAAATACTAAAAGGCTTTGTAAGTTGATACTTTATCTTCTTAAAAATGTTATAACTGTATAGTAACGGTAGTATATTGTTACCAAACTTGCAATTAAAAGTTAAAACTGTTCTTAGTTTAGAAATCCAAGTAAATAAGCACCTTGGAATAACTTTGTACATAGTTAGAGGCTTCACACACATTATTTGTAAATTGTTTGTAAAGTATCGTTGTAAGTTTCGTAACAAAGTTGATATAGATACCAATTCTACGTGCACAACTTAACTAAACATAACTAAAAATGAATTTTGATTGTGGCAATAACACAATTCGTCAATGTTAACTGAACTTTCTTGTTAAAAAACTGTTTAATACTTCACAGCAAAATGTCTTTATGCAAAATTAGAGATTATTACGAGATGATGACAAAAGAGCAAAGGCCTCGACCTACGGCGAAGTAATCACGCAAAGCCTTAGGACTAAAGATTTTAATCAATATAAATGTACACAACAAAATTATAATAATATTAATCAAAATAAACCAATCGCTGTTTTCATTTTTTAGTTAAGTTAAGTTTAGTTGTACACTTAAAATTATCACCATAGTCATTACTCCATTCTCCAGTAAGATGCAACTATTATTTAGTCGAACTGTATAACTCGAGTTCAAATAAAGATGCTATGAAATAACAAAGGCTTCATGTCCAGACAAAACACAGAAGCTTTCTTTTACAGAGCATTATCAAAATATAAAATCTGTCATAAAAACATGGCCAAAATTAAAACAATATAACGAGAGGCTTGTAAGACAATATTGTTTTACAATGGATGCGTAAACAAACAGATATTTAGAGTGACACTTGACGAGGGTTCTTCGTTAAAAACATAATCTAAATTGTCCGCATTCATTTACCAATGTACTACTTGCGTATTGTATTCCTACTTATGCAAATTTTAATCACTTTAGAATTAACTGAATCTTACACATATAAGTTTAGTTGTAGAATATACTTAAACAAAGACTACGTCATAATAAACTTGTTAATATTGCGCGGTTGCACAATATAGCTCACAAGCTCAGCAAATCTAGTCGTACTGCTCGCGTGATAGGCCCGGCGGTATATAATCGGCTACCAGCCGACGTAAAAGATGCAACTTCTACCAAAAGCTTTAAAGCAAAGCTAAAAAAATGGTTGATTAAGAATGAATTTTATGACTTTGATAACGAATTTCTTAAATTACCCTTGACATGAATGAAATGTGAAATAATTACCTAATTTAATTAATTTATTTATTTTTTATATTCGTATTTAATTATCATTATTATTGACAATTGCAATGTATTTTTTAATTCAAATAATGTATCTAATTCAATTCTAATTCTTTGACTTGTAACTTATGTTATCAATTAATAAATGAAATGAAATAAATGAAATAATAAGTACGTATAATAAAAAAAAAACAGTCAAGCACGAGTTGGTCTCGGACACGAAAGGATTTCGTATTCTTATTATCTTAATCTTAGACGTTCGTATAACGACCCCAAACAACACCAAATAACGAAACCCCAAAATAATGGAATAAGGACAAGAGATTGATATTTATGATTATTTATTGTGGTAGCATCAACTGATATAGGTACACGAACTATAAAATTTTCAGCTCTTTAGCAAGCTCTCTGTCATGGTGACAGACAAACGCACGAACGAAAGGTCAGTGAAATCTCAGTAATACCCAGTAATACCTCGTTTTACCTTTTGGTACGGAACCCTAATAAAGTCTCGCTACGACTTCTCATACAGTTTTCAACAACAGAAGGAACGAGAAAAGTTCTTCATGGAAGATCTTGTATAAATAAATAATAAATGAATCAGGTTGTTTATATAGGACAATAATTTATAGATTCATTATAATATTTTTTATTAAATATTAAAAATGATACGAAATACATAATTAAACCTCCTGGAGCACCTGAGCATTCATCAACATTTTACTGTAAAAACTTAAAGTAGATAGATAGTTAAAACTCTTTATTATACACTAAAAAATATTGTAAAATATTCTTAAATAATTATTAAAAAGTACTAAACCGAATAAATTAAATAATAAAGAAATAAAAAATATGATTGGAAAAGCACTGCTGCTTTTTAAAAAAAGAATTTAATAAAAGGTTATTGTATTTTAGCTTCATATTTAGCTGTATAAAAGTTGGTAAAGAATTAACGGTACGGTTCTTTGATTTTTAAAATGCTGGCTGTATAGACGTGTCTTATTCCTGTCTAATAAAAAAAAATATTTCATCTTCCAATTTTAAAATATCGTTACCTAAGTACTTCTATAATCACTACATACATTTAAATTTAAATCAAATAAACGATAGGTACGTTATTCATGTATTTATCAAGTAAGTATAAATCAATTAAGAAAATAATATTCTGTAGTAGATAGGTACCTAGGTCCTATACACCTAAAATATTATTGGCCATTTAAACACCTACATAGTAAATTTTTATATTGCAAGTGTGACCGGTAAACAAATCTCTGTCTATCATTTTCTTTTTATTATTTGTTGAACTTCTAAAAACTTGATAGTGTTGTTTTTAATATTATAATTCGTACCTTGACAAGTTTGCTGAAGTTTATGGTGTGTGATTATGATTAGACAATAAGTAATTACCAATTAAAATAAGACTATGAGATTAAGCGCCTAAAAAGTATCTCTCAGGATAATTCTAAATAATCCAAGTTTCTGAAAATTTTCATGAATTCTTTATTTAGAGATCTATTTCACAAATTCCATTAAATAACTGTTCATGCTTTCAGTTAGTTTTGTAAGAAAAAGTTAACACGCAAAAAGTTTTTTGAATAATATAAAACTAAGACTTACCTGATAAAGACGACAACAAAGGTTCTAATCAACATGATATCTGTTTAAAAGTTAGTTAATAAGTTTGATGACCATTTGTTTATAATAATATACTTAGTATTTCGACACGGATTGCATTCGCGATATCCGTAGTACCGTACTCGGTCTTACGGCGTTTTGTTAGCGGTGGCGGTTCGCGCGCTTACATCTCGAGAAATACAGCCTCCGGCATTAAACACGCATGCGTAATGTTAACTGGAAACATACGGATAATAAACTGTATACTAGTTTGGTTTAGTCAAAATTTCGTTTTAAAATAGATTGTGGCTTAATCAGAAAGTCGCAATGATCACAGAATGGGAATCTAAAAAACCTATAAAATTAAATGTACTTACTTATGATTGTAATTATAATATCATAAAATTTAATTTTGATATTTGGTCTGAATCATACATACTTATTTAGCATACAAAATAACAAAATTCTTTGTAAAACATAGTATATAACAGGAGTTTATTAAAATCATTGTACCTATTAGACCGGTAATAATATCAAAGAAAAAAAAACTTGGTTACAGTCACATCTTTTTTAAACCAAAAATTTATATTTGTATTTTTTTCAACCGCAATTTGTAATAATCAATGACGGCATGGGTAAATGTTTTCGAAACCCCACGAAAATATCATGTTATTTCTAATCTGTCACTAGTCAGGTCTAATATAAATACACATCAATTACAGTAACTAGTGACTATCCCTCAATTTGATATATTCACATAAAGTAATTACAAACTAAAGTATACCACTACTTAATAGTTATAGAGATGTTGTGACCAAATGCAAAACGACGTTGTCTGCAAAACAATGGGATTGTAATGGGGTGATCCCTAAGGCCTTGCTTGATTACTTCGCCGTAGGTCGACGCCTTTGCTCTTTTGTCATCATCTCGTAATAAGATCTCTAATTTTGCTTAAAGACATTTTGCTGTGAAGTATTAAACATTGATTGATATCTGGGGACCAGTACAGTTGAGTGTTAAGACGATACCAAAATAGCTTCGTGCATTTTTCTATGTACGAAGTTTTCATTGTTTCTTTAGATTGAATGGCTAGAGCTCTAATTTTTAAGTATATGTTTTTTTCAATATATGATCTAGGATCGCATCAACTCAGAAACGCGATTGAAAAAAGTTTTCTCGATAGAAAATCTTGGCGAAACAACCTCTCAAATTTTTTATTTTTTTCATTTGTCGGTAAATTATCGCGTATTAACTAATGAAATAACTTTAAAAACATAAGTAACTATTATATATAGAAACACGTAAATCAGAATTAAAATATATTTAGTAGATTTTGAGTAAATAGGAAAAGTATCCCTAATTCTTCATTTTCTGTGCCTACTGGCTGTGTTAATATGTACGTGTCGGCGATGATATACGATAATATTGATGTAGGCCCTTAACTAGGTATACGAACGACATTTCGACACACTTTTTTTTGCATTTAGGGGCGCATAAATGTATTCAACAATAATTCAACAATAATTTGCCCAAATTAGGGTGATGACATACTAGATCCAGCTAAGATTTTGTTAGAAAACTTTATAAATTTTTAGCAGTGGAGCCCAAATAGTTTTCATATATTAGGCTTTTTATACTGCTTAAGGAGACACAACTCGTCTCTAAGGAACGCCTAGAAGACAGTCGCATGCACCTAAAACTACAAGTAACCCTAAATGCTTAATTTATTCATTTCTTCCTACCTTGCGAAGATCACCACATCACATACATTGGTACCAATTCTACGTCCACAACTAAACTAAACTTAACTGAATAATCTACTTAGTTTAAAAATAAAAAAAACACGCTTAAATATCCTGAATATTTTTTAAATGATTGCATTGTCATCAATACTCAATTCTATGCTACCTACTTACAAAACGTTGACAGTTTATGTTGTCATAGACATAAGTTTCTGTTGTCACAATCGTAGTAAACACAAGTAAACAATTATGATATTTTTACCGGAAAGTGACTTGTCCTAAGATAGTCACATATGGGCCATTAAAAGAAGAATTGAATTGAATGATATTTTTACCTGATTCTATAAACAAAGCGTTTTTATGTGAAATTATCTGATTGTATATGAAAGGCATACGTAGAAACACAATAATCTTGGTGAGTTTACTCATATACAATTAAACTCATAGACATTCTGTGATTAAACTATTACGCGTATAAATAAAAATACAAGTGAGGTCATAGTGATACTTCTACATGCTATTCTTCGTTTTTAAGTATGTACACCCATTAAGGGGGCAGCACTGTATCTCCTTAACACAGGTTGCTTGCAACCTAGCTAGGAGAACAGAAAGCCTACAAATATGTTGTATACCTTATATTGAAGCCAAAACATTTATGTACAATGTTTTTATATAATCAAATACCAATAAATAAATTATTATTATTATATTATTATTATTCTAGTAATTCTGATCAAGGAATTGGGATTATTCTTTTAAATTATTGCATTGTCATCGGTCCTTGTTAGGTGTGCAAAATTTCAAATCAATCCGTCTACTGCAAGTGGCTGAAAATAGCTATCAAAGATTCCGTTACACAGATTAATACGTTGATAGATACATACTAAACTTATAAAAGCGTGTTAAAAATGAAAACAACTATAATGAATTTTGATTAATTAGCAATTTCGTTGTGCATATGTTTATTAATTTAAATCGTTGGTCTAGAGTATACAGATTTTCTAATAAAAAGTTTAGTAACATTGCCGAATTGTGTTATTCAGTCTACCAATTTACACTTTTTAGTTAAGTTAAGTTTAGTTGTCCATGTAGAATCGGCACCATTATACCTTCTAAAGATACTCTAACTATTGCAATTTATAAATAAACTAAATTATACCATAATAGCTCAGTTGGGAGAGCGACGGAACGGTATTCCGAGGTCGCGGGTTCAAGTCCCGCTTATGGTTATCATTTTTTCCATTATAATTTAGTTTATTTAGTAAAAAGCATAGCGAGTCAATCGCAAAATATTAATAAATTAATGTAGAAATACATGTACAGCCATTACTTCGGTCCAATTGTGTTCTGTAAAGAACACTAACTGATCGATTGTTGGAGTTGGTGCAAACCGCTCCATAGATGGCGTTGTACGAAAAAACATCGCACGATGTTAAAACTCGCATTGAGATGATTGTAGTGGAAAATTTGGTAAACATTTGCGTGGACCATAATAGCTCAGTTGGGAGAGCGATGGAACGGTATTCCGAGGTCGCGGGTTCAAGTCCCGCTTATGGTTATCATTTTTTCCATTATAATTTAGTTTATTTAGTAAAAAGCATAGCGAGTCAATCGCAAAATATTAATAAATTAATATTGTAATTTATATATTATTTTAATTCTGCTATAGATATTAGTTATTATCAACCCAAAATGACTTAAACTTTATATTCGCAAAGTAATTTTACAAAAGTAAACAAAAAGAACATTCACAATTTAAAGAAACTACGTATCTTTAACCAACTCCTATAAATTTTCATTCAAACGTACTCCATAGCTTTTCGTTTTTCGTGAAGATCTGTTCATAAAGTCACACCCACGTCGTAGCTCGAATACTTGGTAAGTATTGTGTGCGTGACCTTAGATAATACACGCCACCTATAGTGAAGGCGATTTGAAATGAAATCCAACACATATCCAAGTGTAATAGGTACCACGAGACTGTGGGGGTTCATTTACCGCTGGTTCCAAGTATCTCACAAAATTATCACTATAATAAATCTTGCTATTAATTTAAGCATATTAATTTCAGTAAAATTTCAAGTGAGAATTCACTTTACAATCCTGGAATATCTCACCACCAAGAAGGTAATGTCAAATTTATAATTAGATATATAAATCTATTTTATTATTCCGTGTATAGTGATAAACATGAATTACAAATGGACTTTATTTCCGTTTACAATTACCCTTGGCGATAGATAAGGACGTAGCAGAAGACTCTTATTGATGGACCAGGTACTCTATCTCAATATTTTAATGTATTCAGTCTAGCTGTTTTTCGTATGTAGTAAATCTAGGCTTGATTATGATGCTTGTGATATGGACTGACGACAACTTATTTGAGTGTTCGTGCTACAGTGCGTAGGGAAGAACTGTTAATGGATGATTAAAAATATAATAAACACAAAGAGAATTTACGCAGGGGCGTTACTGTGGTAGCATATTAGTGAATCACGTCAATTTAAAAGAATAAGTGAATTGAAAAATATTGTAAAAGTGAATTCGAGTAGACTTAAGTGTCCATAGTAGTGGTTGTATAGTGAGTGTGTACGTCACGTACTCAGTAAATCACCATCGTTACCTCGCCTATGTCGCGGCTCAACAAACCGCTGCTATACTAACATTTTTCAATCCCTTCAAATGGAAGATGCCACTTACATATCTTAACATTCGTACGTGATAAACTTTCAACACTTATTGTAGAAACAAGTATAAGATTTCCTTAAAAATATTTCTGTCATATATGATGGAAATCTTATACCTTCAAAATACAAATACGAAAAATATTTAAGAATAGATAGAAATGATAGATGCAATTAAAATCTTTTAACTGTGTTGCAAGTTTAAGTTGTCCGATGGTTGAAGAGCATGAATTTGGATATTTTTTAAACTTCAGTGGTCTTTACCACTACATATTAGTGAATACAGTTTGAAAATAGATTCACGAATAGTTAACTTTGCTAGCACTAGTTACAAAACAATCACTAGGTTCACAATTCTGGCAAGCGTAGCGTTTCGTAGCATATTCGTAGCACTCATATTAATTGGACCGGTGCAGACCACAGAGGTCGGTTCTCATTGACAACAGTACTCATCACTATTGTCATTTGCGAGTCAATATTACACACAAAAGCAAAATGTACTTTTGCTGTCACAAATTAACATTATTGTACTTCTTAATTGACTTCCAAAAAGAGAGTAGATATTCTATTGGCTGTAATCTTTTACTTATTTAATTATATTACTCGATAGCGCCTGGATGTAGGACCAGAAACGTCCGAAGCCGTAAACCGTATCCTGGAGGAATCGACTATTTTGTTCAAATTTTACAGACACACGGGCACAGCCAACTGAGTTCCGTTTGGCATAATTTTTTACCTGTACATAACTAAAATGTGTAGCATAGAAATGTGAAGTATTACTAATCTAATAAAATACCAAATAAAAATAAAGCGACCGTGATTTCAGCATAAGCAGCTACCTTTTGAAATTCAAAGAATATTTTACCAGGCAAAAGGATCAGATCATATTTTGAGTTGCGGAGCAAAATTATTACCAAAAAATTATTTTCTAAGAGCTATTAAGCAACATTAAGTAGGTATTCTAAAAGGCCTACTAAGCATTTAAAGTAAATTATATAACCTCTAACAATAAATACTCATTTAGGAAATTATATATTCATACCACTTTCATTGTTGATATTTGAAGTCATGTACCCAAACTTTGCTTAGTAAATTTACGACGCGGATATGCGTATTGACAGAATAACAATAGGGCGGTGATGAGCATCACCCGATATTACGATAAAAAATACTTCTTGATATATTTCTTATTGACGAATACATTCGTCTCGTAATCCACTATATCCGTTCTTCAAATATTTATTGAACTGAAAAAAAGATAAGATCAAACGAATGGGACACGAATACCTTAAGCACTGATGTGATATTAAAAATACTTGAAATATTAATATGAGTTTTATTTGCTTTGTAAGACGTTTACTGATAAGATTCTGTGCTTACTTTAATTTTCATGAAAATTGAGAACTGTACAACGATATTGAAAATTAATGAACCGGTTGAACACAGCGACATAAGAAAAAATCTTATTTGAATTATTTAGCTAATAGACTCGTTGGTTATCAGTTGCAGTGAGCATGACTGAATGATTTATTGCTTAAAGGAGACTTCAGTGAACCCTCTATTTACTTCATTCATTGCTTTATTTAGTAATTTAATAAAGATGAAAAATATTTAAAATAATAACTAACTTGTCTAGCGTAGTACAAATTTAAACTTGTAACATTTTCATAAACTACTTCTCATGATTACATACAAACATTTAATTAATTAAATGTATTGTTGTCTGGCCTAGTTCCAATATTCAAGGCAACATTTAAGAGATTGTTCAAAACACGTGTTTAGACATAACAGACACATTTACGTCTAATATGAAATAGGTACACAGTTCAGATAAATCATCATTTGAAGTGATATGTAACAAAACGTGGTTACATTTTGAGATGATTTATTTCGGAAATATCTAGTTACTTGAATATTATTATTTTATTTCAATTTTATATCGTTTTGTCCTTTAGTATGGTCAAGCAATACAACAATCTAGGAATCAATATAGCAGGAACAAACCATTGACTTTCTTATTAAGTTTAAAGCAAAACTTAAAAAAAAAGTAATTTTTTAGGAGAAAAACAAGTTCTAGTATAAAAAGCTAACAATTACAACCGACTATTAGAATATGTAGTACACATGTAGTAGTAGTAATAGTAGTATATGGGCGGGGTGTTTATTAAACGCTTTTGTGGTACAGTCGCGTAGTGTCTGTAATCTGCTAGCGGACGCAAGGTAGGTTTCGTCAAATAACTTCCGCACAACACCGACACCTGCCATCATGTGCCACTTCCTATAACATATACCAGTTATACATCTATGTCACGTAGACAGGCTTTTGATATAGTTAGAAATAAATGTGCGTTCAAATACATCGTACATATCGTAGCATATTCGTAGCACTCTCGGTGACATTGTAACACTTGTAAATATATGTGATTGTGATAAAATACGTTCAGTATTTATGACATGGCCTATTGTTTAAGGAGTTTGTAAGGCATTATATGGATTAAAATAAATTATAAAAAATTAATTGTAACTTAATTGATACTTAGTATTAACGCAATTTCTAAATATTTAGAAATGCATCACCATTTCTGAAGCTGCAGACTTTTATTAAAATTAGCCATCGACGGGTGTAAAAATTAGATTTAAAATCTCATGTTTTTATTTTCGAGTCATAGTATAAGTCTTTACTAATAAAATTTATAGATTTTCTACTGAATTTGTAAATAATGTGCAAAAATGTAGAGGCAATGTTGTTAATTGTATTGAACACTGATTGTCATGTCTTCAAAATATAGTTTGTATGTTTTCACGAGAGTTTATGTTTCAAGTGTCCAAGTTGTGAAATAATTCGCGCCAATGGCGCTATGGGGCCATACAGCTGGTAGCGCAGGCGCGACGTCACTCCGTACCACATCGCCATCGCGACCGCTCATGCTCGTTCAAATAAACCGCAGAACGCGCGCGCGACTTATATACGCGACAACTTGTTCTCGAAGTTTTAAGTTTGTTAGTAATGTGGTTGGCTCGGTGTTTCGAGCGATTGCGGTGAACGCGCAATGCGCGTTGTCCGCTATTTCCGCCGCCCAGCTGCGCGATGAGCGCGCATTGCACGAAGCTAGCTCTTGCACGCGCTGCCTTCGCGCTTCTGCTTCCATGCCTGCACGTCCTTACTATACAGTGAGTCAGTCTCATCATGAGTTCAAATTAGTTCTTTTATGATTTGTTTTAAACTATCTTTGGAATTATAATGACCGCAAAAATTACTAGTTACTTATTTTATTAAAATTTATTCAAAGATTTTTGTATCAAAAAATATAATATTGAAAATAAAATGTAATATTTAAATAAAACCGATAAATGTTTATTTATTTAGGAGGCAAGCGGTATATTAGTTTTAATCATAAAATTGTAAAATATTTTTTATTAAATATCGACTTATTAAAGTCCAATCGTAAACTCTTAACTTCTTTCTATATACTTTCTTCATATTCTTAAACACGTTTAGAACATCAGACATAATATTTATAAACTATTTCGATTGTTTCTTCAACTTTACTTGTTTCTTCAACAATTTATACAAAATTTGCTACAACTATTACAATATATACTATACTATTATATTTATTTATATTATTTTTTAATCAAAACATTCTCCTTTCATTTGTCCTTCAAGTGACGTCATTACCAGGGTTCCGCAGCTAAACGCAAAACGGGACTCTATTATTGGGATTGCAATTTGCACTGTCCGTCCTTCCGTCTGTGATAGTGTGATAGCTCTCGGGAAAACATATAGCTTGAAATCTGATCTGTTGATGCAATAACAACAAATAATAAAAACCAGAATGCAATAAATATTTAAGTTTATTTGGTATTTAAGTAATGTTAAGTTAATATTTTAAAATTAGTTTCATAAATATTTTAAAAGTTGTAATTATGCAAATTTAATCGTGTCAGGGTTAAACTGTATGAGATGGATATAAGCAATAGCAAAGGCACAACATTCAATTGATGATGTAATGCCTCGACGCGCGGCGTGCCGGACAATTTGTTCATTTTAAATCATATCAAGTCTTTATAATAATTTTGTAAGTATTAAAGTTTAGATAATACTAAAATAAATATTTTTTAAACCATTATTTTCTTTTATATCACTATTATTTTCTTTAACAAACTTCAGATTTGAATTCTGAGCAATCCCAATTTAAGAATTGTTTGTAAATATTACAAACACTTTACAGTATAAGAATTGGATGCCATCGGATTTATATGTAATTTAAACTCGGTATAACCTTTCACAACTTTTAGACCGCCGACGGATATTAATATAGGATACACCATGACATTAGATTTTTTTTTATTGAGAAGTTACAGTTTTAAACCTAAATTAGGTTAGGTTAGTTCGCCTCTACTTTTGAGTAAATTAAAATGACACAAAAGTAATGTATGTTACTAAAAATTATAGTCAAGAAAGTTATACAAAAAATGAAGTTATTTTAACACTATTCTAAGATTGCTATGCTATTATTCTAAGATTAATATTTTTTAAATTCAGTCGTTCAAGATAATCGCTGTTTATGATCCGATATAATTGTCTCAAAGTTCAACTTGTGATTTCCGTATTCCATTAATCATTCATGAGAACTGAACGAAAACGTATGACATATTTTACATAATTTTGTAGCTACAAAACTTACATATAAAATACATAATATTCTCTTACACTTGCCTGACTCATTTATTTAAATAAAACTACTTTTTACGGATTTAGACGCGTGATTTGTTTTAAATTTTAGCCCGATGTTTCGGAGACTTTGCAGTCACCATAGTCACGGGTGAGTCACTCACTTAATAGAAATACAGGCGTCTAAATCCGTAAAAAGTAGTTTTATTAATAAAATACATGTAAATAATTTGACGGGCCTCATGGTCGAGTGGTTTATGTAACGGATTACCACGTTCAAGAGGTCGCGGGTTCTATTCCCGCTCGGGACAATCATTTGTGTGACATAATTATAATCGTCATACAAATGTTTTGCGATTAGTCACTATAACATTCATAGGATACTAATATCTACAAATACATGTTTGTGTTATTTAAGCACTCGAAATGTGTTCAAACTATAATAATCATTATCTACAATCGTTTTCCTGTATACTAGCATATATATAACTTATGTACCATACCGTATATAATATAATAGGTCGGGAAAAAAGTATTTTAGTATTTCATTAGTAAAAAGTTACAGTAATTTTTTTTTGGGTAGTGCTGTTTGTATCTGGCCCGTTTATATACCATTGAAAAGAAGACATTTTATAGAATAGAAAAATAAAAAAGTGATATACCGCCGCATTTTCTATTGATTAAAATGAGCGAATGTAACATAGAAATTCGATACATTTAGAATTTTTTTTACTACTAAGGGAAAAATGCGACACACGCCACGAAAAAGATTTTGTGACGTTTATGGACTCAATGCAGTGCCGGTAAGAGTAGCACTAAAGTGGTTCAAGCGTTTTCAATCCAGCAATTTTGATGTCAAAGATGAGCCTCGCTCTAGCCGACCTGTTACGGGAAAAGTAGATGCCATTTCGAAAAAAATGGAGCATGATCGGCTAATATTTGTGTAATATTCCATAATTTTAATTTTTCTAGTTTTTCTACAAACACATTTTAAAATATATTTGGAATTTTTGTAGAAATATGCTTTAAATACAACAACACGTTTAAAAAATATATAATTGTACAATAACATGGAGTTAATTTAAGTTGGATTTGGTCTGATCCTACGCTAAATGGCAATTCACTTTAAGCCCCCACACACAAATCTCATTTAGATGGCCGCAGTGCCCGTAATTTCGTGTAGACATAGAAAGGTTCACTGTTGTAAATATCTTCAAAATTAATATAGTGTCCTTATTTCAGTTTAAATTAAACATTACTAAAATCAAATACTTGATTAAATATTGTAGTCAGTCTCACCCGTGACCATGGGGACTGCAAACTCTCCTAAACGTGGGGCTAAAATTTAAAACAAATACACGCGTCTAAATCCGTAAAAAGTAGTTTTATATAAACAAATGAGTCGCGCAAGTGTGGGAGAATATTATGATTGATAGATATATATGAACATTGATAGATGTAAGCGTGTACTACTGTTGCTTAGCGTAAGCGTGTACTAATACTGATATAAGCCTGTTAAAAACTACTTTTTAACAGGCTTATATCAGTATTAGTACACGCTTACGCATATTTTGTACTTCATAAGTTTAAAATATTTAAATAAATAAATCTACATTTATTTATTTAAATATTTTAAACTTATGAAGTACAAAATATACATTTTATTAAAGTTTCAATGAATCATACTTATTAAGGAAAAGTCTTGTCTGGCCAATAAAGTAAGATTTTTTGCTTGGATTTTCTCATAGCTAGTATTTGCTAACCATTACAGCACTCATAGGAAGAAATACGTCGGTTTGATATAATTTCTGTTATCCATTTAGTTGGCATTGATCCTGAAGATTTTTGCATATTACAAAGGTGAAATAAGACTAAAGATCGCCACGCTCATCCTTGCACATGAACCATAAACATAAAAAATATACTTCGACATAAAATTTATTACATAGATCATGTGCAAAATACATCGGTGTGTACGAGAATGACAGAAATACTCAGAATACTTATTCAAACTTTTCAAGAATATTCATAGGTCGTGAAAGTTTGTTCAGGAATTCTGTAAATGTTCTACGTGCACGACAATCCAACTTATCATTTGTAGGAAATGCTTTGGTATAGGTATTATAAACTAATTCAATGCGAAATGATATGCATAAGGCTGAATGTTAATTGTTCAGTTTTTCGCGATATATGAGGCAAAGGTATCTAAGTCAATTTCTCTATTACCTCTAATCTTCCAATCGAGTAAATTAATTTAAATACATAATTAGGATGTAATTCTCTCTCTCTTTAGCCAAATTGACATCCCACTGTTGGGCACGGGCCTCCTCTACTTTGGGAGGAATTATGGTCTACTGTGCCGCGCAGACTAGGCCTATTGGCACATTGTTCATTTTCGAGTTTTCCATCTATAACAGAGAATGTTATCCGTGTACGTGTCCCTTAGCTAGTTTTTACAGCTCCCAGGGAAGGAAACTGAATGGTGATACTTGCATTCTTAATCCCTCACCACACGGATAGTTGCAATATGTTTAGGTGTTTATGTGTAACATTATGTTGTTTGTATCAGAGGCGAGAGAGCGGCGGCTGACCGGTTGGAGAACGTGACGCATACAGTGTCACGGATACTTGACGGATACGACATACGACTACGACCTAATTTCGGTGGTAAGCGATTGATTTTACAACATTGAGTATCCACTAGCCTAATGGCTTAACACAAAACTGTATTCTGAAACTTTTTGTATAGATCATTTTACAATTCATAATTTTGTTCTTTATATAATTATAAAGAACAAAATTATGAATTGTAAAATGATCTATACAAAAAGTTTCAGAATACAGTTTTGTGTAGGTACAACACAAGGTTGTCGAATCTATAGTATCTTTGTATCTACATTAAATAATTTAATATTTACCAGTACAAACGGTTTGCGGTCATTTCATAGTAGGTAATTGTTTTTTAAAGTAGTGATTTTAAACTAAAATCCCGTTGAATAATTACCATTTTAATAAGTGATATAAATAGGTAATTTCATTGGTATGAACATTGTTCAGTAAAATTTTATTGTAAATGTAATTTATTGTTTTATTGTAAATGTAATTTAATTCAAAATATATTCTTTTAATTTTAGGACAATGGTCCTAAAATTAAAAGAATATGTTTAAGAAAAGCTAAAGGAGTTACAATTAGAACTGGTAAACAAATTTTGCTGTAATAAAAAGTTATTGTCAGTCAGGGACCGCGGGATTAGTTAGGTGCTACGAACTGTGAGTTCATTTGCATTGAACAAATACTATCGAAAATGAACGCAACCTGTACATCTATATTAGCTCCACCGAGAGTCGTAATAGAACGTACGTACCTAGATGAATGCAATTTGGAACACGTCATCATATTTCCGAATCCATAAACTAAAGTACCTATAAACCGTTATGCAATTTGCTACATGCACTGAATGCTCTAGTAAATACGTCTCATATATGATATGAGAGACGATATTCGTGAAAGATATTAAGAGTACTGGACCATAATGTTTTGTAATATATCATATTTGAAACGACTCAGCCGTATTCTAGAACTTGTTTGTGCTTTTCAGGAAACCCATTATACGTAGGCATGGACTTGACTATAGCTAGTTTTGATGCAATATCTGAAGTTAATATGGTAAGTCGCTATCTAAAGAGCTAATTTATTATACTCATGCTTATGAGAATATTTTTCTGCGAAAGTAGATTGAAAAGAGTAACAAGATATGACCTTAACACTGTTTACCTCTGCCAACGCATTAAATTCGTTGAAGCTATCAGTAACACGTAACAGTTTTGTTTATTCATGTTGCTAAACCGACTAAGTACTTGACTATATCGATGCGTCACATATTAGATAGGAATATCTGACAAGGTAACCTTGCACATCTCCAGAATCGCTGAGGATGTTCTTTGGGTCGTATGAAGGACTTTGCACTCGAGCAGGTCGTCCATCGTAATTCATTAAGCTTTTAATAGCTTCGGAAAGGGAGCAAGGCCGTGGTCTCTTGACACACATCGAGGGTCGCCGGTGCCTAAGGGGCGGATTGCTACGTCAGCCAATCGATGCCCGCCTTTACTTTCTACCGCCACTCGCCGCCTGCCAACGCAGAGGTCACCGCCCACTTATCATCATTACGATATAAACATTATATTCAACAATATCTAATCTTTAATTATTTCTTTGAAAAAACCCAGATTGACAAAATATGACAAAACTATTGCCGCAAGCAAACATTTCGAACCTCCGTTTTTACAATACATTTTTGTGATAACTTGTAGCTTGGCTTATTTTTTGCGTGTAGAGTTTAGTATAGTTCGGTAAAAGTAATAATGCTATTGTGCTTGGGAACATAATATATTTTTAATTTTTATACGGAAATAATTAATCGTATCAGTTTGCTGTTTTTCCAGATTTAAAATTCAATGGATATGATAAATACTTAACAACTCTCATTAGGTATACCTGACTTGTATTAGATATTTACCGAAATATTAGGTATTACCAGTTCCACTTATAGCTCTATTCAGGCTTCATGACTGTAACATTACAGAAGATAATCTATAATGTTTTTCTTACGTTCTTATCAAATTAATGTCCTTCGCTATACTGTAACATAATCTCTCAAAGGATTTTGTATACTTACAGGATTACACAATAACCCTTTACTTAAACCAATACTGGAAAGATGAAAGGTTAGCCTTTGGCCTTCCGGACGAGGTCTTAACACTGTCAGGAGATTTTGCTGATAAGATTTGGGTGCCAGATACTTTTTTTGCCAATGACAAAAATAGGTGAGTGCTACAACATTATTATTGAATAGTCATTGTTGTGTAATTTTATATAGGAAATTTAATCATTTTCTTAACCTCAGTGAGTGATAAAATTTTTACAATTATTCAATAATTAGAAGTACTTTTTTCAATACGTGAGTATAGCCCTGAGTATAAATCGAATCCTCGATGTCGCTAAAAGACGATAAACTTGTGATGAGTGAGCTACGACGTTTGATAAATAAAAAACAAATCTGATTTGGAAAAACAGAAATTTTCTTCTAGTTTCTACTGAAATAGTAACTTAGAATTGTTTGTTTCTCCCATAGCTTTCTTCACGACGTGACAGAACGCAACAAGCTTGTTCGTCTGGGAGGTGATGGAAGCATCACGTATGGGGTGCGGTTCACTGCGACCCTCGCCTGTATGATGGACCTCCACTACTACCCACTGGACAGCCAGAACTGCACCGTCGAGATTGAGAGCTGTGTGACTCATACACTTGTAATAGATCACCAGGCAGAGCTTGATGCTTCGATTTGCCAACTAATTCCACATATTTGCCAACTAATTCCATATTCTTGCCAACTAATTCCACACTCGTTTTTTTTCGCAGACATTCTTCATAGCTTCGCTATTGCCTGAACAATCGCGTCAAAGCAACTTAATATTGCATTGTATCATTTCTTCATGAAACATTATGAACTTACGAAGCAGTTTTCACTAATATACGATTATACATACCTCTCAGAAATGTAATTCATTTTTAGCTTTAAGAGGATACCAAAATAGCTTCGTGCATTTTTCTACGTACGAAGTTTTCATTGTTTCTTTAGATTGAATGGCTAGAGCTCTAATTTTTAAGTATATGTTTTTTCAATATATGATCTAGGATCGCATAAACTCAGAAACGCGATTGAAAAAAGTTTTCTCGATAGAAAATCTTGGCGAAACAACCTCTCAAATTTTTTATTTTTTTCATTTGTCGGTCTATTATCGCGTATTAACTAATGAAATAACTTTAAAAACATAGGTAACTATTATGTATAGAAACACGTAAATCAGAATTAAAATATATTTAGTAGATTTTGAGTAAATAGGAAAAGTATCCCTAATTCTTCATTTTCTGTGCCTACTGGCTGTGTTAATATGTACGTGTCGGTGATGATATACGATAATATTGATGTAGGCCCTTAACTTAGAAAGTTACAATATTAAAGTATTTTATTAAAGTACTATTCAAAGCATCAGGAATTGCAGCACCAGTAACCATTGCTTAGTATTCATTTGTTTCAATCCAAATCCTAATCTCGATCGCTCTTGCCAACTCTATTATAAATCTTCATTGTTTGTGGGTAAATTCTACTATCTGCTACTATACTTAGGTATATTGACAAAGCGATGTAAATTATGCTTGCAGAAATAAAGAAAATTTTACCGAAACGCTAATATTGATAGTGTCAATAACACAATACGGTAATGCTAACCATACTTTCTTATTTAAAAGCCGTTTAGATACTTGGTTTTTGGTTAATTCTTTTTGGTTATTCTTGGCGCAATAGAATCGGTGCCAGTGCCAGTGTCTCTTACAGTAAAATTGTTTATTTATATAAATATTATAATTGTTACATGGCTTTCATCTTTACAAATATTTTTGGTGAAGATAGTAGGATCTGCCCCTTGAGTTGTGCCAGCGTGCTAACTTGTTATTATCTATGCAGATGGTTACACGGTGTCTGATGTGGTGATGTATTGGAAGGAGACGCCAGTCCGAGGTGTCGAAGATGCGGAACTACCACAATTCACAATTCTTGGACATGAAACTAATGATAGAAAGGTAAAATACACAACATACGTACGTATGAATATAATATTGAAATAATAGTAATAAATAAATAAATATTCATGGACATTTCACACAACGTCCTCTGGTCCCAAGCTAAGCTTATATGCTTGTCTTATGGGTACCAGAATACGGATATAATACATAAACTACTTTTCTTTTGTAAATACATACTTATTATACATAGTAAACACCCAGACGCAGTACAAACATGAAATGAAATGTATAAATATCAATTAATTTTACAGTCAAGCATTCGTTTGATTCTAAAATTAAAATTAATTACAAATAAATTAGGATTACTAATTAAAGTAATTTTATGTTGATGATTTTGAATAAATAATTCAATATGTAGGTAAATTGAATATTAATTGTTTAAATACGAATTAACTTGCCATAAAAAACATCAAATTTTCTAAAGTAAAATACAAAAGTTCAGTCAAAAACTTACATAAAACTATTTATGTAATAGATGTATCATTAAACAATGTGAGACTTGCATTAAGGTAAAGTTTTGAACTATTGAGGTACATTCCAGGAGAAGTTGGCGACGGGCATCTACCAGCGGTTGTCACTCAGTTTCAAACTACGCAGAAACATTGGATACTTCGTTTTCCAAACATATCTACCAAGTATTCTCATTGTGATGTTATCATGGGTCTCGTTTTGGATTAACCATGAAGCAACCTCTGCTAGAGTCGCTTTAGGTTTGTCTATTTAAATACACATTAATACATAGTTATTAGTTAATATAAATATTTATGGACATTTCACACAACGTCCTGTGGTCCCAAGCTAAGCCTATAATATGCTTGTGCTATGGGTACCAGAATACGGATAGAATACATTTAATACTTTTTTTTGTAAATGCATACTTATAGTTCGATTCCCGCTTGGGACAATCATCTGTGTGATATTCATAAATGTTATACAAATGTTTGTACTACGTCTGGGTGTTTTCTATGTATTATAAGTATGTATTTACAAAAGAAAAGTAGTTTATGTATTATATCCATATTCTGGTACCCATAACACAAGCATAATAAGCTTAGCTTGGGACCAGAGGACGTTGTGTGAAATGTCCATGAATATTTATTATTATTATTATTATAATACATAGAAACACCCAGATGCAGTGCAAACATTTGTTATGTATCTGGAACATATATAAAAACTATTACTCGTATATCTATACAAATAGTAGAATTAAACAGTCTGTTTATGTTTTTACAAGGTAAAAAAGCAACTTAAATTGTAATTTTTTCTGTCTCTGTTCGAGGTATTATTGGGATTGGATGGACCGGTTTTTAAAGCTCTTATATCGGTAGATAGAGAATTTTACATGAAGTTATTGAAGAAACTGATTTTACAGGTTCAAAAACAAGATCTTTAAAGTTAACTTTAAGCTAACAAAGCTGCTGGCTACAGCTACTTTAGAATTTAAAAGCTTTGAAATAAAATACCCCAGACGTAAGATTCTCTCTCATCAGCCCATTAACGTTCCACTGTTGGGCACGGTACTTCTCCACTTTGGGAGGGATTATGGTCTACTGTATCACGCCGAACAGGTTGGCATAGGGTTTATTTTCAAATTTCTGTCTCTCACGGAGAATGTTATCTGTGTACAATATTCCTTAAAAGGCTTTTACAGCACCCTGGAAAGGTAAAGGGGTGGTGACAATTGTATTCTTAATCCACAACACAACATTATTATGTACCTATTCATTACTACTTATTTGAAATATCTAATTGTGTTAAAAACTGTTAAATACCGGGTTGGTATTTTGAGTGGAGGTTTAGTTGACCTAAACTGTAGCAAGCGGGAATTTTAAATAAAAGACCACAATTGCGTACTGATCTCGGGCCTTCGATAGCGATCTCAAAATGTGATCTTGATCTCGAGTTTGGTCTCCGGTTCGATCTCGTTTATTAAAGTAAAACAACATTAACCTATATACATCGCGGAAGTCAAACGCTTGCGACTTCTAATTCGACGCCAACGCCATCTATCGAAGACGTTGGAAGTTTTACAAATGTTAAGTCACAAACATACCGCCCACCAAGGACGTTACTAAAGGAACGTCCTTCTAAATTGAACTAATTATGAACTATTCTGAAGTATAAAACCAATATGAACTTAAAACTAGCTAAAATATATACAACCAATGTGAGCTTAAAACTAACAATATGTAAACAGTGTAAATAAACTTAACAATTAATGTATAAAAGATATATAATTTGATTTTGCACATTTGGCCTTAAATTAATAACAATAGTAAATTTTTGGTATAAGTTGATTCTGACAATATAATGTTAATTTGTTATAAGCAACATGTGTAAAATAAAATAAAAATAACAAACATTTATTGACCTACGGGTAAAATACACAATTTGGATGTTGGTCTTTTGATTGTTGAGGATTTAGTGCGTAACGTGACAACACGGGTGATATTATCATCCCCAGGATGTTTCTCAATGATCCTACCTAACAACCAACGACTTGGCGGTAAATCGTCTTCTTTGACAAGCACAATGTCACCTCTCTTTGGCTCAGCAACTTGTGACGACCATTTGTAGCGATGCATCAATGTTACAAGATATTCTTGTGACCAACGTTTCCAAAATGACTGAAGCATGCGTTGAATTAATTGCCAGCGAGATAAACAGCTTATATTAATATTTGTGTATTCAGTATCAGGTACATTTAATAATGGCTCACCAATCAGAAAATGTCCCGGGGTTAATGGTAGTGGTTCACCAGGATCATCAACCTTAATTGTGCTCATAGGTCGCGAATTTAAACACGCTTCTATTTGACTGAGGAGTGTCGTCAGTTCTTCAAAGGTGAGAGTCGCTTCACCGATCACTCGCTTCAAATGGAATTTTGTAGATTTCACTCCTGCTTCCCAAAGTCCGCCAAAGTTGGGACTGTGAGGAGGAATGAAATGCCACTCTGTACCATTCGTTTCGAGGTGTTCGGCTATTGATGACTGAATAGCTGTCAACTGCTGTAACTCCCTGGAGGCACCTACGAATGTAGTGCCATTGTCACTCCACAGTTTGGCACAATGACCTCGCCTTGAAACAAAGCGTCTGAACGCCGCTAAAAAGGCTTGAGTGCTCATGTCACTCACTGCTTCTAAGTGCAGCGCACGAGTGACCATGCATACAAACAGGCATATATAGCCCTTGTATGACCGATGGCCACGCCCTTTCGTTGTCCTTACGCTAATTGGACCAGCATAGTCAACCCCGCTGTGAAGAAATGGTCGAGCTGGGGTGCAACGTACAGCTGGTAGTGAACCCATGAATTGGTTTATTGTATTGGCTCTTTGCCTGACACATATCACACATTTGAGGACATGATGTTTGACTAGATTTCTAACCCCAATAATCCAATAGGCTCTCCTCAAATAGTTAATCATGAGCTGGGGACCCCCGTGGAGGGTTTTATGATGAGCGTCAGCTATAATTAACTTAGTTAGATGACTGGAGTGAGGTAGGACGATAGGATGTTTCATCTTTTCGCTGAGCTCTGACTTCTCCAGTCTCCCTCTAACTCTCATAATGTCCTTATCATCAATGTAAGGACAGAGTGACCTTAATGGGCTTAATTTTAATTGTATATAGCCTTTGTTCTTTAATTCTTCATATTCTGTTGTAAATAGTTCTCTCTGTGTTTTTCTTATACAACTTTCGAGTGCAGCGTCTAATTCTGTCTTTTGTAAATATCTCTTTCTGTATATTTTGTTCTCCTTTAAAAATCTACGACAGTATGCAACAATCCTAACTAATCTTCGTAACTGAGAAAACCGATCAAAGAACGATTCGTTTGGAATTGTCGCTACATGTACTTTTGCTGACTCTTCTAAATCTGTAGTACAATTTTTGTGACTTGGCCTATTGTAAACTACGTTTTGTAGCTTAAGAAACGGTGGTCCAGTAAACCATAAATTGTTTTCTAGTATTGAACTAGGAAGTATCCCTCTCGAGGCACAGTCTGCTGGATTATCCTTTGTGGAGACGTGAAACCATTGCGACGCTTTCATTGAGGTTAATATTTCAGACGTTCTATTGGCCACAAATGTCTTCCATCTGCTTGGGTGGCTGTTTATCCAAGCCAACACAACAGTGGAATCAGTCCACGCCTTGACTCTTTCTTGAGAAATATTCAAGACCTCAGCTGTTTGCGATAACAGTTGTGACAGCAAGACCGCTCCACAGAGTTCCAATCGCGGAATACTTATTTGTTTTACTGGTGCGACTCTAGTTTTAGCAACCAGCAACGATACATTAATGGTACCATCTGAACCGACAATACGCAAGTAAACAGCAGCTGCGTAAGCTGTTTTGGAGGCGTCACTAAAACCGTGAAGTTCCAGATAGTCGTTCGACTTTGTACCAAGCCAACGAGGAATCCGAACCTTGGTGAGTAACAACAACTCTTCACGATACGATCTCCATTCATTTATTAAGTCGTCGGTTAGCTCCTGGTCCCAATCAACACCTGCAAGCCACAACTTCTGGATGAAGACCTTCGCTAAAATCACACTAGGGGCTAACCAACCTAATGGATCGAAAAGACGTGCTATCACAGAAATAATAGTTCGTTTAGTTACAGGTGCGGTCGTGGCCATCTGGAGGTTCACCGTGTACTGGAAGGAGTCTGCGTTGCGGTTCCAGGTAAGTCCTAGAATTTTAATAGTACTGTCAAGTTTTATTTCTACTTCGCCTTGTTTATGTCCTGATTTATTTGGTTTATATTGTTCTATTGAGTTTATGTCCTGTATGATATTATGATTATTTGTGTTATCCTTGTTATCCTTTGTCCTGTTTTGATCTATTTGTCCTTTCAATATATTACTTTCTGTGTCCTGTATTTTGTTCACTAATTCTTGATTATTGCTGTTCCATTTTTGAAGCGCAAATCCACCCTTTCCTAATAAGTCTGTCATTTGACGGTGTATTTCCAGGCCTTCTTCTACGTCGTTACAACCAGTCATCAAGTCGTCCATGTAGAAGCAGTTGAGAACCTTATCTGCAGCAACTGTATAATTGTGGCCTTCATCGTAGGCTACTTGATGAAGTGTTCTGACTGCTTGGTATGGTGCTGATGCCGTACCAAAGGTAACAGTCACTAGTTCGTAGTCCTCGATTTCGGTTTCAGAACTGTTTCGCCATAAAATGCGCTGAAACATTGCATCTTCATCCGAAATCCTGACCTGACGGTACATTTTAACAATGTCTGCTACCAGTGCAATAGGGTGTAATCTCCATCTTAAAACTGTGTGTCTCAAATCAGACTGCAATGTAGGTCCCACCATCAACGTGTCATTGAGTGAGACTCCATTGCTGTTCTTCTCGGAGGCATTGAACACGACACGTACCTTTGAGGTAGTTTTGTCCTCCCGGATTACAGCATGGTGAGGTAAGTATACCGCTGCATCTCTATTCTTGTCTTTTTTATCTATCTTCCTCATGTGTCCTAGTTGTAAATACTCTTCTATTACCTTCTTGTATCTTTCCTTTAAATCAACATCTCTTCCTAACCTTTTTTCTAAAGATTTAAATCTCCTTTCAGCGATATTACGAGAGCCACAACCCTTACAAGAAGGATTTTCTTCGCGGAAAGGCAATCTTACCACGTATCTTCCACTGATGTCTCTTACGGTAGTTTTACTATACAGCTCTTCGCACTTCTTCTCCTCAGGTGTCAATATTTTCTTTGAACTATTTTGCTCTTCAATTTCCCAAAATCGTCTTAATAATTCGTCATCACTAACGTGTGCATGCAAGACATTAATTTTTGTTGAACACTCCCTACTGACAGCGCCAGAGAGGACCCACCCTAAGGTAGTGCTTTGAGCAATCAGCGTACCGGACGGGCTCTTCACAATACCTGCCTTAATAATGCAACTGTAAGCATCAGCGCCTAACAACACGTCTATCTTATTGGGCGTGTTGAACTCTGGATCTGCGAGCTGTAGCGTATTAACGCTTAACCAATCTAAAGTGGTGGGTACTCTGTGTTCAGGTAAGTATGACGTGATTTTGGCAAGTACGTAAGCGTTAACCGTAAGACTGAATACAGGATCTACTCGCGATTTTATATTTAAATGTACCATGTACGTTGCTTTGGTTGAACTATTGTTGCCAAGACCTGAGATAGTTCCTTGGATCGGGATTTTTTTTAGGTTGAGCAGCTGAACTACGGCCTCTGTAACAAAACATGCCTGCGAACCTTGATCGACCAAGGCTCGGACCATCTGAAAGTCACCAGAGCGTGACTCGGCCTTTATTAGTGCTGTGGCTAATAAAACCTGTCTGGGCTTGGGAGTATTACCTATTGACAGACATGAAACAATCGAGCCAGCATTAGGTGAACTAACACTGTCGACATTCGATGCCGTCGAAGGTTGGTCCCTTTTATTCGACTCCTGGCTGGTATGTAGTAGTGAATGATGGCGTCTTTGACAAACCTTACATGTAGTGAGCTTTCTACATTCCGAAACCATGTGATTGCCGCCTAAACAGTTGAAGCAAATTTTATGTTTTGCTACAAAATCACGACGTGCTTCAACCGTCTGGTTTGAGAACTTCTTACAGAAACATAATTTGTGTCCTTCTGAGCAAAACTCACATCGCATTGATGAACTCATAGCCAACATTGCCTTCGGAGAGTGAGCAAATGAGGCTTTATTAATGTTGTTGCTCTGGTGAACTGGTACCCTTTTAGCATCTAAACATTCTAACGCACGAAAACGATTTTCTATAAAAGACTTAAATTGGTTGAAAGTTGGTAAGTCATTGCTGGAGTCATTGTTGCCAACACTAAGCTCCCATTGCTTACGCGTTTCGTTATCTAATTTAAATGAAACTATGTGAATTATAATAACATCCCATGTACTCACGTTAATACCCAAATTGTTCAACGCATTGAGACAGTCACAGGTGGTATCAAGCAACTCCTTGAGAGCTGTAGATGATTCCACCTGCATACGTTTTTGAATAAACAACCGTTTAAGAATACAATTCGTTAAATATTTCTTATTGTTATAACGCTTCTGTAATTGATTCCAGCACTGAATATAATTGGCATCAGTTACAGGTGTGTGACGAATCAATTGTTCTGCTTCACCGGAAAGGTGGCTCTTTAGGTAATGAAGCCTTTGCACATTATCTAAAGATTCATTATTATGTACTAATGAGGTAAAGAGATCATGGAATGTTGTCCATTCATCATATTTTCCTGAGAATATTGGAATGGATATTTTGGGCAACTTTACGAAAAAACTACTTGATTTATTAATGGTGCTAGAAGTATTGGATTGATTTAAAGAAACTTCAGCTGACGGAATTTTGTTAAGGGTAGCTTTCATTAAGCTTTTGTAAACAATATAAGTGTCCTCTGTAGCATCATAAATATCAACAACCTTTTGTGATATATCTTCTGCTGTGAAACGTTCGTATAACTTAGTATTATTTTCTTTAAACAATGCCCAATCCTTTTCCAATAATTCTTGCCTTGTCTCTATATATTCTATCGTTAACCTATCTTTACCACATTTTTTAAAATTAGTTAATCCTTTTGTTATAACATTTTGTTGATCTTTTAAAACATTAATTAATCCTTCCATTTTATTATTTGTTTGATTTTGTAAATAAATAAAATGTGTATAAATTGATTTTAATTTGATTAAACCTTGTAAATAACAATGTAAAGTTGATAAAACTATAAATAAAACTTGTTTTTATTCAAAACAAAGTGTTTCAAATCTATGTTGGCAAAATAAAAATCTTAGAAATAATACAAGTATCAAAACACTTTTGAAAATTTTACAAGTGTTTGCAAACACACAAAATCTGGTAGAAATCGGGCATAGGTTCCCCGTTCCCCCGTTTTCTAGAAATTATTCTAAGTCCTAATATTAACATGCACACAAATTGAAATATACTAAGTCTAAAATTGTCCTTAAAATTTTACAAGTCCAAGATAGTTCTTCCCTTTTTCAAAGTTTAAATTGACGTTGGAATAAAGTTCAAATTCACTCGATTTGTTGACGATGTAAATAAACAAAATTTACTCACAAAATTGCACTTCACGCAAATACCTTTGAACTTGCAAGTGGCTGCCAGCAGAACTGCGCGTAACGTCCCCTGTGACGTCGCGTGATGGCTGCGCCTGCGTCACCTTGCTGCTTCGTCTGGTGTGTTGATCTGAGAGTGGCGCCCTCTGGTGGCCACTCCTTGAACTAATCCGCCGAAGCTGGCTCAGCTCACCGCCTATGCTGGGTGAAGCTGTCGCCGCCGGTGCCTGGTGCGGAGGACTCGTGTACCTTTCTGTAGCGATCCACTACAAGTACACGGAGAAGCGAGCCAGTGGTGGCCGCTTTGAACTCAAAAATTCGGGTCGTAGGGACCAATGTTAAATACCGGGTTGGTATTTTGAGTGGAGGTTTAGTTGACCTAAACTGTAGCAAGCGGGAATTTTAAATAAAAGACCACAATTGCGTACTGATCTCGGGCCTTCGATAGCGATCTCAAAATGTGATCTTGATCTCGAGTTTGGTCTCCGGTTCGATCTCGTTTATTAAAGTAAAACAACATTAACCTATATACATCGCGGAAGTCAAACGCTTGCGACTTCTAATTCGACGCCAACGCCATCTATCGAAGACGTTGGAAGTTTTACAAATGTTAAGTCACAAACAAAAACTAAGTGCTTTGAAATCGATTGTAATCCAACATGTGACTAATACAGGTATCACAACCGTTCTAACGATGACTACAATAAGTACTGGAGTCCGAAGTAGTCTCCCTCGCATCTCGTACGTGAAAGCTATCGATATATATCTAGTGATGTGTTTCGTGTTCGTCTTCGCGGCTCTACTCGAATATGCTGCAGTTAACTACACATACTGGGGAGCAAGAGCAAGAAAACGAGCCAAGTTAAAGAACAGAGATCAATTATCGACTAGTGCAAGTATTGAAAAGGAGTTAAAATGTTCCGGAGGTGAGAACAAACAAATCTAATACTCTTTAAAACAAAATACGTATTATTAAAGAATTTCAAAGTTGATATTACTAAAATTTTGAATTTTAGGTTTGATACATTCTAATATGTCATTCTGAATGTAAACTAGATAATACACGCGGTTTCACTCGCGTTTATAGATAATGAGGTCTTAATCATAATGACTTATCGGAGGTTTAAACGGAGATTTTATCGGAGGGATAATTAACGTTTTAACGTAAAAAGACTATTATGAATAACAAGTTTTGACAATTTTCGCGAACCGATTTTAGCGAACTTTTAAACCTCCGATAAAAACATCCTATTATACTCTATCTATTAAAAAAACTCATCAAAATCCGTTGTGTAGTTCTCACGATTAATCTAGGGACATACATACAAAAATAACGACTCTGTTTGTTAATAAGTAAATGGATGTCTTGTTACATCCCACATTTTTTATTCTTTACTAACTGTATCGTAACGTAAAACTCTTATACCAACTTCATTCTTTACATTTGTAGTGTGAAGTCTGTGTTAGATACAAGAGTAAAACATTTTGGCACAAAGCCACAACACTCTATGCACATAGGCGTCAGCAGCTGTAAGAGTTATTCAAATCAGTCAAACATCGGGCAATATCACAGATAAATTGCAGAATCTGATATTTTTCAGAATATTGAATCTACATACATAATAATATAATGTAAGCCGTATTTTATTTAGTCAGCCATAGCTTGAGAACGACTTTGGGGAAATAGGTTGACAAAAATTGCATCGTTTCAAAAAACGGCTTATATAGTACGAGTACCACCGTTTCATGAGACGTTAAATTCAAGAAATTAATGTAGTCAATTCTGTATTTAAATTCATATGGTATATTGTTAAAATTAGTAACCTTTCTATGAATTGATATAAAAATCGCCCAATTGAGAAGAAGACCTGCAATTTTGTGGAATTTTTCATGTTATTGTGCTATCGGTTTCGTAAAATCCTAGCATGATAGAAAATTAGCAGTGTATGATACCATGATATCGTTGATAACATACAAGTGTAATTAACCAGCTACATCATTGAACCGGACCAATGAACTTGCATGCAAACAATATAAATTTCCATCATTGTACTAGAATCTAGCAATTGCCCGCAACATCGTACGCGTGGCATTTAAAAACCTAGCCTTAACTTTTATACAAAGCTATCCTTTTGAACTTCTATGTTTTAAAGAAAATCGCATCATAATCCGTTGCGTAGTGTTAAAGATTAAAGTTCACTTAAGGACATACATAAAGAAACGACTTTGTTTTTTAATAAGTAAAGGTAATAAAATATGGCTAATGTTAACTTTAAATATTTTATTTCCATTTTAGAAGCAAAATCCATATTCTTCTTTACTTATTATAAAACAAAGTCGTTATTTTTGTATGTATGTCCCTATGTGAGCTTATATCTTCAAAACTACGTAACGGATTTTAATGCGTTTTTTTTTAATAGATAGAGTGGAGTTCAGGAGGATGGATTATTTGTTAGGGTTTGATGTATATTGAAGAGGGGAGGGGGCTCAATAATATGCGGGTGAAACTGCGGGCATTAGCTATCGTCTAATAAATTACGAATAGTAATTTTATAAAAGTACCATTTGAATACAGTATTACTTGTTCAGGCACCCGTTCTCAAGAAGAGATTATTGCATTGCGAGAATGCGCAGCTAATACAGGAAGAGTATCTCCACTACTAGGTCTTCGATCGAAGCCCTTACCACCAGCTACTGGAGCACCACCATCTTTACGTCTTCAACGAGACCATACACATCTTCGGTATAGAACAAGACCACATTCTAGGAACTCTAGAAGTAAGTATCTAATAAGAAACTGGAATTTTTCCGCGAATGTTTTTTTTTACACAATTTATGTCTACAAAAATTGCACAAGCGGACTTAATGTCTTAGCCATTTTCTTCAATCCATCATAAATTTGAATTCATTCGTCTAAACTCAAATATTCTTAATAAAGCTTATAGAACTCAGAAACTGTAGCTTTCTATTAGTTGGAATAGTTTTAGGATCGGACTGTTACTTTCGTAATTAACTAACCCCTACATAAATATTAAAATTTTACCAGTTTATAATATTAGCATAGATAAGGTTTTTGTGTGGATTAAACATTGCACACTTTTAAAAGTAGAAATAGATAAATTTGCGAGCTTGTTCTAACTAACTCTACTTTTATTCAATTTAAGAAGTTTATAAAACTGAAATTGATACCAATTCTACGGGCACAACTAAACTTACCTAAAAATGAAAATTTATAGTGTCAATAACACAATTCGGCAACGTTAGCAGAACTTTATTAATAGGAAATCTGTATATTATAGACCAACGTTTCTAATTTCACCTCTAAATTTCTCCGTGTGGTGACGGAATAAGAATACAAGTGTCACCACCCCATCTCCTCCCAAGGGTGCTGTAAAAGTCAGCTAAGGGATATTTCACACAGATAACATCCTCGTTGAGAGCCGGAAAACTCGAAAATAAACCCTGTGCCAACACGCCTGGTCAGCGCGGCACAGTAGACCATAAGCCCTCCCAAAGTGGAGGAAGCCCGTGCCCAACAGTGGGACATAAATGGGCTGGAGAAGAAGAGAAGAGAAGATTCTAATTAATAAAAATGTATTATTGATTTTAAACTTACGCGATTTGAACTCATAATTTGTTAATATTACCGGGACTATAAAAATGTGCGCAACATTGTGTATAACTATGAACTATAGTACTATAGTAGGCTGATCTTGGCAAAGCCTAATATTAAAAAAATTATAACTACATTTGCTAACGTATAATAATAAATAAAGTTGTATGTATTTTTTCAACAATTTAATGTTTTATTTAATTATTTTCAAAGTGCCTTCGAAAATAATTAATTAGCCTTTTTTGCCTTTAGTTCAGCGTAGCTATTTGTTACTTATTTTTTCCAGTGTATAATATTCGATATTAGCTGTTGCGCGCGACTTCGTATCCGTGGAATTCCTACTTACTTGACACTTATCGTCAAATTTTGAACAATATCTTTATAAATTGTAGCCGATGCGTCATTCTGATGTATAAGCTACATTATTGTAAATTGTCATTAAAATCCATTGAGTAGTTTTTGCGTGAAAGAGTAACAAACATCCAAACATCGATAGTCACAAACTTTGACATTTTTAAATAATAGTAGGATTTCAAAGTTGAAAATTTTCTATAATATATTTGTTTGATGGCCATTAATTTATTTTAAAAATAATCATTATTATTTAATTCAATTCAGTACTCTTTATTGTACACCAAAGTTTTACAAAAGATCTTTGTGTTAATAGTTTTATGACATTATATTACAGATGGATCAACAAGCAAGCCGAAAGTGATGCACGCATTACGTCGCGGTGCCACAGTGATAAAGGCATCAATGCCTAAGATCAGAGACGTTAATGTTATAGATACATATTCACGTGTAGTATTCCCTGTATGTTTCCTACTTTTCAATGCCGTCTATTGGGTATTCTATATATTCGATTAAATAACATGCTAAAATTATTGCCATAGTTGTAAGGAATTTAAAATATAATGTATGAGAAAATGAGTTCTTTGAAGTTATACTTCTTTCAGCGGGTTAGGGAAAAATGAGAGTAATATAAAGGGGTAAAACGGGTTCCTATTCTGTTACTAGGGTGTATCTAAAACTAGAATGAAATGAACATTTAAAAATATGACATGATTATGACTGTCCTGTATTGTAATGGTGACAATATGGCTACAGAACCCTTAGTGCGAGAGTCCAACTCCAACACTTTATTACTCTACAGTCACTTCCATCTTAAAATAACGCGAATAACTAACAAAGAAGTGTAACTTCTTACGCACGTACGTACTTACTTTAAGGTACATACATTCTTGAATTTAATAAAATTAAAAATAAACGTTATTAAAGTAACAAAAAATTATAAGATAATTAGTAGAAGCTTATTAGACACAAGCGATAAAAAGGTTTATGGAACATACGCTTGATAATTTTTTTTTTTAAGAACACTATCAATTCACTAAATAAAGTTGTTTATGACAAAATATAAATAATATAAATCGGTATCAATAGATCGGTTCACTAATAACGGAGAAATCAGGTTACAAATATAAAAAAAAAACATCGGTCGCCTAGACAATCTTCTTCCTTAGAAGTCGATAAAAATTGAGAACGATATTTCCATATAATGCGTAGCAGATGGCGCTCTATAGTTTCTGCTTCCCTCATGAAAGAAGGCGTGATGTTATGATGATTTCCATTGAAATATGTGACATAATTCCACAATGTTTTTTTGTATATTTAAAATATACGGATGTAATATGACGGGCTTCGTGGTCTAGTGGTTTATATAACGGACTGCCGTTCACGAGGTCGCGGGTTCGATTCCCGCCTCGGACATTCATTTGTGTGATGTTTATAAATATCATACAAATATTTGTTCTGCGTCTGGGTGTTTACTATGTATAATAAGTATGTATTTACAAAAGAAAAGTAGTTTATGTATTCTATCCGTATTCTGGTACCCATAACACAAGCATAATAAGCTTAGCTTGGGACCAGAGGACGTTGTGTGAAATGTCCATAAATATTTATTATATTTATTATTTATTATATATAAGATTAATGATAACCAAATAAATGTTTTCGTACAATCTCCACAAATCACGTCTAGGTATAATTTATCATATAACTTTATTCTATGGATTGGTCGATTGTTCTAAAATATAGGTATTAATTCATTTATTTAAAGAACATACCTTTGTGTACACATTAATACATCAAACTCGATTGTTTGTAGGTTGAACAGATATTACGATTAAGAAAATTATGAATTTGTATACAACGCCATCTTTATTTTAAGCCGTAAACTGCCTAAATTCGTACTAAACCTGATTTTGGACTTGCACATTGTTAAGTTCTGTAATTATTTTAGAAACCTCATCTTAGTTAAGTTACATTCTGTGAATAATAAATTTTTATGTGCCAAATAAACAAATTGTAAATTGTAATATTACAAATATAACGTAGCATGAATGTAAGTAGGTAGTCATTAGTAAGATTCACGAAGGTAACCAGAGGGTTTAGGGATGTCATCCCAGAAACTTTCCATTGTTGGGCATTAACTGAGAATAGATAAAATATTGAAAACGTAACGTAAACATATTTCCCTGAAGTAAACTCTGGTTACGTCCGTGGATGGTTCTTTTATTATAATGAAACTGCCAAATTTATTGTCTATAAGCATCGAAATATACTTACAAAATATTATTATATTGTGGAACTGTTACTTTATAAATTAAACAGAAGAAACTGCCATCAAATAAATAAATAGTTGCCAGTAATACGGAGTGAATAGGAGTATAAACTAGTAGAGGCAAAAGGGACTTTTGTAAATTTAATATATAAGGGATTTTCTAAATTATTATACCTACCGTTTTTATCTGACGTAACATTTTGAGAAACCTTTGCGGTATTCAGCCACTTGTATCCAGTGGCTGTCCGCGATCTTGATGATATCGTCGCTCCAAGTTGATTGGGATCACATGAAGATGACGATTTGATTCGATTGATGATGCGCCGTACAGGACACTATCGTACCTTTTCTTCCTCAATTTGAAACGTTAAATGTTGATTACATCAAAAATAGAATTAATTAAAATCACAAAAGTCTAAATAAAACTACTTTTTACGGATTTAGACGCGTATATTTGTGTAGTAGAAGATACATTACAACTCAGTCTCACCCGTGACCATGGTGACTGCAAAGTCTCCGAAACGTCGGGCTAAAATTTAAAACAAATATACGCGTCTAAATCCGTAAAAAGTAGTTTTATTTAAACAAATGAGTCGCGCAAGTGTTAGAAAACATTATATTACAAAAGTCGTTTTTTCACGCCTATATTTCCATTCACCCCATTTTACAATACGCTTTGGTAGAAGATATGTATATTTGTTGTTACGGTTATGAGCTATTGATATTTCTGACTAAATTGACAAAATTAATAATGAAAATTATGTTAGACTTTGTTTTATAAAAATAACAAAGGTGTTCTGCATTTCATTATATAACGTACAAAATAATGGTATTCAAAGGATTTCTTATAAATGGTCGTTACTTGGTAGCGAACACATTCATACATAAAGCATCCATCGACGCAGGAACCAAATCTGCTATCACTTGCGCCTGAAGTCAAGATTAAGAGGATACCAAAATAGCTTCGTGCATTTTTCTATGTACGAAGTTTTCATTGTTTCTTTAGATTGAATGGCTAGAGCTCTAATTTTTAAGTATATGTTTTTTCAATATATGGTCTAGGATCGCATGAACTCAGAAACGCGATTGAAAAAAGTTTTCTCGATAGAAAATCTTGGCGAAACAACCTCACAATTTTTTTATTTTTTTCATTTGTCGGTCTATTATCGCGTATAAACTAATGAAATAACTTTAAAAACATAGGTAACTATTATGTATAGAAACACGTGGATCAGAATTAAAATACATTTAGTAGATTTTGAGTAAATAGGAAAAGTATCCCTAATTCTTCATTTTCTGTGCCTACTGGCTGTGTTAATATGTACGTGTCGGCGATGATATACGATAATATTGATGTAGGCCCTTAAATGCCAATGAAAAATTCCTTAATATTTTTAAGTTATGTAACAACGATATTATTAATTTTGCCAAAATTTGCCAAAGTTATCAACTATTAAATCAGGCGTAATGTTTTCAATATCATTGTAAATATATATAATAATTTATTAGAATATTTACGTGAAATGCCATACAGTAGTAATATTGATGTTTATAATAGAGGACAATAGCAACTTAATTATTTAGGATAAGGTTGTAAAATAAAATTTATAAACAGGTGTTTTTATTTATGAAATCCTAAAAAGTCATGTCTCATTATTTGTTAAATGTACGAGTATGTTAGATAATAACTTACAGTCAGAAAAGATACTTATGATGATGGTTACCCATATTGATGATTGAATATAGAAGATTAAAAATCCTGGTAAACAATCTTTCTTCATTATCTGATATGAAACTTAATGTTACTTTTGCTAGTCTTTATGGCTCAAATCTATGTCTTTTCATCAGTTTACACCTAAAAAAGCAAAATGCTTACAAAATCCAAGCAACGTAAGTTATTAAATGTTTCAAAATATTATTCACACGTGCATTGCTCATTTAATAAAACCACTTGCTCTCTCTCTTGCGACTCTACCGTATTATTTGTGAGTTCGTTTCTCAATATCATTTTGTAGAAATAGTTTCTGTGTATCTCCAAAACTAAATGGTTATCTAAATAAGTATTGATACAAGAGAACCATTACTCGGCCACTCAAAGATCCGCTCAGCCAGTCAATAGCAGACGCAGTAAGTTCATAAAGCTCTACACATTCATACAGAAAGACTGCACGCATATCTCGACGGTTCGTATAATTGTTAATAATTATTTAAAGATTAATTATAATAAAATAAAGATAATTTAAAGATTAATCTTGAAATTATCTGACAGCCCCATAGATATAATAATTGTCCAGTGCCATCTAGTACGTAGCAGAGCAACTTTCTTCTCAACCGCTACTAAACCGTCGCGTTGTCACGAAATTTGTTAGGTACGACGACGCCAGAGAGTTTTATAAACTGCCATAAGATGTCCTTAGGAGTTCGTATGAAATATATATTATACTAGCTGTCCCGGCAAACGTCGTTTTGCCATACTAAAAAAAAGGTTTGAAAAATAGATGTTGGCCGATTCTCAGACCTACTGAATACGCATGTAAAATTTCTTAAAAATCGGTCAAGCCGTTTCGGAGGAGTACGGTAACTAACACTGTGACACGTTAATTTTATATATTAGATTATGTATTCGACATTCTTCGAATTCACAGCTTATGTTAGGTTGAACATTAATTATGTTAATATTTTGGGAATGCTATGTTTAGACTAAAAAGCAGATATTTTAAATAAAGAAAGCTACCTTAAAAATAACCAGGCGGAGGCAAAGGACAATGACGAGGCGGTAAAAATGTTTTCTTATTTTAATAAATATTAACGTATGCGCTAAAATTTATATCGAACATAAGATATGGCGAAAGGTATATCTGTATATCTATATCTAGTAGATAGTGGGACAGTGTTCCTTACACGAGTATTACTATATCCGAATAGATTTGTAACACTCGCATTCTATATTTAAATATTGTATGTGTGTGTATGTTTTAAAATACAGATATGGAATTTAATAACTCGGATGAGAAAAAATATTGTTAGTTCTTATGCTATATTGATATTGAAAACGGCTCAAATGTTTTGATTAGATGTAATTAATTCCTATCTCTTATTTCGTTTTATTTGTTTTATTTAACTTACAGCCTAGAGCCAGCGGTCATCTCAGCGTCAGAGTACCTAACAACGAAAACTACACACAAAATGCTGGCAAATTAAACAAAGGTGGCGACAGTGTGGTCCAAAATATTACAGAGAGACAGTCATAACTTCGTCTTTGGCTTGTCTTCAATATCTGGTGGAAATAGAAACTAAAGGGTTCTTGTCTCAACGGACTTGCCTTAACTGTCTACGAATGAAAAAATAAACGAGATTATGGTACTAGCGACCTTCAGTCTACCTAAAGTATAGAAGAAACCGTTCGAGTGTGAGTTGGACTCGCGCAGTAAGCTTTCCGTACTGTTATTATCATAATATATTAGTCTTATATTCGTTATTTTCGCAACCTCAAATGACTGGATGGCGCCAAGAGAATGACGATGATGAGTATTTATAGTTGTAGCATCAACTGATATACATAAACTGAAAATTTCAACTCTCTGGCTTTCACCGTTTCAAAGATACAGCCTGGTGACAGACGGAGGGGTGGATGGACAGCGAAGCTTCAGTAATAGGGTCCTGTATTACCGTTTAGTAACGGAACCCTAAACCAATAAATCCATTAAATAAAAAAAAATGTGCTATTTTAAAATACATGTGGGTGTAGAAGATTCATTACCACTTGTATTGGTATTATATTTGACCTCTAAACCTGACTTTCAATTTCAGCGTGGGTCAGGGCCGGATTTAGGGGTCCAGAGGCCTCGGGGCAACAAAGGAGTGGAGGCCCCCTTGCCCCAAATTATTTTCCAAATAAAATGAAAAATTTTTTTCAGTCGAGTTTTTCAATATATATCATTTATTGTGAAACCAAGTAGATTCTTTTAGTATTTAACAAACACATATAAATATAATCGGAAACAAGAATTATCTGAAATTAAATTTTAGTGTTAACGAACGGAACCTTTCGAGCTTTTTTTGCCGAAAAATCGTTGATGATTTCGCTGAAATCCAGTTCTCGGAGTAAATCGCTTTCAATGCTCAGGAGAGAAAGCTTTGATAGACGGTTTTGTCCCATCGTGGCCTATTTTTTATAATTTTCATTTTTGAAAATGAGCGCTCTCCAGTGCTATTTGATACCATCAAAACCAAATACATTCTCAATGCAATTTCGAGGTTTGGAAATGTAGCTCTGAAATCTTAATCTTCGAGAATTTGGTAGTAAAATAGTTCCGGCGATTGATCTTTTACTAGGTTTACTAGTTGAAATTTGAAAGTTTTTTTTTTCCGAAGTCACTATTGTGGAGGCCCCCTGTTTGTGGAGGCCCCGGGGCTTTCGCCCCGGTTGCCCTCCCCTAAATCCGGCTATGGCGTGGGTATATAGAAACTAATTTTTTTTGGAATAATGAATTTTAATCCCGGAGAACAAATTCACATATTTTTATCCCGCTTAAGGAAGAAATTATTCTTTGCATATCTATTATCCATAGTAACTACCCAAAAGATAAACATACGTAAAAATGACATCATTGGATTATTCTTATAAATAAATAAACAATTATATTTAATAGTTATGGACATTTCACACAACGTCCTCTAGCCAAGCTCCCAAGCTAAGCTTATTATGCTTGTGTTATGGGTACCAGAATACGGATAGAATACATAAACTACTTTTCTTTTGTAAATACACACTTATTATACATAGTAAACACCCAGACGCAGAATAAACAGATATCTTAGATACTTAAATAGTTAATTCAGTTTTTGCTTTAATGCAGGAGTTATGGCGCATATTATTTCTTCAAGGCGCATAATTTTACTATCAAAATAAAGTGAGAGTTCGAAAGTAGGTAGGTATATAAATCTATATGCTTAAAAACACATGCGTGTAAGATATTTTTAATTTGTTGTGCTAAATATTTAATGTAATAACTTCTATTTAATCACAACGATATTAATTATTGTTTAGAGAGATAGTTATAGAAACAAAAATATTCTCGTAGCTAAAAAGCAAATATAAGAAATAAACCTAGAAGGAAAAACATTACCATGATGAAATCACTAACTATATTTATAAGCACTTTATTTTCATATCGCTTTATTCACAGTATGCGATACAATACAAATGTAGGAGAGCGCGATGAAAGAGATTTTATATAGGCGAACGGTAGGGGCGACGAGATCCATTCATCGACAAGGCGCAGACTGCGCGGGACGGAAAGCTTGCGGGGCGAGGGGTGATAAAGGTTCCAGATTACCTAGTACCTATCCCAGTACAGCATCGACAGCTCATCTGAATAGTTGCTCCTTACGATCCAGAGGAAATAATAATAACATTCAGTGAATTCCTTCAGTGTGTGTGACTCTACAAATTGTTTGATGTGGAAGTGACTATTAATGTTTTGTGCTAATTGTGCCCAGTTTTGGAACATGCTACTTTCCATTCAATAAGGTATTTATTTTTAGTTACATAAAATTGTTTTTATAGCAGAATTTGCAATATTTAGCTACAATAAGTGGCCGTTATGCGTGCTACGACATTTGCGTAGCAGTAAAAAATATATGTTTTTATGCTTATTATAATAATATATATATATATATATATATTGGTATTCTTAAAAAAGCCCATAACTAGTAAATTGTAATATTTTTTTTTAATAAAATACAGTTAAATTTACGGTCAGATCCGTGGGCGGTTAGAGGTGTAGAATTTCGGAGCTAGCGGAGAGCAGCGGGGTTTGCGGTGCGGTGCGCAGGGGGGGGGCGTGGGCAGAATCTTTCGCGCATCTCACCCCCTTATTGATCGCTCAGTAATTTTTAAACGTAATAACTAAATACTAACCAAAATAGACGAATATAAACAAATAAGAAGGATGAATTAGGTAATTATAATCAAATAATAATTTTCATAAGACATTTTCTGTTCGATATAGCACCTAAATTTCATAATAACAAGATAAATATTGTGGTCAAGTGAAATGTATAAGTAGCGATTATTATATATAAACAAAAATCGTTTTAATATATTGAAGAGGCTTTTGAAAACCCTTGATTAAGAGCGGCGTATGCATTTATGTAAATAAACGGACGTCACGCCCAACCTAAAGATGTTATCGCGCATGTAGAATACTAATTGGACCTATTAATAGCTACAACATTGCTATTGAATATCATGGTTCCTTTTTTAAAGCAACTTTCTACACGGAACTTTTAAAGGTATAGTATTTTCCGAATTATATATTATTATGATGAATAAAAAATCGAGAAACTCATAATTTTATCAATATGTAATAAATATGAATGAACCTATCGCATTAAGAGGATACCAAAATAGCTTCGTGCATTTTTCTAGGTACGAAGTTTTCATTGTTTCTTTAGATTGAATGGCTAGAGCTCTAATTTTTAAGTATATGTTTTTTCAATATATAATCTAGGATCGCATAAACTCAGAAACGCGATTGAAAAAAGTTTTCTCGATAGAAAATCTTAGCGAAAATACCTCTCTCATTTCTTATTTTTTTCATTTGTCGGTCTATTATCGCGTATTAACTAATGAAATAACTTTAAAAACATAAATAACTATTATATATAGAAACACGTAAATCAGAATTAAAATATATTTAGTAGATTATGAGTAAATAGGAAAAGTATCCCTAATTCTTCATTTTCTGTGCCTACTGGCTGTGTTAATATGTACGTGTCGGCGATGATATACGATAATATTGATGTAGGCCCTTAACTAGGTTAGGAGATCCTAACATGGCGAATGTGAATATATCCGACACGTTACTAGTTTTTAGTGGCACGTTATTGGCCAAATACAAATGGCATCTGGCATCAATGGAAATGCCTATATTGGCAGCTTTAGCATACATGTATATTGACTACCTACATTCTCTTTCTTAATTGAATGTATTAATCCTACATACAGTAGAGCGCCATCTACTGTTATATCTAGTAACAATATCCTAAGAAGTAAATCTAATAACGTTTATATTTTATTCAATACTACGCACCCACTAGACATCCTGCAATATCTAATGACATAATGCTACAAATCAGTATAAAAAACGAAAAAAATTGTCAAATTTAGGCATTAAAATTGGAAAGGCCATACAATGTATGGCTTTTCAAATTATTCATTTCATTTCATTTATTATTTATTGTACACTCATACAAGTAAGGCAACATAAATAATAGTGTTACAAATGTGCACAAAGGTGAGCTGCAATTATTTTGTAGTCAATATCCATGTATTTTTTTACTTTTAAAGCTGAATCATCTAGAATACTAAAATTTATTCTTGCTTCTTAACAGATCTAATAATCATGCAAAGCAAGAAGGGCCTACCGTATAATTCATAACCCTACAAATTACCAGGCCATTGAAACGGTTATTATTTCAAAATGGCTTTCAATTACACCAGGAACACAGTCTTAGTTACAATTCTTTATCCAAAAGACCATAGTGAAAATATTAGAAGTAGCATTTGTTTGTTGTTCCATTTACATACATTTATATTATAAATAGAGAATTTTGTCTCAAGCTATGAGTAATTTATAAATAAAGCTTTAAAATATTACATATTTGGTATCCAGAACAAAGCTACACATGCTATAAAAACTAACTGCGTAGAATGCGCGGTTGGTTGCGTGGTGAATGAAAACGGTATCAACAAGTAGCTAGTAATACTGGCTTTCGGTGTGCTTTCGGTTACGCATGCGTCTCGTAAAGCTCCAGTGTTTCCAATATGGCTGAGATAATAATTTTAGTTTTAATAAATAGTGTTTAATAATATACCAGACTATAGAAATATTTATTATACACTCGTCATGAAGAATATTTGAAAACATCGCGAAATATTTTGGTTTACTTATCTAAAATATTGTACCTGATGTTATGTCCTTCGTCCCAATGACAATTTTAACTAAAATGGCTGCTAGTTTTATTTCAAACTAGATTTTTACCCGTACCGTACGTGCATTTTTACGTATCGTATGTTTTTGTTTGAACCATAGCTTTATGTTGTCGAAGGACTTCGATATTTTCTCTTCTCATATTTTTTATGAATTTTCAACAATCGTTGCTTATTGTCCAGTGCAAAAGAAACAATCATTTCATATTCTTAGTCCACGTAGCTTCCACTACGCGATATGTTAATCATGTTTCAGTTCCGTTTTTCTTTTAGAACATCTGCCTTTATATTTTAAATATGTTTCTGTACAAAGCCTAACGTATCTATCTAATTAAAATGGGTATAATTTTAATCTTAGTACTATTCTAACGATCACGTAAGTTCGAAAGATACAATATACCTGCGGAGTTTCTTCACAGATAATTTTCTCTGCACGCCTGCGTGTTTTTGAAATGGTATCCAAAAGCCTATTTAGTAAATGAGAACTATGCCATATATAAGATTCCACGTAATTATCCACAAATTGTTTATTTTTAGGGTTTCGTACAAACCCTTATAGGATCACTCCGGTGTCTGTCTGTCTGTCTGTCCGTCTGTCAACTTTTTTTACTCAGCAACGGCTGAAGGTATCAACTTGAAACTCATACCAAACGTAGATCTACGCGGTCCCTTGCTTGAAAAAATACAATCAACCTTTTACCTCTACGCATTTAAAAGATATAATCGAATTACGACCATTTTTAAGAATTTTCGACTTATGCTAGGGAAGCAAAATTCACAGGGTGCTTCCCGTTGCCCTAGAGCCTTAAAATTTGGCATAGATCAAGTCTATATAGTGCTGATATAGGGAAAAATCCAAAAACTTATGATTCGTCATCACAACACAAGAAAAAAGTGTTTATACTAATACCAACTTATAAAGTAGCTGAAATGTAGGCGATTCCCTATATTTCAACTACAAAATTAAGTTGGTGAGTTGTTTTGTGTTTAATTAAATGATTATTTGAATGCAGCTACTTTTATGTTTATATGTCTAGTAGGTACGAAACCCTAAGTGTGCGAGTTTACCTCGCTCTTGACAGGTTTTTTTAATCTCAGGTTAGGGGTGAATGTTTGCAAAACAGGCTGTAAGCAATAACAACACAGAAGTCCTTTATTAGTGATTGGCTTTCAGGTTTTCAACAACTCCTTTACAGAGAACGTATTTAAAATAAGTGCTTATTCAAGCATAATAATTAATCGTATGATTAATGTACAGATATCTAAAGCCGGTAGATGACCATCTGTATCCTGACACGAATTAGGATGCATAAAACTTCTTTCTATCGATAGGGTCCTTTAATCGATATGAAAAATAATGTATTAAAAAAACTAGTAGACACGAGAATTCCACCCGCCCCATGATAAATTACTCAAATAAAACACACAACTTCCTCCAGCCCTAAATTAAGCAACATATCTGTCTTAAAACTACCCGACATGATGAGAAACCTATTTTATCTATTTTTTGTTTGTAGTGTGTGGTGACGGATTAAGAATACAAGTGTCACCACCCCATCTGCTTCCAAGGGTGCTGTAAAAGTTAGCTAAGGGATATTGCACACAGATAGCATCTTCTGTGAGAGACGGAAAACTCGAAAATAAACCCTGTGCAAACACGCCTGGTCAGCGCGGCACAGTAGACCATAATCCCTCCCATTGTGGAGTAGGCCCGTGCCCAAGAGTGGGACGTAAATGGGCTGGAGAAAAAGTGACTACAGGCTATACCACTTTTCGATACATCGATGAATTTTATGTACTCTAATAATTCTTAATACATTTATTAAGGGCCTACATCAATATTATCGTATATCATCGCCGCCACGTACATATTAACACAGCCAGTAGGAACAGAAAATGAAGAATTAGGGATACTTTTCCTATTTACTCAAAATCTACTAAATATATTTTAATTCTGATTTACGTGTTTCTTTAAATAATAGTTACTTATGTTTTTAAAGTTATTTCATTAGTTAATACGCGATAATAGACCGACAAATGAAAAAAATAAAAAATTTGAGAGGTTGTTTCGCCAAGATTTTCTATCGAGAAAACTTTTTTCAATCGCGTTTCTGAGTTGATGCGATCCTAGATCATATATTGAAAAAACATATACTTAAAAATTAGAGCTCTAGCCATTCAATCTAAAGAAAGAATGAAAACTTCGTACATAGTAAAATGCACGAAGCTATTTTGGTATCGTCTTAAAACAACATATTATGTTATTGTTGTATTATAAGGGTGGTGTTACACGAGGCAGTGCGACATGGTACATTTGTCGCGGATAAGCCGCGCTGGCGCCGCGCAAGTCACGTAGGCGATGGATGCTTATTATCGCGACACTGGCCATCTCATCATTATGCCAGCGCCGTTCATCTTGTACTTCTTCAGTTTCACTTTGCTTTGGATATGTGGTAAGACTGAAATTTTTAACGCATTAACATAACTAACAATCTATTTATTCTTATTTAATCCAAGCTAGAGAGTTACCTTAATTAAAGTCAATTATAAACGAAATGTCTTATAGTAGGGACGGCCTAAGAAAAGCCACTCACACACAGCTCACTTGTTAGTACATTAAGCGATGTAGAGAAACTAGTAGGTACTAAAACCAGGAAGTCTTAGTGTGTATAAAGGAAAATCCTCAATTCCTCAGTGAAAGGTTTAAAAGGACATGATCAGAGTCAGTTATTTAGCATTAAATAAAAGTAAAAAAAAATATAAAAAATACCCATTAAACATAACAAAGGTTATGGCATAAATTTAGACCTAAAACAATAATATGTAAAGCATTCTTTTTTCACACAGTATTAGCAGAAGAATTAACAATGCCGGTGTCCCGGCCTGCCAACGGTACCGCCGAGGCACCGGATCTCCGTTCACCGATCGGACGAGTGCCAGTCTACCAGCCTCCTGTCGGGATCGGTATCGGTGCTATGCCGCAACCACAAGGCTTTTGGCCACACAGTGTTTATACAAGAGTTGAGAATTGGCATCGTAAGTATAATATCATTATTGACAAATGTACTACACCTATAGATAGCTTTACGTGTTTAAATTAAAATATGGCAAATTAGGTCTATATTTTTATTGAGTTTAATCATTTCTTTTGAAAAGTTAGATATCCTTAAAATCAATTTTCTGTAGACCAGTAAAAGTTGATAAAAGATGTTTTAGAAACAATTTGTTAACAGATCGTCCCGCGTTCAAGCACATGCATTCGGTTTCTCATGGTGCTGAGGAAGATGAACATGAAGACGACGGCGGCTGTCATCATCCGTGTCCAAAACATGAGTTCTCTTGTCAGGTGAATATTTTACACACAGTAAATATGTTGATAAAATTATTGCGAAACTTTTCTACGCTAAATTAGAACAGAGTAAAGTAGAGCCTAGAGAGGACTAGATTTCGGAGCAAATAAAATATTTTTTAAGGGCCAGGTTCGTAGTTATCGCTTACAATCGTCGTGCATGTATGAGTATAAATGAAGCTAAGGAAGACTGTTTGGATCGTATCAGAAGGCGCTCTGTGGACTCTGCCTACCCCCATGGGAAAAAGGCGTGACATTACGGTGCGGTATTTTTTGTACTAATATCTTTCTTACTTTTAGATTGGTTGCACTTGCATACCAATGGAAAAGCGCTGTGACGGGAAGGCAGAATGTACCGAGGCAGAAGATGAGAAAGGTTGCACTCCAGCATGTGACGAGAATCTCAACCGAACTCTCTGCCATAACACCAACATTTGTATCAAGATTGAGTGGCTTTGTGATGGCGACAACGATTGTGGCGACTTCTCTGATGAAACACATTGTGGTATGATTCCCTATCAGTCTAATAACGTTCTATTTCAGAAGGAACTATTAAAGTTTTGAACTTATAGAAATGCTGCGCTATGCTAAGTGGTTTGTATAAAAAAACATACAGACGAATAGAGAACCTCCTCCGTTTTTGAAGTCAGTTAAATATTTAAATTAGACAGTAAAGGCGTCATAGTTAATATTGTGTGCTTTGAATAGTTAGGTAGTAAAATTTTAATAAGATTTTTTTATTTAATAAGTGAGAATACTATTGCTCTATTTGCTAGAACTCTTAACCTAAGTTCGTATCGAAATAAAAAGTAGTCCCTAAGTCCCTAATATTTACAATATAATACTGACTACTAATTTAAGATATATTGTGATACAGGTGGTACAATGAACTGTACCGCAGAGCAGTTTCAATGTGCCAACGGACTGTGTATACACAAGGACTGGGTCTGCGATGGTGACAACGATTGTCGTGATAACTCCGATGAAATAAACTGCACTAAGGGAAAGTCAGTATATTTTTATTATAATACTGTAGTATTCAATTTTAGAGCAGGTACTATACGACAAAAAATCAGCCTTTGTTTATCCACAGTTTTCTTTATTTATTTATTTATTGATCAACATTACAGTTTTAAAACCAATGTGTTATACAAAAAGAAAAACTAGAATATTAGTTGCACATATAGCTCCTTCGTCGATCATTACAACCAGGTCCTGGCCCACTTGCATCCAACGGCTCTTTGTTCTAAACTTTTTAGAAATTAATACAAAATGTAGACGTTTCTTAAAATAAGATAAAAATATAAAGGAAACAAAGCATTGATTTGCAATGAGTTTATTTTTCTTAACTGTAAAAAAAATGTAAGAAAAAAAACTCATTGCAAATCATTTTTTTTATATTTAAAACGTTCAGAAATTGGTTATAGAACGCCATCAGTTGCTGTCTTGTGTCGCTTTATATACTCAAAAACTTTTGGAAACATTAATTACCACTTTGTGGCGCGTTAATCAAGCTACGTCATCCGGTTTAAGTTGAAAAAAAAGGTTTTTCTTTACGCACACGCAGCACGCTAAGCAAAACCATGATTAACCCCCTAGTTAGCTTGCTGCGTGTGTACACCATTTTAATAAGAGCAGATTTATGATATCTCAAATATTTCATTGCGCCAATCCACCTTATTAATCTTCACCACATTACTTCACACAAATATTTAACTCGAATGCCAGAAAACGCTTCATTTTCGAGTATCGATACCAACTCTGAGACTCAAATGTTCTCAATTAAATCCCCATTAAAATCTAATATATAACAATTGTAAAGTTAAAAATTTTATACCATATACTTAAGAAAGATAAACAAATAAGATAAATAAATTCTAATTTAAATAAAAGAGGATTTATTTAATAACGCAAATCGAACTGTGTCACAAATTTCTTCCATCCATCCATATTTTTGAGAATAATTTAAAATTTTATCCTATAATTGAAATACTACTTGATATTTTTTTAAATAAACTATAACGTATTGTTTACGTGAAGTTACGTTCATGTTATAATCTATAATCCATCTCAGAATTGTAAATGTGATTTGACACTTGCTATTGTCAAACTTAAAAATAATACTGCCACATTTTTTGGAACAGTGATGGCCAACCGTAATTTTTTATACCGATTAATACCGATTATTTAAATCGAAAAGAAATATGTCGTACTAGCTATTGCCTTGGAAGTCGTACGCATGGAATTGGGAACCGTTGCGTTGTTTATTATAATATAGAGTAAAATAAAAATGTCTATCAAACGAACAACGTTAAAAATTCGCCATTCAAACAATGACAACCCAGTCATTGTTTGATTCTCGATGATTGTTTTTTCTATGATACTGGCGATTTTTGAAGATTCTTTGAAGTTGTTCATCATTAAGTGTAAGTGTTTGACAGATTTATTTGAAGTTGTCCATCATTAAGCGTAAAACAACAGACCAGCTGGCGTATTATGAGCTTTCAAAATATCATGCAAGTTCTAGGCGATTCTGTTAGCGGCTGCAAACTGCCTGACTTTAATTTCGTATTATGAGTTTATGACATACATAAAACTAGCCAACTTTTTAATGGAATAAGTGTATATGGACGTTTTAAACTTTTTGATAGAGTCGTTCAGAAATTTGATTATTGTCTTTATCGGTTATATTTTGCAATCTAATTTGTATTCAAAATGCAACAAAATCTATACTAATATTATAAAGCGGAAGAGTTTGTTTGTTTGTTTGTTTGTTTATACGCGCTAATCTCAGGAACCACTGGGCCGATTTGAAAAATTCTTTCAGTGTTTTTTCGAGGAAGGCTTTAGGCTATATAACATAACGCCACGACGAGTAGAAGCGAAGCAGTAGTTAAAATGTTGCAAAAACGGGGAAAATTTTCTAAATTCCATGCGAAGGGGTCGCGGGCAACAGCTAGTATAATATATTTGCTAAACACAAGTTACTTATACCATAATATATAAGAAAAGTACGGTAATACTTTCATCTAATTTTATATTCAGATATTTTTATTGTATATATATAATTCATCTATGTTTTGGGAGAAAGTTTTGGAACGGCTCCCGTCACTTGAACTGTCAGCTGATCTAGGGGGAACATAGACTTAGATAATCATTATCCTAGAACGAGTATTTAAGCTTTTTTTAAAAAGTAATTTTTGTGAGGATTCGCATGAAAGTAACTTTAATACGCATGGCGATATTATTATAATTAATAATTATTATAATAAATATTATATATCTAAATATTATAATAATATATTAATATCATTATTGTTAGATTTACATAATTATTGTTTATTAGATTTACCTATAATTTTTCGTTGAATTACGGTTGGAGGACATAACTATTTTAAAAGTGCAATTACCTAGCAACACAGTAAACGTCAGATAACATTTAGAATTCTGGGATAAGCTATATTTATAGAATACGTGTGCTCATACGGTAAAATAGAAGAAATCTTTCAATAAAATTTCAGGTGTCATTTTCGAAAGATGTGTCTTTAATCGGCTTAACATTTTATTTGCTCTATATTGAGGCTATTGGGAAACAAGGCTACTATAATTCAAGATTGTAGCATATATGAAGGTTATTTATAAGAAGGTCATGAACTTAATATTGAGGTACTATAATCGAGGTCTATGACAGTTTTGTATAGGTATTTCATGATTTAAAACTCGACAGAATACCTAGTTTACCTTCTCTTTCCATCCCTGAGGGCGTATTATGAGCTTTTTAAAAATCATGCAAGTTCCAGGCCGGCCGTACACCGCCTGGCTAAATTACGTATTTTGGTCTGCCATAATACGTAATTTAGCCAGGCAGTGTATATATAACATTTAGTTGAAAATTTTTAGTTAGTACTTAAGCTTTTAGTTGTACCTTCTCTATAAGGATATTAATCTATGACTGGTTTAGCGAACTGACTGGCTGGGAGTTATGTACATATTGCGAATTTGGCAGGCAGTTCAATTCACGGCGTAAGCTGCCTGGAAATAAGAGCTCATAATACGACAGCTGTAGTTATAAAAAACTAATATCATTTCTAACTCGGGACACAGGAAAAATTTTCAAACATGACGCATGGTGATATTTCGGGAACAGAATACACCCACGTGCTACGCGTACAAAACAAGGATTTCCTTTGCTATCAAAGTAATGATAACGCGTGGTTGCTTTAACCTTACTAAATATAACTTACAAGTAGCTCTATATGTTAGTCTTTTATGCCTAAACAACGAATAGAAAGAAAGAAAGAAAGAAAGAAAATAAATTTATTTCAGTACCTCGACTACAGAACAAAGTTTAAAATTTACATAATAAGAAACATTAATATTAGAGGCTGAAAATGGTCCTTCCTCAGCAATTGCTATAGTAGCAAGCTACCACAGCGCTGGTTTTCAGTAAGAACCAGTAAACTAGTGAGAACAGGCGGCTACGACAGATAATTAATAAAAATAAAAAAGGGTACAAGTTTAAATAAATACAGAAGAAATAATAAAACATGTAATTAAGTATATATCATACATTTATTACGTATATACGTATAAATATATAAATACAATATAAATATACATAAGAAGGTACAGTTGAAATGGAGTTAATAGAGAACTTATGAGAAGTAATCTAAAATCAATAAGTAATCCAGGGATCACCCAAAACGAAATTCTTGACCAACCACCATTGCTGGAATCTAAGAGCCAAGATTATGTAAGATAAATTTGAATCCTAATATCAAAGAGGTTAAAGGTTTTCTTTTTGTTGAGTTAACAGATATTTTTTGAATTTATTTTTAAAAGATTTAACACTCTTGAATGCACGAAATGGAGGTAACAAGGCATTCCAGCAATGTAATAATCATCATCATCAATATAAAATCACGCCTTTTTCCATGGGGTTAGGCAAAGACTACAAATCGTGATCTGCTATGATCTAAACGCAATTCCATGGACTATTTTTTAAAGTCGAAACGTAATGTAAGGGTTTGAAAAGGATAATGAAAATTTGACTTCTTATGCAAAATTTGTGAATCATTTTTCTTTGACATTTGCATAAATGGTGATTATTGCAAAAAATGATTAATAGTAGTGTTTTTAGCTGCGATACTAAGATATTTGAATTTATAACGACCGGGTCTACTCCACGGGAAATATAATTTATTTTAGGTACGATACCTGTTTTGTCCCGACGTTTCGGTCGACTTGTATCGACCGTGGTCACGGGTGAACTGGTGAGCTAGTGGTTATATATTAAAATGTGTGAACGCCGCGAAAGTTTAAAAACATTATTTGAATTTAGTTGGCACATTATAAAATATAGAGCTGTAGAGTTAATTATCGAACTGTTTAATTATTACTTACTTAACCGATATTCTTTTCAACCTACGTGTTATATTTATAGCTTCTGCGTCAATTCGTAGCCCACGTAGCCTTTGCTACATTATTAGGGTTCCGTACCCAAAGGGTAAAAACGGGACCCTATTACTGAGACTTCGCTGTCCGTCCGTCCGTCCGTCCGTCCGTCTGTCACCAGGCTTTATCTCAAGAACGATGATAGCTAGACAGTTGAAATTTTCACAGATGATGTATTTCTATTGCCGCTATAACAACAAATACTAAAAATAAAATAAAATAAATATTTAAGGGGGGCTCCCATACAACAAACATGATTTTTTTACCGTTTCTTGCTCTCATACAACAAACGTGATTAATTAAGTATTGTGTGTGTTGTTTGCTCATTTATTAATAACGTGCCTTATGTTGCATAGATAATGGTACGGAACCCTTGGCGCGAGTCCGACTCGCACTTGACCAATTTTTATACCATTAAATATAGTTCCAAATTCATAGAAATGGTAATATCGTCTTGGCTCCCTAAGGCAAAATACATAATCTATAAAATACAAAACAAATATATAGTAAGCTTTAAAAAAAATTTTTCTTCCTTAATGTATATAAAATTTATTTTTGATAGTTTTATAACAAATTGCCGTTTTATAGAATTGCTAAATAATGATATATTTTCATAAAAATACTTACTTTATATTTTAGGCACATGTATTCTGTCATGTTTACGAATTACGGTAATGGATCGAGTTTTTAATGGGGTTTGTTGTGAGATTTCTTGTAGTGATGTGACCCATTTAAATTAAGCTTTAATGACACTCTCGAGATTTATTATTTTCGTAACCCAGTCGGTGGTAGTGCTACTTTTAACTCTGAGAAACTGAGATTAATTCTAGTTTAGGTTATAAATATTTGTGTAATATTATTATACACCTCGTAAAGTAAACGTAATAGGTAATATGAGTCTCATTTTCAATAATCTGATTAGTAATTATTAAAATAATATTATTTGTTGTTAGACAAAGACAGTCAAAAGATAAGGTTTTTTAGAGATTCAGAAATTATAAATGGATACTTATTTCCAATGAGAAGTGCATGTTATGTTTTATTCTAAAACCCAAAATGGGTAGTACATATAAACTGTAAAATAAGAATGAAAAATTCTCGAAAGCAGTGACTATCATCAAATAAAATTCCATTTAAAAAGTTTAGGCGAGACTTTCAGTATTATATACATTGCGCGCTAGAGGCTGTAGCGGTCCGTAGATCAATACGCCGGGGGTTGGATGTAGAAGAGGGAGGATTGCTCTCGGTGGCCGGGGATGGTAGCCATGACAACGCGCCTACGCTCTGCCTGTGTGCCTTGTAGAAGACGCGACCGATATATCCCTATTCTGTAGGTGGTCTCATTATAGAACAAATCATCGACATACTCTTAGTTTACATTACTATAGAACTAGTGACGTTAAATAACACATATTATTCACTTTGCTGAACCTTTACGCTCCCTATACGTTAATAATACGACACTTTTTTATTAAAATATTATTGTATTAGCTTATAATTCTCACAATACCATTTATCAATTAAATACAAAACATTTTATTGTATGATTATTCAGACAGAAAGCTTTCAAACACACTTGTATGTAATTTCTGGACTTATTAATAAAATAAAATAAATCTTAATATTTATAATGTGATCGTACATAACTTCTTCTTCTCTTGATTTTATGCTCTTATATGCCCTATTAATATTAATAAGTGAACGACAAAAATACTGTTGTTATAATCAACATTAAGCTTTAACTTCTGTCGTTTTCTTTTATGTATTATTTTCCTTATATTCCTATTTATACAGATAGACATAGAATACGCCCCAATTAGAAATGTGGGCTGTTTTGGACAGGTATTGGCAATAAAGAAATAATAAGAGTAACTATGTTTTATGAAATAATCAAATAACTCTATCTCTGAGCTTATCTTATTTCGCTAGGACAATGCCAAAGCAGACATACTTCTGTCAAATATAGAAGTGTATTATCGTAATCGTTTAATAGCATAATCTAGTTTCTTTAACCATATTAATTTTTAATTTTTTTCTTTAATATTCTTGTTCTTATTTTGCGTTTTAAGTTTCATTTACGTCTTATAATAAATAAACACTCTACACATACATGAACAAACCAGGACAATTACATTAGTTTCTAATTTCGTCCTTCATTTTTCCACTCTCTAGTCTGTTTTAATAGACTTTTCTCAAGTAATCAGCCCAATTTAATCTAATATATAAAATTCTCGTGTCACAGTGTTAGTTACCGTACTCCTCCGAAACGGCTTGACCGATTTTTAAGAAAATTTACATGCGTATTCCGTAGGTCTGAGAATCGGCCAACATCTATTTGTCAAACCTTTTTTTTTGTATGGCAAAACAGCGTTTGCCGGGTCAGCTAGTAATATATAATATTCTCAGAAACTAGATACTAAGAATAACAAAGGTCATGAATGTTTACTTTAACAAAATATAAAAAGCTGAACAAAGTACTTATTTCTGGAAAATTTATTTCTCAGAAAACTGTAATAATGAAAATCTAAAGTATTCTATTTATCTACTTGGTTTTCATATAAAGTTTTCGAATTGGATCTGTGCACAATATTACACGTTTCAACTGAGAATAAGATTGGCAATGACCTTTAGTTGTCAAAAGTGATTAGAAAAGTACTGTCAGCAACGTTGCGAATCAATAATATATTTTTTTCTTTTACCTAAACTCAGTAATTTGAAGCGAAAAACGTCTTAAATTATTTAGTAATAATAGTTATAATATTATTAAAAAAGAAATACTATTTTCTTTCAATAATTTCGTTGTTGGATACGTACTATGATATTAAGTTGAATTGCCAATAGCCATTTTCTTGTTATTGGTGTGCTTTGTCGAGTATATGAGTTTTATGGCATTTTATTTTAAATCTGTTAGATATGTAGTTGATTCCCGTTAAAAAAAAAAATTGTTGTTATTTCTCATTGTTTTTGTTTATTAATGTTGTTATTTTGAACTTGTCGTTATTTGTTATTGTTTTTAATTGTATTTGTCTCGCTAATTGCTCGAAAATTAGCAAACGATAACGACAAAGTGATAGATAAATTATATTATAAAAATGTCTTTTTTTGGTGATCCTACCAAAATTGTTCAAATTGACAACTATAACGTCACAACATGACACGGGGTCAATCCTATTCTCATTTGAACGGCATAGTACTAGAATTAGAAAGAAATCTGGGAATTTATTAAATATTTTTATCATTTTATTTAGAGCTTAAAACTATTTTCATCAAAGAACGTTAGAAGCTTATAAAATGGAAGCATAACTAAGCATTTTAGTAATTTAAGATATGACTATAAAATGAATATTAGCTGTAGGTAGTCCCGTAATAAACGACCATGTGCAACAAAAGACAAATAATATCCTAATTAAAGACAATTAATTCCAAATTGTAATAAGACATCTCTCTCTCTCTCTCCAGCCCATTTTCGTCCCACTGTTGGGCACGGGCTTCCTCCACTTTGGGAGGGATTATAGTCTACTGCGCTGTGTTGGCTATACGTATTGGCACAGGATTTATTTTCGAGGTTTCCGTCTCTGACAGAGGGTGTTATCTGTGTGCAATATCCCTTAGCTGATTTTTACAGCACCTTTGGGAGGAGATGAGGTGGTGACACTTGTATTCTTTATCCGTCACCACACGGAGAAAATAAATAAATAAATAAATATTCAGGACATTTCACACAACGTCCTCTGGTCCCAAAGTAAGCTATATTTCTATGCTTGTATTATGGGAACCAGACACGGATAGACTACATATACTTACTACTTTTCTTTTGTAAATACATACTTATAATACATAGAAAACACCCAGATGCAGTACAAACATTTGTATGACATTTATGGATATCACACAAATGATTGTCCCAACCGGGAATCGAACCCACGACCTCGTGATCGGCAGTCCATTACATAAACCACTCCACCACGAAGCCCGTCAACATTAATAATTAATAGAAAATTCATAAGACATACTTTAATACTTTCCTAGAATATTTCTATCTGAACAATAAGTATGTGTGATTGATTCATTTTTTCTCTATAGAGATAACACTTATGTAATTAATAACGTTTCCAAGAAATCGTATTTTCAGTAAATTTCCACGAAATATTAGAACAATTTGAAGTATAGAAATATTTACTTCCCATGGAAATAATTACTTACTTAAATCTTATTTCATTTTCATTTGAGTACATTTGTAAACAGATTGTTTGTAAAGCAACCGTTCTTGGAATTCCAGACCAGAAGGTATCAGAGATAAGTTAACATACGTTTATGTCCTTGGAAGATTGGGAAAAATAATTTGCATCTACAACATTTTGTTGAGTTTTGACACGGATATCCTTTAGAATAGAAATGTCTACGACACTACGCTAACCGCGCGAGTAAAGTTGTTAAAGCATTTAATTTTAGTTTCCGTCTATTCATACTAAAAAAAAAGGTTTGAAAAATAGATGTTGGCCGATTCTCAGACCTACTGAATATGCATGTAAAATGTCATAAAAATCGGTCAAGCCGTTTCGGAGGAGTACGGTAACTAACACTGTGACACGTGAAATTTATGTATGAGATTTTAGTCGCATATACTTTTTAAAGGATCAGGTATTAAAATTATTGAGCTTTATTCTTCAGTGATTTATTATGACGGGCTTCGTGTGCAACGGACTGCCGTTCGATTCCGATTTTATGTGATGTTTATAAATGTCTGGGTGTGTCTATGAATTATAAGTAGGTATGTATATACAAAAAAAAATTAGTATATGTAGTATATCCGTACCCATAACACAAGCGTATAAGCTTAGCTTGGGAACAAAGGACGTTCGCGTTGTGTAAAATGTCCGAGAATATTTATTTATTTATTTATACATGTGATTGTCTACAGATGTCGAGACGATCAATTCATGTGTTTAATTGGAGAGTGCATATCGATGCATTGGCGCTGTGACAAGGAGCCAGACTGTCCTGATAATTCAGACGAAACTGACTGTCGTAAGTACTATGATACCGAACTGAATAACTTTAGTTTTAAAGTCTTGGGCTAGATTTTCACAGCATATTTAGGCTTAGAGAAGTGGTGGGTTTAAGTCCTATTCTGGACAAATATTCGTATAATTATCAAAAATGCATATTTGTATTTACCTTTTCCTACAGATTTTAAAAACTATCTTTTGAGTCAATAGACTAGTTAACATAAACTGTGCTAGTACTAAAATCTATACTCATATTATAATGCGGAAGAGTTTGTTTGTTTGTTTAAACGCGCTAATCTGAGGAAGTACTGGCCTGATTTGAAAAACTATTTCAGTGTTGGATAGTAAAATTATCTAGGAAGGCTATAGGCTATATAACATCACGCTACGATCAATAGGAGCAATGCAGATGTGAAAAATGTTACAAAAACGGGGGAAAATTGCTAAATTCCACGAGAACGAAGTCGCAGGCAGCAGCTAGTAAATTATATAAAAACATTCTTGTTTGATTAAATAAGTAATGTATTATTTCCTAGCTGTGGATCTGCTCCAATGTGGAGAAAATGAATTCCAATGTGACAACAAAAAGTGTATACGTAAGATGTTTCAATGCGACGGCGACAATGATTGTGGTGATTGGACTGATGAAGATTCGTGTCCTATGATACCCGGGAGTTGCAATGCAGGAGAGTTCAGGTAATAACCAAACAATGGTACCGATTCTACATGCACAACTAAACTAAACAATGGAAATTGATAGTGTCAATAACAGAATTCGGTTCAGTTAATAGAACTTTTTTATTAGAAAATCTGTATGTTTTGACTAACGATTTTAATTAATAAAAATGTGCACAAAGAAATAGCCAATTAATCAAAATACGCCATAGTTGTTTTCAGTTTTTAGTTATGGTAATTTTAGTTGTGCACGTAGAATTGGTACCAAATGAAGTATTTTGAGAACAAAATACATTATTATTTTATATCGTACTGATATATAGGTCTTCTTATAGGCACTATAAGAGACAAAGTGAGCGATAATTGCCGCATAAACAGAACTAAACTAATCCTCATACCACAGCCCATACGAACATACCTGACCAGTATGAATTCACATAAAACTCGTAGCGAAAGCTTATAAAGAAAGCCCATGAATAATAGAAAATGTTTGTACGAATAAGCTGTAAAAAGAAAGTAGAGTTATAAAAAAAGAATTAAATAAATATTTATTAAAAAATTGTAACTACCATTCAATTTTGATTTATTTGTATTGAAGACAGATGTTCTCAAAGTAGGCGGAGCAAAATATATAATAAGCAGTATTGCTGTTTATTGGGCCAAATACTAGTAAATGGCGTCTCTGCCTACCCTAATGGGGAAAAAGGCGTGATGTTATGGTTATAATAATACTAGTCTACTAAACCACAAATTAAAATATTTCACTCACCCTAAGAGGCAAAGAAGGCTTAATTACAATAAAATATTGCATTTTGTCTCAATTTAGATGTAACGATGGCAAATGCATACCTGAGCGATGGAGATGCGATTCACAACGAGATTGTACGGACAGCGGTGATGAGATGAACTGTGACTCTAATTTGAAACACAACTGTACTAACGAGGAATATACCTGCGCAGATAGAAGATGTATATTGGTAAGAACTTTAATATTTTCTAACACATGCGCGACTCATTTGTTTAAATAAAACTACTTTTTACGGATTTAGACGCATATATTTGTTTTAAATTTTGGCCCGACGTTTCGGAGACTCTGCAGTCACCATGGTCACGGGCGAGACTTAGCTGTAATGTGTCTTCTACGATCAGTTATAACAGGGTTTACCCACATTCGATTTTAATTTTAGTCTATCTTTATGGTCAATGTAAAATTAAAATAGAATGTGGTGGATTTTTTTGTAAATGCATACTTATAATACAAAGTAAACACACAGACGCAGGGCCAACATTTGTATGACAGTTGTAAATATCATACAAATGATTTTCCGAGCAGGAATCAGGCCCGCGACCTCGTGAACGGCAGTCCGTTACCTGAACCACTAGACCAAAAGACCGTCATTTAAGTAACACAAATAAAATTAAGCGATCATGGTCACAATATATTGCAGAGAAATTTATTACAGATCTAGGCAAATAACTTAAGGGCCTACATCAATATTATCGTCGACATGTACCAATTAACACAGCTAGTAGGTATAGAAAATGAAGAATTAGGGATATTTTTTTTGTTTACTCAAAATCTACTAAATATATTTTAATTCCGGTTTACGTGTTTCTATATATAATAGTTACTTATGTTTTGAAAGTTATTTCATTAGTTAATACGCGATAATAGACCGACAAATGAAAAAAATAAAAAATAAGAGAGGTGGTTTCGCTAAGATTTTCTATCGAGAAAACTTTTTTCAATCGCGTTTCTGAGTTTATGCGATCCTAGATTATATATTGAAAAAACATATACTTAAAAATTAGAGCTCTAGCCATTCAATCTAAAGAAAAAAATGAAAACTTCGTACATAGAAAAATGCACGAAGCTATTTTAGTATCCTCTTAATCCTTTTTACAACAAGGCATCAAAAATTTAAGCATATTTTTAATTTTAGAAAACCTGGCTCTGCGATGGAGTTCGTGATTGCACGAATGGTGAAGATGAAATGAACTGTGAAGTACATTGTGAAGATGACCAGTACACGTGTAAGCCACAAGACCACTTGATGAGCAGCGCGTTCAGGAGTTGTGCCAACAGGAAGCATGTCTGTGACGGCATGAAGGATTGTCCTGAAGGTTACTATAGAATTTCTGATTATGTCAATAAAATAAACTATCCAGACTTCGTCATTTTAACATAATTTATATGCCAACACAAAACTCCTGAAATAGTCACATGAAAAAAAAAGAAGTCAAGTCAAAGTCAAATATTTTTATTTCAAACTAGCTGACCCGGCAAACGTTGTTTTGCCATACAAATGTCAGGGGTAGACAAATAATTTGCAATAAAATAATATCGCGACTATAAATTCAAATGTAAGCTATTCTATCTTTCAAGTTAGGTCAAATTACACACGGTGTGCAATTCAAATTTAAAATTGGTTCAGTAGTTTAGGAGTCCATCGCAGACAAACAACGTGACACGAAATTTTTATATATAAAAAGATAGGACCGTTAAACGTGCTCTTTTAAAAAATCAGAAGCAAGGCGTTCGCAAAAGGGAATCCTATGGGGAAGAACAGACAAGAAACTACATGGATTTTTTTTAATGTTTTTATTTTTTAATTTCAATTTATATTTAATAACGAAAAAAAAGAAAGAAAACCTAAAAATTGTTTCAATATCTTCCTGAAAAAAATAAGCTTTTGATTAATTTAACTATTATACATTTATACTCCTACTGTAGCCATTTATAGATCGAATAATAATAATGAATAAATGTTCATGGACATTTTACACAACGTCCTTTGGTCTCAAGCTAAGCTTATCTGCTTGTGTTATTGGTACCAGAACACGGATATACTACATATACTATTTTTCTTTTGTAAATACATACTTATAAGACATAGAAACACCCAGACGCAGAACAGACGTTTTGTATGACATATATAAAGATCACACAAATTATTGTCCCGAGCGGAAATCGAACCCGCGACCTCCTGAACGGCAGTCCGTTACATAAACCAGTCAACCACGAGGCCCGTCAAATAGAGACACAATGAGATTTTAACAATGTTAAAAATCTGCTATTTCTTATTCTTTGATTAAAAGGTGATGACGAAGAAAAATGTCCAACAAATCGCGAGTGCACGACTGAAGATAAATGTGAACCAGGCATGTGCATCACAACTTATGATGGTCGTCATGCTTGCACCTGTCCACTTGGATTTCTACTTGATGCTAATAATTCTAGGTCAGTGTAATGTATTTATTGTAAGAATCTAATAAACAAATCTATTTCAATCAAAAGCACAAGTAATTAATATGGTTAAGATGTTAGAGAAGCGTGGAGCTTTTCATTTAATATGTTATGTTATAAAAAAATCTATTTCAACCGTTTCATAGACTTTGCAGTCAACATGGTCACGAGTGAGACTGAGCTGTAAAGTGTCCTCTACGATCAGTTGTTACAGGGTTTACATCCAGGGTAAACGTCTCCGAAACGTTGGTTTAAAATTCATTACAAATATACGCATCTAAATTCGTAAAAAGTGGTTTATTTAAACGAATATGTTTTATTTTGGATGATAATTTTTCAAAGAAAAGTTATTGAAAATACATCATAATATGTTTACGTTCCATTCTCTTCTGTCTAACGTCCTAACTGTATTTACTACTTGATCTTAGGTTTAATTGTTTTTTTTATAAGATAACATATAAATGAAAAGCTCCATGCTCCTCTAACGTCTTAACTATATTAATTACTAGCACTTTTGATTGAAATAGATTTGGTATTTAAACAATTGAGTCGCGCAAGTGTTACAGAAAAAAATATTCGTAATTTTGATTTTTTATTTTTTATCCAGTTGCCGTGATATTGACGAGTGTATGTATGAACAAGATCCAGTGTGCTCTCAAACTTGCTCCAATACTGTGGGTAGTTTCAAGTGTGGATGTATGACGGGATATGTGCTAAGACCTGATGGAAGATCCTGTAAACCCACTGGAGAATCACCAACACTATTGTTTTCTAACCGAATTGGAATACGACAGGTATGGTATAATTTTTATAGACGTATCGATATATCCATAATTCATTCCTTTATCGCATAGGATAATCTTAAATATTTTTGCCACCCTAGACTACAAGGGCTTCGCCGCATTTAAAACCCTACCTATTAAAATTTTCAGTTTGCAATGCGGCCTAAATAGTGCCAGTTAACTATGATTAACAAATCCTTAAACCAATGTGGTACTTTGTTTAGGTTTGGTTAACTGGAGATAACTACATGCCAGTAGTAAAGGGTCTACACAACGCAGTGGCTCTTGACTACCACTACGAGAAGCAGCTCGTCTTCTGGACTGAAAACAATCTAAAGGTCATCAGGGTAGCTCAGATACATACCAATAACTTGACAGGTTAGTAGACATTAAACCTTTTGATTTCCAGATTGAACTCGTATTGGACTTAGACCTAAAACAATTTCCAAAGTAAAAATTTTTAAAGTATCGTAATAGAAGAACTCGGAATATAGGAATGTTACTTTTAATTTGAATTGCAAAAACATAACACAATTTTATTAGTTTTACAAAAAAAAACATTTTATTCACAGATGTAATAAAATGGGGCTTAGAAACCCCAAGCGGAGTTGCAGTTGATTGGATACACGATCTATTATTCTGGACTGATTCTGGAACCAGGCGTGTTGAAGTCACTACTCTGGACGGCTCCCAAAGAGCTGTCATAGCTGCTAATGATTTGGACAAACCGAGAGCTATAGCTGTACATCCTGGAGACGCCCTGGTATTCTGGACTGATTGGGGTCAGTTTGTTTTATGTCTTCAATCTTTCGCTATCCATTGATTTCCCTTGGCATTTTATAGTATTAATCTTGTTTGCTGTTTGTTGATGTTAAATTCTCGTGACACTGTGTTAGTTAGCAAACTCCTCCAAAACGGCTTGACCGATTTTTATGAAATTTTATATGCATATTCCCCAGGTCTGAGAATCGGCTACTATTTATTTTTCACACCCCTAAGTGATAATGGTTGTCCACCCCTAACATTTATATGGCAAAACAACGTTTGCCGGGTCAGCTAGTAGAGATATAAAAATCATTTCAATATTTTCATAAAACTCATTATATTTTAGGACCTAATCCGAAGATAGAACGCGCAGATATGGATGGTAGTAGACGGAAGAGCATCATATTTAATGACATCTTCTGGCCAAATGGGCTAACTATCGATTACACCGAGGCTAGAATATATTGGGCGGACGCTAAGAACCATGTTATTGAAAATGCTTTATTTGATGGGCGAAATCGACGGAAGGTAAGAGACAAAAATCAAATACACTACCACTCATTTATGAATATAACAACAAAATATATCATTGTTAACTAAATATGGCTAAAGTATTTAAAACAATTACAGAATCAATAATTAAATCATTGAGCGACTAATCAAACTAACAAGGAAGCTTGAAGATATGCTTAAAATTTTGATATACTAATCCTTATTTTAGAATTGTGAAATCCGGATGCTGACACAATAAAAATTTTGACGAGCTTAAGTGTAATTAAACTATGTTATAGTGTGTAACGAAACTATAGCGCGATTTTAAAAAAACTGTAGGTACATGGCCATCTATTGAGCGGTATAGTAAACTTCTGTTTGTGGTTTGATTTTAAAAATTTCACGCGCACGAAGGCGCGGTCAACAGCTAGTTTTGTAGAAATTAAAATACAATAATTAATTTTAATTAAACAGATAACCAGTAAAGGCCTGCCCCATCCTTTTGCACTGACACTTTTTGAAGATGCAATTTACTGGACGGACTGGCACACGAAGAGCATATCCACAGTGAACAAGAACACAGGAATGGGAATACAGACTGTACACGCTGGACTTAATGTTCCCATGGATATACACAGGTAATTTGTAACATTAGAATGACTAAAGAAAAAATTGATAGATTTTATTAAAGAGTAGGTATATGAAGAAGAACTGAAATGGAATTAAAACGGAGATATTAATAAATAGATATTTATGGACATTTCACACAACGTCCTTTGATCCCAATGTAAGCTATATTTCTATGCTTGTAAGGGTACCAGATATCTATACTAATATTATAAAGCGGAAGAGTTTGTTTGTTTGTTTGTTTAAACGCGCTAATCTCAGGAACTACGGGTCCGATTTGAAAAATTCTTTTTTTGTTTGATAGTCCATTTAGAAGGGAAGGCTTTAGGCTATAGAACATCACGCTGTGACCAATAGGACCGAAGTATGAGTGAAAAATGTTGCAAAAATGGGGAAAAGTTTTGTAAATTCCACGCGTACGGAGTCGCGGGCAGCAGCTAGTACTACATATATACTTTTATTTGTAAATAATTTTTTAAGACAGACGCAGTGTACAAACATTTGTATGACATTTGGGTCATACAAATAATTGTACCTTGCGGGAATCGAACCTGAAACCTTGTGAACGGTAGTCCATTGCATGAACTACTAGACTAAGCCAGTCAGATATGTCGTCTGACTGAAGACATATTGCATTGACTATAGAAGACTATAATGTGACAATCAATAAAGGTACTATAGACTTCGATAATATAATAAATGGTATGTAGAGTGTACATTTATGGTCTTATTAATAAGACTTATCGGAGGTTTAAAAGATCGCTAAAATAGGTTCGCGAAAATTGTCAAAACTATTACGTTATTCATACTACTCTTTTTACACTAAAACGTTTATTATCTCTCCGATAAAATCTCCTTTTAAACCTCCGATAATTCATTATGAATAAGACCGTTATATATAAGATACGGTAATTTTTACAAAGCTGACTTTAACTTTACTTCAACAGCTATCACCCTCTACGACAAATAAGAACATTTACAAATCGCTGTGGGTACAACAACGGTGGCTGTTCACATTTCTGTCTGCCAAACCACGACAGCCACTCTTGCCGGTGTCCTGTGGGCTTTAACTTAAACTATGATGGGTAATGTATACAATTTCCTTATATGTAATTGTATCTGATTAGACATGACTGACTCTATCCTTGTGGTAACAGATTAAGAATACCACCCCATTTCCTCCCCAGGGCGCTGTAAAAGCCAGCTAAGGGATACACACAGAAAAGATCCTCTGTGAGAGACGGAAAACTCGAAAATAACCCCTGTGCCAACACGTTTAGTCAGCGCGGCAAAGTAGATTGTAATCCCTCCCAAAGTGGAGGAGGCCCGTGCCCAACAGTGGGACGTAAATGGGCTGGAGGAGAGACATGACTGAAAAGTAAAAATACCTTTATATTCAGAATGCATAATGGCCTAAGATTATCAAATATTTAATCTATTTAAAAAATGTATTAAGCTATAAGATGGATATTATTTTTATAGCCGAACGTGTGAAGAAACTCCTGAAAAACTATTGCTTTACGCTCGCAAGAAGGATATCAGATTGAAACAACTAAATCCTAGGAAGCAAACTGACTCTTTGGATATGGTAAGTATTTGATTACGATATTTTCTAAGAATTATATTTCTGAGCAGAAATGACTAGTTCTATCAACTTATTTCTTTACGTAGGTATTTTATTTCTATCAATAAGTGAAACAAACAGATAAATATTGTAAAAAAATACTCAAATATTTATCCGTCCGGATATTTTTTTCTTTTCCTTTTTTATTTATTTACTAGCTGTTGCCCGCGTCCCTTGTCGTACGCGGCGTAGCATTTAGAAAATGTTCCTCATTTTTGTAACATTTTTCACTACTGCTTCTCTCCTATTAGTCTCAGCGTGATGTTATATAGCCTTCCTCGCTAAATGGACTATCCAACACTGAAAGAATTTTTCAAATCGGACCAGAGGTTCCCGAGATTAGCGGGTTCAAACAAACAAACAAATAACAAACTCTTAAGCTTTATAATATTAGCACAGATAATATAATAAAGAAGATGATGATGAATGAAAGAAGATTAGGTATAGATATACTTTATACTTACTAGAAGACTTTTCTCTAATATTATATAAGGATTTTGATCAGGTGATTCCTGTGGAAACGATCAAGTCGGCTGTAGCGTTAGATTGGGATCATAACAGCAACTCGATCTTCTGGACCGATATTGACAAGGACACAATAAATCGTGCTTATTTAAATGGAACACAACAGAAAGTTATAGTTGGATCTAATCTAAGTAAGTATGTCACTAAGAACTATTTTTGATAAGTCAAGATCAAAGTCAATTGATATTATAGCGAATAGGACAAGCCTTTTTTAAAATGTCGAAAATGGTGTCTACTACACGTATTTTCCTGGTATTAAATCGGTTACAATACTTGGAACAATAAAAATCTACCTTATTCTAGGCCCAAGTGTATATTTCTTGGCTAAAATAAGTACTTCGTTTATAGTATGGCCCGCCGGATTGGCTTATGACTGGATCACCAACAAGATATATTGGACGGACGCGGGAACTAACAGAATCGAAGTAGCCAACGCTGATGGAAGCATGAGGACTTTGCTTGCGTGGGACAACATTGACAAACCTAGAGATATTGTTGTTGATCCTAAAGGTGTGTATATGCAGCAATGGTACTTCGTTTCAGCCCATTAATATTCCACTGTACTCGGGCCTCTTTCACTTCAGGAGAGTATATAGTCTACTACGTCATGATGATCAGGTGTCTCGGTATAGAGTTTAGTTTCAAGTTTTTCGACTCTCACAGAGAATGTTATTGTCATGTGTAAATACTATGTAAAATGTCTTTAAGGTATACAATACAGTTTAAATAAATAAATGTTATCTGCATATATAATCACTAAGCTGGCATGGTATTTTGATTTGAAGATCAAATGTCCTGAAGCGCTTTATTAATGGTCTTTTGCAGAGTATAAAAAATGAGCATGTAGATAAACTTTCTCTTAACTCTGTAGTAAATATCGTTTTAGATGCTAATTATTTATTTACCTTTTAGCTGGTGTAATGTACTGGTCGGATTGGGGCACTTCTCCTTGCATTGAACGAGCAGATATGGACGGCGGTAATCGCAAGCGGCTGATTTTCGGCAACATGTCATGGCCTAACGGACTGGCACTCGATCTCAATAATAATAGAATCTATTGGACTGACGGCGGGAATCAAACTATTGAGTATGCTAACTTAGATGGTACGGGAAGAACTATTTTAATTGGTGAGTTTATTCGATAGAATGCGTTTGTTTTATTCAAATTTTGTTGTATTAGATTTGTTTATTGCGAATATATTTTTGCATTTTTTCACTGCACACCATCATATATTGTCAGTTTAAGTTAATACCATATTTCAATTCAAATAATTTTTAGGTTCACACCTACCCCATCCATTCGGTCTGGATCTTTACGGAGATGAAGTGTTCTGGACTGATTGGGAAACTCAGTCAATTCAAGCAGCTAATAAATACACGGGGAAGAATCGTAGAACATTAGGCGCTGGAGTTGCTGGTCTCATGGATGTTAGAGTTTTTCATAAGGAAAGAATCAAGGGAGTTAACAGGTGACGATTCATTTAACATTAACTGCACACTTGGACAACATTTTTTTGCAGTAAAGGACCGCATAGATCCGCATAATCGTATGAGTTTCAAGTTGATACTTTCAGCCGTTGCCGAGAAATAAAAGTTTGACGGACGGAAAGACAGACCGATAAACAAACAGACACCGAAATGAGACTATATGAGTTTTTTTTGTACGAAACCCTAAAAACGTAATAAATATCTTGGTAATGTAATAATTTATTAAATGCTAATATTAATTTACAGATGCAGCAAAAATAATGGTGGATGCTCTCATCTCTGTTTATTGAAACCAAGTGGAAGATCTTGCGCATGCCCTATAGGAATAAAAATTAATGTAAGCAAAATTCATTATATGTATGTAGTACTTGCTTAAGGATTCGCTTATAATTGACGACACCCTTTATATGAATAGAAATATTATTAATATTATGTATTCCTTTTTATTAATTGCAGAAGGATGGAAAGACATGCGCAAGTGGTCCTGTGAACTATTTGATATTTGCACACAGAGTTGATATTCGAGTAGTCTCTTTAGACGTTCCGTATCTTATTGATGTGCCATTACCTTTGCCTCCACTCAAAAACGCTTTTGGAGTTGATGTGGACCACAAAACATGTAAGTATATCCTAACTAGTCTTTCACCAACAGCGTTATGTTGTATTTCAAAGAAATTTCATAAACCAATATATTTTCAGCTCTTATCTACTGGACGGATTGTAAGGTTGTGTATAGGAGACAAATGAAACGCTCAAAGTTCAATGATACACTGACTATATTTTAGAGACTACATGCTTATTATATACCTTACAACTACTACATCACACCTCCCCTGTTAATAAAAAAAATAATAATTGTACACAGTTATTATTTTGTATACCTAGTTACTTACTAAATAAAGTTTGATTACATTTGATTACATATTATTATAATACTAAACAAGATAAAATAATTGTAATAATACATATTATTATTTAAGGATCTTATTTAAGTCTACAAGACATCATAAGATGATATAATGAAAAAAAAAATGTTTACAAACTTAGACACTTTTATAAAGCTTAGTTCTATTCTTATGTGTAACGTATTCTTTATTATTTTTCAATATTTTTACATTACAATCTAGGTCATCAATTACTATATAAGGTCCTAAATATATTGGATCCATTTTATTATCAGAAGTATTTCTTAATAATAATAAATCACCCTTTTTAAAATACACTGGGTTTATATTGTTATCATAATCATTCTTTCTTTTAACTTTATTTTTAATTAAGTTGTCACGTGCATCTTTTTGTGCTAATTGGAGTCTATATTTTAGTTCGAGAGCATAGTTGTCGTGAACATATAAGGGATCTACGATATGACCTTCTAAATTTGCGGGCAACACACAACGTTTACCAAAAACTAATTCATGCGGTGTGTACTTGGTCTCCGTATGTACTGTATTGTTATATGAAAAACACCAATATGGCAACCAGGTACTCCACGCAGCCGTGTGATTGTTACAACTTATTCTAAGATACGCACCCATTGCTTTGTGGTTATTTTCCAGAGCTCCTATACTCTCGTGATGGTAAGCTGTAGAGGAAGTTTGAGTGATTCTTAAGATTTGGCATATTTCGTTCATAATACTTGAAATAAATTCTGACCCACGGTCTGTCGCTATTTCTCGGGGTATACCATATCTTAAGATAAAATTATCAACGAATGCTCGCGCTACACTTACCGTGTCTTTGTTGTGTAATGGATACGCCTCTGTGAATTTTGATAGCTCGCATTGCAAAGTCAATATGTATTTATAATTATATATGTCCTGTGGTAACGGTCCGACTATGTCTAAATAAACCTTCTCTAATGCTGAATTTGCAGTCGTTGTGACTTTCATAGGCTGCTTAATGTGTGTGGAATATTTCTGTTTCTTACATTGTTCACACTTCGACACAAAATCGATAACATCCTTTTCAAGACATGGCCAGAAATAATACTTTTTGATATTATTTGTCATTCGCCTAATACCTGCGTGGCCACTAGTGGGCAATAGGTGGAAATCATTTAATATTACACGCCTATTATCTAAATTATCTATTCTCTGAACATTACTCACTACACAAATACGTGGTCCGGACCACTTTTCATAACTCTTTATTTCATTTATAAGCCCACTGATAAAATCATTATTATTATCATTTCTTAATATGCATAGCTCATTTATCGATATCTTTTTACATAAACATAACAAGTCTCTCACCAATACGGCTCGCGTGATCGGAGATCGAGATATTGTTTGTATATAAATTATTGATTTACTGGGCACATATATAAAATATTTAAATTTTTCTACGCTTATTCCACTTTTTATTAAATTATTTTCCTGCCTAGGGTTTATTAACGAAAGTTCGGTAATATTCCTCGGTTTTTTAATTATTTCCACCACTCTTGGTTGATCAGGCCTCGAGTGTGTGTCTATATTATCCACCGACGGATTATTATCGCTCTTACTACTATCCATGTTTAATTGACGCAATTGCGCTCTAGTCATTACACTAATAATATGCTCATTCATTGATTTTAATTCCTCAGATGTTAGTGTTATTCGCGATAAAGCATCTGCCACTGAATTTGACTGTCCCTTTATATACTCAATTGTATAATTAAATTCTTCTAATTGCAATCTAAATTTCAATAATCTACTAGAAGGATCTCGCATGGAAAACAAATAAACTAGAGGTCGATGGTCAGTCTGTATCTTGAACCGTTTTCCGTATAAATAAGGTCGAAAATACTTAACACTCCAAACGATTGCTAAGAGTTCCTTTTCAATGGTAGGGTAATTAATTTCGGCTTTATTTAAACCACGACTAGCATAAGCTACTGGCCGTCCATCTCCATTACACAATACAGAACCTATCGCTGTACCTGATGCGTCTGTTTGTAATATAAACTCATTGTTTTCTGAAAAGTTTGGATATTGCAATACTGGCGGGTTTATCAAGGCTGATTTTAACATCTGAAACGAATGTTCGCATTCCTTTGTCCACACAAATTTAACATTTTTACAGCCTAATTTGTTCAAGGGAAATGCAAGTTTGGCAAAATTCCTAATGAATTTTCTATAATAGTTAGCGAAAGCTACAAAACGCTTCAATTGGTCCGCATTTTGTGGCTTTGGGTAATTATCTACAATTTTAATTTTTTCTGGGTCTGGTAAGATTCCTGTACCTGACACTATATGTCCTAAATAAAGAACCTCTTTTTGTAGAAATAAACACTTAGCAGGGTTTAATTTTAAATTTACTTTTCGCAACCTAGTAAAGACATCCATCAAATTTTGATTATGTATAGATAAATTTCTTCCTATTACGATCAGATCATCCTGATAAATGAGACATTTATCGTAGTTAAGACCTGACATTGCTATTGTCATCATTCTGCTAAAACTATTGGGACTAGATTTTAACCCCATCGGCATTCGAGTCATTTGATATTGATTTTTACCTGTAGTGAATGCCGTACATGGTCTACAACTTTCCTGTAATTTAATCTGAAAAAATCCTTGAAATAAGTCTAAATGAGTAAAGTACATTGCTCCCGATAATGAGTCAAGTATTTCACTAATGTTGGGAAGAGGAAATTTATCATCCTGTATACTATTGTTTAGCTTTCTATAGTCAATAACGACACGCCACTTTGCAACTCCATTTTCATCACGTTTTTTCGGAACGAGTAACAATGGACTGGACCATGCACTTTGAGATGGTTCAATTATTCCATCGTTTAACATATTTTCAATTTGGTTATCTAATTCTGGTTTTTGAGCATAAGGCAAACGATAAGATTTTGTGTAAATAGGTGTGGTATGTGGTTTCAAGTCAATGGTCTGTTCATATATGGGCGTAGTAGATAATTTATCACCTGGCAAATGAAAAATGTCGGGAAATTTAGCGCAAATGTTTTCTATCGACTTTTGTTCTTCAATGTTCAACCCTTTCAAATTTAATAAATTAAATAAGGTTTTAACCCTTTCCGAATCAATCGCAGTTTTATTAAACTGACAAATAAAATAATTATTTAAATTACTAGTGTTTACCTGAAAATAATTTAGTCTAACGTTTTCATCCCTAGTGTTTAAGATACGAATAGGTATTTTCCCGTTTATTGGTTTGTTTATACTGCTTGCCAAAAATACACCCTCACATAATTGCTGATTTGACACTACACACTCTTGTTTTGAGTTTGTTTCAATAAAATGTATTGACTCGCTACGTGCTGGTACCGTTAAATAACATGTGTTATGATTTGTAAAATAATTATCAAAGGATATAGTAACTAACTCGGACTCATCAGTAAACAATTGCAATGTATTGATTTCAAAATTTAAAATGGCTCTATAAAACGATAAAAAATCTTGACCTAATATACCGTCCGTCTTACATGGTAAATCCTTAAATACAACGAATTTATGATGGAATTTATACTCGTTATAATTGAGTGTTAAATTTACACAACCTTCTGAAAGTACATTACCACCTATTCCTTTCACACTAACTCTCTCTATATGGTAAGGAATTTGTAAACGATTCAAACATTCTAGCTTCACTCCCGATATGGATGCGCCGGTATCAATTAGCCAGCTATGATTATGATTGCAAATCTCAAGTGATACTTTGTTTAAATTGTTACACGATAAGATGACATCATTCACGAAAAAAATGATTTAGTGATTCATTAGTTGATGTCTCTGTTGCTACCTGTCTATTTCCAGTCATGAAATTCATATTTCGTTGTAACGCGATGCCTCGATTGCGGTTACCACGTGGGAATCCATTAGATTCACGAAAGTTATTGTTATAATTACCGCGAAAATATTTATTACTAAATTTATGAGGTACCTGGGGCCGATGACCTCGTTGCTGGTAACCTTGGTGCCCACTTCTTGCAGCAAAATTACGCTGTCCTCGATAACCTCGCTGGGCTCTCTTAGTCTGATAAAACGAATGTTTATACGTACCTATCATCTCTGCTGAACCGCTTGGACCAGGTGTCTCCTCATCTTGGGCCGTCTGGATAGCTTCTGTTAAAGAAGAACAGTTACGCGAGGCAATAATTGTGCTTAGGCGCCGATCCCGCAAACCATCAGCGAATCGCTTAATTGCTAACTTTTCATTCATAGGTTTTAATAATGCATACTTGGCTGAATCACTTTCGGCTTGCGATATCGTCAAATTCACAAAGAGTTCTGAAATTTCTTTGCCGTAATCTGTAACTGTTTTATTATATTGTTTACAGTTTTGCAATTTAGTTTGAATAGATATGTAGCTTTTTTGTGGCAACAATAGTTTACGCATATCCTTTATAAGCTCATCGACAGTTTCATATTTTGATGATAATAATAATTTTGCACGCTGGGATAGCCTGTTTTTCAAAACAAACTGAATAAGCTTAATTTTACATCCTGGTTTGTCTAAAACTGAATCGTAATATTCAATACTCTCAATAAGTTGCTTGGTATTGTCAGAACTATCGTCCATAACGGGCAAAAGATGTAACGCCGTTTTAATTTCGAATATGTCCGCCATGGTTTGTAACGAAAGCTCGCCCTCTCTTGTATCACTACACCAACAAATTATCTCTGAATATAGTTTATCAAATTCCTCACAAATCCTAGTAATTAATAAAATCTCCGAATTCGTAAAATGTCTTAAGTTTTCTTTATAAATTTTAACAAATTGGTTATATTTTAATAGACTACTGTTAGCCTCTTTTCTTTTAATGTCCAAAATCTTGCCGTGTCGACGGCTGGGACCTATTTTTATTAAGTAACTTCTTATTACTCTTAATTCGTTTAATATTACGTTTAAATCCTCAGCCATACCACGTTAGTGAACTAATTAACAGTGGACTTTATTTATACTACATAATTTAACTAATTAATACCCGAAGATGCACATGATATTTTTTTTTTTTTTTTTTTTTTTTTTAACCATATATATTATTTACTCACAACACATATAGAACCTTGGACCTATCACATCACATCACTACCGTAAGATATTTGCACTGAGCCGACACCGCTGCTTGCCCAACGTTAGAATACGCACCTCGAAGATATCATAAGCTACACGTCGATTACCTCGGCCATGCCAACCTGCAGCACAGGATCCTTGTTTGCCTGGTGTCGTCGCAGGATACTGGAATAACGCCTCAATGTGATTTCATCTATGCGACGCTGTATTATCTTTTTATGGCAACGGTTATACAGCTTGTATACAATAATCACCACCCCAAGTGTCAAAATGGTACATATAACCACGAGAATTGTGTTCGTGATTTCTTGCTGACGGGTATGGGCCGTGTTACTACCGACTCCGGCGCTCTGGGCAATCACTACTTCTTCCTTCGAACTAGAACCACCCATTTTTCTCGTAAATGTTCCTAGACGACGTAACTATAAAATACGTTTTATTGAACGGGGACCTGATCACTCTTTGTTTCATTTTAAAGTCCGTAGTAATTTTCCACCAATTGTTTTAAAATACCGTTTCCATATTAGGAGTACACGCGCGCGCGGATCGCTTAGGTTACAGGCAGGGTCGCCATGTAAGGTTGTGTATAGGAGACAAATGAAACGCTCAAAGTTCAATGATACACTGACTATATTTTAGAGACTACATGCTTATTATATACCTTACAACTACTACATCACAGGATACTGGAGAAAGAAAAATTCAAAGAGCAAATAGAGCCGGCAATATTATTGAAACTATTATTGGTAAAGGTCTACACACTGTTGATGGTATAGTTATTGATTCTACAGGTCGTAAGGTTTGTAATAAATCTATATATAATAATTTGGAATAGACATTAAAATTATTTAACCATCCATAAATTTTCGAAAACTTTTTACAGATATATTGGACGGATGGTGGTCGAAACAGCGTTGAGGTAGCTGAATTAGATGGCAGTAATAGAAAAGTGTTATTCTGGACAGGTTTAGGTAACATTTCGGTTTCTTTTACAAAATAATGTTGCCTAACTAATGAACCTACTTAAAATGAACATTGAAATTCTCTTTTGCCTAATTTTTTTGCTGAAAACACCATTATTTGTGAAAGTTTCATACGTGCATGAGATTATTATATTTTCACAGATTCACCTCGTGCCATAGCTCTACATTATGATTATGGTCTAATGTTTTGGTCGGATTGGGGAACTTCTGCTAAGATAGAACGAGCTGATATGGATGGCAATAACAGGCAAGTTAAATCAAGTTAAATAATTGATATTACAGTATTTATTTAAGAACTAAACAAACTAAAAAATACAAAATTGTATTTTTCAGGCGCGTGATTGTGGATAGCAAAATCAAATGGCCTAACGGTCTTGCTGTTGACAAAATTGGTGGTCGTCTTTACTGGAACGATGCTAAAATTCTTACGATCGAAAGCTCAGATTTCAATGGTGGTAATCGCACTGTTATATTGAGCAATGTACCATATCCGTATGGCATCGTTATTGTCGGACCACATGTTTATTGGACTGATTGGAGAACTCAAGCTTTGCACAGAGCCGATAAAGTCAATGGTCAAAATCCTATTATCGTTAGAAAGGGTTTGGAAGGTCTTATGGACATACGAGCTGTACAGGTATGTCTCAATTTAGTGTGTGTTAGTAATATGTAATATGTAATATTTATTAATAAAATACAAATATAAATTAACCTTTAAATCAGAATGCATTATTAAACCTTACAGAATTTTACTTTGTCAAACTTTAATATTTCTACAAATAATTACTTTAGAGCCAAACTTTGTTTCGTTACAGAGCGAACGTGAAACCAAAAATGAATGTGGAGACAACAACGGAGGCTGTTCTCATCTTTGCTTACGATCGCCAAAAGGCTATTCTTGCGCTTGTCCAACTGGTCTGTTATTCAATGCTAGCGAAACTAATCCTAAGATATGTCGGAAATATCCTGAAAACTTTTTATTCTTCGCAACCAAAACTAGCATTGCACTGATCTCTTTTGACACGACAGAGCAATGGGACGTACCGTTACCAATTAAGGTGCAAAACGCTGTGGCTGTTGATTTCCACTGGGAAAAGAAACTTTTGTATTATACTGACGTTGATATGGACGTTATACGGTAAATATTATAACAAAATGAAACATTAGTAACATTAACTTTTTTCATACTTTAACTACTTTTCCTTGATTTCAGGTCTATAAATATGCTGAACATGAGTGAAACTACAGATATTGTAAAAGGTAGCATGGGCATACCCAATGGGTTAGGCATCGATTGGATTGCTAATAACATGTATTGGACTGACAACGAATATAAGGTAGGTAGTAGTCTTAGAAATATTTATCTTCAAGTTAATAACTTCAACTCAATTCAAATTGGAGAACAATATAATTTATTTTCATTTCAGGTGATTGAAGTAGCACGATTGGATGGATCTTCTAGAAAAATTTTGCTGAGCAATTTGAGTGAACCCAGAGCACTAGCATTGTTTCCTGCGAAAGGGTATAGTTTCAATTTAATTATATCAAATTTGTCAAAATACTTTATTGCAGCCAAAACATGATGGTTAACCAACTGTCAATATTAATTTACTTAGGCTTTGTTAAGTTTTCTGCAAAAATCTAGCAAAATATTATTTTTAGGTTCTTGTATTGGAGTGATTGGGGTCAAACTCCATCCATCGAAAGGGCACTTCTAGACGGTAGTAAGAGAGTCACTATAGTGATGCAAGATGTTGGCTTTCCTAACGGTATCACAATTGACTATAAAGATAGAAGGCTCTATTGGACAGATGCTTTGAGACACAGGATTGACACGTCTGATTTGAATGGCCACCATAGAGTCCAGCTTGTACCAGATGCTAAGAATCCATTTGGAATGACACAGGTTAGCGATGTTATTCCAACATATTATTGATACAAATTTGACTGGAGTTTGTTCTTCTGCTAAAAGCAGCATAACAGTCAAATATAAAAAAAAATTGCAAGACACATAAACAAAATTGCAAGATACATGGCTTTTAGAATATAAATCATTCAAGTTAGAAGAACGCACTTACCTAACATAAAAATGGTACAGATATATAAAAATAATTTTATTTTTCAGTTCAACGACTATATTTACTGGACTGATTGGTACAAAAAAGCAGTAATGAGAGCAGATAAGAAAACAGGCAAAAATATTACAGTAATAAGAACAGATCTGGAAATGACAATGGAAATAAAAGCAGTCTCGGGAGAAAAGCAGCATGGATGGAATCCTTGTAAAGAGAATAACGGAGGCTGTTCACATCTGTGTTTCTTCAGGGCACACGATTATATCTGCGCATGTCCCGAGCAGAGAGATCACCGTCCGTGCTCAACAGGTAATTATTTATAATTTTTATTGCCTGGGGCAAAAGAAGCAAGTGCATAGCAACCGTCGGGCATGTATGACCACATGTATGAATGTGGATGAAGCCAAAGAAGTATGTTTGGATCGTAGCAGATGGCTCTCTATAGTCTCTGCCTACCCCCATGGGAAAAAGGCGTGATTTTATGATGATGATGATGATTTTATTGCCTGATATGATATACGAGAGGGGAAAGTAAAAAGATACTATTTTAAATGCCTTGATAATCTGGACTTATTGGTAATTTAAAATGAGGGTCTTCATAATATTCTTTGACATAGGACACTATACAGCTTAGTGTTACCCGTGACCATAGTGACTGCAAAGTCTCCGAAACGTCGGGCTAAAATTTAAAACAAATATACGCGTCTAAATCCGTAAAAAGTGATTTTATTTAAATGAGAGGCTTCTTTATACATATAGTTACATAAATTGACGAGTTGACACTATGCCACTATTGAAAATATTTTTTATAACGCAGATATTGTGTGAGCTATATTTAAAAAATTGATTTGTAAAACTTATCAAATTCAACAATCTACTCGTTCAATTTGTTTCAGTACCTCAACTTAAAGTTGAATCCAAAATGCCAGCTCATTACCCAGCGTTCTACGACTACTCGGATATACATCCAGACCTCCTGTTGCCGAAGGAACTACCTCCAATGTCTGATTCAAACACTGGAGCTATCGTTGTGACTGTTGCAATCCTGTCTTTCGTGACAGTCGGAATAGCTATTATTGTGCTCGTATGCGGTAAGTACAGCAGAAGCCCTTATTAAAATAATCTACTTAGTTCTAAAACTAAATAATAATAGTTTAAAAAAAAACTAAAAAACACGCTTTATTTAATCGAATTATTGCATTGTCATCGGTCTTTGACAGGTGTGCAAAATTTGAATAGAATCTGACCGTTTAAAGTGGGTCAAAATAGCGTCCAAAGGAGTCGGTTACAAACATACAAACATACAAACAAACATACAAGTGAAGCTAATATAAAGCGTGTAAAAACACGCTTGAAAACCTTTTTTGCATTGTCATCGAAACTTAATATGTATGCAAAATTTCAGATCGATCCGACTACTGAAAGAGGGTGAAAATCACTTTCAAAGATTCCGTTACATAGATTAATACATTGATAGATACCTACCGAACTAATATAAGCGTGTTAAAAAGACTGCTCCAGGATTGAAACTCCTATAATTATTGCCAGTCGCTGGAGAATTTTTATTTAAAAGCCTTTGACTGACTCTGTATGATTTTTTTGTTATTTACAGCCTTTGATTGACTTGATATTTTGAGTGATTCGGATTTTGTCCGAATCACTCACAATATCAAGTCATCGTGTTAGCAATGAATTTAATTGCAATACATTAAGTTCCTTCCCCTCGTATGTTTGATTCTTAATCCGCGCTAGGCTATAGTAATAGATTTTTACATCATCTAATTCTGGATATACTTTATTTCTTCGCTCATTTTGTCTACCATAAATTAAAGTTTTATTTATAAATTTTAGTGAAGGTACATAGAGATCGTGGAGGTGATCTGAAGGAGAGCTATCGTGACTCAGGCGGCCACATATCATTTCATAACCCGAACTACAGTTGCACAACAGGTGGGAACCCTACAGACGCCAATGAACGTCGACCGAGATTTCAGGGCATTTTCAAATATGACAAAAATCAGGTAAATATCAATGTTATTGATAATTTCAATGCATTCGTTAAGCTATTTTAAAGCTACATCAAAAAGGTTATATAAATAACTATTTAGTGGCTTTTTACAGCCCAAAACGCGGTTATTCAAAACACTTAAGTTTTGTGTATTCTGTGTGATATGATTGCAACGTTGCTGTAAAAATACATATTGTACAAAACTTGAAATTATAATAACATTACAATACATTGATCTATCTTAAGCTTATTCCTTTCTTAGCAGACTTTTTTAACAGCATATCTTTGGAAACTATTACATGTTATTTTACTTCATAGGAGAGAGTGACAAACGTTTACATACCCGAGGGTACGAGTTTGTTACCGCCAGCACCACCGCCCCCAAGACAACAGCCATCAAGGCCTTCCACGCACGAGGACTTTGAACCAGTCACTTTACATTCTTACGCGTAAACATTTACGGCGACGATCATAACTAGTTTTTAAAAAGATTTTCAACGCTATAAATCCAGTTACCTAAATTATATTTCCTAATACTTGCGCGACACATTTATTCAAGTAAAACCACCTTTTACGATTATCCTCGTATATTTTGTTTTTATTCTAGTCCGACGTTTCTGATACACTTTACGACTCAGTCCAATCCAAAACCATGGTGACTGAAAAGTCGCCGAACGTTCGGGTAAGACTTAAAATATAATTTACGCGGATAATCTTAAAAGGTAGTTTTATTTTACTTTATAATTCAATAAAAAATAATTTCGATTCATGAAAAGTATAGTAAAACGCACAATGAGTATGTAAGTAAAAAGTGTGAATTAATAATTACCGATATCGGCGTATATTTTGTGCGTTTATATCATAACTTGGGGTTTACTGCGTTGGAGGTTTTTAGAAACTAACCCTTAAGAAGACCAGCGCATTCACACCGGCTAATAAAACTAACTAACCCACTATGTTAGTAATAAGTATCCCCCATATGCACACTAGTTAAGTTATGGGGGTTGCTTATTTATTGTAGCTAATTCGCGTGATTTAGCAAAGTATTTGGGGATGTACAATAGTGGATATTTTATTACTTAGGGCAATTAGAAACATTTCGCACAGAAATCATTTGAATTGCAACAAGTAAAACGCACTGAAATACACAAATAATATTTTGTGTAATTATATACGTAAACAAATCCTGAACTATGTATAACATACAAACAAAGTGAGATCCAATACTTAATGAGCCATTATCAGAACTAATCTGAATGATAGAATACATACACCGGTCAAACTAGGTATCTATGTTACTTAGAGCATTAATTCAATAGAAGTTGGTATTTAAGGCTACCCGCGCTGAAAAAGAAACGAGAGCAATGCTCGTACTCATTGTGTACAGACACGGTGGCTTTTTAGTATGTGTGTGAGGTGATTTTCAGCGGAGTGCGTAGCCACCACTGAAATTATGTTACAGCACAGTAATTGTGTGCATTACCTCGACACCCCGCCGATCTTACAGTATACTTGTCAAAGAAAACAGCGTGAAGAAAACTGCTCCAGTTGATTTAATATTCTAAGTAAGTATGCTACAATCAAGTATTTTACTATGACTAGAAATATACAGATTTTTAAATGACACTTCCTTTTATAACGATTACGATTCTGCGAACGTTAAAGTGACGACGAAACGATTATTCTAATATAAAATATTAATATCTTGCAAGGTACATAATTTTATCACATAGTACGCTGTAAATAATTTGGCTGACAAAATATTAGCAAGCTAGTACCAAGCAAGTACTCTATCTGAAGTTTAAAAAAGATATCCTGGCAATTTAAAAAGGTTGCAAACACTATGTATATTAATGGACAAAAAATACAATACAATCTGTCCGGATTATTCAGTAAGATAAACTAGATGACAGTAATATTTCTATTGATTTTTAATATTATTTCGATATCGATGTAATCGTCAATTGAAATATCAAAATAAATGTTGTAAGATACTAAGATCATTATTTAAGCGAAATATTTTGAACTCACTAATAAAAAAAATTAGTTAACATACCTACGTATTTATATATCTAGTTATAGATAATAGATACCTCATAACTAGATCGTATATAGTTATGTAAAATAAAGTATTTAAAACAAAATTGTTATTATAATTCGATAATTCCAGAATTTTATTCCGTGAAATAAATGAATGACAATGATACCAATTCTAGATGCACAGCTAAATTGTCCTAAACGAAAAAATAAGTACAACTATGACGGTTGGTTTTATTTAACTGCCTCATTGTGCACTTATAAATAACAATTTTGGGTCTGTAATATACCTACGGTTTTTATAATATGAAAGTTTAGTTAACATTTCCAAATTGTGTTATTGACACTATCAATTTTAGTTTTTAGTTAAATTTAGTTGTGCTTTTAGAATTTGCTCCAACGCGTTTTATGATCAGTTGTATATCATACAATACTTCCACTTTTCATTACGTAACATAATTGTTATAGTTGATAACGTTAAGACAATTTGTTTAATGTAATGAGCACTAAACATTCTGTCATATGTAAATAGATGTATCTATTCATAATAAACATATGGAAGAGATATAAGGATATATCGCTAACAATCCTAAGGATTGTAGTAGATATTTGCGATATTATGTTAAGAATAAAAACCCAGATTGAATAATGAAAAAATTTACGCTAATAATTGATATTATATTTCATGTTTATTTTACAATCAATTGTATAAACATACTTTTAAAGCATATAAAATATCAGCGGACAGCTGTCTGCGATACGTATATTGCGTTTGAATTAGTTTATGTGACAAATATTAAATTAATCAGGTATATTTATTTGAAAACTGACGCCGTACATACCTATCACCTGGTTAACATTCTCAACATGATATCGCTTAAAAATAATTATTACTATTAATAGTAAGTATGTTTCGGTTTCGTTTCCTCTCGGCGGCTCACTGGGAGGACAAAACTGAACGCATTTTTTTAAATACATATGTGCGTGTATTCCATTAATACAATGTACGTTGGTATTGAGCTACGGTTGAACGATGTAGGCGTGATTATGCGAACTGTGTCTACATGGGCACAGCTCTGCCTAATCTCAACACTTTCAAAAATTATGTAGAGCACAAGAATGTTACATATCTTGGTAAGCAAGAAGCCATGGTTTGCGTAAGAACGTTAACCTAAACCATGTCGTAACTCGTAAGACACACCTACCATTCTATCTCCAGAATAAATAAACGATGGCAGCTTTCCAAAGCTCCGTATAGAATCAGGCCTTTAAGACTTTAAAGTGTGTCCAACAAGACTGTATTAAAACACTGATTTCTTAAGTGCAAGGTCCATAAAGCTGGAAGGTTCAAGTGGGCATAAACCCTTCAAGTTTTGAAGATTGTGCCCAAATGGCAGCAGTTTGTTGCAACAATTACGCTCTCATTGTATAAAAAAATTCTAATAAATTCGAACACTCATCATTGCTGTTATTATTTCTTCCAATTTTGAAATCCAGTTTTGTCAATTTAGCACTTTCTACTAGCAGAGGCTGTAACCTCTTTATGTGAGATTATTACTATTTAATAGATATCCAGTATCAAAAGGAGCACCAATACAAAATATGAAGAATTTCTATCTACTGAACGTTCTAGTTACAGTGTCATTCAAGCCCCGTTTAACCGCAGCATTTTGTACAAACGTCAATGTATATGCAATGCGATATTTTATTAATGAGACAATTACAAATTTTTTACTCTAAAAGAGATTGCCGATATTACAAGGAATGTATGTTCAATGAGGATTCGTCAGCAATAAATGATACTATATTAATTTGTTCAATCATAAGGTACATAATAGTATATTTTATTAGAAACAATAAAACTCACGAAAAATATATTTCCACAATTTTATTCACCAACTTTAAAATGGTGACAATAAGATAACCGTTGTATAAAGTTAGTTTAATTAACAATTATTTTGTCAAAATTTTGTAATATAATAATTTATTTACATTCTGTGGTATCTATAAAAATATATTTATTAATTTAGGAGCCTTCTGTTAAATAAGATTTCAAAACTTACTAATATCAAATATTAATTTTGTTTATAGCTTTTTTCTGTAAAACCACGAGGAATAGTAGATTTTTTAGGAACGTCACAATATTGTATTCAGTTTATCAGAACCGCCGACTTATTAAATAACTTCACATTTCATTAATAAATTTTCAATACAAAATATTTTAGACAAATCACTTTTGACTAATATAGTGTTTCGAATCATAAACTTTAATAGACTCACATTTTTTCAGGAATTACATTAAAAATATGTAAAAAAAAAATATTTAATTGCAAATCTTTATTAAAATGACATCGTGGAGTTGTATAATAGGGAAACCTTATTTCACAGGGTGTTTTAATCTAAGGTAGAATTAGGACGAAGGTTAACGGACTTTGATTAAAAAAAAAGTTGAATTATTTCGTATCTAAAATCACTAACTCCATACCCATGTGCATATTATTATATGAATTAATTGGAATATATTTTTTGATAGGTAGTGATAGACACATTTGTATGGAGGTAATTAAATTGGTAACTAACAGTTTTATATAACGAAAGTTCCTTCTTTTTATTATTCACTTATAACTGAATTTGAAAATGGCTATTCTAAAAGCCAAATTATGAAAATAGTTTTAATTTTATAAAATAGTTGTTTAATAAATTCTTTGTTTATTTAGACGTAAATAATTGCCAAAAACAGGCACTAAATAAATCTGATGGTAAAAGGTAGAGGCAAGATAATGGTGTTATTTGGTAGGTATATTGGCCATTTCCTAAATATATTCTTAAATAAGTGTTTTAAAAGCAGATTTTTTGTTTCCAAAACTCGTAATTAAGCACACATAAAATACACATACCTATTTATTTGTCGAGAACGATAGTTTTAATCAGATTTTGCTAAATCTCACTAACTTTTTCATTTTGTAAAGTATTTTAATGAATGGTAATATAAAAGCTTTTATTGTTAGTGTGATTATGAATTAAATTAACTTAATGCTTTGAACATTATAAATTTTCTAAAGCAATAATATGCCACAGATATAGTGTAAGCGCAGAACGTAGATAAAAACTAATCTTGTATTAGAAAACCGAAGCAGTTATAAATGAGAATTATGTCTTTCATTATTACCAAAAATGGAATGGCCGATGTTAACTTTAAGCCATAGATATTATTGAGTTTCCATATAGTACAGAGTAGCTGTGTATTGTTTCGATAATCATGAAACCAATCCGCCCTTTATCATTAATTATGTTTTGTTCAAACATAGCGTATATACTTCATAGTTATTTAACAATCATTTGTTATGTAAAATGTCTAAACGACTATAAACATCATTATTAAGAATTCACATTCTCATTGCAATGTTTAAATTGTTATATTTTATGTAAACTGTTTTGTTATATAGCTTCTAAGGGATGAGAAGTTATAATAGTGAGTGCTGTGATACCGAATACTTTGACAGTTTTAACGTGAATGAAGTGAGGTGGTATTTTCGGGAAATAAAACTCATTCTGTATAGTTTTAAATACAAATTGAGTTTTGACTCCTCTATTAACATTAAACCATGAGATTAGTTTTAGTGTGCAATAAATGATACATAATAAATGTTGCTATCGAAAATGTCTGATTTACAATTAACACCACATTTTACAAACATTGAATCAATCAATCAACATTTAACAATATCTCATACTGTGTTTTTGTTTAGATATTAATATTCATGGATATTTAACACAACGTCCTCTAGTTCCAAGCTAAGCAGCTTAGGTATATGCTTGTGTTATGGGTACCGAAATAGGCATATACTTTTCTGTTGTATTTACAACAGAAAAGTACTGTTACAACAGAAACAAACTACTTATAATACATCGAAACACCCAGACTAACATTTATTCGTCTGGTAATTATAAAGATCACACAAATGATTGTCTCGTGCGGGAATCGCTGCCGCGACATTTGGAATGGCAGTCTGTTACGTGAACTAGTGGACCACGAGGCCAGTCATTACCGAAAATTGTGGTTTTTTTTATTCGACGTCGACAATGTAGGTGATGTCAGCCCTAAGCAAACCTGAAGCTTTGTATGAGTTTTTTATTAGGTGAACGATGACGAGCACGTCAAGGTTATTGCAATATTGTAAGGAAAAGAAATAGCGCTACTTGGCGGTATCAAGCTGCATTGTCCCATCTCCATACAATGTCGCGTTAGCTATGACGCGCTTGCTGTCATTTAATTAATCACTTAGCTACGGCGACATTTTGATTTGCAATTAATTTTGTAACTATTAAATGGTTCTATCCGAAGTTAGTTACATGACAAAACTAATAAAAGGTAAAGATTTTTTTTATCTTCTTGTAATAGTATCCGAGTACATTTAAGAAATACGACGGGCTTCGTGGTCTTGTGTTCACGAGGTCGTGGGCTCGATTCCCGCTCGGACAATCATTTAGGTGATATTTATAATTGTCATACAAATGTTTATACTGCGCCTGGGTGTTTCTATGTATTTTATACCTACGTATGTATTACAATAATTAATTGGTCAAGTGCGAGTCGGACTCGCGCACGAAGGGTTCCGTACCATTATCTATGCAACATAAGGCAACGTTATTAGTATCGAGCAAGAAACGGTAAAAAAATCATGTTTGTTGTATGGGAGCCCCCCATAAATATTTATTTTATTTTATTTTTAGTATTTGTTGTTATATCGGCAATAGAAATACATCATCTGTGAAAATTTCAACTGTCTAGCTATCACCGTTCTTGAGATACAGCCTGGTGACAGACGGACGGACGGACGGACAGCGAAGTCTCAGTAATAGGGTCCCGTTTTTACCCTTTGGGTACGGAACCCTAAAAAGTAAAGAAAAGTAGTTGATGTATGCATATAAGCTTGGCTTGGGAACAGAGGACATTGTGTGAAATGTTTATGAATATTTATTTGTTTATATCCTTTATTGCAGTTTAGTAAAATCACACTAAAATCGATCACATGATTAAATGGTAATACTTTATGAAGCCAACTGCTATATTTACGTATTTATGTTACATAATGGTTATGTTTGAGACATTATTCCTATACCATAAATTGCATTTTAAAATCAACACTGTCTTAAATGTTCTACGAGTGCCAAAGTTTAAAGTTGTCAGTCAGAATTGTAACAGTATTGTTTCATTATTAGTAATGAATGACAGCTTTTACACCTAATAACGCCTCCGGATTGTATAGGTGTTAAAACTGTTGTATAATTTATTGTACTGAGATTAAATAATAGAAATTATCTTATGCTGTGTTTTTATTTAGACATAAATACCTACCTACTTAGAATAGAACTATTGCATTCCACTGAACATCGGTCGTATAAGTCATTAGCTTTTTTCCCCAAATTTAGGTAAACGCGTGAGATTAAGATTTTTTTTTCGTTTTTGCAACATTTTTCACCGATGCTTCGCTCCTATTGGTCACAGCGTGGTGTTATATAGCCTAAAGCCTTCCTCGATAAATGTACTATTTAACACTGAAAGAATTTTTAAATCGATCCATCGCGCTTCCTGATATGAGTACGTTCAAACAAACAAACTCTTCAGCCCTAATTTACTGGAGTTTTTAAGTATGTATGTATGGATGTTTGAAACATCAGCTAAGTTTACTGATTTAATTACATCAGATAACGCTAAAAACCAAGAAACAAGGCAACGCAGCGTATGTATGTCTATAATGAATTGCTACTTAAGTTGTAGTTATGGCCGAGGGTCCAAGCCCCACATGGGACAATACTATGTTGACAGAGGATAAGGATGTTATATTTAAAAACTAATATATTACAATATTATATTATGTTTATTTATTTCAACATACAATTACACACATACTCATCAGTTACACATTGTCAACAACAAGATAGATAACACTTAGCATAGGTATATAGTTTATATATTATTATCAAACGATGTATATTTAACGTCACCATACTTAAAGACTTATCGACTGCTTAACTGACTCAAATACATAATCACTGTTGGTATGTATTGAAAAAAATCTTTATTAGACAATATTCATTACACATTAAAATACTACAAACCAAAATAAAACACATAAGATTTCCAAGTCTGATTTAACTTTACGACAATGAATATATCTTTTATAATAAATTATAAATCTAATATATAAAATTCACGTGTCACAGTGTTAGTTACCGTACTCCGAAACGGCTTGACCGATTTTTATGAAATTTTACATGCACATTCAGTAGGTCTGAGAATCGGCCAACATCTATTTTTCAAACTTTTTTTTTTAGTATGGTAAAACAACGTTTGCCGGGTCAGCTAGTATGAATATAAATATAAAATATCACGGACATTCCACACAACGTCCTCTGGTCCCAAGCTAAGCTTATATGCTTCTGTTATGGGTACCAGAATATACTACATATACTACTTTTCTTTTGTAAATACATACTTATAATACATAGAAACACCCAGACGCAGAACCTGAATATCTATCTGAATATGTAGAGCTAAGACTGCTCTAGAATTTCTGTAAGAGAGGGATTAGGCACCTAAAAATCTGTCAGTTAGGTACGAGTTGGACTGAAAAGATACATAGTTGGTTGTTATTATCATAATATACTCGTTATACCGACTGTTCAAGACTACGCACATCACTAAGAATGGCGCGCAGCACTGGTGCGCGTGCGGCTGAGAGACCGACTCTCGCCCCTTGTCATCGGCGGACCGCGGCGGCGACAACACGCCACGCGAAAATAATATTATTCAAAGTCAAAGTCAATTAGATAATACATAATACAAATGTTAGTAACACGTCTCAATGTGGTTTCATTTCAATAAATCACTCGCCTTTGAACCTGCATCACAACACTGAACACCGACTACAAATAACGGTAAAAAGCAGGAGAATAATAATGATGAGTATTCGTTGTTATGGCATCAACTGATATACATAAACAGGAAATTTCTCTCTGGCTATCACCGTTTCAGAGATTCAGCCTGGTAACAAACAGACGAACGGAAGGATAGCGAAGTGTTAGCTGTAATAGATCTCCGTTTTACCTATTCATACGGAAGCAAAAAATAAATAAAATAAATATTCACGGACATGGATTATCATTAATTATTATGGATATCACACAAATGATTGTCCCGAGCGGGAATCGAACCCGCGACCTCGTGATCGGCAGTCCATTACAAAAACCACTCCACCACGAAGCCCGTCAAATAGCAGGCCCCGTAGTTTTAAACAACCCAAACATACATATATTTATATAGACATTTATACAACCATTACTTAAGAGTCGACGTTTTAAGATCTTTAATTGGGGTTTCAGACCACTAAGTGAAAGTTAAGCGATATTTCACTAGAAACTTGACATTAAATATACAACATTTGATACATAAAATGTTATTCAAAATAGACAGCATTTTAAGGACATTAAAATTAAATATATATCTTACATTTATTAATCATGTCTTTATACAAATATATGTAATAGGTACATAGATACTATAATCACTAAAACTTAGATTCTTTTTGTCAGGTAGGAATGTCGATTAGAAAATAAAGATGTGTGTATTTTCATTCTAAAACAACTCTTCAACATTTCTTAATTAAGAACATAATAAAAATCGATCTGCGATCATTCCATGCACAGCTAGTGGTTTTATGTAAAATTAAAGAGCATTTTATCATTCCACAATGAATTTACTACTACTTTTTATCTTTGGAAAATATTTTTTTTATAGAATATCTCTGTCTTAATTTAATGAATAAATTACAAAGTGTAGAAAAGTAGGAAATGTGCAATATTATAACAAATGCTAAGCGGCATCTTATACACAAATATATAAGTAATTGTGAGTTCGGTACATAATACATCTCAATGTTAATTTGTATCATAGGTACATAGACTTATACTAGTTAATACGTATTTATACGTTTACAACGATAAAATATTTTCATTATATTTTTATACAATAACGATCAAAGCATAAATACAAATGTCTGTATTTTACGAGTCAGGCATATTCTCAACTAAATGAAATTAGTAAACTTAATTAAACCATGTGCACAAACAAATAAAAACAGAGTAAATAAACAACAGATAATTAATAATTGATGAGCTATATTTATTATATAGTAATTAATAAAAGTAAAATCGAGATGGACAAATTCAGTCGCAGTCAATTTTATATCATCATCATCGTAACATCACGACTTTTTCCCATGGGGGTAGGCAGACAGCGCCATCTGAGACGATCAATTTTAAAATAAAATAAAAAATAATAAATCTATTTTTTATGTCAATATTTAACAAATTTGAGCGAATGGTCGTTGCCAATTGTAATTAAATAGAATGTTTTTGTTAATACTTCATTGTGCTTAATTAATATATTACCATAATATTGGTGATATTCTACAGACGAACGCTTAAGGCCAACACAGACTGCGTGTGCAGCACGTATAATAATATATAGAAATGGTGTTGTAATGTGCGGAAATGTGCGAAATACTTTTACTGTATGTGTAATATTTTTCATTTTAATAGAACTTTTGATGTAGTAATCTGTGGTATTAACATATTCTTTATTATACACAGTAAAGGAATAGCTACAAAGTAATATCTTATGATTAAGAAAGGTATACGACTACTGGTATTTATTCAATCTTTTCAGTAGATTCAAAGATTGTCTAAAAGAGAACGCTTTATGCGTTAAGGATGTCGATTGTACGTTGTAGTACCTAATAGCCCTGTTATCTAACAAACTTAGAACATTTATTATGACTATTTACATGATTGAGGACACGACTGTGAGCACACGAAATACGTGCTGCAAACGTATTCCGTCTGTGTTGCCCTTTAAAACTTTAGCCCTCAAGCTTGAACATAAACGCTATGATACCAGTGGCACATATTTACAAATAGTTTAGAGATTCAATTCCAAGAATCAGGTACATAGAATACTTAGTATGAAACAGAAATAAATATTTTTTATATCTAAAATTCGATGCCTCAGCTAATAGAGTGCTTTATAGCTTTATTTGGCACTAGCACTGCAAATAAAAAATAATAACATTCACAAAAATATAAACAATTTGCATTTAGCTATAATATATTTATAACTAAATAGTTAAACACAATTATACCTTATGTTACATTAATAATTATGGATATAGTAATATTTTAACACTACAATAAAACTATAACACCAATTACCAAATAAATACGAAATAAAACAATAATACGTATATATACGTCGTACGTACGTAAATACACGTCGAAACTGATCTTGTTATAGAGAGCTTTAGAGATTACAAGGTATATTCAGGTATAAATTAAAAATTCGCGTTCAGGTTTACTTTCTGTCTTTTTAAAAAATCTTAATAGGAATGTAATTAATACAAACTACACGTTACAAAAAAATCATGGTAAAAATAATAATAAAATTCTACTGTTTAAAGTATTACAAACATAATGAGATCAATACTCTATTTTTAAACGTAAATTAGAACTAGGTACGTATAGTATAAAATATGTAGTGTTTGTCTAACGCTATTATTAATAAAATTAAGAGTCTTAAATCAAACCAAATTTCGGGAAAAAATAACATAAATGTAATACTTCAGTCAAACTTCTACATTTATGAACGATACCAAATGTATCGATTAGACCGCGTCTAGCAAAAATTACCGTATTTCTTAAATAACTTTATTGTAAACATCTTGAAACATCATTGAAATAAAATAAAATAAAATAAAATAAATATACCTAGTTTTCTATTATATGATTAATAAATAAAGAAAAGAAAAAGTACAAGATAATTATGTCCCGTTACAATTGCCTTCAGAACAAATTATTTGTCTGTGATTTAATATCGGAATCGGAATTCGTCCTACATTTTTCAAACGAAATCTGTCCTGGCGTTTTAATGTAGGCAAAGTATAAGTTTAAAAAACAAATATTTTTAGGGTTAACAGCAATGTATCTTATTGTTTTTTTATATACGTATATAATATATGTATATATTTGGATATGATCCCTGTAACATTATAATTATTATATTGTTATACACCTAATGTCATGGCTTACCTTAAGTAGAGATTCAGTTGTAGCGTTTAAGTTCAGGAAATACTTCTAGTAGAACTAATTCGAAGAGATCCTGAAACGAAATTAATACATTTTTTAGAATAATCTTAATGTTATTAATCGAACACTTGTACAAAACAATTGTTCCCAAATTAAGCAAAATGCTTGTATTATGAGGACACCATTTTTAAATCACACAAATGATTGTCCAGAGCGGGAATCGAACCCGCGAGGCTCGTCATTATAGATATTACTAGCTGTCCCGGCAAACGTTGTTTTGCAATACTAAAAAAAAAGTTTGAAAAATAGATGTTGGCCGATTCTCAGATGTACTGAATATGTATGCAAAATTTGAGACGAATCGGTCAAGCCGTTTCGGAGGAGTACGGTAACTAACACTGTGACACGTGAATTTTATATATTAGATAATCTAGGTATACTAATATTATAAAGCTGAAAAGTTTAGTTTGTTTGTTTGTTTGAACAAGCTAATCTCAGGAACTATTGGTTCAAATTGAAAAAGAAATTTCGTTGTATATGTGGTAATGTGTAGGATAATCCATTTATTGAGTAAGACTATAGGCTATATTACATCACGCTGGCCCAATAGGAGCGAAGCATTAGTGAAAAATATTGCAAAAACGAGGAAAATTTTCTATATTCCAAGTGTACGAAGTAGCGGGCTACAGCTAGTTACATAGAAAACTAAATACCCAGATTATGACTTTCACATAGGTAAAAATTAAGGATTCTAACCTATCACGATATACAGAGGCGTATTTTGAAAATTAGCGCCCCGGGCCATTTGATTTGACGCCCCGGGCCAATTTAATTAGCCGCCCTATAAATTAATAGGAGATATAGCAACATTTATTTAAGTCCGTGTGGTGACGGATTAAGAATACCAGGGTCACCACCCCATCTCCTCCCAAGGGTGCTGTAAAAGTCAGCTAAGGGATTACACACAGATAGCATCTGTGAGAGACGGAAATCTCGAAAATAAACGCTGTGCAAACACGCCTGGTCAGCGCGGCACAGTATTCCATAATCCCTCCCAAAGTGGGTGAGGCCCGTGCCCAACACCGTGTTCCACTGTGTCCCAGCCCAAATTTTTGCTATCTTCTTCTCCAGAACTTCTTCTGGAGAAGAGAATAGCAAAATTTTTTTTAAAAAACGAAATTTTTCTATCTTCATAGAAAAATTTTAAACTTGAAGGCTTTCGCCGCCCTTCTCAGGCTGACCAACCCCCCGGGCCATTGCCCCTGTGGCCCTAAGGTAAATACGCCTCTGACGATATAAGTATACAGTGTGTACACGCGGTATACGGTGTAAATCAATACAACAAAAACATTTTTATAAAGTAGATGTTAAATGTATCAAGCGGTAGTGTAGACGGTGGATATTTATATCTATCGGCTATTTTAAGGTAGTTACAGCCATGACATTGAATTTCTCTGAGTATAGAAAACAGATTGAGCAGCACTTAGATGAACATTTGTAAAATAACTCTAATCTGATTATCGCAACTTATCAATGAACAAACGAGAACGCATCGTTTACCAGTTTTACTGCCAAATAAAGCTACCAGGTTAAGAACTTTTTGTGTTTATAAACTCTTCTATTACATGCAGGTAACTAACATGTACTACGATGTTTGCCTGCAATCAAATCTGGAAAGTTTTAATTTCACTCCCTGGTTACCGATAGACCTGATATTTCTTAATCTAATGCGAGTTATGTTTGATATTTAATAAGAGTTCAGTTACTAATAAACCCTTACCCAAGTGACAGGTGTTTAGAAATTTTATAGAAAAAATCATTAATTTTATCCAACACGATTTACGAGTACCGCATGTATTACGACACACTTATTTAAGATCTAACTACAATTTTTAAACAACTAGCTGTTGCCCGCGACATCGTACACGTCGAAATTTGAAACCAAATCTTAACAATTACATACAAGCCATATTCTTGAACCATCCTATCGTTTAAAAAAATCGCATCAACATCCGTTGCGTGATTTAGAAGATATAAACTCACATAGCATACAAAAATAACGACTTTGTTTTATAATAAAAAGATTAAACTTTGTAGTTATAATGAAGACATTTTTAAAAATACATATTATTTTCATTCATATGTAAGCATCTCAAAATAGCCCTCAATATTTAATTCCACAAAAACGCAGGACTTAATAAATTGTTAGTGTGTCGTTTGTGTAATTTATTACCAAAACACATGCGGCTATATGGATTACTATTTAATTCTAAAAAAACGCTTTGTACAAACGCTTAACTACAAATTATATACCGTTAATTAGTTATAAATTTCCTAAAATTAGTATAGTTAAATAAAACAACTTGTATATAAACGCGGATCTAATAAACTACTACGTGTTCCGTACACTTGGCGCGTCATTTCACATATATCAACTTAGAACGATGACATTTTTAGCGAGTAACAAGCGTTTTGGCTAAATCACCGCGTCCAATAATTTTAGATACCGCGGTACACGCGTAGAGACGTTCGAGTGAGAATGTACGTTGATTATTACATTTGATATCTTTGAAACGATATAAATAAATAGTTTTATTACTGTAAAGATAATTTAAAATACAATAAAATTTATAAATAGTTTTGATTACAAAATAAGTTCATAAGTTGTGGTGTTTTTGATAGTTGAAATAAATTTATAAAATAAAGTGTAAAATATTAAATTGTGGTACTTTTGAAACAAAACAGTGAAAATATGCCTATATTATTTAGTGCAGTTTCCTGTGAGAGGAAGATACTGTCACATTTTGCATCATGTGATGGTAATTTCATGGAAATAGCTGAACAAATAGTGAAAAAATTACCGTCGGGCGACAATAAAATGACCTATTCACATGGAACTTACTTATTGCATTACATTGCTAATGATAACTATGTATATTTCTGTATAACAGACAAAGTAAGTATACAATTTTGTATTTAAAAAAACCGGCCAAGTAGAGTTGGATCCGCACACGAAGGGAGCCGTACCGTTATCTCGATTTAAATTATTATTATTATCTTACAGCGAAATGTAATCCAAAAGAATGCTAAATAATTACATCTTTTTGCAACATAGCGCAAATGCGTAGCATGGAATCTTACAATGTAGTAATTAAAAAAAATCTCCTAAGCATCCTTAGTGAATTAAACGAGGTTATCGACGATGGTCATAATAGTCAAAATTTACAGTTTTCCATCTTGATTTTAAAACTATATATTAAATTCTCTGTCCACACTTTGCCTAAATTTTAATGTGAGATGCTAACCAATAATTTACCGCGAAAATTATTGTAATACGTGCCAAAAGTTCAAAAATATATTAATTAACCTTGTTAATTGTCAGTAGTCAGTTACGGTAAGTGGTAAAGATCGAAGGAAACTGTCCATTTAAATGCCACTCAAGCATACCAAGCCATGACATGTAAACTTGACTAAAATAATAAATTAAAATGTTAAGTTGCATTGAGTTCTTGTTACGAGTATCATATGTAACTTAAATACAAGAAAATCTAAAATAATACGCATATTTTTAAATAGAACCACTTTGGAACGAACTCGTTCTGGATAAAACACAATGGTGACGTTAACGCCAGTTATGAAAAAATCTAATCGGATATTCTGAAAATCTTCTGAAAACGGCGGAACACAGCTCATTGTAGCGTAACAGCATATCTCACGGAGATATGTTTGCTGAGAAGAAATTACTCCTTTTTACTTATTATAAAACAAAGTCGTTATTTTTGTATGTATATTGTATATCTCTATCTGAGTTTATGAATTATGTCAATAGAAGTCTCTGGAACCCCTTTTGACCTCAGTGCCTACCAGATCATCACGCGAGGAACACAGTCGAAGGCCTTCTGCATAACCAAAAAGAGAAAATGTAGAGGCGTATTCTTCGTTCTATATTTTTCCTCACGACGACCCTCAGGGCAAAAACAGGGTCAATGGTACCATGACCGGGGCGAAACCCGTATTGACACTCCGAGACAGTGCCTACTCTCCAGTCTGATCCGGGAGTCAATAATCCGCTCAAGAAACAGAAACAAACTCACATTCACTTTTATATAGTAAGGATTATTATTAAAACTATATTTAGTTTGTTAACAGCAACCTACATAGATTCGTTACACCATTTCTACAAAAATAGCGCCATAAAGAACGTTTAAAAAATGTAAAATCTTTAACTAATATGCACAGGTATTTCTAGTTATGCCAAAGATCCAGAACATTTTTATTTCTCAATGAGATAAAAAGAAGGTTCGTAGCGAACAAGGAACTTCAAAACATGAATACGATACTGGCCGCTGAGATGTATAGGTACAGTGAAGATTACAGCACAATTACTATACGAAAAGGAGAACTGGATGAGCTGAACAAAATCAGAGTTGGATGTAGTGGTATGGCTTTTTATACTTCTCATTATTTTAGATTTTACTTTATAACACATATTTTCTGGTATAAAAGTGATATCACTAGAAAAATTTTGACGGACGGACACCAAACATATCCTATAAGCGTATTTTATTTGTGCAAAACACTAAAAACTATGTATAGGTATATCAAAATTGACTGCATTTTGGGAGTTAAGATGCGGCAGAAAAGACCAGAGAGGGTTAATCAAACGGGAATTGACATTATAAGGCGACCCTCACTGAAAAAGGTACGAGAGCAATGCTCATACTCACTGTGCACGGAGACTACCGTGTCTTAGTGAGCGCGAGGGTTTCGGGCGGGGCGTGCGTAGCGACCAATGAAATTGCCTTAGGTGAGTATGTGTTACTTTGACACCCTGCCGACGCAGCAGTACGTATATTTTACGAAGAAAACAGCTTGTGCTCTTATTGGTTTGATGGAGGAAAAGACTCACCACGGATAAAAACGATAAACTAATAATAATTTTGAGCTTTGAATTCGGATTTCCATCCAACAACATAAATTCCTCTGCCACTACTCAAGTTAACTATGTGCTTAAATTCTTACGTTGCTTATCGTTGTTACAGAAGATTTGCTTGGTGAGAAAATTCTATATGTTAATAATCCAGACAACATATCGTACAGTGTAAGTATTTCATTTTTAATCAATTAATCATTTTACTGTCCGTGTGTGACGGATTAAGAATACAAGTATCACCAACCCATTTCATTCCTAGGGTGTTGTAAAAGCCTTTGAAGAGATATTGTATACAGATAACTGTGTGAGACGGAAAACTCGAAAATAAACTCTATGCTAATACTTCTGGTTAGCTCGGCATAGTAGACCATAATCCCTCTCAATGTGGAGGCCTAAAAGTGGAACGTTATAATGAACTGAAGACAAAGAACCATTTTACGTTGCGAGTGTCATATAAAGTTTAAAACATATTATGTGTAATGATCACGCTAGACAAGGCAAAATCGTTACACAAGTTGATGTAAGATAACCTCCTGGCACTCTATTTTGGAAGCCTCGTAAGTGATCTGATGTACTATACTCGTAATATGGCACTCATAATACAAGCAATAAGCTTAGCTTGAGACCAAAAAGCGTCGAGGAAACATCTATAAATATGTATTTTTTTCTTTTCACAGACTATATCATACGTAAGCTGTACTCCTGAACAAGTTTCAGTATCAAATACATCAAAATGGTACATAGTAATAATAGGTATGGCGATATTGATTTTAGCATTCGCGGTCTATACCTTTGGACCAATATCGTGTGCAGTGATCACTATTATCGGTATATATTCATTTTTACGTGCACGTAATACAAAGAAATCGGAGCAATAAGTAGATTATTTGAAAGTTTTTTTTTTTTATCAATATATACTTAATTACTTACATACTTTCTTTTTTTTTCTTATAGAGTCCCATATTTTTAAGCAATTGAACCTCTTTAATGAAATATGTTATGAACTACTGCAAATCCTGCCTTTTGGTAATGAAACATGAATCATTATTGGTTCACTCTAGACAAAAACTCAAAATGATACGGAATTAAAAAAAATGAATGAATGAATGAACTTTATTCCACTTAAAATAGAGTTAACAAAGGTGTTACATAAATTTAATAGTCCATCTATTTAGCCACTGAAAGGCATGTGAAAAAATTACAATATTCATAATACATAACCATAACCAGTCAGTCACATAAAAAATTTTAATGTCAATAACACAATTCGGTAATGTTAATTGATGTTTTTATTAGAAAATCTGTATTTTACAGACGTTGTATTTAACGATTTTAATTAATATAAATGTGCATAACGAAATAGTCAATTAATCAAAATACACCATAGTTGTTTTCATTTTTTAGTTAAGTTCTGCAAGTAATATTGGTCCCAAGTTATTCCATGCTCTTCTGTCCAACGTCATATATGTCTACTTCTCTTTCAGATATCATAAATAACATAAATATTCATGTCCTCTGGCCCAAAACTTAGCTTATTATGCTTGTGTTATGGGTACCAGAATACGGATATAATACATAAACTACTTTTCTTTTTGTAAATACATAATTATAATAGAAAACACCCAGACGTAGTACAAACATTTGTATGACATTTATGAATATCACACAAATGATTGTCCCAAGCGGGAATCGAACCCGCGACCTTGTGAACGGCAGTCCAGTACACGAACCACTACGCCACGAAGCTCATCTTCATACAAGTCCATCTATCTTATCTTCGGTTCTCCTTAACCCTAATTTCCTTCCACGCTCATTTCCTCCAGCCCATTAACGCGCCCATTAACGGCCTGTGCCCTGCAGTAGGATGCAGGGCACAGGCCTTCACTTTGGGAGAGATTATGGTCTACTGTGCCGCGCTGACCAGATGTGTTGGCACTGGATTTATTTTCGAGTTTTCCGTCTCTCACAGAGGATGTTATCTGTGTGCAATATTCCTTAGCTGGATTTAACAGCACCCTAGGAAGGAAAAGCGGTGATGACATTTATATTCTTAATCCGTCACCACACGGCAAAATCACTCTCACACACTTGTTCACGGAAAACTTATAGTAAATTGTCACTGTCATGTATTCATGTATGTATGTATTTATTCGTATATAATTATGGTTGTATGTATATGTGAGTTTACTGCTATTAAATGTTTAAGTATGTATTAGAGTATTATATTTTCCTTCTAATATTTAACTATTAACAATTTTTTATTTTTAATCTTCTATGGTTACACACCTATCTTACTTATTTCTGCATCACCCTATGGTTGACTGGAAGAAAATGCCTAAGGCATTAAGTCCGCCTGTACAATTCTTTGTATGAAGTGTGTAAATAAATAAATAAACTTATACTTTAACATTGTGTACAAAGATTACATACATGTCTATAAAAAATATATTAATACTAGCTGACCCGGCAAACGTTGTTTTGCCATACAAAAAAAACCAAAAAGGTTTGAAAAATAGATGTTGGCCGATTCTCAGACCTACTGAATATGTATGTAAAATTTGAGAAGAATCGGTCAAGCCGTTTCGGAGGAGTACGGTAACTAACACTGTGACACGTGAATTTTATATATTAGATGTTATACTTACATAAAATAGTTGTTTATTGTGCGTTGTATTTTGTAAAGTATGAAATAATTTGTGAGCCCCTCTCGCCGCTGCTTGAGCCCCCACTAGTGATGATAAAGCTCCCAGTACACTCTCACTTAATTGTTGCAGCGCTAATGTACGTGTATGTTCTACAATACAAAAATGATAAATTTATATTCACGGACATATCACACAACGTCTTCTGGTTGACCAGAAGACCAACCAGAAGACGTTGTGTGTAATGTCCGTGAATATTTACTTAATTTATTTATTTATTACATATTTATTTACATACATTTTGATTCTTTTTTAGGGTTCCGTACCCAAAGGGTAAAAACGGGACCCTATTACTGAGACTTCGCTGTCCGTCCGTCCGTCCGTCCGTCCGTCTGTCACCAGGCTGTATCTCAAGAACGGTGATAGCTAGAGAGTTGAAATTTTCACAGATGATGTATTTCTATTGCCGCTATAACAACAAATACTAAAAATAAAATAAAATGAATATTTAAGGGGGGCTCCCATACAACAAACATGATTTTTTTACCGTTTCTTGCTCGATACTAATAACGTTGCCTTATGTTGCATAGATAATGGTACGGAACCCTTCGTGCGCGAGTCCGACTCGCACTTGACCATTTTTTTTTAATTCTATAGATACTTTTTAGTGGATATAATTAAGAACACACATGTTACCACCTTATTACTATGAATAGTACAGTCAACAACATAAATCTCACCTTTATCTTGAAAATTTCTATTAGATATATTAGCCGATAGTATTCCACCGGGCCACCATGACTTTAACACTACACTGATATAGTAGTGCAACATTTGTTCAGAGAATAACCACGATATTGTTTCTTTTATTTGTCTGTAACATAAAAAAAAACAGTTTTGATTAGATTAAATATACAACACAATTAAAAAGCTTTTTAGTTTTTGACTTATAGAAATTTTCGTGATTAAATAAATAAATATTCATGGACATTTCACACAACGTCCTCTGGTCCCAAGCCAAGCTTATATGCTTGTGTTATGGGTACCAGAATACGGATATAATACATATACTACTTTTCTTTTGCAAATACATACTTATAATACATACCCAGACGCTTAAAAACATCACACTAATGATTTTCCTGACTGGGTATCGAACCAGAGACCTCATGATCGGCAGTCCGTTACATGAACCACTCCACCACGAGACAATGGGGATAGGCAGATACTATACAGTGCTATTTGCTATGATCTAAATACAGTCAGGAACTCATATCATTACAACAACATTAGCATTTTTTTTTAACATTCAATTTCTTGTAATATTACTGTATACTTGATGCCCGCGACTTCGTAGGCCTGGAGATTTAAATCACTACAAATAAACAGAATAAAGCCTATAGGGCTCTCAGAGACTAGATTCCTAATGCGATTAGAGCGTTAGTCTAGCGAGAAGAAATAATATTGAACCATTTCTTTCGGAGATGAACCCCTACATACATATTACAAAATTTACCTCTTATGTAGATCATAATAGATAGTAGAGTAAAAATAGATATAGCAGTATAGATAGATAGATGACAGTTATGTGAAATAAATACCTATTAATAGTTCTCCCATAAGTAATCTGAACAAATGTGACTAAAGTTTTTCTAAGCCATCTAAATACGCCGCGCATGTCAAACACTTCACTCAGTAACGCGTACAGGGGCTCCGCTATACTGTCTCTTTCTTCTGCTAAAGCGGCTGCACCTGTGACCATAAACATTTAGATCATGGCTTAGCTAATGAGGGTTGTGGGTTCAAACAACGCAATGCAGAAAGATTTAACAATAAAAAAAATTTAAGGCACTTTGTTGCAATGCAATATTAGACAAAGATTTAGAACACGCAACTACAAACACTCTACAAATACGCCAAGTCAGTTCGGTATATGTGGTCGATCAAAATACATAATAGCATATACAAGAAATAATAAATAAATATATGTGAGGTACCTATATTTATTTATTATTTCTTGTATATGTATATACTTCCTGCCCTATCTACAATTGGGATTGTTCATAATTTTTAACCTAATGTTTTTATATTCTTTTCAGAAAATATAGACTATTTTAAGCAACTAATTTCAATATTATTGAAATATTCACTATACAGAATTTTTAAAAAATTCTTGTAGATATTACTTTAAATGTTGTGACGTCATCGTTTTACGCAATCTGTGTATAGACTTTTCTTGATAGACTTAATACAGATTGCACTTTATCTTTTCAAAGTTGACAAGTTGATATAATAGACCAATTTCAATTCCACTTCAGAGACCAGAGTAGTATATCCCTAAAAACGCCTTAATATTTTAAGTCCTTCATTTCAAGGGCAAATAGAGATCATTTGCTTTTTTGGAAAAATAATCGTTAATATAGCAAATTTGAAAAAAACTAATGGATCATGATCAGAAATTCTATTCCCCGAAATGGTTTTTGAATTAAGAGTTTAAAAAAAATATGGACAATGCCCATTAAACTTAGCTAACAATGAAAATTGATAATCTCAATAACACAATTCGGAAGTTTTGAACTGAACTGACTTATTATAATAACTGTGTATTACAGACTAACGATTTTAACTGTACAACAAAATTACCAATTTATAAAAATACGACTAAAAAAACGTTGTCTTAATTCTAATCGTTAGTTTAAGAGGATACCAAAATAGCTTCGTGCATTTTTCTATGTACGAAGTTTTAATTTTTTCTTTAGATTGAATGGCTAGAGCTCTAATTTTTAAGTATATGTTTTTTCAATATATAATCTAGGATCGCATAAACTCAGAAACACGATTGAAAAAAGTTTTCTCGATAGAAAATCTTGGCGAAACAACCTCTCAAATTTTTTATTTTTTTCATTTGTCTGTCTATTATCGCGTATTAACTAATGAAATAACTTTAAAAACATAAGTAACTATCATATATAGAAACACGTAAATCAGAATTAAAATATATTTAGTAGATTTTGAGTAAATAGGAAAAGTATCCCTAATTCTTCATTTTCTGTGCCTACTGGCTGTGTTAATTTGTACGTGTCGGCGATGATATACGATAATATTGATGTAGGCCCTTAAGTTTTTGTTGTTGTTGTTCTTGTTTGATGGCTTCTTTAGAAGCGACTTATCGTAGTGTTTAAGTCGCGACTCTGCCAGTATCCTTAGTGATAGTGTCACAAACTAAAGGGGTTGTTTTGTTTATCTACCAACGTGTAGTTACCAAGTTTAAGTTTTTGACGCGTCGGAATTGGCCTGAAGATATCACAGGTACTGCAAAGTCAAAGTCAAAGTCAAATTTTTTTATTTCACGTTGGCATGTTTTACAAGCTCTTTTGAAACGTCAGAAACTAGGTGTCTGTTCCAAACGCGAATCCTATGGAGAAGAACAGACAAGAAACTCCATGGATTTTTTTTTAGTCATTTCTTTTCTTTTTTTTTTCTTTAACATAGTTGTATCAGGGGTGTGAGAATGATGCCGATCAGTTGTAGTGTTGCCGAGCAGTACTGTTTATAAAACTTAAATATAAATGTAAAAATGTTAGTAAAACTGACAACTTACCACGTAAAGAGTTAGTCATACTCTTGGTAGTACCATCAGCGCCATTACCATCAAGGTATAAAGATATTTCATCTTCGTCCGCTGATAAATGTGTAAATATTTCTTTTTCTTGAGATGATCTATTTGTCGCTTCACTACTTGTACTAAAATTCAATAAAATTAAATCTTCTTTACTTATTATAAAACAAAGTACCTACGTTTGCTCCGTATGAGTTGAGTTGAGAGTTTAGATCTTTAAAACTACGCAACGAATTTTGATGCGGTTCTTTTAATAGATAATGGTACCAATTCTACGTGCACAACTGAACGTAACTAAAAATGAATAATGATAGTGTCTATAACTCAATTCGGCAATGTTAACTGAACTTTTTTATTATAAAAACTATTTATTATAGACTAACTGTACACCGCGAAACAGCCAATCAATCAAAATACGCTATAGTTAATAAATTAAATTATGGTGGAAAAAGTGATTACCGCAAGCGGGACTTGAACCCACGACCTCGGAATACCGTTCCGTAGCTCTGCCGATTGAGCTTATTGCGGTCGTGCTTTCAGTAAACAAATTGGGCCACCATAATCGTCACTCGATTGAGTTTATATCGTATTTTTACGTAGATTGTTGCAAAACATTCTCGATAGATGGCGTTGTACGTAAAAATACGATATAAACTCAATCGAGTGACGATTATGGTGGCCTAATTTGATTACTGAAAGCACGAACGCAATAAGCTCAGTTGGCAGAGGCAGTATGCATCAAGAGAAATGTTTAGATAAAAAGGGTTCTGTATAATAAAACAAAAACCTTTCATATAGCAGGTGGTCTTTTAAACAGCTTCATTGATATTAATTTTAGCCAGCCGAAGTCGCAATTCACAGGTAGTAAATATATAATTTCTACCAATATGCAAGTTACTATGATCTTTAATGTTCTCGACTAAATAACGATTTTTAAACACAAATTACCTTTTAAATAATGTTGAGAATGAGAATTTATTTTTCTTTGGTAAGTCTCCCTGTTTTAAATACTCGAGACTAGGATTAAGAAATGTATATAAAGCTTCACTTTGGTTTAATCTATCGTCTTCTAAAACAAACTGAAAAAAAAAAACAGTTTCGGTTCATTATTTATTAGTGTATTTATTGTATCTGTGTCGTGATAGATTAAAAAATAAACTATTTCATTACGCCCTTGTGCTGCAATAGCTGCTCAGAGATAATTAAAATATTCAGATAACATCCTCTGTCAGAGACGGAAAACTCGAAATTAAATCGTATGCCAACACGCTCAGCGTAGCATGAGTAGATCAAATACCCTCCCAGGGTGTAGGAGGCCCCCGAAATTTACATAATATTTGAATAAAGCAAAAGAAATTCTTTAACCTGTGAGGGTAGGCAAAGATTTTATAACAGAAATTAGTTTTACTTACTTCTAAATATTTTTGTATCAAAATCTTAGCCTTATCTAATGAATTTTTGTCATTCTTTCCAAATAGAAACTTGAAAGAATTCGATGGCAGCTCTAAATTTTTCAATTCAGCACACATAGGCCGTAATTTTCGATGTAACTCCTGTAATATAATTGTTTAATTAAAAGAAAATATAGTTTTTCATTCGTTCACATAGTTCTATATTAAGGCTAGCTGTTGCCCATGACTTCGTACGTGTGAAATTAAGAAAATTTTATAAAATTTTTATTTTTTAATTTTTTTTTGTTTAATGTAAAACTACCCACATTTTATTTAAGTGATATTTTCATAATTATCGTGTGTTTTTAGTAACATTTATGTAAGTGATATTTCATATTATTGTAAATTGTTTTTCTATAGGTGAATTAGTCAATAGATATAAGAAAATAGAGTTCTTAAACCACAAAATACCTGAAATTCATTCAATGTCCTTAATAACACCCATCCCGTTGTTATTTGTTCTGGTCTCTCTTCGTTTTGTGTTTCCTGTTCCGCCATATGTACTACGATAACAAACTGCGGAGGTTTTGATTCATCTATCACCTGTATGAAAATGACAAAAATATAATATTGGCAATAACATGAGAATATATTCGTTATAGTTCTGCTTTAATGTTGCTATAAAGCAGCATTGATTAACAATAAAGCTGATGATGCTAGAGGATCTAGTAGAAGAATACTGATATATTATATGATATACATATACTGTGAAATTTTCAGCTCAATAGCTATCACCATTCTAAAGATACTTCGCAGTTTGATCAACGAAGTCTCAGTAAGGGTCCCATTTTGCCTTTTGGTACGAACCATAAAAGTAGGAAAGCTGTTTTGGATTTACGACGTATCCTTACATATAATTTGTTAATATTACCGGGACAATAATCACGTTAATAACTGTTAAAAAGGCACAATCAAGGTTATCAGGACGGTACTAGCCATAAGAAGAGTGATGTAGTGAGTGTTGTGTGTCGAAATAGCGAGTATAGTAAAGAATTGGATGTGCAAAACCAGGTGAGGTTAGTTCGCGAAACCCGCGCCTCCCGGAGATGTCGTTAACAGAACTACAGTCGACCGGTGACCACAATCGATGCAACTCGGTCAAAACGTCGGGGCAGAGGTATAAGCCACGCAAATTGGCAATGCGCTGGAACCTTGTCAAATTAACGCCCTTGTGACGTCATCAGCAAAGAAAAAAATACAGCTAACAAAATGTAATATTCTCATCTATACGTCACTATGACGTCACCAACATGGCCGTCAGACGCATTACCAATTTGTGTGGCTTATATTGTGCCTTTTTAACAATTATTAACATGATTATAGTCCCGGTAATATTAACAAATTATGAGTTCAAATCGCGTAAGTTTAAAATCCTTACATATAAACTATTTTCAAAAACATCTCGTTTGGCGTCGATATATTAAATAAAAAATATGACAATAATACATAACGTACATACATCAGCACTTTGTACTGTAGCTCTCCAACTACCAAGATGATCCGCCCACGTGTCAGTCCTAGCTAAATGTGCTTCCAGCCTCATTTGTTCACCGGCCAACTTCTCTACTTCATTAGCCAACATTGATAGTGCTGGGGATTCAGGTTTTAATGAAGCTCGTAGTGCTGCTAATGCCTAAAAAACAATTATTAAACATATAATAATAATAAACATATAATTCCGTGTGGTGACGGATTAAGAATACAAGTGTCACCACCCCATTTCCTCCCAAGGGTGCTGTAAAAGTCAGCTAAGGGATATTGCACACAGATAACATCTTCTGTGAGAGACGGAAAACTAGAAAATAAACCTTGTGCCAACACGCCTAGTCAGCGCGGCACAGTAGACCATAATCCCTCCCAAAATGGAGGAGGCCATTGCCCAACAGTAGGACGTAAATGGCTGGAGAAGAAGAAGAAACATATAAGCCTACTGAGTTTCGACAAATAACAAGGTATGTTGACATCGAGTGGAGTTTCAAGTATCCAATCTCTCACAGAACATGTAAAATGCTTATATTATTATCATCCTTTATATACATAAGTTGAAAACAGTTCTGAGGGTTGCAAGCGACGATCGTCGGTTCTGGATCCGATAATTTTGTATTCAAAGTACGTGACGCGTGACGTGACCTTTTTAAGTTTCATATGAAAAGTAGGCGTGGCAAAAAGCAAAAAAGTGGGCGCGGATAAACGCAAAACAAGTGGACCACTTGTTTTGCACTGCTCTCGGCGTGACAGCGTGAGTATAAATAAATATTCATGGACATTTCACACAACGTCCTCTGGTCCCAAAGTAAGCTATATTTCTATGCTTGTGGTATGGGCACCAGAATACGGATAGACTACATATACTACTTTTCTTTTGTAAATACATACTTATAAAATGCAAAGGCTTTCTCTAATTTGAGAGGGTATTTGGCTGGTACGCCGTAGTGACCAGGTGTTTTGGCATAGGGTATAATTTAGCATTTCATCTCTCACAGAAGATGTGTATCTGTTTATAAAGTGCCTTAGCTGGCTTTTAAGACAAACAGGTGAGGAAATAATAAATATAAATATTCAAGACATTTCACACAACGTCCTCTGATCCCAAAGTAAGCTATATTTCTATGCTTGTATTATGGGTATCAGATACGCATAGACTACATATACTACTTTTCTTTTGTAAATACATACATATAATACATAGAAAACACCCAGACGCAGTACAAACATTTGTATGACATTTATGGATATCACACAAATGATTGTCCCAAGCGGGAATCGAACCCGCGACCACGTGATCAGCAGTCCATTATCATAGTGGGTATATCATATACTCCACCACGAAGCCCGTCATAAATAAATAAGTATTTATGGACATTTCACAAAACGTCCTCTGGTCCCAAGCTACGCTTATATGCTTGTGTTATGGGTACCCGAATACGGATATACTACATAGACTACTTTTCTTTTGTAAATACATACATAAATACACATTAAACACCCAGATGTAGCACAAACATTTGTGTGACATTTATAAGTATCACACAAATAGTTGTCACGTGCGGGAATCGATCCCGCGACCTCGTGAACGGCATTCCGTTACCTGAACCACTACACCACGAGGCCCGCCAAACTTACTTGAGTTTTATTATTGTGCCGTTCCTGCAGCTCATCAAGTTTCCTCCTCGCGTATGTTGAATGTTCAGTTAGATGTATAGTACCGGCGCAACTCTCAGCTGATGATACTGATTCATTAGACAACTGACGATCTTCCATTGGTGATCTGTCTGAACTTATGTCTGAAAATAACATGAAAATGTACAAATAACATTAGATATTTGAATTTTTGCTGTTTAAATTAAAAGTTATAATTAAGTTATTATATTAAAGCTGTTAAATTAAAAATTATAGGAATAAAATTAAAATGTTTGGTTTTATAAAATGTAAAATATTTCAGCTAGCGAACGGACGAGTTCATTCTAGACACCACTATTATTTTCGCAGTGTTCTATTACAACCAATTTATTCCGATTTAGACGCGTATGTCGTAAAAATTGTTTTTAACTCTCGCCAGTTTGAGTTCGGTGAAACAGCTCCAGAATAAATAAAATAAAAAATGATATTGCGTAAAAAATAGAGTTAGTATACGTAAGTACCGCATAATCTAAATAATGAATATTTCGATCCTTAACTAACCCTTATTCGTTGCGTCTTCGGTGGCAAACTCGGCAATCAATGCCCTATACTGGTCACTCATAAGGAACGAATGATAATATTTCTCTTGTATTGTATCTACAACCGTATCCTGAACTTCATAGAACACATCTGGACCTTTATCTCCTAATAAAAAACCTTCCATTCTCTTTCTTGTGTCCTTTAAATAAATAAAATTAAGTTAGGAACTGCTTAGCCCTCCGAGAAATAAGTGTTTGATTACTACTACCGTGTCAGTAGGTATATTATATTAATTAAAATTTACGGTAAGTTAAGAAGTACAATGATAAGGACCAAAAATTGATCGAAAAAAATAAAATGTCCAAAAATAATTATACACATAAGTTTGCTATATTTTCAAGCGACTAGGTTAATCAAGAGACATAAAAAATATAAGCACTTCAATAAAAAATATATATCAAGCCTGTTCAAGTCACGATATATCAATATACAGCGATTCCATCCACGCGTACGAGATCGCGGGCCACTGCTGAAAAAGAAATTGCTTGGTTTGTGAATGACAAAAAAATTACCTTATCTACTTTAATTTCAGCACTGGGTGATCTAATATATGTATAAAATATTTCAGCACCAAGTTGATGCCAACTACTTCTTGGACTGTGACGTAATTCCTCCACTGCACTCCAGAACCCAACCAATCCTTGAGAACACATCGTTTCCAAAAACATAGACAGATACCTTCTGCCTATCACACTTTCCATTATTTTGTGGAGTGGTATCGTCTAAAATTTAATTAACGGTATATTATAATTATGTAACAATGTAGTATTCGGAACAACCATGAAGAGAGGCGCTTCATATAAAATCTGTTTTCGTAGTCAATCTCCACATTTCAACTGAATGCAAAATTGCAAAGATCGCCACTCTCAGTGAAGCCTAATGCCTGGATTGCCATCATTCAAAACTGACGTCGCGACTTTAGTAAAATACAGCAAAGATTCCGGATATATAGGCTAATATGAATTTTCCCCACGAATCCCGCCTGGACGGCCCACGGACGCCTTTTAGAGGAATCAATCCGGGCAATCACTTACGGATGGCAACTGAGGCAGTTTAGCAGGTCCATTGTCTTTAAATTTCTTGTCAGATACTTTAAGAAACACGCTATTACCGACGGTGTAACTGTAACACTTGTTTTTGTTATTCCAATGACAGAATATAGTCTACAAAGAACTAGTGTCCTGTTTCACTGACTCATCTGCAAGAGACCAACAATCACCTTGCTATCAGACTCCACAGTCGGAAACGCCCCATCCCATCCCAATTTCCGAAGAGCAGTTTCACATTCCGCTTTGGCTATCGATAACTGATTAATATATCTTTTTAATTTCTTCGCATCAGCTATTTGTTGACGACTTATGTTCTGAGAACCACTTTTCTCTATAACTTCTATATCTATGCCTTTTGCTCGTTTCACATTTTGAAGTGTTGTGGCTTGCATTATTTGTGTCACAATATCGTACCTGGAAAAATAGGGCAAATGATCGAAAAAAGGCATTACATAAGTAACTAAATCCTGGGTATAATTTAGTTTTGGGGAAGGTTTTTCTTTTTTTAGCCGTAACGTAAAAATGTACGAAATTTGGCGAAAACCGTTTACAATTTCGTTTTATTAGTAAAATATGCCGATTTCTTTTAACTCACTTTAGGTTCTCTGGGGACGAAATAGAGTGGTGACACCTGTATTCTTAATCCGTCACCACATGGACAAATTTTTTATCTAACGGAAATATCGGTTCTTATTTAACTACAAGCTGTTACCCGCGACTTCGTACGCGTAAAATTTAGAAAATTTTCTCCGTTTTTAAAACATCAACATTTCACTGATGCTTCGCTTGTATTGGTCGCAGCGGGATGTTTAATAGCCTATAGTCCTCCTCGATAGATGTACTATCCAAAATTGAAAGAATTTTTCAAATTGGACCAGTAGTTTCTGAGACTAGCGCGTTCTAACAAACAAACTCTTCAAAGCTTTATAATATTAGTACAGATTTTGGCGGCACAGTTAATTAGAGTTATCTCAGCCGTTAAATTAAATTATAAGGAAAAACAGTTATGACATATAAACATACAGATAATGCTTCAAAAACAAAGTCGCGATTATAATAATCGCAATAAATTTATTTTATTACGATTCTTGCTTGCATGAATGAAAATTTCGTCATAAGATCGTCGACATTCATATTTTGGGCAAATGTTGGATTGAGTTTCGGACAACCTAATATATTCTATTACATATTGCAATATTAATTAATGCTATACATATAATCATGTGATGCGACATGGCTATGCAAATATCTTTGTGGACAAATAAATTTTCTGCAATTCTATTTATACCAAATCCAAGCTTTAGTCGAAAATAACAAAGTTCAGAACGATAACGATATATTTGATAGTAGATTTATCCTTGACACAATAATATTACAGCAAAACGTCCGTTATACAGTGAAAGTAATAAACAATGTTATCAATAAGCACTCACCGTAACCGTTTCAGTGTGTCGACATTATTACAGTTATTGATGAGTCGTATATAATCCTCAAATGTTTTAGCATATTCGTGAGTTCTTACGTGCATCGCATCAACCTCTTTCTGTGCTTCTAAGTATTGTATTATTTTTTGGTTTATATAATCCGGTTCTGTGACTAGATCTATCGCCGGTTGCAAGACTAAAATATAAGCAAATCTGTACTTTACAAGTCAAATAAATTAATTTAAATTGTATATCATTACGTAGCTCTATTGGGTGTAGTGCGTGATGACAATGTCATGTAAAGCATATTTGTTTTGGTTTTGCAGTCATGCTGATTTTTCTCTAGCCTTTCTCGAACTAGAACACTACAACGCGGTCTAGTGGCGCTTGCATGCAAAACATCGTCGCCCTAACTTCTCGGGGGGCGTCATCAAGTACATGGTCTAGGTTTATCTAGGACCTTCCTACCCCAAAGATCCTGGCATAATTTAAATGTATATAGATATCTATAACTAGTTTTATGTAATTACAATGTCAACTTACCTTTACATGCTAATATTTCTCTCATAAGATGTGATGCTGGTGACAAGGAATAACATCTTGGCATTAGGAATATAATGATCAACTCACTAATCTGTCTCAAATAGTGTAGCTCTGTATCCTGTGACATTAAATGTGGAGCTAATGCAAATACTGGTGCCTGGTTCAATTCCATGCTATAAAGAAAAACTTGACAAGGTAATTTACAAGAAATCATCTAAGCATGGAAAAATAAGATGGCGTGTCTATACCTAATTATGCAAATTAAATGTTACAAGGAAGCAAGGAAATAAGTAATATAATATTTTTATTTTAAAATAGGCATGATTATCCAGCTCCTTTTAAATGTCAGAGGCTAGATGTCTGGTTCAAAAGTAAACTCTATGAAGAAGGACAGATAAGAAGCCCTGGATCAATATTCTTCTGTTTTGAATTTCCATTTTCTTTTTAAATTTAATATTTATTCTACAGTGATAGAGTTCTACCTGTTAACATTGTTAAAAAGTTAGCAATACTGATATTATAGTTTAAAAAATAAATAAACCAATAATTACTTACGCACAACTCCTAGCAACTCTTATTCTCTCAAAATGCTGTGTTATTTTGGTCACCATATCACTTGCCAGTAATTTCTCAGCATCAACACGTAACAATCTCTCGTACAGGTTCTGTACTCCTCCCCAAACATGCTCTTTAAACTTTTCCAGAACCGGTTCAGGTTTATGAGATAATTCTTTCAACCAACGAGCAACAAAATCTCTTAACACATAGTCAATCAATAATTGCAATTGACTATCAACTGTGCGTCCAAATATAATAGGTAAATGTGTCTTTTTATTAGTATGAGGCCAGTTTGTTTGGTCTTCCTGTTAAATAAATAAATATTTAATTACACAAAATTTTAAAGTCAGAAATTAAATGTAAAAGCTTGTAGAGACTTGTGCAATAAGTTCTACAGATATTTGTGAAGACTCTATGTGCATAAATATATTGTTGAAATTGTAATTTAATAATTGTAATATGGATTTGTTGTCCGAAATTAAAATTTATTTATTATTTATTTATTTATAATTTTTTGTAAATATTATTAAGTATAAGATATATCTAACTATACAACAAGGAAAAACATCTGTATTCACACAAATGGAAATCGTCTTAGAACATGAAGACAATTAATTTGTACAAAAAAAAAGTCTAAAATCATCTGCTTACCTTCAGAGATGCTTCTATGGGTCGCAAATTTTTTTCCAGTTTATCCAATAAAAATAGGTTCGTTTGATGCGGAGATGATAAAGATACATGACCCCAAAGTGTTAACACAAACACTGCTATCACCAAAAATAAACTCAGTATAAAAAAATAAATTAGACTCCACACAATTGGAAAATACGATAATGTAGCCAATAACAGAGGAAATACACATACTCCGAGCCACATAAACATTTTTAGTAGCAATTATCAACACATATTTTGCGAAAAAATTAAAAACATGTTATTAAAAAATTTATTGAAATTAGGTGACCGTAATTTCTATTTTACAAGAGATATAGAGACAACTAAAAAAAACTATTATGATTCATTACAACTGTAGATTTTAATAGGTCCATTTTATAACAGTTAATATTAATTTATATTATTTTAATATTTTTAATATCACCAAACGAATTAAAAACAAATCATCAATTCAATATCCAAAGTCGGTGTTGCCAACAGCAACACACATAAAACAGATGTCACCGACATACTCGCCATGTAAACTCAAAACCCGCTAGATCTAAAATTAATAAAAAGTGCGTTTTAAGAAGTCATTACATTTTAATAAAAAAAGGTGCTCTAGTATTACTTAGTATATAGTTGCTGCGGTTCCTTAATGATTGACCAAAAAGTTTTTGACAAATGATCATTTGACATACAACGTTTCACCAAATGATCATTTAGCAAACAATATACTTGACAAAAGTATCATTTTTCAAAAACTTCGCAAATGATCCATTAGCAAACACTACACTTGACAAATGTGTCAAGTATTCAAATATCAATTGACCTTTTCTTCATTTCACCAAATGATATGTTTCGTAAATTAAGTTATTTTAAATGTATCATCATCATCATGAATCTTTATTAAAGGCTGAAATGCCCTAAAGTCACTTCTGGCACTCGCCGGCCACTGCCGCGGTGTAGGGACACATTGTATGAATTCATTGTTTCCAAGTAGACGTTTGTCAACAGGTCTACGAATGCATAGAGACCATTGTGCTAGCCACCTAAGTTATTATATACAAATATATTTATTACAGTATGTATGGGCCTATTGTTTGCTCGCCGGCTAATTTATTATATACAAATATATTATGTATGGACTCATTGTATGCAACACTATGCGTGTCAGCAGTATTAGGAATATATAGAAACGATTGTTCTCCTTACTTATATAAAACTATATCAAATATATGTCGCAAATAAACACCATTCAAGTCCGGACGTATTTCATTTTATACTCTAACCGACGACACGACATATAACCCTAAACGCGGATTGCTCGCTTTGCTCGCTCGGCTCGTGCGTTTGGGGTTAAAGTTCTAACCTTTTTTTTTTTTTTTTTTTGTTGAGGAAGGGGAAATGCCTGACCGCACACCCCACTGTTCGGGGATAACAGAAGGGTAGTGTGGGGCCCTCACCCACTAAAACCCCCCCCGTGTGCCTAACTCAGCTGAGGATTGGGCACTGGTACTGCGGTGATTCCGCCATCAGTTGCCCACCCAGCGGTTGCTCCGAGAGCATCCTCTCAAGGGTGACGTCTGGGCACACCGGGACGTCACCTCTACGTGGTGGGCTCTATTGCGGATAGTCAGACTGACGTCCCCGATCCGACTACCCGCGGCCCCGGCTAGGGCGGCAAGAGGCGCGCATAGACGCGCCTCCGCCACCCGGCTCGCCGGCGACGGAGCGACCCAGCCAGGGCACTTTCCTCCCTGAGTCGCTCCGCCGCCTCCTTCTGCGAGATTACCACCTCACAGAAAGTTGCGACCGCCGTCCAATTTCTCTCACTGGCAACCATGGCAGAAGCGATGGTCGGCAGCGAGAGATCTCCTCCTATTATTGCAGCGAGATCACGGCGCTCCACCGCCCAGGCCGGGCAAGACTCGAGCGTGTGCTGCGCCGTATCCTCGCTGCAATCGCAGTGGTGACAGCTTGGGGTCAGTTCCCTCCTTGCGACCTTGTGCAGGTATTTGCCAAAGCACCCATGCCCCGACAATACCTGCGCTAGCCGGAAGGTAAGGACCCCATGCTGCCGCCCCGCCCACTCCTCTAGCACTGGCTGGAGTGCCTCTATGGTCCGAAGACCGGCCCGAGGCGCCTCCAGCCGTGCTTTCCACCGAGCCATGGCAATACAACGAGCGTCGTCGCGCCACGTGGCCTCAAGTGGAAGGTGACCACCGTCCAACCTCGCATGCTCCACCCGCCGCTGGTAAACTTCGGCGAGCACCTCTGCCTCCAAGTCCCATGGGAGAGTCCCAGCCAACGCGCACGCTGCCTCGGTGGACACCGTGCGGTATCCACGTATAGCTCTGACCGCCACGACCCTTTGTGGTCTCCACAAGAGGGTTCTGTTCTGCATTGCAGTCAGAGATCCCGCCCACACCGGTGCACCATACAGCGCCATTGACCGGACCACTCCCATGTACAGTCGCCGGCAAACGATGCTTGGGCCGCCCAAGTTTGGCAAAAGCCGCCCCAAAGCGGACGCAACGTTGACCAGTTTCTCCGCAAGTCGACGCAGGTGCTCGTCAAAGCGCCAACGCCCGTCTAGGACCAAACCCAGGTACCTTATGTGGGTCTGAACCATTATTTCGGCTGTTCCAAGCATGATCGAGGCTCTGGCAGGTGGTCCGTTGCGGGGCCCGTGAAAACACAAGGCTTCCGTCTTATCCAGAGCCACCCTAAGCCCCAGAGCCTCAATGCGCCTTACTACCTCCATGGTACCCAGGGTGGCCAGCCGTGACGCCTCTTCATAAGTCCTACCCCGGGCTGTGACAAGAGTGTCGTCTGCATAGCAGATTACACCCAGCCCGGGAGGGAGCTCTCCTCTCAAGACCCAGTCGTAGCCGATGTCCCACAGGAGCGGCCCAAGGACTGATCCCTGCGGGACACCGCACGACATGGCTCTCCTCACAATATTCCCCGCACTGTCGATACAGAAAACGCTGCGACCCGCCAGGTAGTCTGCCACCAGCCGCCCCAGGTAGACCGGCACCCCGTGGTACCGTAATGCCTCCCGAATACAGCTGAATGGCAGACTATTAAAGGCGTTGGCGATGTTGGCGATGTCAAGTGTAGTTTTGCCAAATGACTTTTGGTCAAACAATCGGACACCAGTTGCTGCATTCAAATGATGCGGTTGATTGCAATGGTCGCTAGATGTAGCGACTAAGTTGCTTAATTGGCAACTGTAGGCTATTAAAAAAAACTTTATTCCATTTCCGTATTTTCATTGCATTTCATATCAATTAGTCAGTGAGATTGTGGGAGGACTTTTTCAAGTGCGTCATCTTGATTTTTCCGTCTACAATATTAATAGTCGTGTTTAAAATTATTTCTAACTAGATGGCGATAAGATACCTTTACACTGATAATTAAATCGACTTGAGTTGAAAAACTAGTCTTTCTGATATAATATTATTGATATTGAATTTTATTTGTTTCTGGTTAAATAGAATGTGTTTTAATTTTTAAATATAATTATGATTTGTTAGAAGAAGGATTTTATTTTTCTCATTGAAGAGAATTGTTGTAGAAATTTTGTTTTAAAAAGTAAAGATTAGTATTTAATTGGTTATAACGGTTTTCTTATAGGTTTTTTTTTTTACGTGGGGAATGCATTTACGCACTTTGTGTGGGACTCCTGGGTCAGAAGCGGACCCGAACTACCCACTAAACCCCACGGTGTTCCTCCTCGCCCCTTAGCCGGGCCATGGTAGTCACTCAGGTATTACCATGACCCGACCAGGGGTGGCCCCCTATCAGTGGGGGCTCACTGTGACGGGGCGAGCCCTAGGACCCCCGTCAGACCGACGCCTCTCCCCAGAACACGTGGAGAGTGATCGTCCGCTGCTGTTGGCGCGACAGGCCCTCCAACCTGCCGCGCGCGGCCTCCTCGTCGGGTGGGGCCGCCTGCTATTGCGCGCCGACGACCCCTGCCCGGGACCCTGCGGGGAGGCAACGTGTCGCCCGGCCGCTTGCGCTCCCGCAGGGCCTCTCTCTTTGCCGCCATCACCTCTCTAGCGAAGGAGGTGACAGCGGCTTTCTTATAAGATACTAGCTGATACGCCAAACATTGTTTAGCCATAAGAATGTTAGGGGTGGACCACCCTTAACGTTTAGAGGCATGAAAAATAGATGTTGTCCGATTTTCAGACCTAACGGATATGTACACAAAATTTCACAAAAATCGGTCAAGCCATTTTGGAGGAGTATAATTACAAACACCGTAACACGAAAATTTTATGTGTTAGATATTATTATGTCAATCTTAGTCTACTGGTTTAGTTTAGTTTTCTTCCATGGCAAATAGTGGCTAGCTTTTGCAAGTGTAATTTGCGTAAATTTTTTTTTTACGTTAAAACATGTTGAGATGATCTGGATTATCATGATTTATCCCAAGAAATCATTATTTCTACTTTTAATCATCCCGACTGATTTAAGTATATTTCATGTAGTGGAACAATAAAATCAGAGGCCATTGTCACGCAAACACTAATAAATAACGCGGAAGATACTCCTCAATATTAGTTGCATCTCGTAATCTTATCTGTCAAAAGCAAAACCGAAGAGTTGATTGTCAATTGTCAAAACAAAACGATAATTTATTATTTTTGAGATTTTTAAACAGAAAATACAATATTCGAGACTTCTAAATTATAAAAGCACTCGCATCAAGATCATCTTTGTAATAAAATTGCATGACGTTTGTACATGGATAAATAAAGCTGTAAAATAAGTTTTAATCATCGAATTTATATGTAACCACTTCAATAATTTATAAAAATGACTGAAATTGATTCAACATATTTAATTGTCGGTGGAGGAATAGCTGGCGTTACTTGTGTGGAAACACTGGCGATTTTACACCCCGAGGCTTCACTTGTGATTATAACCGCTTCGTCACTGGTCAAGAATGTCAGCAATGTAAGTTTTTACGCCAAAACTATCATAAAATTTGATGTTAACGAAACAGAAGCAAGTTCATTGTTGAGGATTCACCCTAATTTGAGAATAGTTTATGATTCACTGAAACATCTAGACACACAACATCAAGTAGCATACACTTACTCAGGAGATAAAATTAAATACAAAGTTATTTGTATTTGTACTGGTGGTATACCAAGGTTAATTAGAGATTCCCACAAAAGTAACAGAATACTTGGAATACGAGACACTGAGTCTGTTAAAGAATTCCAGAAAAAGTTAGAAGTTGGACGTAAAATGGTGATTGTTGGTAATGGAGGTATTGCATCAGAGATAGTACATGCTACATCAGGAATTCAGAAGATATGGGTTATAAGAGATGACTATATCTCTGCCACCTTTATTGACCCTGGAGCAGCTGAATTTTTTCAAAATACTTTTAAAAATACAGATATTCAGCCTGAACAGAAAACAGTCATTAGAAGGCACATCTTTTCAGAGGAAGATGAACTAGTATCTTTAAATAAAGATTTAAAATCTGCAGCATTAGGTCCAGATTGGTATAGAAAATTAGAAATTAAGAAAAATAATAGAGGTGTTCAAGAATTGGAGATTATTTACAAAGTAGAGATCAAATCTGTTGAGGAAGTGAGCAATGCAGAGTTTCCTCTAAGAGTGGAGTTATCTAATGGTAATATTATTGATTGTGATTTTGTTGTATCTGCGACTGGTGTTGAACCAACTGTTAATTTTACTTGGGATAAGGAACCGGAGAAGGGTCCAGATGGTGGTTTAGCTGTTAATGAGTTTCAGCAGACATCTATTGATAATGTATATGGTGCAGGTGATGTAGTTACAGCAGCCTGGGATCATGCACCACATTGGTTTCAACTAAGACTATGGACTCAAGCAAGGCAAATGGCGGGAATGGCTGCTAAAGCCATGCATGCGAGTATAACAGGCGAAGAAGTACTGCAAGATTTCTGCTTTGAACTCTTTACTCATTGCACTACCCTTTTTGGATACCAAGTTATATTGTTAGGTAAATATAATGCACAAGGCTTGGGTAAAGATTATGAAATATTGTTACGAATGACTCCAAATAAAGAATACATTAAACTTATTCTACAGAATGGTAAAATGCAAGGGGCTATATTGATTGGAGAAACTGATTTAGAGGAAATGTGTGAGAATTTAATACTAGACCAGTTAGACTTGACATCTCTTGCAGATCATATTTTGGATCCTGACATTGATATTGATGATTATTTTGATTAAAATTTACTCCATCATTTACTTATCATGAAATATTATAAACAGGGCTTGTTTTTTTTTTAAATTATTTTTTAGCTATAACAAGAAATTGTATTGATATATTTATTACAAGGCCTAACTACTTGCATAGTTTCTGTCTCTAAATTTGCATCTTTTCAGCTATTCTCATACATCATGTGAAATTACAAAGAGTAACTTGTTTACTATGCAGATTAAGCTTCATGTGAGGTGCTATTAATCATAGAATGTGTATAATAATTTTCTTACTGGTAAAATTATAGTAAAATATTATTGTGTAAATATGTAACTATTATATATTGAATGTAATGAATTATTGCCATGTTGAAGTGTTTAATAAAATGTTGGTCTACTTGTTTCACATTTTTTGTTTTCTCTTATAATGTATTTCAAACTATTCATTACTAGCTGACTGAGCCCGTGACTCCGTCCGCGTGGAATTTGGAAAATTTTTTTTTCGTAATAAAAGGTACCCTATATCCTTTCTCAGGGTCTAAATTTGTTTACATATCTGTGCCAAATTTTATAAAAATCGGTTGAGAGGTTTAAGCGGGAAAGCGTAACAGACAGACAGAGCTACTTTCGCATTTTAGGGATTGCATTCCTTTATATCTGTTCCAGTACCCATCCCATAAACCACGCATATAAGCTTAGCTGGAATTGCTGAATGCGGAATACTTATGACCACAGATTTAACTGTGTTTATTATAACTATTTATTTACATATAGCACAGATTTTAAGTAAGTAGGTATAATGGAAGTCGAAAAAATGTATAAAAAAAAATGTTTATTCATACATTAAAAAAAATGTTATAATAATTGTAATATTTGATGAGATCAAACCGATTACTAATCTAATACCAAAGTCTAATACTAAAATTGTAGTTCTTTTTCTTTTATTATTTTTATTTTGTCACATTCATTCATGCCTCAATACTCTGTAGCAAATTTTGACACATTTCTGATTAGGGATGCTCATTTTCAAAAATATTGTGTTACATCGATATTTTTTCGAATGTTATTGCAGTTGCACCGATTTTTTGAGAATGACATGTACAGGACTCAAAGTAAATAGGTATTTATAGACATTTGATACAACGTTTTCTGATCACAAATAAAGCAATATTCCGTATTTGTGTTAGGGGTATAACGCATAATATTGCCAATTACATACACATAATGAACAAGCTACTGCCCTGCTCCTTCACTTTTATTGTAAAGATATACGTGTTATTCTAAAAACTATAAACTTATAAGGTGGACATACATCTGCCAAGTTTCTGTAAAATCCATCCAAAACTTTTTATTTAGACGAGCCATAAACATACTTACATCTAGTAAATACTCAGATGCAGACTCCCATATTTGTATATGCCTATGGGATACATATATATAAACTAAAATCATCTTACTCCATTATCCTGTGCAACCTAACCTGCAACTTCGTGAGGTAATGAAAGGCAGTCTTCCTCAATTCAACCCAATGAATATATATAACGTTGCTATTATTAATAGATAATAATTATCGAATACACGAGTTAAATGAAAAAGAAATAATCTCTACACTATTCAAATATTATTTTTTTTACATAATTGGCGTATTCAAAGCAGTAATAATTATACAGAGTGTTTGGTACATCGTTTGCCAAACTAAATCAGCTAAAAGATATTGTCATTTGCTATAGTTTTAGCATATTTAATTTTGTTTTTGCGCCGCCAGATTTTTTTTTTAATCATGGTACAATTTTGATAAAAAATTCCATACTGAGCTTTATACCCAAAAAATAAAAAAAAATGCTGTTACACGCTTCAAATTATATTTTAATTTTAAAGTTTAGTAATTGTAACAGCAATTTTTTTAATTTTTTGGGTTTTAAGGCTCAGTATGAAATTTTTTATCAAAAATGTCCATGACCAAAAAAAAAATCAGGCGGCGCAAAAACAAAATTAAATATGCTAAAACTATAGCAAATGACACTATCTTTTAGCTGATTTAATTTGGCAAACGATGTACCAAACACCCTGTATAATATATTCGATGCTAATGTATTAACGAAACGACACATTAAATTTAAAACAATGCATTATTACAATACATCGAGTGTTTAAATACATCGATGTATGTGTATATCGTCCATCTCTATTTTGCAGACTTAACTTAATCTGTGGACGTGTTTAATTTTTGGTCGAAGTGCTTCTTGAGCTTAATAATTTAATAAAACAAGTTCCAAATATTTCATCATTATCGGCATTTAGTTGTTTGTAGAGTTGATTAATTCTAAGCCCATTTGTTAACGACAGCATTTACAACGTTACTCTACTGTGTTGTTAATTAATTGTGAAAGTTCAGAAGGGTTTCTCTTTGTTTCGTTTTTGGTTTCCGACGTAATTGTTCAAAATGCCTATATTATTCAGTGTTGTTGCTCGCGGTACTGTTGTTTTAGCAAAATATGCTACATGTGCTGGAAATTTTACGGAAGTTACAGAACAAATACTGTCGAAGATACCGCCCCATGATGATAAGTTGACGTACTCACATGGAAATTATCTTTTCCACTATATATCGGAGAATAAATTGGTTTACTTCTGTATCACGGATGATGTGAGTTGATTTTCATATTATGTGGATTAATATTCTTAGTAGAACAGTTATATCTAAATATAAATATTTTGTTTAGAAATTCCAACGTTCGAGAGCATTCTTATTCCTTCATGAAATCAAGAGGAGATTTACGACTTCGTTCGGTGACACAGCCCAAACTGCTATACCGTATGCCATGAATGGTGAATTTGCTCGCATTTTGGCCACTGAGATGAAGCATTATAGTGATTCTAAGGACCTTGACACCATATCAAGAGTACATGGCGAGTTGGATGAACTCAAAAATATCATGGTTAAAAACATTGGTTAGTTCATTTTTATTTTAATACTTTTATAACATGTAGTTTATCTCTATTCTGGTACTCAAACATCATACAAAAAATGTTCTATGTCAAAATCAAACCTGTAATCTTGTAAATGGCATTCAATACACAAACCACAGTTCTACAAGGCCTGTGAAATCAGATTTTTTTGTTCAATTCTCTACTGTAATATTAGCCAGTAGTCATTAGGATTAATAAGTAGGACATGTATCATCTAAATAGTGATCGAAACATTTTAAATCAATATTCTAATATTAAATTATAACAATAGGTGCATTTATGGTAATAAATATATTATCTTATCCTTGTTATCAACCTCTGCCTATATTAAGCGTATTTATGTGTGTCACTGACTGTTGTTACAGATTGTATTTATTGTGCATTATAAGTGATAGTGATTACTCACTCATGTTTACTATTATAAGGTCAATGTGCACAAAGAAGTATGATTAATAATGTTCTTTTAACATAGTTTGTTGATATTACCGGGACAATAATTATGTTAATAACTGTTAATAAAAAAATACGTCAAGTGCGAGTCGGACTCGCGCACGAAGGGTTCCGTACCATTATCTATGTAACATAAGGCAACGTTATTAGTATCGAGCAAGAAACGGTAAAAAAATCATGTTTGTTGTATGGGAGCCCCCCTTAAATCTTTATTTTATTTTATTTTTAGTATTTGTTGTTATAGCGGCAATAGAAATACATCATCTGTGAAAATTTCAACTCTCTAGCTATCACCGTTCTTGAGATACAGCCTGGTGACAGACGGACGGACGGACAGCGAAGTCTCAGTAATAGGGTCCCGTTTTAACCCTTTGGGTACGGAACCCTAAAAAGGCACAATACCTCTGCTCCCGACGTTTCGACCGAGTTGCATCGATCGTGGTCACGGGTCGACTGACTGACTGACTGAATTCTTATTACAAAAGAAAAGTAGTTTATGTAGTATATCCATATTCTGGTACCCATAACACAAGCATATAAGCTTAGCTTGGGACCAAAGGACGTTGTGTGAAATATCCGTGAATATTTATTTATTTTATTTATTTATTTCATACAGATACATATATTTATGAAGCCTAATTTGACTTCTTTATTTTTTTAGCAATTCATAACATCTGTTAATCATGAGTAAACTAATTAGGCAAAAACAAAAATATAACAGTTTGATTCTTACGGGCACATGAAATATTTTATGATAATTTTGTAATTTACTTTTGGATTTTTCCATTTTCAGATAGCATGGCAATGCGTGGTGAGAAATTAGAATTACTTGTAAATAAGGCAGACAATTTGGCAACAAGTGTAAGTATTGCTAGTTGATAGATAGATAGATAACACTTTATTTGTACATAATTACAATTCTAAAATCACAATTTGAATATTGCGTTAAGGCCGCCCCTTTTACATTTGTAAATATTATAACAAATGTAAAAAGGGCGGCCTTATCGCAAAATGCAATCTCTTACAGGCAACCTTAGGATGGAGAATAAATACATAAAATCGTATCGTAGTTGAAAGTGTTATACAATAGAGAAAAATTATAATAAGTAAATAATACAATTATAGTTAATTAAATGCATAAGATTTAATGGAATTAGAAAATAAAAAACTTTATTTGCTGTAGTTACATCAAGCAACGAGATAAAATGGCGTACTGTTAACAATGCCTAGTACCACTAAATGTGTATAAACATAACGCAAGATGATTAAACCTCACTGAACATTATGTGCTATTCTCACATAGGTAATGTCTCATACAACTCAGCATCTGACTATGCTACAACCACCGAAAACTTTAGCTGAAATGATAGATAGATACAAGATGTATAAACAACGTAACATGCCTATGATAAAGTTCCACAATTTTATTTGGCTGGTTTGTCTATAACTAGTTTATTTCTTAACACAATCGTTGATCTAAGATAGGAATTAATAATACATTTATAACCCATGTTACTGATGGAATTTCTTCAATATAGAGTAGTCAGCTACTTAATATGCCAATATTACGTAATTTAATATCATGCATACTGTCGATATATAAGTCTTACAGACGTTGCTTTTTAAATATTAGTAAAGGTGTTCTTATATTTGTCTCAAGAAATATTTGACCTTGGAATATCAAATTAATATTATGCACGAGATAGATCTACTGATAAGATTCTGAGAGGTATTTTTTCTTAGCGACCATATTGTTCAATTAAATCATGCATAATTTACTTATCTATTACATCTTGAGTTATTTAGCTTGTATAATTCCATTAGGCTATTTGTAGCAGTTAAAAACTACAGTTTAATAACTTATTTTGCCAAGAATTTTTAAATGGCGGAACAGGTTCTTGTCGAACTTAATGTAGTTTAACCGAATTTTATACCAAGTCGTTTTGAAGTTTTACTATTACGACTGCGGTAGGCTGCAGCGCAATAGAACGAATTGTAGATTTTTGTCCAAGTACATAACACCAAAAGTCGCCTATTCTGCCTCGGTCAAATCCATCTTATAGTTGTCTGGGAGAGATAGCAGCTCGCGATAAGACCGCCCTTTGTACCATGACATGTCTGTTATGTAAGCTTTGTAAATAATTATGGTGTGCAATAAAGAATATTTTACTTTACTTTACATAAAAGTCGTAAAGGGCTGCATCATAACGCAATAATTGAAAATAAGTTAAGAATATTCCGAACTATTAACATTGGACCAATAGCTACAGATATTTAGTGATTGGACCAATTTTCAAAATCGCAACAGGTAAAGACGCGATACACTCCCGATCGGGGATCACTCGTTAAGAATAGACTTCATTCCTAAGCTAAAGGGTGTCCAGCGGAAAATTTACATGTTTAACATTGATTTAAAGAACAAGTAAAGAGTTTTTTTAAAACTTTATTTTAATAAAATGTAGTGTGACAATGCGGATTTTATTTTATAAAAACAATATCGTCTAAATGACGGCCGTTCCTGGTGAGACACTCTTGCAGCCGGACCTGTACATTTGGCCAATTAAACCTTGGGCAAAAATTGCACACCAAACCATCGTTTTTGGGCTATGTAAGCGCTTTTGGTGGCGTTCTCTTGGATTGTTAGGACACCAGTAACGCATGTTCTGTTTGTTAACGTAGCCATCAACATGAAAATGTGTTTCGTCACTAAACAATATATTTTTAAGAGTCCGAGCTGTTCGGAAACTTTCGAGCATAGTTCTTGCGTAGGTTTCTCGTAAAAGATAGTCATTTTCGTGAAGATCCTGCACGATTTGCATTTTGTATGGATGTTATTTTAACTTCTTTTTCAAAATAAAGTGCACTGTAGATTTTTTAATTCCCGTGGAGGCCGCAATCTTCCTTATTGATTTACGCGGTGTCCGCATAATTTCGTGTCGAACTTGAGACATATGTTCTGGCGTCGCTGCTGACGTTGATGGTCCTGGAGCAGTTCCGTTGACGATTGTCCCTTCTTGTCCAAACCTTTGCACCCATGACCAAATAAGTTGCGTACTTTGCCCATCAGTTACTCGTCGGATATTAAAATGAGTGCAAAAAGCGCGACGTGCCCCCGACCAGTGACTCATGGTGACTGATAAATCCGCATGCCCCCCGCATCGAACGGTACCCCTCCCACCTACCTTACCCCGCTAGTATTCGAGCAGTTACAATTTAAAGTTGAAAATTTCCCGATGGACAGCCTTTATATAAGCTTTGCCCATCACTTGATATCTCCGCATTTGACTGAATATAAGATTAGAATTTGTGGCAAGTTGGATATCGGGCTTAATGTGCGCTGGCCTTAATGTACAATATTTTTATTTCAGTCTGTACGCTACCACACTACATCAAGAACATTGCAACGATCATTATTTTGGAAAAACATCAAAATGTACGTTATAATGGCTGGAGTTGCTGGGCTAGCTATTTACCTTATTGGAGCGATGGCTTGCGGCGGTCTTAGTTGGGGCAAGTGTGTCGGATAAAAATGTAAACATATTATTAATCTAACACTATTATCATGTAATTATCATTGACAAGTTAGAAATTAATGAATATTGTTAATGAATAGTTGGTTTAAAATTGATAAGCGAATATTTTTAGTTAAATAAATATGCGAAAATCGAATCAAGTTCAAATAAGTCGAAGTTTTTATTGACAATGAAATAAAATGGCAACACTCATTTAAGGTCACTCATTCAAACTCCATTTAAACCGAAATACATACGTTCGTAAATTAGAAGTTATTTCCTGATAACCATAAAGGGTACAATATAATAGCCGAGAAACTTTAATGTCGGAACTGGAAATTTATATATGGCTCCCGATTTCCGAAGATTAAATTTTAATTCTTCCGAACTAAAACATTACATAGTTGAGGATTTATTTGACACTAGATAAAAATATTGAAACTGCAAAAATCAATTTAATATTTACGTACTTAGCATTATTTAAAAAATATTCCATAAAAATTTTTCATAATATGTGATGCAGTTATTTGGTAGCAGCGATTTAAGTATCTAGGAAATTTAATTATTTACTAATATCGTTCCGTAATTATAAAATAGATTAATTGTAGAATGATTTTCATTATAGCAAATACATATATCTAAATATACACACCGGCACAATTAGCGGAACAGAAAAAAAAGTGAGACCATGAGATAATAACACATATATTTGACGAAAATGTAATTAGACACAAAATAACAAATTGATTAACATCTTTTAACAACGACTTTGAAAAGTCTTCGTTATTTGTTATTGAAAAATAAAGAAATTTGAAATAAGTGAAATTTTTAGATGATTATGAACCTCCTCAAGTAATGCGTTTCCAAGTTCATTCAGATTGTTGGGGGGTGGCATTCTGGATTTAACCCTTCTTTACTTTCTTCTTGCTCTATCAGATTCATATCGGGGGAATTTGCTGGCCACTGCATCACCGGTATACCTACGTGACTAAGATATGCCTGTACCGATTGTGCACTATGAGCACGAGCATTATCTTGCATTAGAATAAAGTCGTCACCAATAAATGGGGCAAATGGTACAACATGTTCTTCTAAAATGTCTCTGATGTATCGATCTGCTGTCATGGTCCCTCCTGTGACTATCACTAACTCCGTGCGAGCTCCCAAACATATCCCTCCCCAAACCATAATCGAGTCGCCACCATAAGCCACTGTGTGTTCAAAATTAGACCGTATGTGGCGTTCTCCTTTGCGTCTCCATATTCGCTGTCTCCCATCGATCTGTTTTAAAAGAACTCTGCACTCATCAGTAAAGAGAACCTGCTGCCATTCGTTCAAATCCCAATGACTATGTCCACGCGCATAGCTTAATCGGTTTACGCGGTGTGATGTTTCTCAAGTTTTGGGCCTTTGGCAGGTATATACGACCCTAAACCAACTTCATCAAATCTCCTGCGAACTGTACGCTCACTTACTCGTACTCCTCGAACGTCTTCCAGTTCATTTCGAGCTTGTACAGCCGTTAATCGCGTATTCCTACGAACTCCAAGTTGTAAAAAACTGTCATCTCGCCTCGATGTACATCTTTTTCTACCTTGAACCCTCCTCCTCACAAGAGAATTAGACGATCTGTACCGCTGGATGCTGCGATGAATCGTTGATACTGGTCGACGAAGCCTTGAGGCAATCGATCTGTAGGTATGGCCATTTCTTCTCATTTCATCAGCCCTAATGATTTCCAGTGATGTTAAGTCAGGCATAATAAAGAGCTTTTAATAAACAAAATTGCCTACAGAATAACAAATTTATAAAAAACCATTAAGTGCAATTTTTCCAAAAAATTACAATTACGTAGTTATTACTCGAACAAGTTGACAAAACGTATTGTTCGGGAAATTAAAACAAATGAATGAAAAAAGTGTATGTCATCTAATTTTCTACTTTCAAATTTGACAATAAATTAAAAAAAATATCATAACTGGCCAGTTCCTCAAGTAAAAGATTTTAAAATCCTGCTTTTTTGTGTTCCGCTAATTGTGCCGGTGTGTATATAATTAACACAGAAACATTTTAAAAATTGTAAAGTAATACATCTAATGATATCCATCATTTTTAGTAAAATTCTGTGTAAAGTTTTTATTAAATCTTTCTGAAATTGCAACTAGAAAAATATCATTTCATATTTCATAAGAAAGTAAAAAGAAATTCATGCCATTTCATGAATAATTTCCGTTAACTATTGTGTTATAAGCCACACAAATTGGTAATGCGCCTGGCGGCCGTGTTGGTGACGTCATAGTGACGTATAGATGAGAACATTACATTTTGTTAGCTGTAATTTTTCTTTGCTGATGACGTCACAAGGGCGTTAATTTGACAAGGTTCCAGCGCATTATCAATTTGCGTGGCTTATAACTACACAGGGCCCTGAGTCCGGTAAATGAATTGTGTCACAATGGCATCACAATGACACATTATAACCTCAAACAATTAACAATAGACTACCAAACTTGATCAAATCCGCCACTAAACAATTTGTTATTTAGTGTTATTGCAAACAAATGCAATAACTGATTGCTTGGTGGCAAATTTTATCAAGTTTGGCAGTCTGTTGTTAATTTTTTGAGGTTATAATGTGTCATTGTGGTGCCATTGTGACACCATTCATTTACCGGACTCAGGTCCCAGGTTAACTATTACGTTGATTATTTAACTATTTCTGTTATACCCAAGAAGCATTAAATCAAAGTTATTTAATAAATATTAGCCCATGGTCAAACCAATCAACAAATGATTAGTATCTAATTAAAATTCAAGTTTATATGATTTTAATTGCAAATTATTGTTTCCTTTTTAAATTATCGTGCTTATAATGTTATAAGTACTGTGGTAATTCATTCTAAAATACTTTAGTACAATTTTTTTGCTGGCAGCCCTAATTTAAAGTTGGCAAAAAAATTACAATATTCGATAATAGAATATACATATTAAAATTTAAGTTACAAGAAAGGCCAGTATATGGGTCAGGCAATAATCCACTGAAAGCCAACAATATCTGGATTGCCATATGAAAAAAAAAAACAAAACTAAATAACTAACAGTGTAGTGACAGATTAATGGTCTTATTCATAATGACTTATCGGAGGTTTAAACGGAGATTTTATCGGAGAGATAAAAAACGTTTTATCGTAGGTATAGCTATTCTATCTCACGAAGTCCGTTTCGTTTTGGTTGTGTGTGTAACGTGTACCGATCAGTGTGCTTGTGTGCGCGAGCGTAAGGAGCGTTAGCACGGAAATCTGATTTGACCAATAAATATATTTATAGTACTTTAAAAAAAATAACATTTATTTAAAATTGGAAGGCATAATTACGTGTATTAAATAATAGACAATTGTATATATTATGTAAATAACAAAACTTAAATAAGCATTTTAATTTAGGCACTACAAAGAAAAATAAAGGAAAACATAATTAATAACTATCTGATGAAGATTAAAAATCTGATTCGCTAGTATCAAAGTCATCTTGCAAATCAATTGTAAATTCAAAGTCCAGATTGAAATATTTCAAATACTCATTTCCAAATCTTTTCCACGTTTAATTTCCATGCTGACGCTACTCTGCGAAACAATCTGGTACAAACTTATGACGCACACTAAAGCATTGTATACATGCACGCCTGACAACATTCATAACCAAACGGACTTCATCAGATAGATAGCTATAACAAGACTATTATGAATAACAAGTTTTGACAATTTTCGCAAACCGGTTTTAGCGAACTTTTAAACCTCCGATAAGTCATTATGAATAAGGCCATAAGAATACAAGTATCACCACGGCTGTTTATGTTCAACGGCCATTTTCAATAACCAGTCTACGACTAAGAACAGAATGTTATCCCTGTTTATCAGTAAAATATTTCTATCTCCAGTCAATGTATTGATATAAAATGCTATCGTCAGTAACTGATTGTAATGCAAGTGAGAACTAAAGTTTGGATTTGTCGGTCACGTCTTTGCTAGCGTCGATTGATGATAGATAAAATATTGAAAACGGGCGTAAATTACAAACGTATGGATGTCATCACACCGTCACGACGTTTTCCCATGGGGTAGGCAGAGACTATAGAGCGCCATCTGCTACGATGTAGAGAATAATTATATAAGTACCTCTATGTAATGTGAATACACACATCATATTTTTTATTTTTTTTGTGATGATTTTGAAGACATTTTCATAATATTTTTTTTACTACGGGCTTCGTGGTGAAGTGGTTCATGTAACGGACTGACCATCAAGAGGTCGCGGGTTCGATTTCCGCTTGGGACAATCATTTGTGTGATATTTATAAATGTCATACAATTGTTTGTACTGCGTCTGGGTATTTACTATGTATTATAAGTATGTATTTACAAAAGAAAAGTAATATATGTGGTATATCCGTATTCTGGTACCCATAACACAAGCATATAAGCTTAGCTTGGGACCAGAGGACGTTGTGTGAAATGTCCATGAATATTTATTATTTATTTATTATTATTATTATTATTTACAAACTTATAGTCATAACTTGTTTTTGATAGTCTAAAGTCTATAAGTATATGAATAAAAATACTTAAATAAAATTAACATCTTATTTGTTATTATAATGCATAGGTACCCATGGACCTATAGAATAATAAAGACGCAAGATCAAATAGCCTCTTATTAATTACTAGCTGTTGCCTGTAACTTCGTACGCGTGCTATTTAGAAACCAAAGCTTAGCAAATTATACAAAAAAGCCACCCTCTTGAACCACTCTATCTATTAAACAAAACTGCATCAAAATCCGTTGCGTAGTTTTAAAGATATAAGCTCACATAAACACATACATACCAAAATAACGACTTTGTTTTATAATAAGTAAAGATTTCAAATTTTTATTGTCAAGAGTATAAATGTACCATGTGAAGATTTTTTGCCTATCCCTGCCTATTAATAGTAAGAGCGTAGTTAACCTACGCATTTTACGAGTTACCTAAACTAATTTTCAATACATTCCTAGATTGCTATTGGTATTTTGTACTTTGGTAAACCAAATTAAACTAAAACAACACATTTAAACCTCAAATACATTGCCCATATGATAACTACGTTATTCACTCATAAATTACATCGCATTTTTGGTTTCTCAAATGAGAACTATATGGTGTCTGCCATTTTTATAAGTCCATGACTACATGCATATTATATCTATATAAATATAATGCATGTGTATGTTACAATAATATATTCGTTTTAATTCTTAATTAATAAAGACTAAGTATTGTGATATTGTATAATTATGTAAGTTTAATCACTGTTTGTTATGTATAGAAAATATGATTAAAAGTTGTATATAATGTTATTGTTTCATTTCTACCTGATTTACGACAACTAGTCGCAAAAGCATAAAATAATTACTTAGTTCAGAAACTAAAGAGCACGCTTGAAAATTGTCATCGCATTGTCATCGGTTTCTAATAAGCGTGCAAAATTTTAGATCAAGCCGACTACTGCAGATGAGTGAAAATCACTGATAAAGATTTCGTTATATACATTGATAGATATGTATCGCGATAAAAGCGTGTTAAAAAGTATAATATTTCTTTATCCATCGTAATACAACACTAAGGAATTGGAGAGTCTTATTCGAAATGCTGGTTATAAGGATTTAAGGATCCAATACGCCACTTAACCCGTTAGGAAACAAGCAGCTATCAACAATTTTCAGACGGTCAGATTTTTCTAATGTCTTTTAGACTGCCAAAATTGTCTAAATGGGTTTAAATTAATTTGGTGTAAGAAAACTATGAATAGACGACCGTCGTGTTTGGTTATATTTAACAGGCTCTACTTAAAAATAGGCAAAAAAATTAAAATTTGTTTCAAGTTTATTTTGAGTTATTCCACCCGACGTTTCGGAAACGATCAACACCATGGTGATTATGAGTAGTAGAGCTAAGTCGCAAGATTTCCCTTCTTAACTATTCTTAATCATCATCGTAATATCACGCCTTTTTCCTATAGTAGGTAGTAGTTTCGTAGTAGGTAGTTAGTATAGAAATATCTAGTAATCTAGATATTTCTATACTAATATTATAAAGCTGAAGAGTTTGTTTGTTTGTTTGTTTAAACGCGCTAATCTCAGGAACCACTGGGCTGATTTGAAAAATTCTTTCAGTGTTGGATAGTCCATTTAGCGAGGAAGGCTTTAGGCTATATAACATCACGCCGCGACCAATAGGAGCGAAGCAGTAGTGAAAAATGTCACAATAACTGAAAAAAAAACTAATTTCCAAGCGTACGGAGTCGCGGGCAGCAGCTAGTGGTATATATACAAGAAACAGTACAAAACACGGAATACAAAAATCAAGTGCGAGTCGGACTCGCGCACGAAGGGTTCCGTACCATTATCTATGCAACATAAGGCAACGTTATTAGTATCGAGCAAGAAACGGTAAAAAAATCATGTTTGTTGTATGGGAGCCCCCCTTAAATATTTATTTTATTTTATTTTTAGTATTTGTTGTTATAGCGGCAATAGAAATACATCATCTGTGAAAATTTCAACTGTCTAGCTATCACCGTTCTTGAGATACTGGGTACGGAACCCTAAAAATCATGTTTGTTGTATGGGAGCCCCCCTTAAATATTTATTTTATTTTATTTTTAGTATTTGTTGTTATAGCGGCAATAGAAATACATCATCTGTGAAAATTTCAACTCTCTAGCTATCACCGTTCCTGAGATACAGCCTGGTGACAGACGGACGGACGGACGGACGGACGGACGGACGGACGGACGGACGGACGGACGGACAGCGAAGTCTCAGTAATAGGGTCCCGTTTTTACCCTTTGGGTACGGAACCCTAAAAAGGTCACATCAGTAACAGTAACAAATATTTACGTAGTCAGTATTTTTTGTCCTGACTACGTGCGAACATAGTGATCAAAATAAGACAGTGTTTTTGTAACTAAACCGTTAATTTATTTCACGTTTCTGAATTTTGGTGAACGTTCAGATTGATTCCGATGTATTTGGTAGTTCGAGGGTGAATCCCCCGCCCTTCCCTCTAGTTACCGCTGCGTTTACACTCGCGGCAGCAATCGCGCGCGAACGTTTGCCGCGGGAGGGCGCCGCTGTCGCCTATCGAGTCCCTCCGTCACGTGCTTACCCCACTACAATAATATCGTGTATCAGTGTGAGTGACTGGTCGTTGAATTATTCCATGTCAATACGCTTATATAGCCTCCGTGCGATGCGTGTCGAGCATACGCATCGGCTGTCGTGTGTAAATGAATGTTTGTTCTTGGGCATTAGGTATTGTTGTTCCCGAGGGATCACAGTCGATTGATATCTCTCACGGATGTGTTATTATTATCAATATATAACGTGCTTTATCTAGAAAAGCTCATGGAACCGACCTTTTGATGAAAGATTACTTCGTATTCATTTAAGAATCTATTAAACTTTTGTAGTCTAACTAAATGGATACAAATAACAAATGCCACTAAAAGCTGATATTTTAAATTTCTAAATGTTAACGCTTTGTAAATGTTGATTTAGTAAAAGTTGGAAGTAATGTCACACTTGTCCGTTTTTATTACTTGATTGCTTCCTAATTGTAAGCAAACGAAAATGATAGCATTAATAAATTCTTAGATACACTTATATGGCTGCGCGCTATAAAAAGCATTCAAATTTGATTGATAGAGCGGTTCAACTTTTTGGCGCTCGTTTAAGTGATCGTAAAGACGCCAAATGCGAATACGCTACGGCTACGGTTTACTACGGAATACGGAGTAACCTGTCGCACACAAATGTAATTTGTATGTTCGTAAATAAAAGTGAGTGTGTGTGCGTAGCCGGTTATTAGTGGCACAGGAAGCGGTGTCGATTTTAGGGAAGGTTCCACTAGGAACGGTTTACAGGTCATTGTTCTTTTTACGTTGAACCGGCCTTTTTGTGGCGCGACAAAATAAATCGCCATTGTGTAAACGCTTTATTCTATCATAATAGTATTGTGATTGTTTACTCTATTATTATGAAATCGACTATTTATATATAGACTAACGTTAATTGCAAACAATTTTTGTTTACAAGTTTAGTAAATAACAATGGGTTAAGCGCCTAAAATGATACATAAAGAGAAACGAAATTTTTTAATAAACTGAGCGAATACAAGAAATGAAGCGATAAAAGTGTTATAAAAATGGATGACAGTTCTCCGGATCTGTCGCTTAAATTGCGACGAGGTTCGAGCGATTCTCGTGAATCCTTTTATATGGACTTCGCGCAAGGTATCGACTCGGACATCGAAGAGGTGACTACTATCGAACGAGTTATCCCTGAACATCCGGGAGGGAGGACGGAGGGCGATGCGGACACACTTGCGACTCCGTCCGGTCTTGACGAGAACAAGGAACTACCATGGTAAGTGCTTCTGTAGTTTGTAAGTGTATATTAATTTATAATCACGCCAGACGGGGTAGACAGAAAGAGCAGTGGTAGGAGGTTTTGTTATAACTTCTGGTTCAGTTCTGAATAATTTGGGAGGTAGGTTATTTATTTAAGAAATTACTTAATCTTATAAATTCATAATCAAACTAATAAGAAAGGACCGCTGACCTCAGTCTACCTATATGACGCTAAAACTCTACTACTAAGCAGACCCGTCTTCTCCACTGGGCACATGCCATCTAACCATCAACTATCATGAGTAAAGTTATCTATAAAATTATCTCTTAACCTCGTTCTGTCTCTATTTTGGCTACGTCCGTAGATCTTACCCAATGGCAGTACTTTTTTTTTTTATAAATATCACGGACATTTCACACAACGTCCTCTGATCCCAAGCTAAGCTTATATGCTTGTGTTATAGGTACCGGTATACGGATATACTACATATACTACTTTTCTTTTTTAAAACATACTTATAATACATAGAAACACCCAGACGCAGAACAAACATTTGTATGACATTTATAAACATCGCACAAATGATTGTCTCGAGCGGGAATCGAACCCGCCACCTCGTGAACGACAGTCCGTTACATGAACCACTAGACCTCGAAGCCCGTCAGTACTATTTGGTTTACTGTCATCAGCTTATCTAGGTGTAAATAGATAGACATAGAATTAAGCTTCGGTTATTCTCTGGTCACATTTTCTCCTAGTGTAGTACTTCCGAGGAGTCAAATACCTAGGTTGGCGATATACATTCTGTTATTTATTTCGTCACCCCCATAACGGCTTCGTATTAGCAGCGTAAGAATTGAATGCTAGTGATTAGTTTGTTAAACAAATCTGTAGATGTATGTACACATCGCTAACAAACTGGTGCAATGAAACTTGAGACGGTTTGTCTCCACTCGACTAGACTCATAGACTGTTGTGTCATACTCATGTCAGACGTCTAGAGTTAATGTAAGTAGATTAGTTCAAGTAAATAGTAAAACCATGGTTGGATTATAAGATCAGGGGTTTTATTGGTATACATACACCTGTGTTATGTTTGTTGTAGTACTTATTGATGGCAAAACAATGCGATCATTATTTAATTAAATATTCGTGGACATTTCACACAACGTCCTCTGGTCCCAATCTAAATGGTCTGCTTGTGTTATGGGTACCAGAATACGGATAGACTATATAAACTACTTTTCTTTTGTAAATATATACTTATAATACATAGTAAACATCCAGGCGCAATACAAACATATGTATAACAATTATATTTTATCACACAAATGATTGTCCCGTGCGGGAATCGAGCCCGCGACCTCGTGAATGGCAGTCTGTTACATGAACCACTTTAACAGATTTGGTCTTTATGACATACCTAGGAAAGTTTAGCGCGCTGAAATATCCTTCCGTAAAAATTATCGTTTTGTATACCTACCTAATTGTATATTTGTTATGAATTCTGCGACACAAATGTATCTATTACGCACCAGTAAAGCACAAATAAATGAAGCGGGACATGCTATGTGTGTCGACAATACTCGTCTGACGGGTTGCACAGGGCTTTCTCTTCACCCCGGGTCAGATAACAGCGACCACATGTCATGCGGTTGTGTTGCCTTACACTACTGACTGACTAATGTCTGTCGTTCTGCTTTTGATCCAGTGTTCCGGGAAATGGACTAAGGTTAAAGCTTATACACTCAAACACGGTACTACAAAGTCGTGTCAGCGATGTAACACATATCTAAGAAATCTACTAAGGGCAACGTTTAAACACTCGATGCTTTAATACACTGCACGTTATACGGATATTGATGATATTAAAAAAAACTATAATTATAGACGTCTCTTAGTTACAGCGAAAAATAAATTCAATTTCATTTAATTGCGGCAATAGGTCAAAAGACAAAAAAATTTTAATGTAGAGACATGATACACACAGCTTTTTATGTGTTCCCAAATAGTTGTCGCGACTATGGGAATCGAAACCTCGAAACATACAGCTATAGAAAGCAAGTCGAAAATAATACCCAAATATGCAAAATGCAATGTGAAATTCAATTTTCTATCGTCATTCGCCACCCTCAGGTGAAGTAGTGGGCGGAATTTGAGTGAATTTGAAATTGAACGGTATTTTATTTTTTAAATTGAAATTGCATCACCTCTCAGATAGATTCTGCTCAATTTATAAGAATAATTAATATAATGTTGAGTATTAGCGCCAGATTGGATGTCAGATAAATTAAGATATACGATAAAAAGTTATCTTTTCTTTTGCAATATTATATTAGACTCCTCAAAGGGGAACAGCCATTTAAAGAGTATATATTATGGTTCAGAAACGTATCTCAAATATTTATAGCAAATATCAAATATTGAACAAGACATTTTGTGAAAATCTATGATTGTAATAAAATTTAACTTCCATGTATGATGCCTTCAGGCAATTTTGGCATGCGGGCAATAATATGTTATGGAATAGCTAAGGACAACAGTATTTTAGGAGAAAACATTAATACCTTATGTTCTTGAATAAACGTCTGTATTTTGGATGCTTTTATATCTCCCATTCCAATATTAAAAGTAGGCCGGTAGAAAGACACTAAAATCCAAAATAGACCACCGTCGAAGGAATTAAAAAGCGTGAATACAACTTCTGTTAATGACTTTTAAACGGCACTTGAAACAAAAAATTCTGTCGCTTCATTCCAATCATTCGTGAGGGGTTATATTATGTTGCTGTGTTTTACCTTGTAATAGAACCCGTAACAATGAATTCAGAGTGTATCTACATAGGAACCTATTTATTTTGAAAAGGGTCGAAGTTAATTAACAACAAATAAATACTCTTTGCTATTCCTTTGTTATTATTTACACAACGTTTCATATAAATTGCTGACGGAAAAATATAACTGAAACAAAACATTAATTAAACTGAAAATTAAGCTTTTTTTTTTAGTTTAATTTTTTAATTCAGCTTAGTTGTGCATGTAGAATTGGTACCATTTTCTTTAAGAAACCTAGCCCTATGCAATTGGATATAATAAGGCTCATAAAATCCTTCGGTTATGCTCGTCTATTGTTAAAATATTGATCAATCAGGGGTTTATTTATCAAACGAAGCGTCAGACGATTCGGTTCTCATAAATCAAAAGCGTGTAACGCCATGCCCGTGTTCAAAGGGAAAATGCTTGTTTAGCAAGTATGACGCAGCAAAATGTATTAATGTTTTGACTGAGAGCAGTCAGTCATAGCCATAAAAAGTTAATTATGTTAAAATTTGCATATCATTATCAGATAATTTGTTTCATATAAGCTACTTTGCTGCACTTGCTTTCATACGCAGTCTATTCTTGCGTTACTATATAGGCTACTTTACTAAATAATTTTAATATAAAAAAAATGGTACCCAAAACCGCCTAATCCCAAAATAAGCACAGTGCACAGTGTAAGCTCTGGTGTTGCTTTAAGCTTACGTAGAGAAAATGTATCATAATATTTTAGTGTAGGTACCTACCCTGAAAATGCCTACAAAATTCTACGATAACGAATTAGACTAAAATAATTTTAATTAGTTTATGGCATCGGAAAACTTTTGAATCCGTAAAATTGATACTCCTTCCTTCTTCTAAAGTAATGCTAAAGTGTAGAGACGGAGTTTATTTTTTCATAATGTAATTTTTTTTATTTTTTTTTATTTATATTTTCATGGTATAAATACAGTACATTATATATCAATACATTACAGCAAAATTTTTTTTTCTTGGGCGGTATAAACATCTAGGAGTCGATTTACATTTGTCTGGGTTAATTACAATTTTTGTCACAATGTCGTCCTGTAGATCGTTTAATATAGTGGGCAACATACATTGCCATGTGCGTTTGCCGTATACATTGTTATACGTAGGTATTACATACTTCCGTAGGTAAGTAAGACTACGCAGTTGTGGCGGTCGATGCCGCTCTTTTAGTAATCTTATCAACCTCCTCACACAGGACAAACATTTTAATTTTACTAAAGACATCAATCACACAACAATGTTTAAATCGTTTTTCATATTTATTAAACTCATCTGTTGAAAAAAAAATAAAGCCCTACGATATGTTGCGTACAAATACAAATATTTAGTACTAATACTACATACTATTAGTACTAAATATTTGTATTTGTACGCAACATATCGTTTAACTGATCTAATTAATCTTGATTTACTAAAACTATACTTAGGTATGTGTGTGCTTATGATCTAGTCGCGATTGAAAGTTAATAGTAAGTTAAGTAGTAAATAAAAACAAATTGATCCACTTGCTATAGTGGCTATCTATACAAATAATATAAGGCGGTAAAATTTAGTTGTTGGGGTTAAACAAATAGGCTCTGAAACTACTAAACCGGTATATAAAATTCTTTCACCCGTCGCAAATCTACACTGGTGAACATAGGCTATATTTTATTTCCGTGCGAAGCAGACGGATTAGTAATTACGTATAATACTGGTGTAGTGTGTGTGTGTGTGTGTAAAAGTTTTAAGATTTTGTAGAGTTCGATGTGACATTTGGGTCAAAAATAAAACCGTTTTAACAAACTTCTATTCAATGGAATACAGCTACGTGGACCTCATTTGGAATTCAGAATAAACGTTTCTAAAGTGGAATAAATCTTTATCACAGAAAGGTTACGTGGGTTGATGTATTCTCGGGACTTTGTAGACGTTGTTGGCTCAAAATTACTTTAGTCTATTTATATCTAACATTCTATTATTATATTTGTGTATACCTTACCTACAACGAATCTAAATTTTAGTTTCTACGATCCTGATGTTTTAGATTCTTTGCAGTATTATGATTGATAGCACTTTTGTAAATATTAAAGGATTACTTTACTATGTCAAACCCTTGTTTAATTTGCATAATAATTAATTACAAATTTGTCAAAATAAAATATCGACTCAAATTATATAAATTTTAACAAACCACTGACTTATATAATATTATGCAATAAGTACAAGTTAATAAACTCGTCATTATTAGGCAAGACATTTCTGCCATGTCATAAACAAAGCACAACCTGCTAATTATCATACCGAGTTAAGTTTGCAATAATTGCCTTTAGTTAAGTTTACAACAATAACAAACCCACAATTTTCTATTGTCGTGAATGCTTGCAAATTGTTCGCGTATTTTCTTTGTTTGAATTTCCCCTGTTTACGCGACACACCAGGGCTTAAGGGGGTTAAGAGAGTAGTGAAGGGGAGGAGGTTAGGTTAAAAGAAGCTTGGGATTGCAGGTGTTTTATTGCGGTCCGGTAGTCGGTATGTGAAACTTTATTGTTTTATTTGCATTTTTCCTAGCGCATAACTTTTAAGTTACACGTGTTATGTTTGTAACTTTTACCCCCTTATTACAAAACGCGGCTCAACGTTAAACCCAGGTTTAACAAAATTTATTTACGAGGAATTGGATAGTTAGACCCGCTCTGACACTAGTTTGGCGTCGGTTTAAGACTAAGGTCGTTGTTAGATCTAGGATTTGAGAAAAATCTGCTTGAAATGCGCAATTGAAGTGTTTAAAAACCAGGCTTAAACTGTGGCTTAAACTTAGTCCACGTTTTGTAATAAGGCGGATAGAGACTTATTTTATACCATTGTATTCATAGTAAGTTGTAGTAATTATCTATTATAAAATTATAATGCAAATGTCTCGCGTATTAAGAAATTTTATCGAATTGCGTTCACATAATCTCGACTTCACACACCTAGAAAAAGAACAGAAGCTTATTTGATAGTAAATAATAATCTTTGAGTTGAAGATTTCTAGTGAAAGACTGAATAAACAAATAGTTAAAACTATTGATTTTAAAACTTAAAACTAAATGGACGTCCGTCAGACGGTAGTCAGGTGATGTTAATTAAATCAAATATGTATATAAAAACATATTATTATACATATAAATAACGTTGTATACTAAGACAGAGAATAAGTAAAAAATAATAACGTTTATTATTTTTACATAATCTCTGTGTTTTTGTGACATAAAAGCATGATGTCATTTTCACCTTCAAGACAAGACACAACCTGTAGTTTTTAGTCTTATAACATGAAAACAGACGATTGAAAAATTACGCATGCGAGGACAAGAATAAATAGTTTGCTACAAGAAAATTCGATGTCGCCAGTTTTTAGGGTTCCGTACCCAAAGGGTAAAAACGGGACCCTATTACTGAGACTTCGCTGTCCGTCCGTCCGTCCGTCCGTCCGTCCGTCCGTCTGTCCGTCTGTCACCAGGCTGTATCTCAAAAACGGTGATAGCTAGAGAGTTGAAATTTTCACAGATGATGTATTTCTATTGCCGCTATAACAACAAATACTAAAAATAAAATAAAATAAATATTTAAGGGGGGCCATACAACAAACATGATTTTTTTACCGTTTATGCTCGATACTAATAACGTTGCCTTATGTTGCATAGATAATGGTACGGAACCCTTCGTGCGCGAGTCTAGTCTAAGTATATGTCATATTTAAAAATAAAACAATCATGAATGCATTTATAATTTTCTGGCTATCATCTAATGTAAGATATATTAGATTATACACAAAGCGTAATACAAAACATACTCATTTCTAGACAAAAATATACTTAACTAAAAGTTAGTAAACGTACAGAAAGTATAATGAATATTTACAAGTCCCACAGCTCAAACGAAGTGGCCTCCTCAAATTGAACTAATAGTTACCCCCGACGTAGCATTACCATAAAACGGGCTGTTGGTAACATGTACACTGTCTACCGCCTGCAGACTAACAGCTAATATACTACGCCTTTGCTACGCCTGGTATTGCCTCGTTCATATTATATATGAATTTAATTAGAAACATCTTGAAACACAATACATATAAACTATATTATATTCATAGTCTACTACTTATGAAAGTCATTTTGGGTTTCTGATATCCCTAATAGAGGCCAATAGTTTTATTCATAACTAGCTGTGCCCCGCGGTGTTACCCGCGGTAAAAAGGATAAAAAATAAGTTCATTTTCTATTCCATTTTTCATTGGAAAATTTCATTAAAATCCATCCAGTAGTCTTTACGTGAAAGCACAATAAACACCCTTACATATCCAAACATTGGAGCATGGATAGAAGACCGAGGAAACGTTCGCGTTGCTCAGCCCACAGTTTAAGTATTTTATTTTATAGCGCTTAATTCTTTTTTCGTCATATCTCCTAAGATATTCATTTAAATTGCATGCTGTAAAGAGCAGTTATAGTCTATATAAATTGCGTAAGCTAACTGAGCTATTTAATTAGATAAAAATATTACTATATACACGTAAATAGCTTTTGAAAACGCCCTATTGAATTTGAAAATTTTTTTGGACAATATTATGGGTACAGCGGGTTTACTTTAAAAGATAGACATATGCCCTCGCGGACTTTTTTGAAGAACTATAGGTAACAAACAATTCCTCCATACATTAGTTTATTGTACCTCACATACTCGTAGATAAAGCAGCGTTGTCATTTATAGATCGCGCGCGTCCGAATTTCTCGACAAATTTAATCATGTCTCATCCAATATACAGAAAACCCAATAAACTATGCGAAAAAAGCCCATTGAACCATTCTATCTATTAAAAAAAAACTGCATCAAGATCCGTTGCGTATTTTTGAAGATATAAGCTCACATAGGGACATACATACAAAAATTACGACTTTGTTTTATAAGAAGTAAAGAAGACTAAAAGTTACAGTTGATTCTTAATTCATGAACTCAAATTAAATAAGTTTCTATGAATCATACTCGTAATTACACTTGCTAAGAAGGGCTTGAAAGTAGCATTGTATGATGCAAAAATTATTTACTCCTAACTCTTTCTCTTTATTGGTATTAATTAATAAATATTACAGACTAGGTATGTTTATAGATGCAATTATTTCTATTGTATCTAATCTCAGGAACAACGTGCCAATTTGGAAAATTCTTTCAGTGTTGGATAGTACATTTACTGTGGAAGCCGATAGGCTATACATATAACATCACGCTGTGACCAATAGGATCGAAGCAACAGTGAAAAATATAATATAATAATATAATCTTCTAATATATAAAATTCCCGTGTCACAGTGTTAGTTACCGTACCTACTCCTCCGAAACGGCTCGACCGATTTTCCTGAAATTTTGTGTACATATCCTCTGGTCTGAGAATCGGCCAACATCTATTTTTGAAATATTTTTTTTTTTTTGGTATGGCAAAACTACGTTTGCCGGGTCAGCTAGTCTAATATATAAAATTCACGTGTCACAGTGTTAGTTACCGTACTCCTCCAAAACGGCTTGACAGATTCTTCTCAAATTTTACATACATATTCAGTAGGTCTGAGAATCGGCCAACATCTATTTTTCAAACTTTTTTTTTGTATGGCAAAACAACGTTTGCCGGGTCAGCTAGTATGATATAAAAACGCGGGAAAAATTGTAAACGCCACGCGTACGAAGTCGCAGGTAACAGCTAGTAGTTTTATAAAATTAAAAAACATAACATCTTCTGTGTTCGGCCTATATTGTAATGGCGAGGGGGTGCCTCATTGAACATGTCTTCTATTCTCTTCGAATTAAACACGGCTCGTTAAACATCCCCCAAACACACAGGTAATTTTTACTCGCAAAAGAAAACATTAACGAAATTAGTCTCTATTATTTGTTCGATAATAAAACGAGACTGGTGAACGGACGTGCTTCATTCATGCACGTGAGAAAACTTTGATGAAATGTTAAGAATATGTATTTTCTTAGCGTTATTTTCTTATACATTATGTAACTTTGGCTAATGAGATTTTGCTATTAAGTCCTTGTCTATGGCAAAAGTTAAATAATATACAAGTCTAATGTCTTCTGGGTTGCGCTGTAAAATCAAGAGCTTTATTATGCAGATGATAATTCAAATTCTAATTCAAATATATAATGCATACTAAGTGTGTTACATGCTGGTACAATATATAATATAAAGTGCTTTAGACTACTAAATTCTTTATAGATAGACTTATTTTTTACTCTTTTAACATAAAAGTTATTGCTAATCATGTTAAACTTAGCTAATGCAAACAAAAATATTTGTCATATAGTAAGATTACAAGAATTAAAGATTCACTTCTGAATCATTTGTTTATTTCAGGTTCTATGATTAGTTTTACGAATGTTAAGACAAAATTAGCAGGTATTTGACAATAAATCGTATAACAGTAAAACAACCTGCGTATTTTAATGAAAAAAATATAAAATATCTCGAACTTAATTCTTTAAAGTGCAAATTATTGCAAGCACAAGTTAAAACATATCAAGTGCTGAAAATTGGTCCAGGCCTAATGTTGAGAACGTTTATGACTGTTAGACAGACGAGTACACGCCAGCAGCTGCCACATAACAGGACGACATTTACGTTATATTGGATGTTTTATTAGACAATATTAAAAACGGATCGTTTATGTAACAGATGCTTTCTACGTTTACGCAGCATTTCCGTAATATCTTTCATCTGTTTTGTTAGAAAGGTATTTCCTATACTGTCTTATAGAGTTTGTTCCGCGTACACTTTTTGATTTTGAGCGTTGATAAATGTTTCATGTATTCCTGTCGAGTAACATGAATACATTGGCTTTGTATTTTGAATTTCTTTATAATAAATAAATAATAAATATTCACGGACAATTCACACAACACCCTCTGGTCCCGAGCTAAGCTTATATGCTTGTTTTATGGGTACCAGAATACGCATAGAATACATAATAATCTACTTTTCTTTTATATTACTTATATAAACATTTGTATGACATTTATAAACGACACACAAATGGTTGTTCCGTGCGGGAATCGAACCCGCGACCTCGTGATCGGTCAGTCCCTTACATAAACCACTAGACCACGAAGCCCGTCGTTTATATAAATCAACTATCAGTAATAGAGGTAGAGCTATCAGTAATAAAGTATACTTTATATCTTTAAACAAAGGTGCTACATATTACAATTTAAAATATGCCTAAATGGGCAAGCCATTAACCTAACCAATAGAACAAGATTATACAAAACTACATTATGAGCCCTTAAATAAAGTGCCCAAATTAAGCTTAGTAGCGGGCAGTGTTTTGCAAATAACTGCCACTGTACCTCCATATACAAACTCATACCAGAAAAGCTTTGCGTTAGAATGCTTTAATTCACCAGAATTTACCACAAAACTGTACTTCATGGTCGTTGTAAGCAGCTGTCGTCATTGACATTATTCAAATTTATTCTCATACTCATCGTTTGCGAGATATGACAGATACAAAGCATACGCAAACTTCAGCTTCACACCGCGAATTAATTTCAGGATATACCAACGAGATTTTATTTAACACTGACTTTCACTTTTACTTGGAAAATAAATAAATATTAGTATGGTATCCGCTACATATTACTTTTTAGGAGACAAAAAGATCAGGAAGAAAAGGAAGGAGAAAAGATGATTTATTAAATGGCTAAATGTGGTGAATTTAGATTTAAAACTATACTAACACTACCATAAAACCCTTAAAGTAGACTAATTATTTATTTATTAAGGTCTAGCAACAGTTGCTACAGAAGATACAAGCAATACCTATTACTAGATAGCCAATTCTGTACAACTAATTATAGGCAAACACAGCATGCAAGTAATCATAATATGTTTCTACAAAGCTAAAATCTAACATAAATACTTAAACTATTATTATTAAAAAAAAAAACAATTATAAATAAGCAGCAAACACTAACAAAAGTTGAGAAAGATCATGATGTGATTAGTGCTTCGGGAGAACTTTTTTAAGCTATCTGTGTGTATGTCAGTCAGGTCACTACGCTCGTTCACAAGCCTGCATAAAAGTGGGACTGGAGAGTTAGCGCCAAGTGTGGTACGGCGCGGCGTAGCGGTGGAGCCAGTGGTGTAATGGGTATTCTGGGTGGCTTTCGTGGGACTCTCAGAGAAAATCTGTTTAAAAGCTGTGAGCAGTCAATTGCGTTTCTAAATAGTTTATGGGTAAATCTGAGATCCAGCGTATCCCTTCGCTTCTCCAGTGAGGTCATTTTAAAAATTAATAGCTTTTCTGCATACGATGTTCTTCTATTATTAATCCCGGCCGAACGAGAATACAAATATCTCAGTTTAATTAGTTGTCTGTACAAATAAGTTAGGTACGCATCGTACGGCTATGTCCTCGTGCTTACTAGAGCTTATCGAATTAAATAAACGATGAAAAAGAACATAATTACCCATAGATCATGGGTTCAAACACGACAACCGATTTGTTTTATAAAATATTGTTGTACTTTGTTTAGTCTTATGTTTAAAACATTATCATCAATCATGACTAGCTTATTTAGAAAACCACACACGGCGTTCGATTTAAAATGTCGTTTTCTCTAATCATCTAAGGTAATGCGTTAATGCGTCTATGTAAATAGATAAACGTGAATAAAATCAATTCAACTTAGTCTGTCATCGAATTATCATTACCTTTTTAAAGAGAAAAGCTTCAGTTAGTTTTAAATTAAGTATTTATATTCGTTGACACGTGTATGGAGCCGACAAAACGGCTTACATTTGGTAAGCAACTTGAATATCTTATCATTGAGTCATCCATAGATGAATCAATTCGTCAAGAATAAATAATGTAACACATGATTTCCTTTGTGCCTCTGGGAAGTTAGATTGGAGATATATTTGTTAGGAAGTAAATTGTTTATAATTTGTAATGTTTTGTGTGTTTGTGTATCTTTATCTTTTCATACAAAAGGAACTGGTGTCTGTCCGTCTAAAAGCTTTTTTAAGTATGAATAAACCCTTTATGTATTGTACTCTTCAGAATGTAAATTCATTCGATTATATTTAAGGGCGTATCAATATTATCGTATATCATCGCCGACACGTACATATTAACACAGCCAGTAGGCACAGAAAATGAAGAATTAGGGATACTTTTCCTATTTACTCAAAATCTACTAAATATATTTTAATTCTGATTTACGTGTTTCTATATACATATAATAGTTACTTATGTTTTAAAAGTTATTTCATTAGTTAATACGCGATAATAGATCGACAAATGAAAAAAATAAAAAATTTGAGAGGTTAATTAAACTAAATTATAATGGAAAAAATGATAACCATAAGCGGGACTTGAACCCGCGACCTCGGAATGCCGTTCCGTCGCTCTCTGTGTTCTGTAAAGAACGCTAACTGATCCATTGATGGAGTTGGTGCAAACCGCTCAATAGATGGCGTTGTACGAAAAAACATCGCACGATGTTAAAACTCGCATTGAGATGATTTTAGTGGAAAATTTGGTAAACATTTGCGTGGACCATAATAGCTCAGATGGGAGAGCGACGGAACGGCATTCCGAGGTCGCGGGTTCAAGTCCCGCTTAGGGTTATCATTTTTTCCATTATAATTTAGTTTATTTAGTAAAAGCATAGCGAGTCAATCGCAAAATATTAATATATTAATGTAGAATTTGAGAGGTTGTTTCGCCAAGATTTTCTATCGAGAAAACTTTTTTCAATCGCGTTTCTGAGTTTATGCAATCCTAGATCATATATTGAAAAAACATATAGTTAAAAATTAGAGCTCTAGCCATTCAATCTAAAGAGACAATGAAAACTTCGTACATAGAAAAATGTACGAAGCTATTTTGGTATCCTCTTAATAGTAATCTGTTTTTGAAAGCATAAGATGTTTAAACTGGCTGGTAAAACTATTGGTTTTAAAAAATACTAGAGAAATAGAGAACTAAAGGGCGTCGTTTTGGGCCGCTTAGCTTCCGATAAGGGATTACTGCTCTTCTACAACTGAATCTGCATTCATCATGGCCTTGGTTTTAAAAATATCTGTTACATCGAATAAATCAATCTTATCGTAGCTTCATTTCTGTATTCATATATTCAGATCTCCCTTAACCTCGGACTATGCTGAACGCCTTCATAATATTTTACTTAACAAGCTATCACGGCTCGTAAATCAAATATTAACGGTAGGTGGATACTTTAGGGTAGCGTCTATTTATGCCGAGTGACTGGACGAAACAGCCTTTCATATGTAAATGCTACCTTCTGATTTGCTAACGCCTTTTTAGGGGAATGAATGAGTATTGAGTATATGGCTTAAGATTTGTTCCTCGTAGGTACACGAGGAGTAGTAGCAATTAATATACGCAGTAACAATTGTATGATTATCTAGGATGGTAGAATGATCTACAAAAAAAAACGTTTCTCTTTCTTGTTCCTCGTTCTACAATAAAAAATATTGTTTCTTTGGTAGATTACGATAAGCCTAATGTAGAATTTTAAACAATATTTAAATTAGGCGCGCGGCATGACATATACCATGCTTTATGATATATATAGCCACGACCTTAACAGGATATCCTAACTTGGCGAAGACCTCTAACTATTGTATGCGTTACATTATTAAAATACCAGTTTAAGGTCCAAGATATACAAAACCACGACAGAGCCGGTACCGGAAGGTAAATTTACCAATACATGTACAAAATATGTAACGAACCCTTAACTATATTAAAATTTGTTGTTATTATCATAAAAGCAACCCATTTAAGTAAAACCCCTAAATATTAAGTATGTTGGAAGAATATAAGTGCGGCGCCCTAAAGAAACATTTTATTGCTACCACAATTCCACTTTATATAATCCGCAAACATTTCAGTATAAAACCGGCAATGTAAACTGCATGGTGGTATGTTATTGACAATATTCGTGTATCGCTATTGGAAGAGGGTTGAAATTTCCGTTCATATATTGTGTAACACTATCTGCGTCTATGTGTAATAACAAGTATGGTTGCCTTCGTAAAAAAGGGGCAAATATTCACGAATAATTTACACAACGTTCTCTGTTATTAGGGTTCCGTATTATGGTAACATATTGCTGTTGCTGCTATAACAACTAATACCTACTAATGACTAGGTACGTTATAACTGATTATAGTGGCCTGCGGCCGTATTATGAGCTTTTATTTACAGGCAGTTTACGCCGTGAATTGAACTGTCTGGCAAATTCGTATTATGAACAAATTATTAGTCAGTCAGTTCGCTAAACCAGTCATACATTAATATGTATAAGGAGAAGATACAACTAAAAGTTAAAGTACTAACTAAAAATTTTCAACTATAAGTTTTATTTTTGCCATAATACCTAATTTAGCCATGCAGTTTACGGAACGAATTGCCTGGAACTTGAATGATTTTAAAAAGCTCATAATACGCCGGCTGATATGGTTTCGAATATAAGTATAAGTTACATAAGTTTCCTATAATATGACATGTACAAGTCAATTGAATATGTTTATCTGACAAATGATTAACTTGTAGGTCATTGAAGATGAGACCTTTTACAAAGAAATAAATATAGGTATTTGATCTGGTTTATACGTCATAAAATTCATAAATCTTCCGTTCAACTTTTGAAGATGTTATATTTCTTGTATTGATCATATTTCCATTCTTTAAATTATTGTATTAGGCATTCGTGTAATTTATTACGTTTTGTTCTTACAAATAGCGCCGCTGCCTAATAATGTATTATATTTTTAGGTTCAGGAGTAGAAATAACTTAAAAAATACAAATAACCAACCGACACTTTAATTAATTAACAAAATAATTATTACTTCAACAAAATATTCACAATGGTAACCGATTAGCACTTATTGACAACTTAAATAACACGAAAATGGCTCACGCTACCGAACGAATAGAGCTCCGACCGTTATGATCGCTGATAATCAAAATGAGCTCAATACAAAACTACACTTCCTTTTATAGTGAGTTCGTAGGTAGTTGAAACCGAAAATGGGGGTTATGTTTATACGGCTTCTCCTGACAGGGCTTCGTCCTCGATGCCGACGTTTTCAGGGACTCCCCCTTGACACGAGTTTCTGCCTGTTGAGGGTCCAGCCTCTTCCAATGCATGAGATGAGCCCACTGATGGTGTAATGATGCCATCAGTCTCAATATTATCCGGACTTTCATCTGAAAGTAACATGTTTGTGAGAAATAGTATCAGCTGTAGTTAGCCTTTCACAACTGTACCATTCATTTAATTTAGACCTCCACACTCACACATCGCCTTACTTTCAGCACATACAAGCCCTTGCATACATTAGTCTAGTGACAACAATGGAGACGTCTCTCCACGTTGTTTACCTGTGATTACCTGTGGCTTAACGCAGACCGTGTTCATACGTATTAGCCTACTCAACACGCAGACCGTATTCGTACGTGTGAGTCCACTCAACACGCAGACCGTATTCGTACGTGTGAGTCCACTCAACACGCAGACCATATTCGTACGTGTGAGTCCACTCAACACGCAGACCGTATTCGTACGTGTGAGTCCACTCGACACGCAGACCGTATTCGTACGTGTGAGTTCACTCAACACGCAGACCGTATTCGTACGTGTGAGTTCATCCGACACACGGACCAGGGGTTTGTTAAATTAACTAACCCTTTAATAGCTCGTCAAGCTATTGAAATTTACATAAAGCATAAGCATAAAATGTATTGAACGGCTTATTCTCAAAAAATGCAGCGCATGTGTCTGGACACCACTCGCCTCGCCACGGCACTATACATTGTGCCGCTGCCTCGGCCAATGACATAAAACTCCTTGTTGTCAAGGTCTGCACCTAATCACTACACAAAAACAAGCGTACACAAACATACGCATTATGCAATTCGTTCGAAATGGCTTTCGTATATTAACTGCATGTAGTATGCACGTATTGTGTACTCGAAATATGAAATAAATGGAAACTAGTGTTGGGCGATAAACTTCAGACTACAGAAAACTTAGCTCAATCAGTAGCCAATAAGTTCATCAAATTAAACTTCCAAATTTCGATTATAATTAAAGATCAGAAACAAATAACAAAAGTAAATAATATGCAAAATATTCGGAGTTCCGACCATTGTACACCCTCATCGTACATTACCATTGTTGGGCGACTAACGCAAATGGTGATCGGTGGGGGCGCCACCAGTAGGCACATCCACCAGGTAGTGGACCAGCGAGATGCCTCAGAGCGCCTCGGCCGCCACATGTCACTACTGATTCTGGAAACAGTTACCAACACCACAACAATTCACATTGGAATCTAGAAAGCAAAATGATAGAATTAGTGTACTTCGTAGCAACGTGTACGTTATACATAAAACACAAAGCAATTAAATAAATGAGTTGAAAACAACAAGTATTTTCATTTGATATCCACTTTACAGGACATCATTAAAACAATCAGTTTATTAGTTCAAGTAGATTTAAAATGATGTCACAGTTTCAACTGTTCGTTGTCATCCTGTCATCCAAACCAAACGTGTATACACAATTTCGCCTCCATCTGTTGAAGATAAGTACTGCAAAATCATTTAAGATTTTACCCGAACTTGTATACACATATTGCGTTGCAAGATAAATAAAGATCTGTAACATGTTAAGAAGACACCAATAATAATGACTTTGTCTACATTTTGTAAACATAGAAAAACCATTTTAGTACAGAAAAACCAACTCAAAATTGTTTTACATTTGTGGGTATCAGTGCATTTAGTAACATCACGACGTTAATGCTCGGCCTCGCCTGACCATAGATCAGTCAAATATTTAATTTTACAACTTACGTGCAAAATGTTTTCATTTAGTCATCGATATGCAGATCTTTGCAAATATATTAAGACGTAAACAGTCAAACTGTTAACAATTGTACTTCAGATAACTCTTTCTACCTACACATCAAAGTTTAATCAACGTCTAAAGTTGTTCCATGAGCGATCGCTGTTTACTCACACATTTAACTATAATCGTGCATTGCCTTTCAAGCAACTACCCTTTGCCAGAGAGATATTTAAAATCACCCCAGCTGTTTAGAGATTGTGCTCGATCTACATCCGCACAACAATCTTCTTTACTACGTAAGCTAGGATCACTCGGTGATATGTATAACACTTTGATTTCACCTTACCATAGCGCCAATTGATCTGTTGACTTTAATAACTTTATCAGTTACCGTGGAGTCCGTTGGTTTGGTATGCTCACATCTCCCCCAGTTCGCTCCAAATTACGCAATGGTACTAGCATAGGCGGTCCAGATGACGGTGCAGTGCTACAAAATAGCGGCGCTTCGCTTAAAAGAGCTGGCGCCTCGTTAGAAACGGGCGGCGCTACGCTAAAACGAGCGGCGTTCTGTGAACACAGGCGGCGCTACACTACCAAACCAGTACCTACTACTAAACCATTGGCGTCTTGTTAGAAACGAGCAGTGTTATGCACAAAACCAGCTACACCCCTTATGGCGTCAGCAGCGTGTGCGCGCGCTAGTTATACAACGACGGTAAATCGCGCCGAGATGACAGATCGGCGGCGTTGCAGTAATTCTGCGTGTACCGTCCCAAAAATCGCGTCAATCTCGCGATCGGGCCGATCATGGCAAATCTTTGTCTAAAACCGCGAGCCAGTCCATTGTGGTATCCATCATTCGTCTTGCCTCGTAATCAGGCAACCAGGGCTTACGTGTATAAGGCTTCGTATTACGCGGGTGAGTACGCGATCTACTACGAGTATGACTTCGAGAACGCGCGAGACACTACGTGACCGATGTCTATTCTTATCATGCGCACGACGCTTAACTTTATCGCGGGAAACACGCCTATCGTCATCGCTGGAGTCGGAACGTATCGAATAACGTGAGCCATTACACAAATCACGACGCCGCTCCTGGCTCCTAAGACTACGTCTACTACGGTGTTTATGTTGTTGCCGATCACGCGATTTACCTAGAGAAAGCTCTCGTATGCGGCTACGTGACCTGGATCGCCCCATGTTTTAACACTTACACAACACGTGAACACAAAAACACAAAAAGTACAAAAAAAAAAGATTTTACAACAATCAAGTGGGTAGATCAGTTACCATTTGAATTTAAATAGAATTCTAGACTGTTTTCACTGTAAGTGGGCGGAAGAAGTCCTTTATCCCACGCCTGATTTTAGGTTCAGGAGTAGAAATAACTTAAAAAATACAAATAACCAACCGACACTTTAATTAATTAACAAAATAATTATTACTTCAACAAAATATTCACAATGGTAACCGATTAGCACTTATTGACAACTTAAATAACACGAAAATGGCTCACGCTACCGAACGAATAGAGCTCCGACCGTTATGATCGCTGATAATCAAAATGAGCTCAATACAAAACTACACTTCCTTTTATAGTGAGTTCGTAGGTAGTTGAAACCGAAAATGGGGGTTATGTTTATAATATTATATTCATGTCACGGCGTAATATCATTTACATCTGAATCTCTTACAGGAAATATCTGACCTTGAGATCACATCAACATTTTTTCTTCGCGTCTAATTTCAAAACGTGATTTCATAGCTTGGTTTTGTGTAAGATGGATAAGTATTTCTATCTCATTTACTAGCAATTACGGGCCTCATGGTCTAGTATTTTATGTAATAGTACGAGAGCCCACGACCAAAACCATGTCTCATAGCAATACGGCAAAAACCCTATAAAATCGTTAGATTGTATGATTCTGAACCCGACTAGGTGTGTAGTAACGGTCGAAAGTGTAGCAACTGCGTGGGAGGCCATTTCTGCTGTGTCAAAAAAAAAAGACAGTCGGTATTATAGCAATACGTCTGATAGTGAAAATGTACATAGATTTTATAATTGTATTACGAAAAAGTTTGTTTTCAGACATTTTGCGCGTAGCATATAGCCTGAGCGCATTTTTGAAAATGTCAACAAATTTAGCCGACCTGTATCATAGCAATACGGATAAATTTTTTTTTCAACATTCGTATTGCTGCCATGATTACCAAACACCTGTTTTCAGACACTTTAAGTGTAGCATATACTCCCAAAAACTTCATCCCAGTTTCCTTTTGTGCGATTTATTTCAGCTTCAATGTTACGGTTTCGGGTAAATTCTTTGTTAATTATCATCTAATAAATTCAGGGTCGCAACGTATTCATTGGTTTGTAACAGAAAATTCAAGATGCCTCAATGCGATTTTTAAATGATATCTGAGTATCGAAAAGTTGTCTGATAGAGAAGGTACTACACTTAATTTGTCTGATATAAATTTTTTGCACATGTGGACAACTTATTTTATCATGTCCAACAATTTTCAGACATATTGCTATGATACCGATCGGTAAAATTTGTTAACATTTTCAAAACGGTCTCAAAATTTAATGCGTTCACATTTCCGTCTGAAAATTGTTTTGTTCGCATCAACTAACCAAAATTTACTAATAAAAAAGATTTTCAGACGTATTGCTATGAGACATTTTTTTTGTCTCATTTTTAATTTTTTTAAGTGATTTTACGGGTTTGCGCTACACCACTAACGTCTGAAAAATATGTTTCCGGTATCTCAGAACTATCATTCAACTACAGTCTGCAAATCAGACATATTGCTATGATGCAGTTCGGTAAAATTCTTTGACAATTTTGAAAATTCGGTCAGATCAAACGCTACGCGGAAAATGTCTGATATTGGTATTTTCGAGTTCAGGATAATCGTATCTATCGATTTGATGCGGTTTTGGCCGTATTGCTATGAGACAAAAATTTTGGTCGTGGGCTCTCGTACTATAACGGATATGCGGACGTCTGACTGTCTACGAGGTCGCGGTTTCGATTCGCACTGTACAATTATTTGTATGAAATTTATGTGTTTGGTTCGTAGCAGATGGCGCTCTATAGTCTCTGACTACCCCCATGGGAAAAAGGCGTGATGTTATGATGATGATGATTTATAAATGACATACAAATGTTTGCACTGCGTCTGGGTGCTTTCTACGTATTTACAAAAATTAAAGTATATAATGTAGAATATTCGTTTCGTATCTTGTAGCCCTAACACAAGCATAGAAAGATAGCTTGCTTTGGACCTGCTTGTGAAATGTCCATAAAAAATAAACAAATTGCTGATTATATTTTAATATAGCTTTTGTAGCTGTCCAGTGTGTAAAATTATTAAAAAAATAATAATAAATAGTTTTATATGAGTGTTGACATAAAAAACTTTTTTCTTGTTTATATATCCAAAAACTGAGAATAAAAAGGACCAGAAGTCGTAAAAGTTTATATACTTAGCTATTATTCTGTTCTGTTTACTACAAGTTCTTAAATAATATGACAGACAAATAATATACTTTGCATTTTGTTATCACGAATTTATTCATTTATTTATTTACACTTCGCACAAACAAAATTTGTACAATGGCGGACTTAATGCCAAGGGCATTCTCTGCCAGTCAACCCAGGGTTGTGTAGAAAAAGTCAGGGGTAGGCGTAAAACAATACAAAACACGAATTCTGTGGATGCTAAGTTTTGTAACCACAAAGTTTATCACGTTGTTATGTTGTTGTAATATCTATGTAGGTACTTAATATAGCTACATAAATACTACATGCAAAGAATATCTAATCTACAAAAATAATTATATAGGCATTACGCTCGGTGCCAGGCCTGCCATATCAATGAAGATTGGTATCTCTACATTTATTATTTGGGATAGCCCTAAAATTCACAAAATTAAAACATAACATAGGTGCAAGTATAAAAAAATACGCTTTAAAATAAGACAAAACACACATTGAAAAAGCAAAAACCTTTACTGTCTTTGATGAGTGATTTTCAGTTGTTTTTGAAATTTAAATTCCAGAAAACTATCACTATCTTCCACACCATTAGCAACATACTACGTCAACTACTACAAACTATTTATATTCACAAGAAACTTGCAGAAGAAATCAAAATATAAAACTTTCTGTGGCAAAACAACAAAGTTTTCAACACATACGAGTAGTTCACAACTGTTGTTGATTATAACAATATACATACGTTGAGAGGCGCTGACATTGCTCATTGTAATAATCCATAGGGGAGTCCTCTTGTCCAGTTGAGGACAATTAAGGGTTGATTGAATGTACCAAGGAATGCTTTGCAAGAGATATAACAAGACGTGGAATATGTGTACGTTTATGTACATAAAGAAATGTATATTGTACTTACTACCTATTAGCAATTGTTTACTTGACTTCAGAGGAAAAAAAAATTCTATTAGTCGGTATTTTTTTTCTTATTAGTTTTCATCAATGTATAGTTATAAAAAATTCTACTCGTTTTAATAACAGCTGACATGATGTCACAATGCCTTTCTATTTACACTTCTATACTTACTCATTACAAAAATATAATTACCTATGTCTCAATTAGTCAAGCTTCGGGGAAAGCTAAATTTTATTTCCTTTTAGAAATTATTCTTAATAAGTTGAAATCTGGCAGAATTTGAAATTGAATTCTTCATCGCGTTGAACAAATTGTTTCCTGTAACCCCTATATAGATGACTCTGTAGATAAGGTAACAATAAGTTGAACCCTCAGGTTGATTGGCACAATGTTGTTTGACTCTCTTATCTAAACGTTCTACGTCACTGCCTGAAATTGATTTGCTCTATTCAGCTTGAGATTGCCATAAATTTATTGGGCTTGATATATAAATAAATGTTTTTCACTAGTGTCTTCGATAGTGGCTGCAGGGACTAATATATTATTATAGGCTATAATATAGTACGCGCGAGATTGACTCTAGGTTTCCAGAAAGTATGTTTAGCCTCCTCTGAATCGAGACGCCATTACATATTATACTTGACTTAATTCATTTGCTCTTTGTATTAAAATAACCCTTTTAGTACTGGTTTCATTAATTAATTAATATTCTATTTAATTGTAATAATATATATCTTAAATTCTGCTTGTGCCTTTATAAAATGCTCTTAATTAGGATTGTTCATAATTTTGACATGCTGTTTTTATATTTTTTTTAGAAAATTTAGCTTATTTTAAGCAACAAATTTCAATATTATTGAAATATTCACTATATAGAATTTCTGAAAATACTTAAAGATATTTAAATGTGACATTATTGTTGTATGCAATCTGTGTATTGCCTTTTCCTGATAGACTTAAGAAAGATTGCCATACATCTTTTCAAAGTTGCCAAGTTGATATAATAGACCAATTTCAACTACACTACAGAGTAGTATATCCCTAAGAACGCCTTAATATTTTAAGTCCTTCATTGCAAGGACAAATAGAGAACATTTGCTTTTTTGGAAAAATAATCGGTACCTAATATAACAAATTTTCCGAAAAAAACTAATGGATCATGATCAGAAATTCTATTCCTCGAAATGGTTTTCGAATTAAGAGTTTAAAAAAAAATGAATAATGACAATTTCATACATGTAAAGAATTTTTAGATTTAATGGCAAGCTATAGATGCCCATCTGAGCATTACTCAAAGAATGGAATGTAATTAAGAAATAAATCGCGAGAATTTAAACATGCCATTAATGCCTTTGATACTAAATTCTCTAATCAAATGAGTTCTGATTATTGCTAAGATATTTATTCTTTGATGAAGCGATCGTTGTAGGGTGTTATTGAATTATCGAAAATTATTACGTTATGGGTAGTTTCAGAAATTGCTTCTTAATAAACTTCTCTTTATATACTTTTCAAAGATTTAAAATAACAGAAATTTATTGATAGCAATTTATTGATTTAGATTTTAAACGCACAGACTTTAGGAGGCTAAAGCTTACATTTATCAATTGTTATATAAAATATGTGAATTCTTGTGCAGAAAGCTTGATACGAACGAAAGGAGACATGTTTGATTTCGTGTTCACTGAGTCAGAATCTGGAACGCCTACTGGAATATTTTATGGCATATTCACAGTTATTTCTACATGTGTGTACAGATTTGTTATAATCTAGAAGAATATGTATGGTTTTATTTATTTAGATTGGCGATTTTAGCGTTAATTTTAGGCAAATCATCAAAAAGAATATTAAAAGATAGGAAACCATCTTTCAATTTATGTTTGTTAAGACGATACCAAAATAGCTTCGTGCATTTTTCTATGTACGAAGTTTTCATTGTTTCTTTAGATTGAATGGCTAGAGCTCTAATTTTTAAGTATATGTTTTTTCAATATATGATCTAGGATCGCATCAACTCAGAAACGCGATTGAAAAAAGTTTTCTCGATAGAAAATCTTGGCGAAACAACCTCTCAAATTTTTTATTTTTTTCATTTGTCGGTCTATTATCGCGTATTAACTAATGAAATAACTTTAAAAACATAAGTAACTATTATATATAGAAACACGTAAATCAGAATTAAAATATATTTAGTAGATTTTGAGTAAATAGGAAAAGTATCCCTAATTCTTCATTTTCTGTGCCTACTGGCTGTGTTAATATGTACGTGGCGGCGATGATATACGATAATATTGATGTAGGCCCTTAAATGAATTACATTCTAAATTTTATTCATATTATCAGCGTTTTGGGTATTTTAATTATGAATTCATAACTAACCTAGTCAAATATAACCTGAGTTAAGAGAGGGAACAAAGATTAATCTAAATATAGCTACGACGGGATCCCATGTTATTAACCTGAAAATCCTACGAGATTTAATTGAAAATTTTAATCGAGGGACAAAAATGTGACGAGACTCGAGGACGTGCGCATAATTACGAGTTATATATGTTATTAGTATAATTTTGAACTCGGATTTATCTTATGTTTTATTTTGTGGATATTTGGATACATTTGCTTTTAAGTTTTATTTTTTGCTAATATGCTTTATGCTATAATATGCAAAATTAAGATCGCTCGTATCGAAAGTTACATTACGGAATATATGATCCTATTTTAGCACGCTCCAGATCGATCTAAAAAGCTCACTTCTCAAGAACCGATGAACATCAATAATAAAAAAATATATAAAAATGTTGTAATATCTGCGCGCAAAAATAGTTAACTTGTGTTAAAATCGCGTTGAATTAAAAGCTTACTCGCATTATTATCTTTTTACCCACGAGTTTCCCAGAGAAATCTCGGTATCATCAATTTTCATTCGTTAATCTACTGACAGCTTTGAACGAGAGCGGGATCAAGTGTAAATAACCATTTAGTTACATAATGAGATGACATTTCACACGTCCGTGTCGCGAAGTATGAGGGCGTCGGAACAAACGTTTTTTTTTTTTCAAGAATTTTATCTATGATTTTATTCATTCATTTGCTTCTTTTAAGGGTGCACAGTATACGTATGTATAAAAGAAGAGATTGGCATTTAAAACTTCTACCAAAATTAAGAATATAATGACCCTCGTTGCACTTATGTTTGGGAAAATAATTACTATTCTATTTCCATCAAGTGTTCTTTACTCGGAGTCAACATATCGTCAAGTTGTTATCACTCTATGTAATATCACATATGAGTCTGTTTACATTTTACGGCAGTAATATCTTTAACAATCAAGGCGGAAATCTGATCACTTTGGAATTTGGTCCGCTAGCTAGATAATTTTTTGTGTCGATCTTATTTGCTATCGACTTTGTAACGACTTATTAATTGACATTTGGACAAAGGTACTGCCAGATACAAGTGTGCTGTCGGTGTAATTAATTGTCGACACATGGCGTTCAATGTCTCTGTCACGTGAGAAAATAAGGAATGCTGCGAGGGAGATAACGTGAAGTGAAGGAACAGATTGGAATATCTATTTTAAGTTCCAGTGATATATTGGAGGAGTAAAAATAAAATGAAATACGATGATGTTTAGAAGCACCCCCGCTTACATTTGTTAGTGTGGAAACCACTTCAGATGCAATGTCTGTGTATGCTTGTAAAGGGTCGTGTTTCTCACGTTAGACAATGTTATATTATTGTAAGTTGTTTATTTTACTTTGGCTGGCTATATTTGTGAAATGATAAATTATTTTCTTTTATGTTGACACATTCATTTCAGTGTTTTAATGGTTTGATTTTGTTGATGCAACCGGGGGATAAATAGAAAGTGGTGGATAGAGAATAAACATTTCTTCTTGGACGTTAAATTTTCTACGAGTGACATAAAATAAAATAACACGCAATCGAAATCTATTACTCTCCACGGATAATTATTTACTAGCTGTCAAACATATTGAAAAAAAATCTGGTTTTTATGTACATTTTAAGGAAATAGTTCTAGGTGCAGTCAGCATGACATTTTTAAATTTTGTCGTTAGTTTTGAACATTATTTTTATCGCCTTAAATGCAACTCTTTTGTGGTAACTCTTGAAAGCCGGTGTAGTTAAAGTATTAATTAGCAACTAAAGCCGTTGTTGTACTTTGCATAATTATTAGGTAATATAGTCTAGTCAGACTGCCAAACTGTCTTGGCTCAAGATAGACTCTTGTGACCTGGGGGACTTTGTAGCTCTCTCAATGTAATAGAATCTTGAGTATAGTTAGGACTTTTTGTAGTTAGTAAGTTAGTATCTCACTGTATTCGCGTACCCATAACACAAGCAAATAAGCTTAGCTTAGGGACAGGGAGGGAGCCACAGAACGGAACTATTTCTTAAAATTTTAATTTCTATCTATTGTACAATTTGTACCTTTGTATAAATACTACACACAGATATGAAACGCTGTGACTTAGGGATGTAAAATATGTAAATAGATATATAACTTTATTGCTATTGATAGAGCATAAAGCCTAATAATAATTGTAAATATTCTTATAGAATTTAGGAGCTTGATTCGTATCAATAGAAAAGTCGGATGACGAGATTTACCTATCGTTGATGTATCTAATACTTGTTTATTACATAGATATTGAAAGGAAATGGGTGCGTACAGCTTTGATGTTAATATTAGACAGTATCAAAGGTAGGAAATATCAAACGGTATATTTAAAACACTTGTAATTTCTTTGATATCTGATAATTAACGGGATTTTGCTCCGTATATTAGTTCTGTATTTTATGTTATAAATTATATTTTAAGTATCTATTTGTTTACTTATATTTTTATTGTAAACTATACAAATATTTACAATTAGATCAACATTAAAAAGACACGTCCTTCGTGTGACAACGGATTAAGAATACAAGTCACCACTTCTTTTCTGCGCCAGGGTGCTATTTGATAATGAAAACAGTCAACATCTACAGTCAGAGATAGAAAACTCGAAGCCAAACCCTATGTCAACACGCCTGGACTGCTGGGAGCCAATTCTTTTGGACAGTCTTGTCGTTTATGTAAAAATAATAACTCTAAAATTTAAATGCTTACGCCATGGTGACAAAATCTTCCTATTTGGTCGCATTTTATCATTCGCCATATCTTTCAAATAAATACGTAATAAACTTTAGTGATAAATCAGGAGTAAACCGGATAATGTAGGCGCAGTTGTGAAAAAATGATGACTATCGGATAGTCGACAGCTGGTTTTTCACTACAATGTGATAATGTTTGTCGTGGGCGGTAGAAGTGTCTGTAATAATGCAATTTAGAGGAGGAAGTACAAACTATGAATTATGGTGTACGGAATAATATAAGCTTCAAGTATAGTATGTTCGTACGGCTTGTGAGCGGCCATTTTGCTGTTAAGTATTTACCTATTATTAAATGTCCTAATCATTTTATGCTGAAAACAAATTGATCGCACTAATAGGTACTACAATACTCGTGTGCTAAAGATTGCGTCGGTGTTTTTAATCGCTGATCTAATGGTATTATTTATAGACGTTCCTTTTTGTCTATTTGCGATATCATAGCTCCCAAACTTTTACGTTTACGTTGTTACGTACGTTCAAGTTTACGTTGTCGGTAGCATTGCAAGCGGTTGTTTTTTTGCATTTTAATGAAGTATTTTTTGGAATATCATTGGCAAAGTACGATACTAATAATAGTATTTAAATGGCCTATATAAATAAAATCCTGTGTTCTATAATATTGTTTTTGTAAAGTTCAGTGTTAATCACGTCGTAGTTAACTGTTAGCACCAAACGTTTATTGCCTTGTCCCCGGTGCAATCAACAATATCCTCTAGTGGTTCCCTCCAACTTCCCCTACTAGCCTTCGATCGGCTCAGCACGATTCGAACATGTGACCAGTTTCCTAATGCATGAGATATTAAAACTATAAGTGATTAATTATACCTCGGGTAAACGTTAAATAAGTAATTAGATGCTATTTAGTAACTAGGTGTCGCTTGCAAATGACTTTTGTACTTAGTTGTGTGGTCCGCCCTTTAAATCACCATATAATATATATACATAATTTCATTAGAATTGAACAAGCTGTTTCGGAAAATAATAAACATGAGAATATTATAAATAGTATGAAAAGATCTTAGTGTGTGACTGGTCTCGTTAATTAATATCGTGCGTTATATAGTATATTTGAAATTGGGCAAAACAAATATCTGTAATAATTCCGGAATAAATCAGCCAAAATCGTAAATACACATACCTATCATGATTTTATCATCATCGTTATAATCTCAGAACATATTATCTTAGCGTCAGTTTGAAAATTTTCATTAACCAAAGGCCTGAAACATTCTAAAAGTATATCTTAATTGCCAAAGTTGCAAAATTTTATGTTGAAGCTGGTCTAACAAAGGTTTTTTATCAGGTTTTGTTATTTCAATGTAAGTAACTTGAAATAAACTACACGTAAACAACAATTTACACGTCAAAAGTCTCCGTATACGATACTGCAAAATTATTTCAATTTAAATGCAAAATACGATCCTAAGTTGTGAAATAACTTTATATATTATTCTTTGTTTTATGTTGGTAAACAATTTTTAATAGCATTTATGCCCATTTATTTAACTTGTATTTAACAGCTCTTAGGCAATCATTTTGGTTTAGAATTTTTGACTTCGCAGTTTTATGCCGTTTTCACAAATAGATAGAGAGATGCTTCAGGAAGGTTTAGTTTTTTTATTAGTTAAGGTTTTTCATGAATTGTTTAAAATATGGCAATAATTGTTCAAAGTGACGGAGATATTCAAATACCTGGGCGTTTAAAGTGAACATGCTGCTACCAAATCAACGCTACAGCATAACCCCAATGTTTGATAAATAATCTAACAAAAACGCAATATAGTCATGTGTTGGCTAGTCTGTTTGTCAAAAAGTTTGGCGATAAAAGGATAGTAATCATAAAAGTTTTCCGTTGTTGTGATTTGATACCTATCGTCGTCATCACCCCTCTTGTAGGTACAAACAATAAAAATAGCAGGTGCCTGTGTATACAGCAGAGTTTTATTTGATAATTGCACTTATATTTCAGCGGATGCTGGAGTCTATTCTAGGTCGCCCGCCTTTTCATTACGAAATATACAATTTCTTGTTGTTTATGAGTTCCTTCCGTTAAGACTTCAGTGTACTAAATAAAATTATACAGTAAAATATTCTGGTAGGTATTTGCAAAATGTTTTTCTTTCTCGTTGTTTGGTACAATGATCACTATTAGTGTTACATATAAAAAGAAATTGGTCAAGTGCGAGTCGGACTCGCGCACGAAGGGTTCCGTACAATTATCTATGCAACATAAGGCAACGTTATTAGTATCGAGCAAGAAACGGTCCTTAAATCTTTATTTTATTTTATTTTTAGTATTTGTTGTCATCATCATCTGTGAAAATTTCAACTGTCTAGCTATCACCGTTCTTGAGATACAGCCTGGTGACAGACGGACGGACGGACGGACGGACAGCGAAGTCTCAGTAATAGGGTCCCGTTTTTACCCTTTGGGTACGGAACCCTAAAAACCGTAAAATTTGTCGTATAAGTTTTGCGCGGTTGTCTTTTATCGAAAATTGCCTCGTATTGTTAGTATATTGAAGTAAAATAATTTGCTTGATTCAAAAACTAAAAAACACCCTTGAGAATACTTAATTTTAAATTATTGCGTTGTCATCGGTCCTTGATATTTATTTATTTAAACTCTTTATTGTACATTTTTATCGGTGATTAATAATATATTACAGAGATATACAAATTATAAATTTTACAAGTGGCGGTCTTATCGCTCGTGGCGATTTCTTCCAGACGATAGATATTCTTCCAGAGATATGTGATCAAAATATCAGATAGTGGGTGAAAATCACTTTAAAAGATTCCGTTACGTAAATTAAAACATTGATAGATACGTGCGAAGCTAAGTGACATCTAAACCGATAATCGACCACTTATAGTTTTGAGCCTTTTTTTCTAATATAAAATATTTCGACGAGTTTATTTTGACGAGCTTCGTGGTTGAGTGGTGCATGTAACGGACTGTCGATCATGAGGTCGTGGGTGCGATTCCCGCTCGGGACAATCATTTGTGTAATATTTATAATTGTCATACAAATGTTTGTACTACGTCTGGGTGTTTCTATGTATTATTAGTATGTATTTACAAAAGAAATGTAGTATAATGTATTCTATCCGTATTCTGGTACCCCTAACACAAGCATATAATCGTAGCTTGGGACCAGAGGACGTTGTGTGAATAGGCCATGAATATTTATTTATTTATTTCGTCTCTTTGTTTACTTAATCCAAAATAGAAATACTTACCAGATTTTCACAGTTTCAGATTTAATAGCTGTCTATTTATAAACCCATTTCCGTCTTAAGTGTATTCGTAAATTCGTGGACGAATACTAAAGACTTAAATTATGTATCGATCTGTGTGTCTTTGGAGGTCTTCTTGTTTAAACATAAGGATTAATTTTATTGTATTTGCTATACTGCTGGTTTGTACTCACCATGATAATGGGAAGGCATAAAAAGCTCATAATATGCCGGTTCCAGGCAGGCCGTAAACCGCATGGCTAAATTAGGTATTATGGCAGAAATATAACTGTAAGTTGAAAATTTTTAGTGAGTACTTTAACTTTTAGGTTTACCTTCTCCTTAAACATATTAATGTATAACTGGTTTAGCGAACTGACTGACTAAGAATGTTGTTCATAATACGAATTTGCCAGACAGTTCAATTCACGGCGTAAACTGCCTGTAAATATAAGCTCATAATACGCATGCTGGTTCTTATTTTAAAAAGTTTCTTAACTCCAAGAAAAACGTATTAGGGCCTGTACTATTACCACAGTAATGTAATGCATATACGTCTAGTACAACTATTATTTCTTCGTCTTCACATATGGCTCTTTGAATTTAAAGTGAATTAAAATGATACATATCCTATCGTTATGACATTGCCCATTTGGATCAAGTGTCTATTTATTTAGTTGGAGTGGTCTGCCCTCATGCTTGCAGTAACGACTATGAAATTGCAGCAATCCAGCCGAGTATCATCGAGTTAGATCAGTTAATACCTTGGATTGTCGGTTGTTAACTCAGTGTCCGTACCGCGTTAGCGACGAAATTGCGTGTCCTTTTATGTCTTTTATATACTATGGAATAAGTTCTTGAAAAAGTTTTAACATCCCAGAATTACAGTGATAGATTCAATATGGGCTTTCCAGCAGTAATTAAAGTGTTTTGATATAGAAGTTGTTTAAAAAAGACACAATGAAAATCACGGAGTCTTTAGCTACTTGCAGTGAAGAAATGCCGCCGCCGCAAGAAAGGTGAATCTTTGTTAGACTTCAATCTTTTAGGCCCTTAAGGCCTACATCAATATTATCGTATATCATCGCCGACACGTACATATTAACACAGCCAGTAGGCACAGAAAATGAAGAATTAGGGATACTTTTCCTATTTACTCAAAATCTACTAAATATATTTTAATTCTGATTTACGTGTTTCTATACATAATAGTTACCTATGTTTTTAAAGTTATTTCATTAGTTAATACGCGATAATAGACCGACAAATGAAAAAAAAATAAAAAATTTGACAGGTTGTTTCGCCAAGATTTTCTATCGATAAAACTTTTTTCAATCGCGTTTCTGAGTTTATGCGATCCTAGATCATATATTGAAAAAACATATACTTAAAAATTAGAGCTCTAGCCATTCAATCTAAAGAAACAATGAAAACTTCGTACGTAGAAAAATGCACGAAGCTATTTTGGTATCCTCTTAAGTACAATCATACGTTAGTAATGAAATGTTAGTGGAATGTGTTGTTAAATACTGGTGAAATATCTCGTAATAGATTCTTTCAATAAAGGCGCAGATTCTAGATAGGTAATACAAGCAAGTATTTACAACAGCTTTTCTCCCATTATCATGTTTCTAATTTATTACCTATTCAAATAAAACCACTTTTTAAGTATTTAGACGCGAGTATTTATTTTAAATTTTAGCCCGACATTTCGGCTCACCTCAGTCTCACCCGTGACCATGGTCACTGCAAAGTCTGCGAAACGTGGGGATAAAATTTAAAACAAATACATGCGTCTAAATCCCTAAAAAGTAGTTTTTTTTTAAACAAATGAGTAGCGCAAATGTTAGAGAATTACTATTATTTGGATTACCTATTCTTTTATTTGGATTACGACCGCTCTGACAAAAGGAAAACGATGAAGAAAAATTTAGAAAATGTCCCACTTTTTAGTTCCACGAAAGAATTAAAAATGTTTTAATGACCAAACATTACCTTTTTGTCCCGCATTATAATGATAATGTATTTACTTTTAAAATTATCTCCTTTTAGACCCTTGTTCTATGTAGAGATCCTGTTGTATGAGAAAGATAATAAACCTATCTCTTACTCTAGAATCGCAAGAATTACCAGCTACATTATTATAATTACAAATTCATACCCGTTGTATTATAATGTTTGTTTTCTCGAAACCGGATATATAGGACATTTTGTACTGAAATTTTCTGCTACGTTTAAATTGTCAAACCCAGAGAATAGTTTAGCCTACGCAAACATCGCGTTTGTATAAATTTGCGACTGTAAAATTCCTTTTATTAAGTTCGTTTGTTTTACAAAAGTTTACAAACCACAGGTCAGCTTGTTTTCCACATGTTGTTATACAAATAACTGAACCGACTACGTGATTAGATTAAATGTTTTGTATTTATTTTACACTATTTACTATGGTTTTCAGTTTGCATAACAAAATTTTGCTTTTGTAATTTGCTCTCATGTTGCGGTTAGGCTGTATGTACAATGTACAATGTACAACTAAACAGTGGGCATTTAGATCCGCTTTACGACGTTATATGTAAAAGGTATATATAAATATTTATTTAAAAATGATATCTAACGGTTAAAGTACTACAAACAAAGGTGTTTTCTCAAAATGGACTAAAGTATAAATAGGAGGAGAAAAATTACGATTATTTTGTCTGAAGATAGCGCTAAAATTCTATGTAATTCACAATGTTTATTCGCCGACATTTCGACTAAATTGTGGCCTTAATCATTGATGAACTGATGAACAACAGTGACATCTTTGTCTTTTAGTTTTTCGTAACTAGGTCCTACTTATAGTAAACTGTTTAGAATTCAAAAGTGATTTTGAAATCCCAATACTTTTTTCTTAGAATATGTAACACATATTATAAACGAGTTATTGCCCGCAACTACGTACGCGTAAAATTTAAGCTATACACCAAACCTAAAAAAATTATACAGAAAAGCTATCCTCTGGAATCGATGTTATTATTAAAAAAAAACTCTTCAAAATCCGATGCATAGTTTTGAAGATATACGCTCACATACAAAAATAAAGACTTAGTTTTATAATAAGTAAAAATATAACTTTAACATAAATACAACAACTTACAGCCGACTCTACTTATAACAAATGTGACCTATTATATTTTCCACCAGGTATGAAGTAACTTCCGTGTTGTATGTGTGTAACTAATGTGTTTCCCTAAGGGTTCGTATAATTTAATTAAATTTTTGGGACAAGCTTTAACCTCATTTGGTGTAAGAATACAAAGAAAAATATTTTGGAAATAATTGTAATTGTTGTTAGTACCTAGTAGCAACTTACCTTAACTATATAAGTAGCCAATGAGTAATCTCCACAACTATCAAAATAAAAAAAAATATAAATGAGAATGAGCTCGATAACAGAACCTGTAATATATTTTTTTTATTTGCTAAAGATTGAGATAATACAAATATAGCAAATGGAGCGAATAAAGTCTTAAGTAGAGTTAATATTGATATTATTGATTTTATGCCTCAAAGTAAAATTATATAGAAACTAGCTGTTGCCCGCCACTTCGTACCCATGGAGTTCCTACTTACTTGACATTTATCGCCATATTTTAACTTTTCACATCATGTCTTTATAAATTGTAGCCTATGTGTTATTCTGATGTATATGCTACATTACTGTAAAGTTTCATTAAAATCCATTCAGTAGTTTTTGCGTGAAAGAATAACAAACATACAAAACATCCACACTCTCAAACTTTCCCATTTGTAACATTAGTAGGATAGTATACTCTGCAATAAAACCTACAAACAAGATCTTTAAAAAAACTATTTTGTTTTGGTGGTACAGATTTCGATTCTGTGATTTCGAGCATAAGGTAATAGGGATAAATCGTATAGGAATTCCCTACGTCCCACTTTCCATTATACTTGTATCCTTTTAAAGATTATGCACATTGTTCGTACTGAATGGGAGGGTCGTTGACCTCGACCCGCTGACAGGGGTGGCCAACAATTAATTTTAAAATGCATTTGTTTGTGACCAAAACACGCGATTGTGTATGTCGTACTGATAAATTTATTATGCAAAATTGTTATTCTATATTAAATAACTTATGGAGATAAAATACATTGTTGATTCGCGAATGCCCGTGACTTCGTAAGCATAGAATTAGGAATCATTAAAAAGCATATTCTTACATAAAAAATTAGCCTATGTCCTTTATCGGGTTTTAAACTATCTTGTTACATAATTTAATTTTTTGGATTAAATCGGTTTCGTAATTTTGAAGTAAGAGAGTGAGACTTCGGCATGTTTAAATAGATATAACTAACTCCAGGTGTATAATGTGTCCATGATACCCAATAGCGCTTTAAGTCTTTTAATTTGAATTACCGAAATGTGATTTTTCTCAAAAAATTGTGAATAAAACCAACCTCCAGACGTGACTATGAAATTATTTATGTAAGAAATATGATAAAAAAATGCAGGAACTTTACCTTTGATACTTTTAAAATAACTTTCAAAATGGAGAATAAAATGTAATATAGCTAAAACATTCAGTTTAGGATTAGGGGCGTGGTGTTTTTATTTTTTAATACCCATAAAATATTCAAAGGTATAAGCCTGGTAAAGCTTATGAAATTGGTTTCCATTTTCCATTAAAATCCGAAATTTACCTTTTAATAAGCTTCCTTCGTCGTTTTATATATAATTGGGTTCTATAAGACCTTAAGTGGGATGCTGAAAAGGCTTTGAGCTTCCAAGAGTTCGTTCCGTGTCTACAGAAAATCCTTTTTAAATATTTTAATATTCATAGTACGGATGTCTTACCTGCCGTGAAAAAGAAATTTAAACGTAATCTTTCAAAATTTTTTTTCATAATTTTTTGTTTCTCTTTTGTGTAGACGAAGTTTGTTGCTTGAACTTTCTATGTAAAAGCGTGAGGGTCGATTTAGGGCTAGGAATACATTTTTAACTTAAATTAATATTTTTACAAAAATATTTTCAACTTTATGTTCTTGTAAATGCTTTTGAGTTATATTCGTTTTTTTTACATTGTACATTATATTTTTATATTTTTATTGCATTATTCGAGCCTTTTTTATGTTTGAGGAGTACAAATACGTAAAAATAAGAAAATAACAACTATATTAATTGTTTTATGCTGTCCATATACACTACGGTACAGTTGATTATACTTAATACAAAAAAATATTAATAGAAAAATCTGGACCGTCAACCTGCATTTGTAAGTAGATCGATCTTTACCATCATACGGTACATACATACAAAAATATTACGTAATTAATTAATTTATTATGTATTATAAGTATGTACTTACAAAAGAAAAGTAGTTTATGTATTATATCCGTATTCTGGTACCCATAATACAAGCATAATAAGCTTAGCTTGGGACCAGAGGACGTTGTGTGAAATGTTTAAATCAAAAGCTCTGCTGAGTTTCTTACGCCGGTTCTTCTCAACAGATTGCATGTCCTAAATCGGTGGTAGGGGAAAAGAAATGCATTTGTAATAAGAACATAATTTTGTTAAAAACTGTGTCTACGTGACTTTCATTTCAGTTGCATCATGAAATATAGAGAATAATAGAGATACCAACTTGCGTGGAGGTAAAATCAATACTACAATTAACTTAAAGGATTTTGTAAAAATACTAAGTAATATTTTAAGTGATAAAATTATATTATGTTTAATTCAACTATTTTGAAATAATAAATGAGCACGCAAAGAGCTCTCTCTTTGCGTGCTATTATATATTATATATTAATGATAAATAAAAGTATTGTTGTTGTTTTACTTTTTATAGTATTACATGAATGTCGTGCCGAGTCAGTTACATGTAAGAATATATTAAACACACAAACTGTATTATTATATTCATATTATTACAGCAAGCTTTTTATTACTTACAATGTTAACCTATTGTAAGAAATATTTATTTATTTACAATAATATTAATAATAATTATTAATAATAACCCGAAAACACTTAAAATACCATTGAATACTCTACAACTCCCAGAAAACACCTACATTCCATTGCAAAAATCAGTAGTCATCGATACATGCTCAATAGTTAGACGATTCCTAAACCCTACATCACTCTCACTCCAAACTACACAAAGAAACACACACACATCTCAAACAACATCTACACATCATCCACATACACCCAACACAGTATCAAACACACACCATACAACTACAATTATGTAACCAGAGTACTTAGCACGAGCCCGTACCTGGCCATATAAAAAAAGAAACCGACCTGGAGTCGAGCTATACAAAACGTATATTCAAATAATAATTATTACCAATAAGTAATAATTATTACAAGCCATCGATACAGAAATAATGGCACTAGATAAATAACGCACTTATATAAATTAGTGTTAGAAAATATTATATTCTCTAACACTTGCGCGACAATCAATCGTTGGAATCTCAATTACTTAAATAATCAAACAAAATAATCATTTTATTTTATTGTTTAAAATTAGCTACTTATTAGCTACAGTCCATAAATGTCTATTCAGCCCTATGATCGGCTTTTACGCAAGCCTATACGTCTAATTGCAATGTCTAATTGTAACAATAATTCTATCAAACAAACTTCAATTACAATTACTAATTCTACTATACCACTAATAACAGTATTGTTCAAGAAAACCCGAGCTAGTTCAGAATTTCCCACAGCGACATAAAAAACCACGGCTTTTGTGTCTTCGAAATAAACAAGACAGAGGCTGCATTCGAAACTTAAAAAAAAACTCTACAGAGATGTGTGAACGCTAGCTCGTTGACTTTTTTTTACATGTACTAACAAGAGACAGCCAGACGTACTCGTAGTAACAATTTATTCAGTACATTTTTCTTTATTTTTACTGTATTTCATACGTTCTGTGTGGGATTGTTTGTAAGAAATCAGAAATTTTGAGTTATAATTAAAATAAATTTCAAAGATACGAGATTATTTATGGTTTTTGTTTGCTAGGCAAATGAGTACAGTGCTCTAATCTCATGTGAGATTATTGTGATGATGGGCTTATATTATTGAATATAAATACTTATTCATAATTTATTTTTGTACAAATATCATCAAATCTTCGCTCTTCATACCTGAAAACTTAATCCTTTATATTAAACTTGGTACATTTATTATTATAAATTAGATTAACAGAATGTAATATAACGGATAAATAAAATATATACAAAAAGTTATTCACCTCATAAATTATAGTTTATACAAACTTCCTTACCTATTCACAATTTGTTTACATAACCACAAATAAACGTAACACTGACTCACGATACGAACTACAAACAATTTATCCAATGAACTAAAATGGATTACATTAACCTTTTAAAAGTAAAAAGCATTCCAAAATTACGTTCAGCGTGAAAGTAGTCTGATAGTATAGACTGCCATTGATCACAGGGCGGCAGCCAACGAAAGCGAACTCTACCAGCAAGCGAATAAAGAATATAAACACCTCTAATTTTCTAACAAAATTTAAACGAAAACCTGAACTAGTAGGGTATAATTTGCAATGTTTTGTAAAAGTCTTTACGACTTTTGTATAATGGTAAACTATAGTGTTATACGAAGTGTAGTATGGTCTAATATGTAGCAATGTTTGTAACAGGCGCTCGAAGATTAGTGAGATTTCAGATAGCTTTGTAAGATTTTATTTGTGTGTTGGTTCGTGAAATTATATTAACGGTTTTGTTACCGTTTAAGCTATCTGATTTTAAGAGCTAATAATGATGTTACAGTATTTATGAATGAAACTTTACTTACAAGTGGTGACTCTACTGTCTCTATTTAGTGTTTGGATTATTTTAAGTACGCTTTTGTTTATCTATTTAATAAACAAAATCATTATACCTATATCATAAAATAGGTTTTCTTCTTTCTTTTATTTGAATATAATTTAAATAATAATAATAATAAAATAAAACAAATATATTATTTTGTACATTTATAAATGTATAAAATAATAATAATAAAATAATTAGTATGTAATTGAATATAATTTTTAATATATATTTTAGACGGGCTTCGTGGTGGAGAGTTTATGTAATGGACTGCCGATCACGAGGTCTCGGGTTCGATTCCCGGTCAGGACAATCATTTGTGTTATGTTTTTAATTGGCATACAAATGTTTGTACTGCGTCTGGGTACTATGTATTATAAGTATGTATTTACGAAAGAAAAGTAGTTTATGTATTATATCCGTATTCTGGTACCCATAACACAAGCATATAAGCTTAGCTTAGGACCAGAGGACGTTGTGTGAAATGTCCATGAATATTTTTTTAGTTATAATGTTTGTAGAATATTCTTGAAAATTACATACTTTCAAAACCAAATTCCATAATTTCCATTTATATTGTTGCGCTCGAAATATCTTTATTTTTCAGTTCATATGACTATGTTATAAATAATTAAATATATTTTAAAGCGGTATAATTTTAGAACATTTTAAGAAAGACGAGAAATTAGACACCGTAATGGGAATGTAAGTGATTTTAAAATAAGAATTATTTATTTCTATAAGAACGAAATTCATAAAATGGGAGGCAATTCTATGCTTACACACAAAACATACGAAATGATAAGAAAAGTAGAATCACCTGGGAAATTCAAACAATTCTTTATTCTCGCAGCGCCCTGGTGCTCAAGTCCACTATTTTGGAACAATTGTCATACCGGCACAATACCGGCACGATACCGTTGCAATTGAAGTCAAATATCCGTAGTCTGCTATATGCCGTCATAACGGTCTTTCAATGGTAATAGAATTGTCGATCTCTTTTATCTATGCATTGAATTTTCGGTCTCTTTTATCTATGGATTGTGTTAGAATGGTATGTATGTGTTGCCGTTTTTAAAAAATGTGTTAGTTGAAGTGATTTTCGAAAAACTACTAATAAATTTAAACATTTAATCATGCTAGACTTCGTTTAGATATATTTGTACATACTATTTATTAGTATAAAAAGCAATGTGAAGTTTAGGAGATTAGTAAATTGCAATAAATTACAAAGAACAATTTCTAATATTTCTATCTATCTATTTTTTATTTATGGCAATCTGTCGACACAGGACAATTTAAAAATATTACTGTCAAATTCAAAATAGCAGACTACCGAAACATTTCAGTCATTGAATTGCAATTGTGAAGCAGTTGTGTACGAGACTAGCAATTTATGTCAGTTTGACAATTGTAAGACAATGATGAAGTCGTTATGACGACACATTAATAGTAGACTACCAAAAACTTTACTATTGCACCATAATGGTACAATAATGGTACAGTTGTGACACCGTTGAAATATTCGACTCAGGGCCCTGTTAAGTAATTGTGTATTTTTTAACGCAGATAAATGATTAAAATATTGAGTTTCTCTACAATATTTATGGTATTTTAGGTCTGTAAGATTGACTATTTGACTGTAAGATATTTTATAAATCAATAGTCTCTGCCTACCCCCATAGAAAAATATACATAGAAACACCCAGACGCAAATAAGGTTGCAATGACTTAGCAATTTTTCTATGAATACATAGTACAGTGATAAATTAAATTGTCCGTAGTATTATTTTAAAAATTTATATATCAAGAGCCTACCATAATCGGAAACAATAAACAAAAAACTTAATTCACTTAATAATGTCACAAACTTGTATATTAGACTAATATTTTAACTACTTACTATGCAAAAACATGCTTGTGAAAATGTTATATTTCAGGTATTTTTTTTATTAGCATATGTTGAAGAAGAGTTTGAAAAGCGACTAGAACTAAGTGAAGTTTAGTCTCACGCTTTCATCTTTTTATAAGTTTAGTCTTGTGTAGATTAGAGGAGAACATTTTATACCGTCTAGAGATTTCATAATATCACATTTCTGGGATCTACAAATTACTAGATGCTACGTCTCTAACCTCCAGCATGAATATTGTACGTTTAATGAGATAAAGTTAAGATAATCCTCGCGAGTTTGGTTTGAAAATTGATATTAATGTGTTAAGTTGGCTATAAATTAGGTAAATAAGATAAGATAAGATCTATATATTTTATTAGAGTTTAACTTTTAGTTGTGTTAGGTGCTTTTAAAATGTTTTGCTTGGCTTTAAAACATGGCGTTTTTCTATAGCGTTAACGTGATTCCTTGGGAAATAGGAAGTAGGAAGTTTTGCATAATTTGGAAGTTCGAATTCAACGAGTTTTCACCATCTTAATGTTGTTATTGCTTAACACTGAGTAATCACTTTGAAACGTTTTATTCCTAATAGCCATTGCCTGCAACTTCGTACGTGTGGAATTTTGAAATCAAACCTTATCAAATTAAACAAAAAGCCACCCCCTTGAGCCTTCTTTCATTCAAAAAAAATACATCAAAATCCGCTGCGTAGATTTGAAGATGATCTCACATATCGACATACATACAAAAATAACGACTTTGTTTTATAATATTTTTCTATATTCTCATATTTTTAAAATCATCAATCAACTTGATTAGTATATCTTGCAGAAGGTTAACAGTAGGTACATGCAATCCATTTGTGACTGAAAATACAATTATCTAATATATAAAATTCACGTGTCACAGTGTTAGTTACCGTACTCCTCCGAAACGGCTAGACCGATTTTTATGAAATTTTACATGCATATTCAGTAGGTCTGTCTGTCTGTCTGGTTCAAATTTTTTTTTGTATGGCAAAACAACATTTGCCGGGACAGCTAGTGTTACATAAATTTTATTAAGAATCCTTCATGTCTATGTAGGTCAAATTCTATTTGCGATATTCAGTTAACTTAGAATGGATGCATGTAATTAAATAAAAGGGTATGTAAGGGTTTATTAAGTGTAAACATAAATTTAATTTTAATAATGGATATTTAGTTTATGAAGAAAAACAGAATAGCAACACCATAGAACCACGTAGTCAGGATTTAGTTTCTAAATATTGCCAGATTAGGATTAACGAGGGTATTAGGCAGCTAATTATATTTTATAGGCCGCGCTGGTTTGAACATAATATCTGGCCAGGCGCAGTGACAGGAACAGCAGAAACGCAGTGAAAGGAGATATTTAGATAAACTTTATTAAAGTTATATTTTTTATTAATTCCTTCATCAACCAACTTACGAACAGTGATAAAACGGCAAAACAAAAACAGAAGGATCAATAGCATATTGGAAGCTTTCTCCCAATCCCAGATACTATAGGTGTATACTTTGACAAATGATCAATTTATTTGATGTATAAACACGTTGTGTTTGAGACTAAACAGGCGGACGCAATATTAATCCAATGAACTGCCAGAGGCGAATATTGGATTGATTAAAATAAACGTTGTATGTAATCCGAGGTAAATCGTTTATGGCAGAGACGAGACCGGAAATCGAAAGCGGCCATATTGGATGCGGAAATGTGTACACGGCGCCCGTCTACTGCCAACTGTTATTCGATTTGACGTACCTTCGTCGAGAATTTAAGAATTTGTGGAAATGTTTAATACAATTACGATTTTGTCCTTTTGTGCGACGGCGACGGACGGTCACGTTTTCTTTTAGTTACTGAGGTATATTAATTTGATTTTCGAATGTCAAAACACGCATCACGTGGCTATTGTGAGAGGTCTTATGTCCAGTATTTATGGCTTGTTATTTTAATTTTTGTATTGAGTAGTATAAATGATTGCTTTTGTTACTTCTGGGGACTGTTAAGTGTATTCATAATTTGTTAATATTACCGGGACTATAATCATGTTAATAACTTAAAAAGGCACAATACCTTTGCTCCCGACGTTTCGACCGAGTTGCATCGATCGTGGTCACGGGTCGACTGATATATAGTCCCGGTAATATTAACAAATTATGAGTTCAAATCGCGTAAGTTTAAAATCAATAATAGTTAAGTGTATTACCCAGAGCAGGGTTCGCTGTCTGTTCTTAGATGAGTTGACTTTTAAGTTTTATTAACTAGACAAATATTTAAATAAAAAAAAAATATGATCGTAAAATCAGAATAGATGTAATTGACAAAGAAATCGTGACAATCTAGACCTATTTTATAAAAGACGTTTCAGTATTTAAATTTCGTTTATATTAGGATTTAAAGTTACAGTTAGTTACAGTAGCTTTCGTGCCTCTTATAAGATATAATATGATGCTATTTTTGTTTTGTTGATATTTTTTTAATAAAACAAAATTTGTGTTCAAAACATTTCGAATGCAACAAATCGAAACCGTAACTATATCCCACACAAATTGTTTCGAATAATTTGAGTTAGGGTCGGACTGGAATGTTACAGTATTTGTTGCTTGCAGTTTGCTATATTGAATATTATCGATAGTAGCTAGTATTGTTTTTTTAAGGACCAAGAATAAAATAGACGAAATTGAAATTTTCGAATTACGAATTAATAACGAATGATACTTTATTATATTTTGAATGCTTCTATTATTTTTTGCACAGACAGAGTCTTATTTGACATGGGGCTTTATAAATAATACCTTGCGGAATAAGGCCTGACGTTATGATGATAATCATCATAACGTCAGGCCTTTGATTATGATGATGATGAAAATAAAGTCCTTCGCCGTGTTTTTCTGTTTGTCTGCCTGTTAGTATTATAAAGCTGAAGAGTTTGATTGTTTGTTTGTTTGTTTGAACGCGCTAACGCTTTGAACGCCCAGGAATAACTAAGCCGATTTGAAAAATTCTTTCAGTGTTAGATAGGGCATTTATCGAGGAAGGCTTTAGGCTATATAACATCACGCTACGACCAGTAGAAGCAGAGCAGTAGTGAAAAATGTTGCAAATACGGGGAATTTTTTTTATTCCTAACCTATAAAACACAGACGTATTAAAAGACTTTGTTTAAAACGTAAGGATTGTAATTCACTTACTTATTATGTCTCACAATATGAAGTTCAAGAGTACTAAGGTACCGTTTATGGTTGGCTTGTTTCGTCTGAAGAAGTTTATCATGCAAGTTTACCCAAGTTCTTAACTATGAACTCGTGCCGTGTACTTAGGAGTCTGGTCACGTTTCGGAATCACAGCTAGCTATGTAAATATTATTATACTTACATTAATCTTGTATAATGTTTGCAAATGGACGACTATAATAAACACACAGAATAATTGAGAATGGTCGTGTTATTCAGATATCACGAGCAAAACTTTAATGTTCTTTAGTAAATTCACTGTGAATTAAAATTTCAGAATATTTATTTTATTCTAGCTGTTGAATTTAAAAAACTTTCCCCGTTTTTGCAACATACAGCGTGATGTTATATAGCCTATACTCTTCCTCGATAAATGTACTATACAACACTGAAATATTTTTTCTAATCAGACCAGGTTTCTGACATTAGCATGTTCAAACCAACTCTACAGTTTTATAATTATTAGTACAGATGTTATTTAGTTCTTCCCTGTGAAATTTTGTATGTTAAATGCAAAAAATAATTTTAATAATTTTTAAAGGAATCAATGTAAAAATTACTTTGGTACCTGAATAAAATATTCATTTGATGATGAGAAGCTAAGACTCAGCTTACCGTATGTGCTATTGGTATCAGAATAGGGATAAATGCAAATGTTTCAAAGGACATAAACATTCATCTAAGTAGTAAGAATAGTCATCAATTACCTAAGAAAGGAGCAAAAAGTTCATTTCATTTCATTCATTCTTTATAGTATTTACATTTATGGTCTTATTCATAATGACTTATCGGAGGTATAAACAGAGATTTTATCGGAGAGATAATAAACGTTTTAGCGTAAAAAGACTTATGAATAACAAGTTTTGACAATTTTCGCGAACCGATTTTAGCGAACTTTTAAACCTCCGATAACTCATTATGAATAAGACCATTAGAATTTAAAAGAACAAACATAGCAAGCATAAATATATAGGTACAAAGGCGAGCTTAACTCAATACTGAGTTTTCTTCCAGAAAACCCTAGAGTGAGTCAAGAAATAGTGATAACAGAAAAAATGAAATAAAAGTTTTGTCAAACTCCAAAGAAATTAATTAAAAGTTCAACGAACTTACAATAATACTAAGGGAAAAGTCGGAAAAGTGCGAGTCTGACACACACACACAAAGGATTCCGTTCGAACGGGACCCCAAAGGACAGGGTACGGCTAGGATGCTACTGATGTTTAGTATTTGTTCTTATGGCATCAACTGATATACATAAACTGGGAAAATTTCTATTTTCTTGCTATCATCGTTCCATAGATACAGCCTGGTGAGAGATTGAAAGACGGACGGACAGCAAAGTCTCAGTAATAGGGTCCCTTTGATACGGAACTCTAAATTTGGATTATGCTGATTTTTAGTTGCAATCACTCATTCGCCTGGGGTGAACTACCAAAGATTTTTGTACAAGTTTTCGCTCCTGAATGCTTAGTCACCGTGATCACTTGCAAATTGAGGAGGCTTGCACCTATCAATTTTCGATTACTCTTCGTTCATACTCAAAATTTTAGCAAAGAATATAGGGGATTGAATATTTCAAATCATCACGCTACGATGGATTCCAAATATTCAATTTAAATTTTAGATGACGGTTGCTTGTAAGGAATTTTTACATAAAATTTTGTTCTTATTAATATCATCGTCTTAGGTCGATGTATATATACCTAATAGAAACTTTATGAACTACGATTATTTATGTGTTGTTGATATATTTGTTGACTATATTTATTTCTAAGCGTCACGCATCACGATGATCAATGAACATTTTCGAAATAAATGAGTATTAAAAAAAATGTTAAATCGTTTTCATGTGCCTTTGTAATTTGAGGGTTTTCCTCGATTTCTCAGGAGATAACCATCAGATCCTGACGTGGTGCCAATGCGACCAAACGGTAACCACCTGCTTTCAAATAAAAAAAGAATCATTAAAGAAACATACACACGTATTGAGAACGTCCTCCTTTTTTGAAGTCGGTTAAAAAGTAGATACACATTTTAATAAATAAATAAATATTCATGGACATTTCACACAACGTCCTCTGGTCCCAAGCTAAGCTTGTGATATGGGTACCAGAATACTGATATAATACATAAACTACTTTTCTTTTGTAAATACATACTTATAATACATAGAAAACACCCAGACGCAGTACAAACATTTGCATGACATTTATGAATATCACACAAATGATTGTCCCAAGCGGGAATCGAACCCGCGACCTCGTGATCGGCAGTCCATTACATAAACCACTCCACCACGAAGCCCGTCATTTGTTAGGCTACAGTGTTTTATAAAGAGCCGTCTTAATTCTGAGAGATCAGGCTTCTCTCTCTCTTCAGCACATTAACGTTCCACTGTTAGGCACGGGTCTCCTCTAATTTGGGAGAGCACAGTTGACCATTGAGACATTGGCGCGACACAGTTGACCATGGTTGTAGTTGATTATGGTCAACTGTGCCGCGCTGACAAGGCATGTTGAACAGGGTATATGTTCGAGTTTTCCTTTACCGATGATATTATCTGTGTACAATACGAGTGTCAATTAGCTGGCTTTTATAGCACCCTGAGAAGGAAAAGGGGTGGTGACACTTGTATTCGTATTCTACAAGGAATAAGATTGAGGACAGACATAGCTCATTACATAGCAGCTTTGTAACTGCAACGATGGCTAGCACCGACGAAATTTGTTTTTAATTAATATTATATTGGAAGCTAGCCTCTTGAGGGAAATCGCTAACTTTATGTAGCTACTCATTGTCCAAGCGTGCGCTAGTTGTTACCCTACAAAAAGGGCCAAGAACTTCCAAGTTGAAATGACAGCTTTTTTAGTAGTTTTTGCTGAGAAGTTAATTTAAGTTAGTATATGATGACTAGTTGTAATATTTCTCACTATACTGTGGGTTTCATTCATCCAATATACTGTCTATATTTATGATTTACTAGATATCAAATACTACTGAATGGTAGCAGTTTTATATCTTTTATGTGCTTCATATGACTTTTCCCAGACGCGGCAAAAGAAATACAATTATAAAGATTTTTTTTTGGAAGAATATAAAATAAATGTAAATTTAACTGTGATTATTAAAATAACTAACATCAGCTTTATTTTGTTACAGTTGCTACTCGATTCCGGCGAACAACATGTCTGGGGGATCTCACGTGTCCCGAGCAACATTCGGAGGCGCAGACTCAGAGATATCTGGCGGTAGTGCTCCTCCATTACCAAGCCCAGCATCTGCTGGTGCTGCCCTCGTCTCTCCCGAAACGTTAAGCCGACATAGCAGTCCACCACCGTTACCACCACACCCTTCACACCAACAACCAGCTCCATCATGTTCATCACATCGTGTGCATCTAGAATCACCCCTAAGGTAAATTTTGGTAATAAATAATAATGCTGACATTAAGCTGACATTAGCTTAGTTTATAAAACTGAATCTGCCAGGAGCCACTGAATGTCAATAGTGCAGAACGGCGCGTTGTGGCATTTTTTGGGGCAGATCTATGTACAGCAGTGGAACTAGAAAGCTGATATATGAATGTTTTATGTAGGTGAAAATAATTTTTATAAATTCTCTTATACATATAAATAAATAAATAAATATTCACAGACATTTCACACAACGTCCTCTGGTCCCAAGCTAAGCTTATTATGCTTGTGTTATGGGTACCAGAATACGGATAGAATACATAAACTACTTTTTTTTTGTAAATACATACTTACAATACATAGAAACACCCAGACGCAGGACAAACATCTTGTATGACATTTATAAACATCACACAAATGATTGTCCGAGGCGGGAATCGAACCCGCGACCTCGTGATCGGCAGTCCGCAATATAAACCACTACACCACGAAGCCTGTCATAAATAAAACTACTTTTTACGGATTTAGACGCGTGTATTTGTTTTAAATTTTGGCCCGACGTTTCGTTGATGTTAGACTTTGCAGTCACCATGGTCATGGTGACGGCAATCTGTCCGGAAGTAGTTTTATTTGAACAAATGGTCGCGCAAGTCTTAGAGAATATTCACTTATATAGTTTAAGAAATAAGTATATAGACAAATTCATAGATTGGTAGATTACCTGTACATAGGTATAGAATTGCTGCCTCGACGGTTTCTTTTTCTTTAAATAGGCCAACTATGTGTTCGATGTGCCTATTCATATATTTCTTAATAATATTTTCCATTTCCTGACAAAGAATTTCGTCGTGTTTATTCTTGCTACGAAAGCAATAAAATTTCACGTTTAATATTATCTATATTTTATGAGCTTATGTTTATTGCTTTTTCATATAGTGTTTTACTCTTTATATTATTTGTCTACAAATATTAAAGGATCTGTTTATGTTTCGAAATAACTCCTTTTTCTATCATATCTTCTGATGATTAATATCACCAAGCAAATTATTATAGCTTGTTTTGTCTATTTTTCTTTGGATTAAATCTAGAGACTAATAAAAGTCAGCAAGAAGGATCGCTTCTGCCTAGATAGCAATAATATATATTATATACTATATCATTACTTATCGTTGTAAAAAAAGGAAAAGGTAGATCTACGTACATTCAATTTTAATTTAATTTCTTTTATTTCTATTATAGTTGGAGAATTTCCAACTGTGTTCAATAAATGGCAATAAAGTTCGAAATATTTATGGCTAGTCTGGAAAAGTTGTATCTATAATTTTGTGTCTGTAACATACAATATGTTTTCGAAGTATTCCCCATTGGTGAGTGCAGCTAATAATAATATTTCAATGCCTTTTCTTATTTTAGCAGCTCATTTTATAAATAACAATTTGCTCATAGCAATACTTTATAATTGGTTATTAGAACTTTATATTCTCTCTCGTCAGCCTGTTAAGGGCCTACATCAATATTATCGTATATCATCGCCGACACGTACATATTAACACAGCCAGTAGGCACAGAAAATGAAGAATTAGGGATACTTTTCCTATTTACTCAAAATCTACTAAATATATTTTAATTCTGATTTACGTGTTTCTATATATAATAGTTACTTATGTTTTTAAAGTTATTTCATTAGTTAATACGCGATAATAGACCGACACATGAAAAAAATAAAAAATTTGAGAGGTTGTTTCGCCAAGATTTTCTATCGAGAAAACTTTTTTCAATCGCGTTTCTGAGTTTATGCGATCCTAGATCATATATTGAAAAAACATATACTTAAAAATTAGTTCTCTAGCCATTCAATCTAAAGAGACAATGAAAATTCGTACATAGAAAAATGTACGAAGCTATTTTGGTATCCTCTTAACGTCCCATTACTGGGCACTGGCCTCCTCCACTTTGGGGGGCTTTTGGTCTACTATGACGTGCAGACCTGGCGTGTTAGCATAGTTTAGTTTCAAGTTTTTCGTCTTCCATTGTTGATGTTAACTACTTTTAATATTCCTTAGCTGGCTCTTAGAGCGTTCTGGGGAAGAAATGTGGTGGTGACACTCGTATTTTTCTTCCGCCACCACACGTATATAAAACTTTAAATTAACTAGAATGAAGTAAATGGCTGAAAAAACACTTCTTTTATATTCTTAAACTAGCTTCTGCCCTAAATTTATTATAATAAACCTAAAATAAAAACTGCAATCTGAACTGAAATTAATAGATACTAAAATCAATACTAAAATCCATAACAAAATTTACCTTAATCAACAATCAATACAAAATACTATGTATATCTACTAAAATTTGAGTTAAATACAATACCAAAATGACAACTACGATTGAAACAAACCAAAACAAATACTAATTTCAATTGTTATCAAAACTGTAAGAAAATATTAAGAGGCTACCAAAATTCTTCGTGCATTTTTCTACGTACGAAGTTTTCATTGTTTCTTTAGATTGAATGGCTAGAGCTCTAATTTTTAAGTATATGCTTTTTTAAAATATATAATCTAGGATCGCATAAACTCAGAAACGCGATTGAAAAAAGTTTTCTCGATAGAAAATCTTAGCGAAAAATCCTCTCTCATTTTTTATTTTTTTCATTTGTCGGTCTATTATCGCGTATTAACTAATGAAATAACTTTAAAAACATAAGTAACTATTATATATAGAAACACGTAAATCAGAATTAAAATATATTTAGTAGATTTTGAGTAAACAAAAAAAATAGCCCTAATTCTTCATTTTCTATACCTACTAGCTGTGTTAATATGTACATGTCGACGATAATATTGATGTAGGCCCTTAATCCAAAACTGTAACTCTTCTTTCTGCCGAAATAAAAAAAAATCGTCGTAGTACAGAATATAAATACTTAACTATTCCAACTTCTTTAATCATCTCAATTAAAAAAAAAGTTGGAACTAAGTAGGTACCACACAAGGAGTTTCTATTCCGAGCTACCGCGTAAGTCGCATGTGTCAGTCTGGGATTAAAACATTCTTGGCGAAATTTTAAAAAAATACCTATAAGTCGACGGATTCTATGTGTTCCTATGACAACTGTAAAATAAACAATATGGCTGAACTGTTATTTTACTTTAAGCGAAATATTAAATAGCCTATGTTACTTCCAGGACTGTAAATGGTCTCTATACCAATTTTCGTGCAATTCCATTCGGTAGATTTTGCGTGAAAGTGTCACAAACAAACAAACTCACTTTCACTTTTATTATATTATAAGTAAGAAAGTAAGGATAAGGATTGAAATATGCAAGTTATTGTTAGATAAAGTTTATGTCTTAATAATAGTAGGTAACGCATTTGTCATCGATCGCTAAACCGTTTATAGAATAAAATATTTAAAATAGTAAACCCGATAGCTAGTTTAATTGCTCACATAAGGAATTTTCATTGGACTACTTGGAGTTTATAAAATGAATATTTTAATACGAACTTAATATGGCTTTATTTAGTTTGTTAAAACGTTTAACAAAGAGTTCCTTTAGGAAATATATTTATTTATTAAAACTAGCCAACGCTTTGTTCAAATTTTTTTAAAGAATAATTAAGTTACACTCGTAATTTAGAAAAAAAAAACATTTTGTTTGATGTTGTATCAACAGTAACCCATATCGTGGGTTGTTGTAGATACATTAAAAAGCTAGCATTTACAATGTAGAAGTATGGTGTAAAATTGTGGTTTACAATGTAGACTTTTGCAAAAAAAATCTGTTCTATTGTACCCAGGTTATCGAGTCCGCCGTCTATGTCACTAGGTGGCTCTCTATCACTTCAGCCGGTGCTGTATGGACCTGGTGGACCAATTCATCCACCACTTCCACATTCACGTCGTCTCTCCAGACCATCGACTGCTATACAACACATGCATGTCATCAGTGCGTAAGTATTATTGGTCTAGCAGTTTTTTTTTTCTAGGACTATTGTAAGAATATAATAACAAAACAAACGTTTTTATAACAAGAAGGTTCAGTTAACACTGCCGAAATGTGTTATCGATACTATAAAAATTATTTTTTTAGTTTTGTTTAGTTGTGCGCTTAGAATTTGTACCATTGTCTGCAATTTCGTACGCTTGGAATTCAGAGGCCAAACCTTAACAAATTATACAAGAAAGCCTAACCACGCTATCTGTTAAAAAAATCACACCAAGATCGGCTGCGTAGTTTTCAACATTAAAGCTCAGGGGGACGTAGGATATTGGCAGTAAGCTCACATAAGGACATAAAGATAACACGACTTTGTTTTATAATAAGTAAAGATATGTTAGTGCGTAATGAATTTAAAAATATAGAGTGGGTATGTCAAATCTACACATTAAATATTTAACAGTTTCCTCACGATTTCACATCATAAATATCCTACGTGCCGCATTTGAGGAAATGACCATTGAATTCAAGAGCTAGTGAGAAAAAAAACTTGTTCGAGCCAATCATGGTTGGGGTGGTAAAATTACCACAATGAAAAATGTTGGATAGAAGCGGTGTAATAAATTACAAGAATACGTAAAAGCTGGAAACGCAGCGCTCTCTTGTGGATCCCCTCGCTAACTGGAGTTGAGACATGTTAAATCGGTGATATCGATGTTCCACTACGCTGCCTAAAGTGTCTTTAAGAATTTGACTACTACAATTTACTTTAACTGTAAATAGGTAGCTGTTGTAAAATCATTAGTTCTAAGACAATTATGTTAGAATAATATTTTCTAGCACTTGCGCGACTCATTTGTTTAAATAAAACCACTTTTTATGGATTTGAACGCGTGTATTTGTTTTAAATTTTAGCTCGACGTTTCGAATACTTTGCAGTCACCATTTTAATTTACGTGGACAGGTTTAAGAAGGTTCTCAGGAAAACTCTTCATACATGCGTTTGACACACACACACACACACACACACACACACACACACACACACACACATACACACACACAGACACAGACAGAATAACAATATATTAAAAGCAATATTTTTTTAAATAGATAATATCTCACATTATTTTAGAGCATAAGATAATGATATATGTACTACATTACTAAGATTCGTGTCTATTTGGCTTAACTATAGTTAGGTTAGCTTCTTATATATAAAATTCTCCTGTCACGGTGTTTGTAATTATACTCCTCCGAAACGGCCCTACCGATTTTCGCGAAATTTTGTGTACAATCGGACAACAAAATGTTAAGGGTGGTCCACTCCTGACATTTGTATGGCGAAACAACGTTTGCCGGGTCAGCTAGTAATAAAATAATATCGACATGACCAAGAGTCGCATCACTAAAATCAGAATTCATGCTCGCAAGGGAAATTGCATTTTCCCTAGTGGATGTGTACTCTAATGAAAAGCTCTCAGCGTGGTGACACAATGTACTCTAGTGCCTGGAAATTAACAGAGGTACACATTTACATAGACGCAACATCTTAAGTAAGAAGGTGTACGTGTTTATATGCATTTTTCTTGAGTCACCACAATTGAAAAGTATTAAAAGGTAGGTGCGGTACTATAAAACCTTTTCTCTCCATTGAAACTAAGTATGCTGTTATCTAAATTAGTTAAACTTTATTAGTTTTTAAATTTAACAAAATTAGTAAATATGGACACTGTTAGTAACTGCAAAGAAAACTTAAAGAGTAGACATGATAGTTATTATTAGGTATATTAATACAAGTATCTACTTTTTTAAATGATGGTTTAAACAGAAGTAGGTAGATGGATTTTAGATTGTTTTGATCATATGAATATCACAAACGTTTTCAGGTTTCATAGTTAACATATTAATAAAAATAACAATTACTAAATGCAGGCAAACCTCCTTTATCCTTGACCTAGATTAATATCTGTTGTTAGGTGCTACAAGTTACCTGAAGAATGTTTGTACAAACAAAACACAGACTAAAATAATGTAACACGCGATATTGCAGTAAGAAAGTCACGATAATACTTCAAGACATTACTAGTTTTTTGTTTAATATTAATAATGCTTTAATTTTTTTTCTCAATTTAAGATTTTGTTAGCTACTTAATTATTAAAGTAGTGAAAATAACAAATTTAATATCTAATTCTAAGTATGTCATTTTTAAGTACGAATTGTTTCTGGAAAACCTTTTATATCATTATGTTGTAGGCAATAAGCTGATTGTTATTTAAACTCAATCAGTCACTAAATATTAATGACTTCTTTTGTGATACGAAACTTAATAAAGAATACACAATATAACAAATTTAATACAGAATTAAATATCTCATACAGATTAAAATTACCCGCTGTCACGTCTTCCTTCTGCTAATGAAATTTGTTTCTCTAATTTCCTTGGAAGACCAAGGAAATTCTATAATTATATATAAATGATTTAATTAATTTTTCACAGATGAGATAAGAGAATGTTTTTATCAAGCGTCTTCTTCATGTGCTTAAACTAATGTGACCATTTTTTTTTTACTCAAAACGGGACATCGGTTTATAGGTACTTAAACTAAAATTAAATGAAAAAAATAACACTTTTTAAGTTATTTATTCACAATAAGCTAGTAGTGTCATAAAATATTAGGTTTAAATATATATATACCGGTGATGATTTCAAATAGGAATGATACTCTGGGCATGTTTTTGTTAAATTAACCTTCATTATCAACATCACGTTTAAAACTGATACCTGTAACTGAGTTTTCTCAGACATCCACAATTTGTTCATTACGGAAAATACTCTTTCTACTGGAGTTCGGTTTCTGAAAACGGGACAATTTTGCGTCCCAGAGGTAGTTTCAGGGACACCGGGACTCGTAGTTGTAAAAAGGGACAGTCCCGTTTAAAACGGGACGTCTGGTCACATTAGCTTAAACTCAACTTCATTCTCGAAATTTCATATTACGACTATATTCGTACTGACCACACATTCTACATGACAAAACAATTGAGATAAGCATCATTTTTTAAACGACTTCAAAAAAAAGGGGGAAGTTCTCAATTGGTCTGTATGTTTTTTGTTTTTTTTTTATGTTAGTTACCTCATAACTTTTAACTGGGCGCAGCGATTGTAATGATTCTTTTTTGTTTGAAAGCTGGTGGTTCCCGTGTAGTCCCATTGGCAACAGGTCATTGGTCAGGATGTGATGGTTATCTCCCTAAGAAGTCGAGGAAAATCCCTTATATTTTAAAGATATATGAAGTTGGTTGAATTTAAAAAAAAAAGTACTTATTTAGGATCCACACTCAAAAGCTAAAATTGAGCTAGCAAACTAGATAACAGAAAGCAATACAATAAGTGCGACTGGCAATAACAATGGAAATAACTAGAGTAGGGTGCGCTTTCAGATAGTTGACCCAATTTGTTTACCGCCGCCAACGGTTGATTAAATATTTGATTATTTAAATTACAGGGCTGTATGTACAAGTAGTATATACTTAGAAAAAATATAGTATGATATATCTACGCCAATATTATAAGGAGATAAAGTTTGTACTATGTAATGTATATAGCCCGTAATCTTCGAAAGTAGTGGCTCGATCCCAAACTTTCTCTTACTAATAGGATGGTACATTCTTCCTAAGTGATATATTTGCTATTATTAAACTACATATTATGAAAAAAAATTGAGTTTTCCGCAAACGAAGTTACGGGAAAAATGGAAGTAGAAAATAAAAAGTAAACTGATTTACCATAGAGTCCATACTCGGATAAACATTGACAAAGAATCTACAGAACTGATGTTAAATTGTACGATACAATACTTTTTATATCCGCATTAAAAGTATTGTAGGTACATCAATAATATAATAATTACATACAAACTTCGGTCTTATATCTTTCCGCGATTTTTTCCGGACAATCTACATGGTAATAACAATCGATTAAAATTATTTTTGTTGTGTAAATCGTTATGTACCAAATAAATAAAATTAAATAAATATAATCGTAATTTGTTCCCAGTAGAAATGGGATGGGGTTGGGGTGACTTCTTACACGAAAACGCGTCTTTATTTTTGCGTAGCCGATTTTATATTAAGGGCCTACATCAATATTATCGTATATCATCGCCGACACGTACATATTAACACAGCCAGTAGGCACAGAAAATGAAGAATTAGGGATACTTTTCCTAATTACTCAAAATCTACTAAATATATTTTAATTCTGATTTACGTGTTTCTATATATACTAGTTACTTATGTTTTTAAAGTTATTTCATTAGTTAATACGCGATAATAGACCGACAAATGAAAAAAATAAAAAATTAGAGAGAGTTAGAGAGAGTTGTTTCGCTAAGATTTTCTATGGAGAAAACTTTTTTCAATCTCGTTTCTGAGTTTATGCGATCCTAGATCATATATTGAAAAAATATATACTTAAAAATTAGAGCTCTAGCCATTCAATCTAAAGAAACAATGAAAACTTCGTACGTAGAAAAATGCACGAAGCTATTTTGGTATCGTCTTAAGTTTACAGTGTTGCTTGAACATTACAGTATTTACAAAGCTTTTATTAATTACTGCCGTGTTCAAAGCGGTACTTTTGAATATAAAGACAAAGGCTTTGTAAATATTTTCAAGGAAACTTGGTGAGACCGCAAATTTTCTCATTGTATGAAGACGAGGGGTAGAAGTTTAGTAATTACGTCTTCCTGTATACCCCGACTTGGTGTAAATCACAGATAGCAATTTCCATCACATTACATATCAATGTTAATATTGAAACACGAAATAGTTTGTTTATGTATTACCTAACACCTGTGCGAGTCATTAATTTAAAAGTCATTTTTTATACGGATTTACCCAATTAACCCAATTAGGGTTTAATTAAATTCTTCCAAACGTTGAAGACTTCAGTCAGACACTACACTACACACACACTAAACGGAATGGGGGAGTGATCTTAATCTTCCACCATAAGATTACCAACTATTAATAATTTTAAGGGAAAATATAAAGAATATTTCACTTGTTTTCAATGTTAAAGAATCTAGGAATGTCTCAGGGTTATGTAAATAATATTTAATGACAGGCTAGAAAAGACTATACTGCAGTTAAAATTTATGGTACGCAATCACGGGATTAAACGTATAACTGAGTTATACGCGTTCTCATTGCAGGCTCTAACTTGCACGTAAGTTAAATTTAATCATCGCTAACAAACAATCATTATTATATTTCTTAGAGTAGAATCCGAGGCACCTAGTGGTACATAACAATACATGACCATAAATAAAAGACCCGTTCATATCTCAGATTTGAATCTAGTTTAAGATTTTTTTCTAAGGAAGAGATGTCACAATTTTCTGGTTTCCGCAAACATTCCGTTTTTAGGGGAAGGGGACCCCTCTCAAGCACGTACAGTTGCCATGACAACGGTGTTATTGGCTCCCCGCTGCGAGCCTCAATGCCTACTTACTGTTGCAACGGTTCCACACCCGACAATGATATGCCTCCTGTTTATAGACTAGCTAAAATTATGACGTCACGGGTTAAATGGGACGTCTGAACAAAGCATGCAAGGGTGCATTGTACGCATTTGTCGCCTTGTTTTAACAATACGCCATGGAATTTGACATATAGCAAAAGTGAGTTGCCTTCTTGAGATAATTAGTAATATACAAGTGGGATGCAGTACGTAAAAACTTCGTTAATCTTACAGTCAACTAAACTTAACTAAAAAATGAAAATAGATAGTATCAATAACATAATTCGGCAATGTTAACTGAACTTTCTTATTATAAAACCATTATATTATAGACAAACGATTTTAATTATGATAAATATGTACAACGAAATAGCAAATATTAGATATATTGACACAATCAACTTTCAGTTTTTTTATTAAGTTTAGGTAGCTGTGCACGTAGAATCGGTACCATTAAGTTTCACAATAACTGAAAGCACCTTAAAGGTACTAACAACTTAACAGTATATATTAGTTATTAAAAAGAATTGAAACCCTCACTCTGTGCTAAATCCTTTTAAATGAAGGGTGGACGTGAGGATCATTAAATTTTAATTACTTATGCATATACAATATTTCCTTAAAGGCAAGGGCTTTTTTATAATTATTATGCCTTAGAAATATAAAGTTTAGCATACTCTCAGACGAAAAAAAAAACCAAAAAAATCTACTTACACAAATTATTGTGAAATTTTACCTTATTCCGGAAGAGAATAAATTTCAGAACGTAAAACGAAAGCTCTTCTTCTTAATACGAGGATATTAAATCTTTTGTGCAACTAATCAGAGCTATTGTCAGTATAAATTACTTCAAGTCCGCTATTAACGAGGGAAGAAAGGTACATGTTTTCGAGAACCTTATTGATTAAATTCGTTGAAACTAATGCGACGCCCGTTTTCTATTATATCCGGGCAGCTATCTGAACAGGGGTTGTTATAGAGTGAAAGGTTCTCAATAGCCTTTACTTTTAGGGGTTCGTACGGTGAACTATGGTGTAAGTGGATGAAAAACTTTATAAGTCAATTTTACAGTATGACTGCGCTTGCGAGACTGCGGCGGATAGCATTCTCTAAAAAAATATATGTCTGCCTTGTAATTTCTCAAAGAATTAGCAAAGTAATTAGTTATAACCTAATATTATGTGTATCTGCAATGTATATAACATTGCCCATTAAGGTATCTAAGAATAAAAAAAAAAACTTTTGAAATATGTAATTCCGCATCTTTTATTTTATGATTATTTATTTAATTATTCATAAAATATCATAATATCCACAAACGTTCGTACAGTCAAATCCAAAACCTCTATTTTGTATTCAGTTAATAAATTAATCTAAAATGTTATCATAATATAATTTGCTATCAAAATTCACGCGGCAACTCCGAGCGAAATATACCAAACCATGTTAACCGACAGGCCATTAAGATTAAACGGGAAAAATTGCTGCTACATTAATAAAAGCTCAAAATTTCAGCGAACGCTAAATTACGTTGTAAATATAGAGTAATTAGTGTGGCGCTGGCTGATTTCAGCCAGACTTCATTAATGAGTGACGGAATAACTTATTTTCTGGTGTTTTATTACTATATAAACTTAATAACATGTAAAATAAACATAACTTGAGTATCGTTTTTGGCTAAATATAGGTATGTTCATTTCCTAGATTTACTCAACAGATGATTTTAGTACAAGATGAAATAGTTAATGACTTGTTTGTCCCTGAATGTTTAAATAAATTATTTTGTGCATTGTGAGTTTGATGATAGCACAATTTAGAATTAGAATCAATTTAAAATTCATAAATGAAATTAACTTGAATCAGAAACCTGGGTAGCTTTCATTACACGAGTTTCATTTTAGTTAATACAATGCATAATTAATTATTTCATTGATAGTATGAATTGAATCATCATAGAATTATCTAGAAATTAATTTGAATTTGTCTTTTATTCATCTTAATTTAAACTTTCTAATTGACTTGTTGATTATCTAAAACTAAATTTGGGTAATATTAAAGGATATATTATAGCTGCATTTGTACAAAGTAAGTATAATTTTAGTATATTGAATAAATTAAAAATGAGCTAAGTAATATTTGGTATGAAGTTGTTACTTATAGTAGTATAACTCGATAGCATTGTATTTTTTTTTGCAGTGTGACGCATGCTGACGTTGCAATTAGCAAAAAGAATATTTACAGAGAGATTCCATAAATTTATTTAGACATAATACTGATATATATTTTTACATTAGAGGAAAAGTGAGAGCGTGGTAAAGACGTCAAATTTTAAAATGGATGTTGATACGATGAACTCAATTCTGTTGATAACATTAGTTGTAAAATCGCTTATTTAGAATAATTTAATACAATCCTCACCAACATTACTCCAATGGCAATGTTGCTGAAACTGGAACAGCTGTCACAAGCATCTCTGTGCCAACTGCCACTGACAGATAAACACGATGACAAAACCGTTAAATATTTTCGATGCATAAATTAACATTTTATTTACAATTTTTAAGCAATTCAGTAACTCTTTTGTTCAAATGGTGACACTTTGAGAATGCGTTATTCAACACCCTATTTCTTTTTATGAGAGCTGTAAGCTAGAGACTAATCTAGGCATAGATACTTTCGCAACAATTCGGCCTACTGTAGTAAACCCTATTTTCTAATACATAATTATATAAAATTCTCCTGTCACGGTGCGGTGCATGTAATTATACTCCCCCGAAATGGCTCCACCGAGTTTCGTGAAATTTTGTGTACATATCCGTTAGGTCTGAGAATCGGACAACATCTATTTTTCATCCCCCTAAATGTTAAGGGTGGCACCCCTAACATTTGTATGGCAAAACAACGTTTTCCGGGTCAGCAAGTATCTTATACATAACCTCCAGCTACTATAAAGGTTAGTGTTAAATTGAGGGACATTTCTAGTCTGAGAAGAAAACTACTACTACGTTCAACTTTACTTCTCGCTCAAAGTGTGATTTTCCAATTAAAAAACTTCCATCTACGTCAACAGTCCATAAATATATTTGATACACAATACTAAGCTCACTACAACTACCTTTCAAGTGCGTATATCTTTGTACACATTTTAATTGGATTTCGATCGTCAGCAGTATTACCAGTATGTAATTGATACATTATTATTGACGCACCCCAACAATATAACAAGCTTCGTTTAAAGGATCATTTAAAACTCATTAGTCATATTTTACGGCCTGCTGTTGATTGAATCAA